>VZDJ01007755.1:47819026-47847593 GCA_008694505.1 Cyanoderma ruficeps
TCCACCTCCACCTCCACCTCCACCTCCCCATCAATAAACATGGATAAACTGAATCTTGTTGGCCGTGTATGTGCAAGGTCTGTCTACCAAAACATCTTCAGGAAATTTTGCAGGAATCTAAGATGTCATACAAAATGATATTATATGGAGACAAAAATATAATTACTTGAGTGATCAATAATTGGCCAGAAGCCTCCACTTAGAGGTGAAGAATGAAAGTATATTTTTTTGAAAATGAAAGAAGGTCTTTGCATGATTTTCAACAGATTTGGAAGTAATCTTAAAACTGAATAATGAGGTGATAAAATTTGTTGGTAATTCACTACAGGAAGAAGGAAATCCCACTGTGAAAGATTACAGGAGTTACTGCATAATCATGTGGTGTATAAAATCCAGATCAGATTTACTGCAAAATGATACAGCTGGGAAAACTTCACATAAAGAAAATGGGCACTGACCTGACCTTTGTCCTCAGGAGTGAAATCTTTATAACAGATTGTTCCACAAAAATGCCACCTTCATGCTCGGTAGTGGGAAAGTACAAATTAAGGGCTAAGTACTAATCATGTAAGGGAAAGAAACCAAACCAGAACACATTGTTATCCCACTGTATAAATAAATAAATATTCATAAAGGTCTAAAGAATCAAAAATGTCACAATGTTCTGGCTCTACCTCTGGGTAGAGGTAATTTTCTTTACAGTAGATAATAGGAGGCTGTGTCTTGGATTTGTGCTGGAAACAGTGTTGATAGCACATCAATGTTTTAATTATTGCTGAGCAGTACTGACAGTGTCAAAGCCTTTTCTGCTCCTCACAGCACCTCCAGTGAGCAGGCTGGGCTTGCACAAGAAGTTGGTAGGAGACAGAGTCAGGACAGCTGACCCCAACTGATCAAAGGGATATTCCAGACTATATGACATGATGCTCATCATAGAAAGATGAGAAAAGAGGAAGGAAAGGGTGGAGGGGATGTTGGAAGCAATGTAGTTTGTCTTCCCAAGTCATGTGACAGTGCCCTGTGATACTTCCTTGTCTGTATATCCTGTCTATCCTGTCCGTGGGAAGTGATGAATGAATTCCTAGTTCTGCCTTTCTTGTGTGCACAGCTTTCAGTTTCCCTATTAAACTTCTTTTATCTCAACTCATGAGTTTTCTCACTTTTCCTGTTCTTTCCTCCATTACAACATGAAGGGAGTGAGAGATCAGCTGTGGGGTGCTTAGTTGCTAGCTGAGGTCCAATCATGGCACATGAGTATCTGGAAAGGGTGAATAGGTGTGAATCTAGTATCTCTTCCACATTACAACATGGAAAATTATAATTAAAGTAGTAGGAGGCAGGATAGAAACCAAAGGGCGTTCCTCTAAAAGTTAGATTGTGCAACTCTTCACTATGGCATATTGTTGGCTAAGACAACTTAGAGAGACTGAAGAGGAGGCTGAATAGTTTAATGGAATAGTCACCCATCAAAGGCTACAGAAGCTGCACCTGGCTCTGGATTGCCCTAATATGCAACTTGTTGAAGGATAGGAGTAAATTCAGGAAATGCTTTCCCTAGTTATCAGCTGCAGCTTTTACTGGAGGCAGATGATCCTGTTGGTCCAGTACAGCTGTTCTTAAGGAGTTTTTGTGGGGTTTTCATTCCTTCATCAATCATGGGGAACATGTTTTTGCTGTGCTTAGATGTAAATAAGTCAGATGTGGGACAAGGCTTCACATTCTTTCCTAGCTAAACAAAGCCATGATTTCATATGTTCTTATAAATATAATACTTTTTAATACAAACTTCAAAATATCCAGAAACTGTAGGAAATGCATTGTGCTTAATGTGCATGTCTCTGGATAACTCTTGTGAGTAAAAGTACGCAAATTTACATGGCTCTGAAGTGACCAGAATCTATGCATCCATGGTAATACAGCAATGAGGTGAAATTCTGTACCCAATCTTTCAGTAGCAAAGTCTCAAAAAATATTCAAATGGACTTTGCATATTCCAGAAAAATACTATCTAGACATATACTCTATGATCTCACCCACAGCAGGTAGTACTCTTACCCATTAATGCAAGAGTTAGTGAATCTGTGAGATAGAGAATTCATGAATCAATGTAGTAGTGAGTTAGAAACTTAGCACATTAGTCCAGTCTGTTAGAAGGAGATTGCCTCCCTGTATTATTACACTCAATACACATTTCATGTAAAGAAGGACCAGGGAGTCTTGGTGGATGGCAGGTTGACCAGCATTGTGTCCTTGTGACCAGGAGGGCCAATGGTATCCTGCGGTGCATCGGCCAGAGCATGGCCAGCAGGTCAAAGGAGGTGATTCTGCCCCTCTACTCAACCTTAGTGATGCCATATCTGGAGTATTGTGTTCAATTCCAGTCCCTACAGTTCAAGAAAGAGAAGGAGCTTCTATAGAATGTAGATGATCAGGGGGCTGGAGCATCTCTCTTATGAGGAGAGACAGAGGGAGTTGGGTATATTTAATCTAGAGAAGAGCAGACTGAGAGGGCGCCTCATCAATATAGATACTTGCTAAGAGGAGGGTGCCAGACTCTTCAGTGGTGTCCAGAAAGAGGACAAGGAGGAATGGCCAGAAACTACAACCCAAGAAGTTTCACCTCAGCATCAGGAAGAACTTCTTCCCTCACAGGTCGTAGAGCACTGGAACAGTCTGCTCAGGGAGGTCATGGAGTCTCCCTCTTTGGAGAGATTCAAACCCTAAATTCCTGCTACACCCTGACTTGCAAGAGGAGTTGAACTAAATGCTCTCCAGAGGTTCCTTCTAACTGTAACCATTCTGTGATTCTGTGATTATATGTCTTTTTTTAAACTTTATATTGATAAGTAAACATCTTAGGCAAATATTAAAGTAGAAATAGGTACAATTGAAATGGAAAAAACCCTATAATTTCTGAAAGAGTATTGGAAAAAAATAATGAAAGCCTGGGATGTTATTTTTTTCACATATCATATCAATGAAAGCAAATAAATTCAAAACCAGTTTAAAAAATGGCTAACACAGCTGTTGCCACCATCTTGTGGGGAGATATTAGTTTAAGAAAAGGTTACAAAAGATGCAGACTATATAGAGGCAGATTTTACAGAAAGCTAAACAATTTCCAACAATAGAAAAATTCCATTTTGTACTCTAAAAGCTGAAGCAGTGGAGTTCATGTTAGTAAAGCTATATTCTATATGCTATGAAGTGAATTACAGTATATTTTTTCAGAGAGCCTGTGTGGGCAGAGGACAGGCTGACTGATCTTACAGGGCTATTTCATCTTTAAATTCTTCCATTTTATGATTAATGGTCATTGATCTGACTGTGAACACACTGTTCTATTCATATCAATGTTATAAACTACAACAATTGGATTACTGTCAACTGCTGAAATTCTGTTCAGCGGATCACTTTCCCCTGCATTTTTCTTGCTTGTGTGTTGCACATTTTTTTCTTTGTGGAGTTTTTTTTTTCTTTTTTTAAACTTGTTGAGAAATGCCTAAGTGACATATTTTCTGCTAGGGCCAAAGTGTTTAAGACAATGTTTGTTCAAAAATTGTATTAATAGAGCTTCTTTCAGTCTTTCTGTCCCTGCATCATAATCACCATAAAGTACAGGAGCCTACACAAACATGTATTTCACATGTGACCTATCTTTCTGATGACACTTTATTTTAGAAGTGTTCTCATTGTATACTATGTTATAAGGATGGCTGGAAGGCTTGAAATAACAAAATTCTGTCAAAATCGTGGCAGCACAAGTCACTGCATTAAGGTTCTTCAAAGGACACATGCATACAGTACAAGATACACGGTGGTCATAAGGGGGCAAGATAAGAAACCTACTTTTGTCTTTGGAGTTAACATAAGAGGATTTGCAATGACATTCATAGTCCTCAGCTGATAAAAAAAATCAGATTATTTATATCAATTAGCAATTAACCTGTAGAGTTCTTGAAGGGAGTCATTCTAAAGACACTAATACTGAGAAAAATGAACATCTCTTTTATCCTTAACAATGGTCTTCCTATGCAGTGTTTTGGGACTGAGAAATAGACAGCTGACATCTATGGTTTTGTTTTCTTATTTCAGGCAATGAATGGTAGGTGCATTCTTCCATTTAGAAGCCCCTTTCTGTGTATCACACTTCCACTTACATTAATATCCTCAAGCATCATACTGGTATTACTAAAATGATAGTCCTGAAAATTATGTTTGCCAAATCATAATCATAGCAATCACAGTGGATGAGCTTAAAATAAGCACCTCTTTTGAGCCTGTGAAATTCTCCTATAGAAACACAACAGATATGGGACAGAATTAAGAATGACTCCTCTAAAAATAGTGACTGTTAAGGGCAACTATTTTTTTTTTTTTTACATTGTAGCCATTTTTTGAATAATTTTCAAGGGAAGACAGGGCTTGCAGTTGTCAAGACAANATACTTCCAAATAATCTGAAAATGTGTTCCAAATAAATTTTATGATAAATGAAGCATCTGAAAATATGTATATCCAAGATCAGCCAGAAATATCTATACTTGGATTTTTATAAGTATTTAGGCATGTATCTATCTATTTTATTTTTTTCCAAATAAGCAACATGGGTACTTTTAAACTTGTTTCTTGTTACTGTTACTACCACTCCCAAACCCTTATATCACTAGAGATTTATATTCAGTAGAGTAACTGAGGCAGTTGGCTACTCTTGCTAAATGAAGTCATGTACTTATTACAGCAATATTCAGTTTCCTGGCCTGTATGCTCTTGGCACAAATTCTTTCTGTCATAAGAAATTGTTTAAGTCTTTCAGGGAGGAACAAAATTCTCTTTGAAAAAACAAGGATCCTCTTCTATTGCATGAGGAAATTTTGCCAGTTATTCCTTTATTCTCCATGATTAATTTGGAAAAGTAACACCAGACTCATCTGATTGTATTCTAGCATACACAACCATTTCCTCTTCTGTGCCTGGGTACAAATAGTCTTCTTTTTACTCAGTGGCTTTCTTTATTATTTAACTCTCCCATTTGCAATGAGAAATCTTTATGAAAATTGACTACTATCACGAATTTTACTAGCTTCTCATTTGCTGAAAAGTTTCCTGGGTTGACAAGGGTTTTCTTTCTCTATGTGAATAAATTTGCTTATTTCTGGTGTTAAGAATTTGGTGAATTGTTTCTGTGAAATGTTCAAAACAGTATCAAAATAGGCTTTCAATAATATTTTGATGCTGTATTTCATGGAAGCTATCATGTGTCAAAATGCCTATATCTTTACTTAAATAATGCTACAATTTTCACCTTTTAGAAAGTAGCAAATTATAAAAAAAGTTATTCCTATCATATTCCTTTCATATTCCTGAAGTAAGTGAGAAGAAAGGTTTGATAGCAGTCAAAGACAAAATTACTAAAAGGAACTGAAAAAAACCTATTAGGTGGAGCGAATAATGCTATTTTAACTGAGAAGTGACAAAGAAGGAAAGAGGTCCTGAACAGCATCAAAATTTAGACAGGAAATCTTAAAACTCTAACCCTGTTCTGGGAAGTGTCATGTACTGGTGCAAATCAGAGCTAAGATGTGAAATTAGCATCTTGACCAGCAATACTATTTCAGGGAAACCAATCATCTAAGTCTGGATGATTGTCTAGAAGAAAACTCTCTACTTTCTCCTTTCCCATTCAGCAATCTCAAAGTGGCAGAGGGGGAAGGATAAGGTAGTATAAGTGCTGGGAGAAAGAGGATTCTATGTCAGATGCTTACTGGTAAATCCTATTGACCTATCTGTTCTTTGTGCTATTGGCTAAGGCAGCCATACATTCTCTGAGGATTCCTTTATGACAGCCATTGCCTTAAGGCAAGATAAAGTCTTTTTCCCACTGCAGTAGCACTAAAGGGAATTACAAGAACTCAAGAAAAAGGCCTGTTGGTTTCAGTAATGACAGTTTTGTCATGTTCTTAGACTGGGATTTCAAATACACTGAAATTCAGTCCTCGTGGGAGGTAGAAATAATTTTTACAGGTTGTATAGGACCTGCTTACTTGTTAATGAAGTTCTCTTTTCTTTTCTTTACTGTTCAGTTTTGTTCTACAGTAGCTTCATAAGAACAAATAAGTGTTGTTTGTGTCAGTTACCATAAAATGTCATATTCTTCAAGGTAGTAGGGGAGTGGCTTAATACAAGCAACGGTTGTCTTCTTTTACATTTTTTCTGTGTATTCTGTCTGTTAAAAAAGCTAACTGGGATTTTTTTTCTATTTTTTGTTTAGAGTGTAAATGATAAGTAGAAATACTTGCCATTTACTTGTATTTATTGTATTTACTACATGTATTTACTAATGTATTTACTACATTTATTTACAAGAAATATACATGTTTTTATAAATTTGTCTACTGGATTTAGAGACAATAGCGATATGAGAACACAGAAATCAGTGGATTTTAGTTTTATTCTTAGATGTATTACATTAAGTGTACAATAATGGGACAGCAACTATGTCTGACCTTTATTTTCTGACTGATGGTACTAAATAGCCAGAGTTTGAATCTAAGGAAAATGCACATTGAAATTGAAAATTTCTGAGTGTCTCTCAGCAATTGTCAATGAAACTCATTCCATTTAACGTCATGAGAAAAATGGCTGTTCTCAAGTAAAGCGTTTTGTGTGCTTCAAGAACTTGACAGCAAATGACAGTTCGTAAGTTCTTCTCTTAAATTTTTGTGTTCTGAAGTGTCTTAAATAAAACTGGAATGGCATATCTCTTCAGGAAAGATGGAATTGCCTTTATATAAAAAAAAAAAAAAACAAAAAACAAAACCATAAACTTTCAGAAATTTTATGCTTTTTTTCATAAGGCTTTAGTATAAAAATGAAACTCTACCAAAAAAGTCTAATATAGATTTCAGAGACATTGAATGACAATACAAAATCCACAAGTGAAAAATGAAAGAAAGATTATATGGTAGATGGTATTTTAAATGCATGAATGACAAAATATATTAGAAAAAACCAGAATTGGTATGTGTGTCACAGATGTAATACACTGTTCTAAAAAAATGTCCAGGAGTTCAGTGCTACAATCAAGTCTGACTTGACTGAAATCATAATTTTCTCTTCCTGTATAAATAATTCTTTTAATGATATTTCTTCAGCTCTTCAAAATATTTTCTGGACAAATCATTGATACAGTCATCATAACTGGCCTTACCAAATCAGGAATAGTAATGTTATTGTGACCACTTATCATCTGAATAAAACTTAGTGCAATATTTTTATCGATCTGCTATTACCAAGATGGCAACAAGAAATGTATGTTCATTAATCCACATGTCATTATTTCTTCAGATGTGTTTTCCCTACCCACACTTTCTTTCCACGTAGACCAAAAAACTTCAGTTTTCATTGTTTGATTGCATAACAATTTCACCAATACAAGTGGGGAAGGGAATGTTAAAGAAATGTATAAGGCCAAATGTATAATATTCATTTCCAACTCATAATTAGATGCAAAGACCTTAAAAAAATTTGGAAGGCCACAGAAATTATAATTCTAGATTAATTAAACTGAATTTCCGAGTGAAGAGATAATGTATGTTCTACTGAAAAAATAAATCAATTATTCTGTTATAAGCATCCCTATCAGTTAATAAATGCAAATACTGTATTGTAGGAGGAGCACTTTTTTGTAGGTATTGCACTGAACAAAAATCAAATTAACTGTGACCATAGAGCCTGAAGATATACACACATTTTCCAGAATAGGAAACATTTCAAACTGCCTTTCTCACATCATGCAGGTATGAGCAGTTTGAATCCACATGTGAAGACAACTGATTCTAGGTTTAAAAATTATCAGCTGCATCCAGAATTTTACAATTTCAGTTCTGAAAATTTGCTTGCAAATACTTGCTGTTTCCTTTCCCCCATGATGTTTTTAACACTGTCATACTACATGTATGTAAATAGGATATTTTAAGGAGGGCGTCCTGACAGTTTATGAATCATAGGACTTCTATAAACTGATGTCTTAGGAGATAACTTCATTATCAGGAAAAAGGCGTTTTCACTGTGATTATAGGCTGGTCAGATGAATAATAGAAAATTACTGGTCCATATTTTATTGTTTCTGAATGACTTTAATTTTTGGTATGGAATCTCTTTAGAAATCAGAGTATTTCCATTTTTCTGAATGGCACAAAGGTAGAATGAGGAATACTCAATTGCATTTAAATCTACGAAAGTACAGATTGAAGATGTGGCAACAAGAATAATTTTTTTGTGTGTGTGACTGTTCTGAAGAAACTGGTGATACTTTAAAAAATTTCTGAACTTGCTTAGCAATATGGAAACAACTCTAACATAAAAAAACCAAAATAAAAACAAAAATACCAAGACTACTTGTGCAGATATGGAACAATGAAAATTAAGGGCAAAGGAAAATATGGGGAGAGCAAAAAATCCACCATTGGGAAGTGACCCTTGATGCCAAAGAAATGAAATTGTAAATCTTTGGCATATTTTAACTCAGGGTGTAGGCATTGACACAACTATTCTGATGTAAATAAGCATAAGAAAAAATTAAACAGCTTCCTATTCTCAGATGATTGATTTAAAAGCAAAAATATTTTTCCTTTTCAGAGAATGCAAGCACATACCTGAAAAAAAAAGAAACAAAACAAAAACCTAACAATAAATTCCACAAAATATAACCAGTATTTATTAGTCATTATGATTGTTAAATTGTTCATTAAATGAGATTGCAAATTTTATACTTTTTGTACTCATCCTGATGTTTTAAAAGAATTTAAACTCAAATCTTTCCAGGTTTAAAGCATTTTTTTCTGAAGTGAGCTTGACTATGCACACCACCCAGATAAACATGAATGCTTTTATACATTTTATTTTGATGCTTTTTAAATTTTTTACCAAAGAAAAGAAATTTTGAAAAGATGTCTGTATTGACTTTGTCAGAAATGTCTCATAAAATGTCTGTTTGAAGTTTTCAGCGAAGCACTTTTTTTAAGGAAAATTATGATTAAAGTGATTTCTGCCAAGGTTACCGTATTCCTGATGATCAAAAAGCAAGCAGATGTCACAACATACAGAGGGGGTGAGTGGAGGAGAAAAAGGGGCTGCAGAGCAATGTTGCTGCTTGTGAGTGAGCAGTGGAAAGCTGAAGATATTAGTGGCTGGGGACCATGCCTTGGCCAAGCATGAGCAGACACAGGGATGGCTGTGAGTGACAGAGGAGAATGAGCTGCTGCAGCTGTGGCATCCAGGCTCAGCTCTGCACCTGCTGACAGCAAACCCTGATATTTCCAGTCCTCTCTGTGTATGGCTGGAGGAGATGTAATGCTCAAAGCATGCAGGTGGAACAGGTTTACCTGAAAATCCCCCAAGTCCTAGGGAAGAGTTCAAGCAACAGAAAGCATTCCCCAAGCAAGTATCAGCTTACAAGGCCTCAGTATATGGAAGCCTAAATTCCAGACCAGGTATAATCCAGTTTTTGACCCTCCAAGAAGAAAAATAACTTTATATCTTGGGCTATTTTGCAAAATCCCTTGTAGAGTCTTCAACTATTTTCAAAAGTAGCTTTCAGTCCTTGCCTGCTCATTTGTAGAGAAGAGTTGATTTGGTGGCACAGCTAACAATGTAGGACACTGCCTTTGCTTCAAGGCATAGCTACACAGTGCTCAGCAAAGCTCTGCCCCAGAAAAGAAGATTGATGTTCTGATGGGTTTAGAAGCTGAGAGCTACTTACAGAATGTGTAGGGGGAAAACTTTGATTTTTGTTTCTGAACTATGAAACAATTTTTGTTTATCTTGAAGCTATAGCCCTTCTATTTTTAACAAATTCCAGGGATCTTAGGCTTTGCAATAGAAAGAAGCTTGAGCTTTCAGTTTGATGATAAGGGTTTAAAGTTGTGATCAATTAGTAAGATTTAAAAAAATCTTTTACACAAAGTGTTTAAAAGCAGGGGAGCTCTTTACACTTGTGTTTGTAGTGAGAGTTCATCTCTCTAAGTGAAACTTAATTTGCACTTACTAGCCCTGAGATATTATAGCAAGATGTTTATTAAAGATACTTAAAGCAGATGGAGCCAAATTAAACCAACAGTTTCCCTTTCAAAGTATAGTACCATTTTTTTTTCTATGATGTCTTTACTTTTATGAGTAAGTACAGGAGTAAAGGCTTACAAATCTGTGTTCCTCAGCCTGCTGGAACCACATACACCTAATGTCTGTGTGATAATCCTGTAATGTAAACACCATAGATGAAGCAGGCGCAAAGAACAAAACTGATTAATGTCACAAAGCCAGCTAGAAAATCATCTGACAGAAAAAAGTAACCTGCTCCATGCTGTTAAACTTTAAATTCTGAAGCCTGCTTTAACTTATCCTCTCTTCACAAGTGCTGAAAATACACAGTGCTTAGAGAGGACACAGAGGAGAAATGTCTCCCAAAGGTCTCTCCCCTCAGTGCTACATCCCATGTGTGCTGTGCACTGCTGGCAGGAGACTTATCCTATTGCATGGAATTCAGCCAGCAAGAATAACCTTGTGGAAGCCTTTCCCAAAGTCCTCAGCGAAACCTAATGATGTGCAGGGCTGCTGCTCCTCCTGTGCCTCCAGACAAGTGATGGCAGTTCAAGGGTGGAGAGGAAGGTGTAGGTCTGGGTCAAAGCCTCTGGCACTGCTGGGATTCCTGCTGTTGACTGCTCTGTATTTGAGGTCAGGACTTTTATACCACTCTAGCAAAACTTTCCAACAGCTTTCCCCTTATGTAAAAACCACCATACTAGGCATGGGTAAAGGTTTTCTGCCTCTTTCTGTGGCTTGTGATAAATGATTTGGAGTATGGGAAGCAGTGAATACTTCTCTCTTGACTCAGGTATCTGGTTGATAATAGTCCTGACACTTCTCACTCCTGAGAGGAGTTCAGCTCAGTACTCCTGAGGCTGCAGCCATAGCATCATGTTTAATATATGAGCATTTCTTCAATGAATTTGCTTAATAATCTTTGAACTCTTCATTTTTGCTTCCTGTAACAATGAATTCCAAAGACTGATTAGACATATGTGCAAAACAGTTTCACACAAAAGTTTTTGCTGATTCTACAGCAGCCGTACAATCAACTCAGATGGAAAATGGAGAATAGATGTTTATTCATTTTTTGCAAGACATACAGCTTCCTATATGCTGTGTATATGTTACATTCTTCATAGTTTATCTAAACTGAAGACCAGCGAATATTTAATTTTTGTCAAGTAGAAACTCCCCACATGTCTGATCAGTTCTGTTAGTTTGCACCACTTCTGGATCTTCTACATGACTTTGAGAGGAAGATGGTTAAAGCTATAGCCAATATCCAAGATTCAGATCCAACTAAGATTGAAATTACAACATAACAAAATAATGTGTTTGCTTTTTTTTTTAAATTTAAAACTAATCCAAAATATCTTACTTGAGTTTTTGGTTGCATCCGAACAACAAGCTATTTTCATAGATCCATCCATAATGACACAAAGATCTCTTTCCTGAATGAATATTATGTTAATAGTTCTTTCAAGATTATCACTGTATATGTGTAATTGTGACTGTTTTTCCCTTTATGAGCATTACTTTGCATTTATCAGTGCTGGGTCTTGACTGTCATTTTTATCACCCAGTCATTCACACTGATTCCTCTGCATATTTTTGTAGTCAGTTCTAATTTTGTACTCTAAATATGTTGTTGTTACCTCCCTATTTCCACTTTTCCACATTATTCATTAGTAGTTTGAGTAGTATTGTGCACAGCACAGTTACCTGAAGAGCTCTGTGGGAAATCTCTACTGCAAAATACTTATATTTCTTTGTATGTTTGATTTTCTATTTTTCTCTCTTTCTCCCTGAAAACCTTGTGTTACAAATCTGAGACAGCTACCGTCCTCTGGCAATGATTATCTAATCTCTTTAAGAACTTCTTTTAAGATAACTTATAAAAGTTTATTGGAAACCTAAGCATCATCCCAATAAATCTTATCCAAAAGATGTCATAAAACACCAACAGATTTTGATTCAAGACTTTATGCAGTGAAGTCACTGTTGAATCTTCCTCAGAATGTCCCATATCAAGGTACATAATTTTATTCCTACATGGCTTCTACCAGCTTATTCAGTACAGAAATCAATGTTTTTGGTCTATAGACCTTTTTATTATCATATGTAATCTAGTCCCCTTCAAATAATGATTTATTCATGCTAAACTGTAATCTGATAGTTCTTTATTTGAGTGTTTTTAGACTTTGGGGAGTAATATTATGTTATTTCTGGTGGGATTTTTTGGCTTTTTTGATTGGTTTTTGGTTTGTGGTTTTTTTTTTTCTGTTACATTTCTGTTCATTTCCATGTTTTGTTCTGAAATCATCCTACTGACACTTCCATATAAGATATTTTATCAAAATTCTGATGTGTAAATTAGGGTATGTAATGAAGATCTTAAACTCTTCTGCTGTGAATCCTAGTATGAAAAAATCATGTAGCTTTTCTGACCTAAACCTCCATGAATTGATATGAATCATCGCACAATTTCAGAATATCACACTGCAGATATAATCATAGAATATTTGGCTTTAAATTTAAACATTTAAAGTACAAATTAATTGACAATCCATTTAGAATCAGCAAAAAAAAAGTTGAATTAAATACATAGGTACCTTTTGTTTGTTATTTACTTGTAAGATGTAACTTCAGGTGAGAAAATTTGCAGGGCTCCTTCAGTAACCTGGAAGTATGCCTGAGGCATGAGATCTCTTTTGCATTCCTGTAATAGTTTGAAAGATATCCAGGCAATGCTGTTCATAAATACAGAGCAGCTTTAGCATATGATGTGCAGAAGTCTCCACTCTAACTCTTGCATAATAAATACTTGTGACACTAAATTCCTCCTGCCTCTCTTTGTTTCCTTCTGTCAACATATCTGTTGATGCTCTGCTTCTTAGAAGTAAACTTATCGAAAATATAATTTCACATTTAAATAACCTCCATACTAGCTCCCTGGCAGAAAAGTATATAATCAACAACTATTGGTGTCACAAATATTTGATTGCTATACCTGCCTTTTATTACCAATACCAAGTATTACCATTAGTTTTGAAACAAAAAATTACAAATCTAGGTACTATCAAAGTACAATTTCTAATGCTATTCTTGACTCACATAACAACCCTCCATCCTTTATATAAGAAAAAAAATTAGACAAACTCTTTCTTCTTAGAGGAAGCAATAAAGACCATCCAGATTCACTTTGTGCTGCTTTTCCCATTCTTAGAATTTTCTAGAATTTCAGCTTTGCTTTTTACTGAATTACAACATTATTTTGTGTTTCTAATGGCTCTGGACTGTCTGTGACTGTCACCTAGCAGAAACAACACTGCCCCATTGGGACTCATTCTATTATATTCCCTTGTGGGCCCAGTCAGCGTTTAAATAAAACTGCAGAATTTAACATCTCCTATGTTTACCTGATTAACCTGGCATGAAAATAAAGCCAAAAACAAAAACAAACAAAAAAGTTCCAAGCAAACAAAACCAACATTCTCCCCCCCTCCCAAACAAATAAAAAATCAAACCAACCAACCAAACCTCCAAAGTTCCAAAGAGCATGCATGATATGTGTGGTTCCACAACAAATGTCTGGCATAGCCCATCAACTCAAGTTTTCTAATCCTGCTTGTTTTTAATAGTCAGCTTTTCTCTGGAGTGTGGGTTGTGGGGGTTTCTGCTTGCCTTCTTCCATTGAATTTTAAGTCAAAGACAGAGTCACTGCAGGTGTTATTATACAAAAGAATATAATCTGTAAAATATACATCTAACTTTCATAGCTGCAGCAATTTTTTCTCTGAGTAATTCAAACAATAGCTTTTCCTTAGGGAATTACTACTTTTTTGTGAACAAAATTATGACATATTTGAGGTCTTGGCTTTGAGTTCTGGAGATTTTAAATTAAATCCCTGTTTCAATACATATTTTGTTATAATTCTGAAATGATGCATTATCTTCTGATATGACTCAGATTTATACATTTTCATATCTAGTTATTCTTGCTGCTACTCAGAGCATTATGAGAAGATAATTTTAATGCTCAGTATTTTGCCAGCAGCACAGCCAGGTCTTTCTGTTCTCTATTTAACAATAGCATATTTTTGACAGTTGTTGCAACATCATTATTCATAGCCAGAAACATAAAAAAATCACCACCAAAGAAGAAGGTGTTATGTGATTCATAAAAAGCACTGAAATTATTCTAAAGAAAACATTATCAGAATGGTGACATTTACTGTTGCTTAAGAGGAAAAAAAAACTAGTGTTGTATTTTTTCCTTCTGTTTTCTCAGAAAAAATATTTTCTATATTAAATAAAAAGCAGCAATCACTTGTCAGTCTTATGCAAAAATTTCATGCCATAGTCATCCTTTTCTCCTTTAAAAGTCCATGTATTTTTCCTTCTACTACCCTGATCCAGTTCACTGTTAGCATATGTGTCCCAGAGGAGTTTGTAACCTACACTCTTGCTTTGGCCTTCTTGTGCAAATTCCACTTGCTATGTGCTGCACTCTCCATAATTTAGCCTGATTTACACTGCTATGGGCAAAAAGCCCAAATGTTTCTGTTTAAAATAAGAGGAAGAATAAGCTTCAATGATTAAAGTCTTAAAATATGCACAATATCCCTTTGTGTGACGGCAGAATAATGGCACGTTGCCTTTCATTAATTTCTGGGTGGTTTTTTTTAATCTGAATTGTATCAGAAAATGATAACTACTGCATTAAGGCTGCCTTGTCTACTTCTTATTTTAATGACATAATTCACTCACAGAGGGGGAGATGAGGAGAAGCTGTTATTATGAAGTGGTACACACAATGCTGCTATTTCCTGCTATCTCCTGATGGTTCCTGATCTCCTACAGGTTGTCTGGACCATGTTAAGAGAACAGCAATACAAAATGAATGAGATATAATGCAACAATTTTGAAGCAAAATACTTAGCACATCCTCTGTCCTCTGCCATTCCTCTTAGTCACATGGTTTCAGTAAAGTCTTTGAAATTAGCTGTTCTCTAAGTGACATCCGTTTGGGGATTAGTTAGTCATGTAAGGATCAGTGTTTAAGTATGGGCTTGTTCCCTCCTCAACCCATCTGTCATTTTTCTGAGATAATACATTAATTTCCATAGCAACAGCCTGTAATGTTACCAATAGGATTATTACGACTTTGCTGCATGATCAAGCAAAGGAAGCTGGACTGGTCTGGAATAAATTGTTATCCAAGCCCAAGAAGCCTGAATAACAGGAAAGCTGTTATAAAAGCCATAGTTAAGCCTCCTTTGCTATCTGTCACATTAAAATAACTAGGAAAAATAAGTTAAATGTGGTGTGAATTGTCACCACTTGTAAACGTTAGTTATGTCCACTTGATTTGGCTTATTCCAGGTTTTGCTAAAGTCCAAAAGATACAGAGTCCTGGCCTAAATCCATCACTGCTCTTTAAATAATTAAAAAATACAATCTGGATTCTCAACATTAGCACAGTGTGCAACATCCTAAATATCATTATTTTTTACAGTATAACAGAAAAATAAGAGGAAGTTCATTTCAACACTATATGAGGTGAAGCACATGCATTAACAGTATATTTAAACTTGCTGATATTTTAACAGAATTAAAATTCCATGTTAACAGAGTCTTTGACAGTTTTGACAGAGACACTCCAATAACAAACTGATACATTTTGGAGAATCACTGTTCTTACTGTGCTCTGCACCATGTTTTTTATGACCAATTTCTAGATAGAGAATATGGGCCAAAACACTCAATAATGATTAAAAAAAAAAAGAAAAACAAATAGAAAATTAAATAAAACACTGCTGATTGTCATGTTATTTAATTAATAACACTTACACAGTCTTCAAAGAATTGTCTCATACCAGTTCAAGACTTCTGTATGTCCCCGTGTCATTTAGAGTAACAAAAAAAGTCATCCTATGAGACTGATAAAGGTAAATTTAACAACTACGGCAGTGAAATTATCTAGTTATCTGAGTTCTAATGTAAAAAATACATATCAAAAAATATTATGAAGTTAAATTGTTGCCATATTTTTTTAAGCTAATTCTCTAAGGCATATAAAAACTTACTGCTGGAAAAGTTACTTAGGGAAATCTAGAAAGCACTCTACATCTTACACTTCAATAAAGTACTGTGAGTTGGGTGACCCAGATTTGCAGGGAAAAATGAGATGTTGTGACCATCTTGGAATTCAAGAGGATCGTCTAGAAGTCTTAAGTGAAAAAGGGGAAATGCTTTTTACTGAGAGGATTTGGATGAAGTGCTTTGGTCTAGTAAATTGCATGTACTGGCTTAATTGCTCAGTTCCCCAAAGGATTTAATACTGCCGTCCTAACTCATTTATTGAAGTCAGCCCATTAGTGGCAGGGCATTTACTGAGCTTATAATCATTGTAGGAATTACTGTTTTTGGATCCAAAATAAACAACTTTCACAAATAAACTTCAGATTAAATGACTAACAGGCAGGGCCTTTGTTTAGCTTTTTTTTTTTTTTAAATCACAATGGTTATTTATTTTTTTTTTAAATCACAATGGTTATTTATATGTTTCCTTATAGGATGAAATCTACTTCTTAGTGTATAAACACATTTTACTGTACACAGGTTTTTTGTCAGGTAGTGTGGAAGAATTTAATCAATTTAGTTTTCCCACAAGTACATGGGTATATCCATTTCAATATCCTCCTCATCTGAAGAGGAATAACCTAGGCACTGGTAAGCACTAGAGGACAACCAGATGGAAATTACCTGGGCAGAGAGAGACCTGGGGGTCCTATTAGATTCCAATCTAGCATTAACAAGCAATGCATGCTTGTAGCAAAGAAAACCAGCCATATCCCAGTCTGCACAAGGAGAAGTATTGTCAGCAGGCCAAGGAATGTGTTCCTCCTCCTCTGCTTACACATCTGCAATACTGGGCCTGGGCTCCCCACTGCAAGAGAGATACAAACTTACTGGAGATTCTCTTTGACATTCAGCCAAGCAGTTGATGGACAGGTAGAATTTATTAGACATCCTTTTTTTTTCCAAAGAGGGCCTATATTCCTGCACTGGAGATTGATGCTGATTTTATTTTCAACTGTTCAGACACAATAATAGGATTGCTAAAATTGTACCTATTTTTTTTTTTTTTTAATTCCATCATGTTTGGAGGTTTGCTGCATATGATTGACCTGAGTAGTTTTTATTTCTGCTATACTTGTAATTTTCTATCTCAAGTTCTCACCTCTCATATACTCCAAATGCCAGCTGAAATCTTTATGTGCTCAGGCTATAGCTGAGGAGGCATAAACCTCTGGGAAGAGATAAGTGGGTGAAAGCACCAAGTCGTAAGATCTCACTACCTATTATTAAAATTAAACTTTTTTTTTTAATAAACCTAACGTTTTTTACACTGGACACCCTTAATCATTAGTAAGTGGACAGTTCTCTTTTAAAAACCATGCAACAGTGAGCAAGATTAGCAACTGTGTCAGATCCACAGTCAAGCTGTTGCCATTGTCACTGTAGTGGGTGCTAAGAAGTGAAGCATAAGTGAATTTTTCGCTTACTCAGTACTCCATTCCTAGTACGTGGTATATGTCAAACCTTTGGTAGCTGTCAGAGCTCTGCCTTGGATTCTGCTCCCATGTTTGTGCAGCTGTTTCCTTGGCTCACACGCATGTTTCCATGGCAAGGGTATTGCCATCACCAATAAAAATACCACTGCCATGGTTTCCTTGGGCTTCATACAGCCATCTGGGAGCTATGGCTTTAACAACTGTAGTAGTCATTCCCAGCAGAGCTGTCTGCCCCTAGAATGCCTGATGTGTTATCTGAAGATGCCAGGCTGCTCTGCCTCTCTGCCCTCAAGGAGAAATCTCCATCAGGTTCTGTCCAGTACTTGGGCTGAAATTGTGCCCCATTTCTGCTGGTAGAGCAACTAGGAAAAATTTGGCTATCACTATTGATGGCTTTTGCCCATGAGCATTTTATTTTCTTAATAAATTCTCATCTTCGTGCTCTATTAGAAAAATAATATATTTGAGAGCAGCTCTGTTGACATCCTGTGAATAGACCAACCAAATACTCTTCCTAGACCACCAGATGATTATCTCTACAGCACTGCAGGACGCATTTTGCTGAGGTTTATGTATTCCTTGGAAGCCTGGCTCAAGGTTCTTTGAAATTGCAGAAGTTTATATAAACAAAATGTGAGACAAAAACCCTTTAATGTTATTTTAAAACCAGTATCAAAATGCTGGCAATTAAGACTGAAAGCCTATCTTCATTTTGATTTAAGCTGCTATTTTCAAGGATTCATGCCTCTAACATTCTTACTCTTTTCTAATAAATGCTCTAGAAACAATTCAAAGGAGGTTTGTGACTACTGGACTTACTGATATTTTTCTGATACAATAGATATTTGCCCATTTCAAATTATATCTTGCAAGAAAAGCTTGAACTTATTGCTGGAATAATAACTTTTTTTTTTTTGATAAAACAAAGAGATGGAAGATGGGATTCTTTATGTGTCAATGTCTGTGAGCTGAACAAGATAAAAGCTGAGTAGTGTCAGCATACTGCAGCTCTTTTCCACAAAAGAAATTTTGAGTAATGTTACACACTTGGTTTACTGAAATGGATTTAATATACTGCATACCAAACAGCAGTTCACCCTTCCTGTCCTTCTATAAGAGAATAATGTTGTGCTTCAGCATGTGGATAATTTCTCTTTGGGCTAATCACCAAATTAATGAGATTTACAGACCAATTTCTTCCTCTGGTACTCCTTTATTGTATTGATGCACACACTATAGCCATTTTGTCACTAGACAAGAATAGGTGAGAAGAAGGTGACTTGTTTATGAACACTGAAAAATATATTGTGGGTTATTATCAATGTCTTTATTTATTTAAAAATATTTGAATAAAAAGGAAAAAAAAAGAAGAGGCTTTTTAGAAGTCCTTTTTAGAAGCCCTTTGCACAGCTGATTTCTATCAAAATTAATTGGATTGTAATATTTAAATACTTTGGAAGTGATTTTTTTTTTATTTAGAAGATTCCCTGTACAATTAAACATTACATATCCACTTCAAAGTTTTGAATCACTTCATATATTAAAGTAAGTAATTCACAGAAGAGGACGAGCACTGCAAATAAAGTAATATAATTTAACTAATACACTTTATCATTAAAAGCATACAATTTACTAGCATCTACAACCTTAATGTTATTTTTATCACTATAGATGAATATTTTTTTTACAAGGAAACCTAAGAGATATACTGATTCACCTCTGTGAAACTGAGGTGAATAGGAATTTCTAAAAGAGATAATGTTGTCTTAGAAGTTCGTGTATAGTCAAGTCATGCAAAATTATTTTATTATGTTAAAAATATATACATATCCCAGAAATATAAACTTATTATTTTTTAGAAAATATAAAACTGGCACAAAGGAAACATGTTCCAGTAGAGTAGTAAGTCTACCATTTAGCACTTTTTTCTTGTGTCTATTTTATTCTTTTGGGAAAACTTTGTGGAAATGGGAACATTTATTTAAAATCCAGATGAGATTTTGGTGTTTTGGGTACATCTGGTGCATTTTGGTGCATTCCATGTTGACAGTGGTAAATACTGCTGATAATTTTATTAGTTCAACTTTCTGAAAGTATAGGGAAAAAAATGGCAGTCCCTCGGTCAGAAATCTACATCCAGCTTCTAGACCACTCTGTGAGTGCTGTCGGCTCAATCAATATGTATGAAAGAATTTGAAGAGGCATCTGGTGTTTCCCTCAGAAGCATCAGCTCCTCTAGTTTTTTCTTCCTTCAGTGGAAAATACTCACTACATAATGACACTGCCAAATAAATAACAACTTCCCTTGTCCTTCTCCAGATTCCTTTCCCCTATGATTAGTTTTGATACTGGATGACATAAAGGAACAAAGAGCCCTATATAGTAGCATAAGTGTTAAGCTAAAAAACATCTTAAGAAGCTCAAATTCAGGGCTTAAGACTGTAGCAAAAAAAAGCACAAATGGATTCAGAAAAATGAATTTTTATTTCTTAGGAAAAGCACTCCTAATCCTCCCACTATTCTTTAAATCCATGCCTTTAAGAATTGACCAAGGACCTTAACAAATGTCCCAAAGCACACTTTACTTCAGTATGCAGAGAAATCCTACATCGAAGCAACATCTGGTATAACTGCTTAAAAAATATTCTTTCTTTTCCTGTGACTTTACAATTACATGGCAAGGTATATTGAGCTATAAGTTTCCATATTTGCCATCCACCTGTCTCTCTGCCACTGTGTAAGCATAATGTTCAAGAATTGGATTTTTAATGATATTTTAAAACCAGTAATTGACTTTTGTGTTGGCATTTAGTATCTTATTTAACTAAGACTACAAAAAATGTTTTCTAGATGGTTATGTAAAACTGGAAAAATGCATTCTCAAATGCTGATTTGAAATAAGTGGTTTTAGTTCTTTGTTTTTGATTTGTGCAAGATGTATTTTGGCTTTGGTAACCTTTTCAGTCCTTTTATTTCGGCTAATACTAAGTGCATTTGTAGGATAAAATCAGTCTCACAAAAACTACAAATGCCATTTGGGACTGATAATACAAACGTACACACAGACACATCTGCATTTGAAGCTTTTTTTCTTCTTTATGCCTCTTCCTGTGTTACATAACTATGGGAAGCATATAAGCTCTCTGATTTAATTAGTGACCCCTTGTTCGAAATGTTAATAGAACTCCTACTGGTTTAAGTTTGGCCCACATAAGCCAATTTTTATTTTTTTTCTCAAGGGAATAGAAAGAGACCTATGAACATTTTCAGACATGATGCTGTAGCTCAATGGACTTAGAGCTTCTAATTCTGTACATTGAGCCCTAGTGATATTGGACAATGTTTCGCCCATTGTATCAATTCATAGACCTAGGTCACTCTCTCTTCTTTCCTTAGAGCAAAACAGTGACTGTAGCTAGGGAGTGCAATATCTTGTTACAAACATAACACTGCTCTTGAACAAAGATAAATCACAACTGGATGTGGTGATATATTTCAGTTGTGGTCCATTTTCTCTAGCTAAAAGGTAGCAAATTTAAACTTCTGCTCAACAGTTCAAGTGTTTAAAAGAGCTGTTTCACACAGTATCAAGTGCAGTGTAAAAAAGAAAGACCCTGTTTTTCTGAAAAAGTCATAAACTTTTTTAACTGTATGATTTCATCTGCTCAGATAGAACAATCTCCTATTTTCAAATACAAGTGTGCTTCAGAATTCAAGAGATTAATCTTTAAACTGTAATTATTATGAGTGTTTTAATTTTTCTTTCAAAACTTCAAAAATCTCTGTTTTCCTGTTTCTTTTTTTTTATCAAAAACATACAAAACTGAAATCCATCCCAAATTCTGAGGTACCAATCTCAGCAGAAAATATTACAAAAGAAATAACAAATTACTAAGGAAGTGACTGAAAATCTCAATATCTCCAAGTTTCCTATTCCCTTAAAAGCAACACATTCCTTCAGCTGAAGAGTAGAAAAAGAATCTGGCTTGTGATCATTTACTGAGATACTAGCAAAATTTTCATTTAGCAGAGTGTATACTGAACACTTGCAAAATAGTGTGACTTATAATCCAGACAGATTTGAGCAAATATTTACCCATGATTCTTACTTACACTTTCAAAGAATTTACAGCCTTTTTATGGACACATCACAAGGAAGGAAGGAAAAAAAACCAAAACCACACAACAAAAAACTAGATTTTTTTACATGATTGATTGAGTATAAATTATTTGATCAATCCCAGTGTTTTTCCACTCTGTAAGTATCTTAAAATGCAAGACATTTTTAATGATTGATAATGTTTCCCTTCAGTGTAGCACTTCAAGAGTATAAAACTCTTCAGTCAGGCACAGCAAGGGAAAATAATTCAATGCACTGTAATTCCAGCTACCACATATCATCCATCAGCTTTTTCAGTGGTAGCAAACCACTAGACATGAACATCAAGGACAGTCTGTATCTCAAAAGAGTCAGCTTGAGGCAGCTTAACTGTTTTACCATTGTTAACTGTCATCTGAACTGTGACATGCTGCTTTCACTACTTCTAACTGATGTCAAAATGAAGAGCATAAAAGTAACTGAATAAACCACAAGAACTGAAGTAGTTCCTTCATCTAATAGCTTTATTCCTACAAATTGCTTGATAAAAAAAAATACTGGTCACAGGTTGTGTTTGTGTAAAGAAAAGTTGACTGTCATTGCTGAACAGAGTTTAAAGGTTTTGCAACCACATAATAAATGAAATCCTGAATATTATGTCCTGCTTTGATGGCTGCAAATGATCCCCCAAAAAAGGAACTTACACCACTGATGATCTGCAATTAATTCTTTTTACTGAACCATACTTGTGTCTATTTTCAAGATTTTTTCATGCTTACTATTTTTGAGAATTAAATGGGAAAGGATTTGCAAAAAATGTTTTTAGCACTCACCTTGATGGTGGTTTTTGTTACTGTGTGTTCTGCATTTCTGCACTTTGTCAGACATATATCATCCTTAGGAAAGTAGTTTTTTGGTTAGGTTTTTTTGGATAGTTTTCTGGGTGGCTTTTTTTAAAGGAAAGCCTTCATCTGCACGATTTCCACCATTGCCATTAAAAAGATCCTGTGATTTATGTACTTTGTCACAAGCATGTCATAGCAGTTGCAAGCTGGCCCCAGGAAATTTGTCATTGCTTGCTTTGGCAAAGATAGTCTATATCACTGTTCGTGCTGTAGTCTGGCAAAGCTTTTGTGCTTGCTTATTCATACAGTTGGTTAAAGAACTACAATGGTTACAAGGAGTTTTAATTCACTGGACACAATTTTATCGGTTTATGTATCAATGATAAAGAGCACTACAGCAATGGGAATGTAGTGGCAGTGCTGCTCAGTAACACACTTCATATTTGGCAAATGCTGGACTTGCACAGTCAGAGACCTACTGTGGGACAAGGGTGAACCTGACCTGCTGACCACTCTGAACTGTGGACCTTGGGAATCTTAGAAAGCTGCAGTAGGTTTTTTTGACTCAGAAGAGGGAAAACATTGGTTTCAAAATAATGAATTCATCTCAAGAAGATACTCCAGATGTTTATCTCTTCTCTAGATAAATTATCTCAAGTATTAAAATTACATTTCCATGTGTGAATATTTAGTCTTCAGAAAAGTAAAACAGGAAATAGAGTAAAATTCTTGAAAAATATTTTAAAATAGTTGTTGATAAGTTTACTGTTGCTAACAGCAAAATTGTTAGTCTTTTTGCTTGTTTGTTTTAGGTTAATAGTGGCTTACTTAAATTATAAACTTTTATTAGGTTGTCAGAGAAAGGTAAGAAAACTGTTATATCACTCGAAACTTTAATTATTTAGACATTATTAATTTAGACTTAAGTTTTCTTGCATCATCTTTCTATTTAATCCCACAGACATATTTGAAAGTGTAAGCATATTTCTAACTTAGACAGTAGAGAGGAAAATTTGTCTTTTCTGGAGAAAGTCAAACAATTTCTGTTCATGCTTATGATGGACTTTGATCTTGTTCACCTTAAGTAAAAGAACAAAATTTTGCGCAACAAGAACACAGATACACACACACAAAAAAAAAAANGAGAGAAAAAAAGAAAAAAATTTAAAAAATTGCATTGCATTTTCTCTTTCTATTGTTTCCTTATTTGTACCTAACTTTTCAGCTGAACCGTCCTCTGCTGTAAATAATACATTATAAACTGTTATTTATACTGAAAGAGACAGAATATATTGCCTATATATCAGATGAAGGTAAAGGAAAAATATAGAAACTGCATATCCCAGATATCCAGCTTTCAGCTTTTTTTTTTTTTTCCATTTGTTTGATCTATTCTTAGTTGTTTGGGGATTTGTTTTATGATGTTTAGGAGTTAATTTTCTGCTTTTGTCTATAAAATTGCTCTAACTTCTTTTCAGTTTAACAGTAGTCATTTGGATTGCAAGACTTTTTTCACACTTTTAAGTTCCTGGATAACTAGTGACTCATCCTCTAGTTTTTTCTGATTTTATTTTTATCTTGGAAATATTATATGAATTTAATGATAAATTAATATTCTTTTCTGTAAAAAAATTTGAATCATTCTGCTCATAGTTCAGGCTTACTGCACTTTGATGTAGGAGTTCTACATCTGAATCCCTGAATATCCAACAACTAAGCTGCATGTGACAAGAGAGGCAAATTTATAAATGCCAAAAGACTGAAGCTTTTTCCTCCCAGGAAGTTACAGGCAAAGCTTTATTAGCTTTCATGTTACCATATGTCTCCAAATAATGACTATGACACTGATACTTTGTCTATACTGAAGAAAGGAAATAAATAATAAAATAATATTTGTTTCAGAGGGACCTGTTCCACTCTTCTTGCCAGAGCATAAAGATGTCATAGTTAGTTATGGTTTATAATAAGGTCACAGAAAACAGAAGAAATTATGGACTCAAGTGAATGACAGAAAATTAAGACCTCTCCCAGCTGGAGAATACTAATACCATTAATCCTAACTAAAATAATACAGGATGCAGTTGCTTGGGTGGGGAAAGGTGCAGAGTTGGAAGCAAAAAGCAATTGGAAAACAAAAGGAGGAAAAGAAACAGTGAAATTTAGAGACACGTAAACCTCAAATGATGTTTTTGTATTCTCCAATATGTTTATGTTTTATATATGTAAAATATATTTTTAATATCCTTTCCCTTTTTCTGTGTTGCCAAACTCATAAATTCTCACACTTTCTTCTTTCCAGTACACTCAAATGTCCAAAAATTCATCATCCATCATTCTGAAATATCTAATTTCTTATGAAGATAAACACTCAGAAATAACTGATTGATTGATTAATCCAGTACTGCTGGATGGGATGGCATAATTTCAAGATTATTGACCTTCTATTTTGACTGCCCAAGTTATTTTTAATGAGTAGTTCTTTGAAAACAAATAGAAATGTTAAATTCTTTTATTAGTAGATGCAATTGGTTAAAAAATGGCAGAAATATATTTTTGTTTGAATAATTCCATAATACTTTGAATGTTATGCCTGGCTTTAAAGATTTGAAAAGGTGAGTCAGTCTTAGAAATGCAGGGTGAGGAATATATATATCTTTTTATTCTCCATTCCAAGTTGAATTTCTGGGAAAACTAAAAAGGTCTACAAGTTAAATTGTATATTTTATATATATATATATATATATATATATATATATATATGTCTACACATATATATATGTGTCGACATATATATATATCTGTAGATATATATATACAGTTTCTTAAAAATGTGACTGTGCAATAAAAAAAAATTGATATTAAATTCACAATGGTGGGTTAAGAAACAATTAACCAGAATTTTTGGAAAATCTTTGAAAACAACAGGTGTTCCTCTTTCCTGCAAGTAGAAAAAGCAATCTATTAATATGAAGTAGTTTTCTAACAATACATGCAATTAAGAGCCAGAATGCAGAAAGTGCTGGGGTTTTGATCAAACACACCTCCTGGTGACTGTTCTGAAGCCTTATTAATGAAAACCAGATTCAAGGAAGAACAGATTTTTCCTAGAGAAAAGCCATATTGAAATATGGTTCTAAGTTCTGTTAAACATGGCCAGAGAAGATAGCAAAGCAATGATTGATAGACCAAACTCAGTGGGAAGATTCCAAAAATTACTAAAAGAGATAACAACTCTATCATGGAAATGTACCTACATGTTGAAAAAGTCTTTGGGAATGTTTAATATCAGCAGTACCATGTGCACTAGCTAAAGTGTTCTAAAATGCAATGGACATGACAGCTGCTAAAAGGGATTTGAGGAAATGGAAAATGTGAAATGTGACTGGAAAGGCTCTAAAATACAAGTATAAGAAATTAATTTCATGGAAGAAACTCAAATTCTAATCAAAATTTCCACAAGAACATACCCCCGGTGCACAGAAATATTCAGTGCTTTTAGGCTGGAATAGGTCTTGGTAGAGAGGGGTTGTATTTAAATTTATCAGCTTGCTGAACCAAAAGATGAAGTGTCCCTTTATTCACTCTAGATTTTTTTTTTCAGAAAATAAATGGAACTAAAACCTTTTGTTCGTTTCTTTTTCATTCAGCTTCAAAAACAGAAGACAGAGCTGATTCAAACTGAAAAGACTAATAGAAAGCTATTAGAGTTAATGACAATTTGCGTTAAAGGTCTCGTATTAAAAATCTTAAAGAACACAGCTGGTACTGTAGTTCATGGTAGCATGATCCAACACAGTTCTTTTTAAGAGCATGCACATGTCAGAGTTAGAATCCTGTGCAGAAAACAGATACGTCGTGCAAATGCATAGGAAAAAAGAGGCTGTTGGCATAGTCAAAATGGATATATGAATGATTTCCATGACCCCAATACAAGATTTATCTATGCCAGAGTTCTGGAAAGTGGGCAGGCAATGGTGGCAGCTGCTGGTGTGGGAGCAGTTGTTCCTCACATTTTCCCATCTGCCAGGCAGCAGGAGCAAGAGCAAGCAGCTGACCTCACCACAGTTTCCCTGTGGCTTTGTCTTCCTGCTCAGCCATTCTCAGATTCTCACCTATGGAGCTGCAAAATTTAATTTCTCTGTGTTGGTGAAAGAGGTCTTGAGCCTGCTCTGGGGATCTTTCTGAGTAAGATGAAAGAAAAAATTATTGAGGCAGAAAAACTGCTGGTCATTGTAAAAACTCCCATTCTCTTTTACTGTCCCTGATATTAACCAAAAGGTTTTTTTTTTTTTTGTAGGATGTTTGTACATCTATGCTGTCTGCACATGCACACATAATCATATCCCTTCCTAACTTTGTTTAGAAAGTTTCTATGAAAGGTTGTCATAAGAATTATTAAGTGTTTCTGGGTTTCTAAAAATGCAAAGAAATGTTACTACTTCATGCTGTTGCAATATTTTTATTATCAAATCTAGGGTCCTTACAGCTTTGGTGTTGCAGACTTTGGGACAATCTGAGAGGTCTCTTTAGATGATGTTGGAAAACAAGAGATGATCTAAATCACATCAGATCTATCTTTTGACCCTCTGTCAATCACTCTTTAAATAAACAAATGTTTCTTATTCATATGCATAAGCTTCTCACCCTCATTCAGAAGTCAGATTATCTCAGCTACCAGAAGGGGAATACATAAATCCTGTTAGATGGCTTGCTTTAAAATGAAATAAGTCACCCAATACAGCTTTATCAGCAGCTATTCAGTTTGTCTAGTTAGCAGATGAATTACTTTGGCATGTTTCTAAGCTTTTCTAGTTAAGTTATGCAAACCGATACACAAAATACAGTTACTACAGCAAAACCACGATTACAGCTCTGGACCCCTGTCCTCTTTCTTCCTCTATGCTGCCCTCACCAGGAGTAAACCCAACAAAACAAATAAACACTGCAAAATTAATTTGGGATCTACTTGATGTAGGAATGCAAAGGAGGGAATGAACAGCTGTTTTCACTTATGAAAGACTTGGATATGCTGATTTACCCTATTGATCCCACCCCCCCCTCGAACACCTCCCCCCACCCCCCAAGTAGTTTGGGCAGAAGATCAGCTCCCTTAAGGGAGTTATCAGTGGCATGACCCAGGAGAATCAAGCAGACAGGTGATGAGATGAGCATTAAGGGCTTGACAAAAATTAGAAAGGTAAGAAAGAACCCAATGGATAGGTAAGTTAGACAGCAGTGAGGTTTACAAATGAAATAGAAGTAGAATCAAAGAATCATAGAATGGTTAGACTTGGAAGGGACCTAGTTCCAAACCCCCTGCCATGGACAGGGAAACTTCTGCTAGACCAGGTTTACATGTTGTAGTAAAGAACTTCCACCTATATCTAATCTTGTCTGCCTTAAGTAAGGGTGAGGCATCCCCAGCTAAGGGATGAACATGAAAGTAGTGCTCCACAGGTTGAGTCAGCTCCAGGCTCCACAATGATCCCAGAAACAAAGGAGAACAAATTCATATCCCTGATATTCTTTCTACCCATCCATCCTTCTAAAGCACACCTAATGTTGTGCTTTTACTTGCTCATTTAGTGACATATTACAAGAATCCATCTTTTATCCAGAAGCTTCAACTCACTTTGTTTTGTCTTTTTGCAACGAGAAGAGGAACCCATTGTGAATGTGGAAAATTCCAGAATTGGGAAATGAGAAGAGAAAAAAAAAAAAAAGGAAATCAAGAACTAAGGAGTTGTTATGATCTGCTCTAATCACAGAGAAGCAAGTGAGCTCTCTGTGGATTATGAATATTCAAAGGTTCAAAATATTCAAGATTCAAAATATTCCCCAAAACATGATTAAAACCAAATGAGGTTAAATGTTAATACCAAAAAAAGAGATATATTTTATTTTAGGGTATATATTTTATTTAACAGTTAAAAAGGCAAAGAAAGAAAGAGAAAG
>VZDJ01007755.1:47847652-47932858 GCA_008694505.1 Cyanoderma ruficeps
CCAGGTGGGGACACCCTGCTGCTGCTCCTGGGGAGGGCAAGTTTGATGCTGTCTCTTGCTAGACTGTGGCTCAGTTTCAATATTTTGCATCACGTGCAGTGTTCTGCTGCAAGGCCTCAGGAATGAGTCTGGAGGAACTTCAGGGGTCTTTGATGGATTGTGGCACCTCCTCTGCTGCTTCTTCACATGCATGCCCCGTGGATGTGGCTTTTCCAGAGCAGGGGGGTGATTTCACAACCGAGCCAGCTTGTGTAAGGGAGGATGGGTGTTCATTGCCTGTGACCGAGGTTGCTCCACACAGCCAAGACCCTCTTCCTTCCCACTTTGGTGGGGGGGTCTGTGCAAGCCTGGCAGCAGAAAAGCCTGGAGCTATGGCCTCCACTCCAAAACTGCTGGGCTTGATCCTTCTGTGGAAGTGTCCTCCCAGCCTTATAAATTACTTTGCAGAGTGGATATGCTAAAATTATAGTGCCATTTTTTTCTTATCTGGAAGAGCCTTAGGCCTTTTAACTCACAGTTCAAGGCCTCAGCCCAGGGGCCATATTCAGGGTGCAGTGATCTTCCATGCAGATTTTGTTAAACAACTTTGCCATAATAGGAAAAAGTCCTTCCTAGAAATGTTTAAGTGATAAATCATAACATTTCAGTCTCTGACAGGAGGTATGAACAAAACTGCTTAATTTATACTTCTGGAAAAACTATAGTTATGTTTTTTCTTGCAATAGGAGCACATTTCCACAGAGAAAATCATGTCTGTATGGATTTCCACTTATGTGACTGAGATAAAATACCAAGCCATAAATATTTGAAATATGAAGATGAAGAAAAACGATGGGATTGATCAGACATTCCGAATCAGAACTGATGTAGTCTATCTAGAGGAGGAGTAGGAAGAGAATTGTTAAATCTCTAAACACATAAAAGACAGCTGTAAAGCAAAAGGGTAAAATCTGTACTCCATGCGCACTGTCAATAGAATGACAATAATGGATTTGAAAAGCAATAATGCAGGTTAATATCCTAATCAGGTGGGAAAAAAAAAACTAATGGTAAATGCAATTAAGCACTCTAATAAAATGCCTTGAAAGATTATAATATCTCCATCACTGTAAATTTTATAACAAGTAAGAAAATACATATTATGAAGGTTGATAGTTGTCATGGCTTAACCCCAGCCTTCCACTCTGTAGCAGTCAGTCTGTCACTCACTCCACTGCCCACCTTCCCCCTGGTGGGGAGGAGAATGAGAGAAAGAAAAAAACTAAACCTCATGCATTGAGATGTAGAGTTTAATAACTGACACAAAATACATATGACTAATACTATTAATACTACCATTGTTACTACTACTACTAATTTATAAAAGTATTGATAATCGCAATGAAAAAGAGAGAGTGGGAGAATTAAGAATCATCTGCTGTAGTGGGAGATCAGGTAGAAAACTATCTCTGGAACCTGAGGGTACACAAGTTCATGGGGCCTGATAAGATACATTGAAAAGACACCTGAGGAAATGACTAAACCACCATCCACCATGTTTGAAAAGACATGGCAGTCTGGGGAAGTTCCCAGTGACTGAAAAAGGGGAAATATAATGCCTATTTTTAAAAAGAGAAATAAGGAACACCTAGGGAATTACAGGCCTGTCAGTCTTGATGCCAAACAAGATCATGGAGGAGATGCTCCTGGAAACTATGCTAGGACACACGGAAAATAAGGAGATGATTGGTGACAGCCACTATGGCTTCCTTAAAAGCAAATTGTTCCTGAAAAATTTCTTTTCCATCTATGACAAGGTTACAGTAATGATGAATGGGGGAAGAGCAACTGATGTCCTCTACCAGAATTTGTGCAAAGTATTTGACACTGTCCTGCCTGACATCCTTTTCCCTAAACTGTAGAGACATGAATTTGATGGGTTGTGTACTCCATGGTTAAGGATTTGGCTAGATGGTTGTACTCAGAGAGTTGTGGTCATCCAGCTCTATGTCCAAGTGGAGACTACCGATGATTGGTATTCCTCAGGGGTCAGTTTTGGGACCAGTGCTGGTTAACATCTTTGACACAGACAGTGCCCTCTCAGCAAGTCTGGCAACACCAAGCTGCGTGGTGCAGTCAACATGCTGGAGAGAAGGGATGCCATCCAGAGGGACCTTGTCAGGCTTAAGAGGTGGGGCTGTATGAATCTCGTGCAGTTCAGTGGGGGCAGATGCAAGGCACTGTGCCTGTGTTGGGGTAATCCCAAACAGAAGTACAGGCTGGGAGATGAAGGGATTGAGAGCAGCCCGGATGAGAAGGACTCAGAGGTGTTTGCGGAAAAGAAGCTGAACATGTCTTGGCACTGTGCCCTCACAGCCTGGAAAGCCCATACTCTGAGCTGCATCAAGAGCAGTGGGGCCAGCATGTTGAGGAGTGACTCTCCCCCTCTACTCCACTCTTGTGAGAGACCACCTGGAGTGCTGCATCCAGCTCTGGGGCTCACAACTTGGGAAGAATGTGGGCCTGCTGGTCTGAGTCCAGAGGAGGGCCACAAAGATGATCAGAGAGCTGAAACACTTCTCCCATGAAGACAGGCTGAAAGGACTGGGGTTTACTAGACTTGAGACAAGTCTGGGGACACCTTATAGGAGCCTTCCAATAGCTAAAGGGAATTTACAAATAGTCTGGAGAAGAACTTTTTTCTCAGGCATATAGTTATAGGACAAGGGATGATGGTTTTAAATTGAAGGAGAGTGGGTTTAGACTAGGTATTATGAAGGCATTCTTTACTGTGGGAGTAGTGAGACACTGGAAAAAGTTGCCCAGAGAAGTTTTGAATGGCCCATCCCTGAAAGTATTCAAGGCCAGCCTGGAGTGGATTTTAACAACCTGGTCTAGTGGAAGCTTCCCCTGCCCATGGCAAGGGGGTTGGAGCTACGTGATCTCTAAGGTTCCTTTCAGACCGAGTCATTCTATGATTCTATGGAATAACACCAGACAGAAAGAAGGGATATATGATACAATTGCTCACTGACCAATGTTCAGCCTCTCTCCAAGCAGCTCCTGGTCAGTTCAGCACCAATTTATAAGTGAAGCATGATGTTCTATGGTGTGGAATATCTCTTTAGCCAGTTCTGGTCAGCTGACCTGGCCATGTTTCATCTGAGGTTTTTGTGAAACTTCTCACTGGCACAACATGGGAAACTGAGAAGTTTTTTAAGTTCTAGTAGGATCTACATAGCAACACCCAAAAATCACTGTGTTATCAATATTATTCTCACAGTAAATCCAAAACACAGCACTGTGCCCACTACTAAGATGAAAATTAACTCTATTTCAGCTGAGACCAGGATAATACATACATCATGGCTTCTTATGATCTCTCTCTGTTCTGCCTTTCTGTGACTCACAAGTGAATCAAAAATAGGATTAAATTTCATTGTGTACATCTATACGGAGATATATATGCATATGTATATGTATATGGGATGGATATGCAGATACTTACATTTTCTAAAGGATACAGCCAGTGTTTCTCACTAAACTAACAATTAATATTTTTTTGTCTGCAACACAAAGTGTGCTAGTAAGGAATATAGGAATGTTACATTTTTCAGAGGATTAGACAACTAAGGGAAATTACCTAATAGGCCTTAAAAATGTGTGTAACAGCTAATGATCCTTTCTCTCATTAAAGTAATTGAGACATATACTAACAAAGTCAATTTTTTCACCAATTTCTTCTAGACTGAAGTGAAAGTGATTATGAAATATCTCTGTTAATGGGGTGCTAATCCAACAAATGTTGGTTTACAACCTATGCAGTTCATTAGCACATTCTTTATTCTCAGCTGGAGTGCTGCTGACTCAAGTACAACTTTGTAACCTTCAGAAATATCAATCCCCTTTCAATCTATCAAATACGTGGAGCAATCACAGAAGGTTTTCATTAGGTCTCTTTACCCTTCAGAGGGTATTTCCTTCCTCATGACATTTCTTTAAGCATAATGTTTTTCCATGCTCATGTAAAACACGTGAGAATAGATATTCTTGGTTGTAGGCTAGTGCTGTGTCAAGGNTGGGGGGACCGACTCATCCCAGCACGACAATTCTTCTCTTCTCTTGTGTGTTATTTTCTGGAAAAAAACAACTACCTTGTTAAGAGTCCGGTTACATTTTTAAAGAGTTCCCTGTTCAGTTTTGTGAACAAAGGAAATTAGCTGGAAACCTTGATAATTTCCTAAAATCTGACAACCTAGACCTTGACCATGGTGGAGATGCAGCTAAAATATAGCTTGTTCATATCAGTATTTCAAATTATAGTGAATTAAAAAAAAAAAAAAAGTGTGATTGTCTCAATTTCAGGGTTGCACGGAGAAATTATTTTTGCAGTGATAAATGATTTTCAAGCAAGAGTACAACTGGATATATTTACTGTAAGACATGAACGATAGAGGTTTTAGAAACAAAACAACACAGTCAGTTCCTTTGTGACATTTCTCAGTGGGAGAATCCATTGGCAGCTGTTCAAGAAGCTAATATTAAATTAGGTCTAAATGTAGTTAGTCCTTAACCATACTCTTTCACCTAAATATTGACAAGTTTTCGGTGATTTGACACAAGAAAAATTGTATTTTACAACTGAACTCCTTGCCTCATGAACTTTAAACTATTTAGGCAATTTTCCAGCCTTCTTTACTTTCATGTAGCTACAGCTCAGAATTATATTTAAATCCAGGAACACATATATCACAGGTCATGGGATGGTTTCTTCTTTCCTAGCCTTCAGATTTGTTTGTGTCATCAAGAACAGACAGACAAATAACAAGCTGGTATTTATAATGTGTTCACTTTTGGAGTGATTGACTAAGACAGGACTGGTAGAAACTGAAATGTTTGAATTTGAGGTGTGTACTTAAAGACAGCCAGTAGTTTCTGTCTGAAATATCCCTTACCAAGGGTCCCAGAACCTAAGCAGCAAGCAGTAACCAATATCTGTATCATTTTGGGGTTTTTTTTCTAATGACTTTTACCTTACTATCTAATATTTTTTAATCTAACTACAATTTAAGTGTTTTCAGTGTTTCAATTTCTGCTTTGCCAGGTTCAGAAAATTATTTCAAATAGACATCTTAATACTAACTGCAATTTTATTAATGCTTATTTATTTATTTATTTATATTTATTACAAGATTTTTATTGTATTAAGGTTTATGTAGGAACAGTTTGTAAGTATGCCTGAATTCAGGCAATTTAATACTCAGAAGAAATACTTTTTGGTCATTGTGCTTTGTGGTTTTCACTCAGTTCTAGTGTTTCTTCAACAATAAAAATGCACAAAGTAGTAGAGCAAGTACACTGATTGCCTGAGAGCTTCACAATTTGTTCTTCAGCTGCAGAGAAACCCAAATATATTAGTAAGGTAGAGGATTTCTAGATCAGAAATCTCAATTTCCCTCATGCTTTTACAAGAAATCAGACATATGAAGAACAGTTTGCTTTACTTTACTCTGAAAAGTAGGCATGTGTAAAGCCATTTCTTGGAGAATATCCTTCTCTCAATATCCTACTTCCTCTGGAAATAAAGTGGCCTGAAGTGATAAAAATGTCTTTTAAAATTAATGGATAAATGGGATATTACCCTTTCCCTTAGAATAATCTTATATTTTTGCCTTGATATTTTTATTTAACAAGTAGTAAAAAAATAATTTCTTCCTTCTTCCCTTAATGATTGTGTTATGGCATACCGTAATAGTTCAACATACAACACAATAATAAGGCACACATGGTACTTAAAAAGGTATTAATCTCCTTAAGTCAGTGGTAATTCTTCAGAACTCTAAACGTTTTTAATTTCTGACTTAGAGGCAGCCACATGCCACAAAATTATTTGTTACAGTAAGAGAAATTGTGTTCAAATTGTTCTAATGCAGATTTAGTAAATAATTTGATTTATAAATAATAAAAGCATTAAACCATGTCAGCCACAAAACAAAACAAACAAACAAACAACAACAACAAAAAAGGTAAAATATTTATCAAAGAAAGGATTTAAAGAAAGGTAAGCTGTTAAAAAGAACGCTTGGCTTTGGTTTGTCTGTTGGTTTTTTGTTTGTTTTAAGATAAAGCCTTCTATTTTGAGCATACAGAAAGAAGTGTAAGAAGTGTTTGAAAGGAAAAAAAGAATGTTCTGCATTATAGACCAGACAGCTTATTTAGTCAGGTTCAGGTTAGCAGAAAAAGGTATGTACTCTTTATTAAATGTACAAGCCGATTTATTGATTTGATAAGTAAGGAGGGAAGGTAACACCATGAAAAAAGAATTTAAGAGAGCCTGGAATTAAGACTGTAGGAGAAAGGCCTCTAACCAGTTGCAGCCTGGGTTTTGTTTCTCTTAGAACTTTACATCTGACAAGTGACAGGCTCTGTGGTGTATGGTTGATTACTTTGGTAACCTAGCTGTGTAAAGAATAGATACATAACCACCTGAGAACAAAAGAAAGAAAACCAATGACTGATTTGAAAAGTAGTGGAAATTTTTCCAAAGTTTTCAGACACTTTCATCAGTGTCTGGCCTAGCACATTTTGTCATGCTGGTATTCTTATCTTCAGTTCATAGCAGGAGGCTCTGTACCTTGAGGTTTCTATTGCCTCTATTGCTGTTGGCTACTTCTTTCTGTATGTAGGACTTTATAAGCTGTCAAGGGCTAAGCTGGTTCATACAGCAGTCCTTTGTTACAAAATAGCTTATTTGTTCATAGAGAGATAGTCTTTGAATTAAACTTAAAAATACTTACTGCTTTCTTACATTTTGTATCCAAGGGTGAAAAGAATATTTTTTTATGTGTAATGCCAGTATACTGTCCTTGACCCTATGTATACTGCAACCATGCTATGCCATGACCTACAAGATCAATGAAAACAAAGGGTTTTAGAGTTTGATCTGAAGAATATAGCAGCGTAATTTAAAACTAAGTGAAGTATGATTTGAGCACAATCTATTCTTCACTGGTTACAGAAGTTCACCTACAGAAAGTTTTCAAAGTAAGAAAGTCAAATGTGACCAGATGTTTGTGACAGTGGAGCTAATGAAGACTTCTTCCAGATGCATTCCTTTTCCCTGAAGCTTTACCTGATGTATTCCAGTAGAAGAGTATATGAACCTTCATAAAGTTCTTCTTATGAAAAACTGCAGGGAAGAAACCATCTGAGGCCAGTTTCTTCTGATGAAAATTTTGACTGTCTGAGTTATTTCTGCTGTTTTCTCACTGGCAGCAATTTGCATCTAATGGCTCATTTTCAAGAAACATGAGACCTTTCTTTAGTTCCTATGAGAAAGGCCAATACACTAAACAGTTTAGAGTGTTGTAAGGGACAGACTGTGGGAAAGACAAATGGACATCAAAGACATCCCAATAGTATAATATTTCAAATCTGTGTGTCATAGTAGCATGAGATGCTTTTCTCTTCTCACCCCTGGAACACTCACATCGCCTCCAAAGGAATTGACAGAACCTCTCAGATTTGTATATGTGCATGTGTATTTGCCTGTATAAACACATGTACATATGACTATACCCACACTGGAGGGACAGCATACAAATATCTCCATGTTCAAGCTTGATCATGAAAAAATACAGTTTTCAGGAAAATACTTTATCACCTTTCCTACTCCTCATGAAGACAGAGTACTTCTAAAAGACATAGAAAATTATAAGAAGTGTCAACTGGATAGCTCACATTTCTATCATTACAGATTTGCACATTTTCTATAGCTTTGTCTCACCTAATAGATACTTTTTACCTCCCCTATAAGTTAATTATTCTTTGATGGTACAAAATCAAACACAAGGCAATGCTACACTAAAATTCATTTACTGTGTGTGTTTGCCATGCTAATTAAGAGAATAATATTCAGTCCTTTCTTTTTCTGCTGTTTGTGAAATATAAGTTCAGACAACCTGGCAGACAAATAAGTGACTGATGTATGTAACTTAAAGAGGAATGAATGTTCTTCATCACTATAGAAGAAAGAGTAATTCTCACACAGGATCCAATGCTAAAGAAATTTGCTAACTGGAAGAATCTGAGGGTATGATGCATCTGCCATTAAATTTACCACACAAGAGTCTTTAACATTACTTCTCTGAAAGATCCAACTTAACATCAACTGGTTAGAGAAACATGAAAAAAAAACCAAAAAAAAACCAAACAACAGCAAACCAGATAGCTACATAATAACAGTATAAATATAAAAACACTGAATAGTTTAGAAGGCAACAGATAATTTTCTGAAGAATTCAGAAATCCGTAACAAATTATTATAATATGAACACTTTTAGTATTGGTGGTGTACATCCCAAGAATATCTTCCCTTTCATATTTTACCATGACATACAACCCATTACTCATTATATATTGACTTTTTTCTAAGAAGTCTGCACCTGATGAGGAAACAGGCTTAGAATCTTAAATACAAAGAGCTTAATTGATAATATAGGTTAAATCATTGTGGTTTTGCTTCATATTCTTTTGCAATGTAGTTGATCCATCTGTTTCTCTGAAGGCAAAAATCATTATGTCCTGGTGAATTTGCTTCTTCACCATTTTACAAAATAGCAGTTTACTTTGCCTTTAAGTACCTTGATAGAACGAGATTCATTTTGTTACCTAGCTTGGATTATTGCCCAGCATGTAGAGTCTCTCCCTGATGCAGGAAAAATGGGAATCATATTGAAGGAGGTAGCTTGTTTTACTGACCGAAAACTCTGGACTACAGAGCTTTTAATTTACCATATTTTGAATTCAAATGAAAGTAACCAATTAGATGAAATTGCAATTAACCCCATATATGTAAATAAATAAATAATTGCACTGTTGGGCATTGTTGACTCTGTATAAAATGGTAGTTATGGATATCGATGTGGAGAGCTGAAATCCACATTTTTCAATTCACAACAATAGAATCCAAGCTATTAAAGTAGTTTCTTCATGCTGGACAGAAAGTACTGTGGAACTTTGACTTATGCAAGCCAACAGTGTTTGCTGTTTGACTTTCTTACGATTATTGTTAAACTTAGAGCAAACAGCGTTTCTCAATAAGGCTGTGCATAATAGGCAAACATAAGATTTTTTAGGAGAATATGCTAAATATAAGAAAACTCAGTCTGATTCTGAAAAACAAACGTGATACACTTATATCATGGTTTAACCCCAGTCAGCAGCCAAGCCCCATACAGCTGGTCACTCACTCCCCACCAGATGATATTGGGGAGAGAGTTGGAAATCTGAAAAGTCAACTTGTGGGTTGAGACAAAGAGAGTTTTGTGGGGAAGGCAGAAATCATATACACAAGCAGAGCAAAACAAAGAATTACTTCACTTTTTTCCTATGAATAGACAGGAGTTCAGCCATTCCCACAAGTGCAGTGTACCGGCCCCCAGGCCGTCCACAGGGGACATTGCCCTCCCATGGAAAGTGCAGAGCCTTTAGGCTGATTCAAAGTATAGTGGTCGCCCCCTGGGAAGTTTCTCCAGGAGACTTCTCTTAGCTCCTGGTGACCAAAGTGTGTCAAAACCATGACCTTTTGTAATATTATGTTAATCTGCTACTTCTTATTGGTTAGTCCCTCAGTTCCTGGTTTTCCCCAGCACTGATTGGTATATTTTGGATCCCCTCTCTAATTGGTCCCTTTCCCAATTCCTTTCCCCACTGGCCAAGTTGTAAAACCCCACCCCCTGGCTACCGTATATAATACCTGTCCCGTGGAGCTATTTGGTTCTTTCCCTTTGCATGTGCTGGAATAAAGAAGACTCTTGAAGAATGAAAGACCTTGTCTCACTGCTTCATTCTTATGTTGTCCAAAGTGCCAAGTGTGGAGCTGCTGCTCAGGCAGCCTCACTAAAGAGTGAATCACTCAAAGCCCAGGAGTACCTGTGCCTGTGTCACACAGGGTGTCTTTCTAAAGATGCTTCTGACAAGGAAGGTCATGGCATCTTTACCACCAGACCAGACCACGACAGTGCAAGGCCAAGTCACACAGAACAGTGACTTGGGAAGACAGATGCCATCACCCCAAATGTCCCCCCTTTTTCTCCTTCTTCCCCCTACTTTATACACAGAACGTGATGTCATATAGTCTGGAACATCCCTTTGGATAGTTTAGTTCCAGGACATGCCTTCTCCCAGCCTTCCATGTACCTCCAGTCTCCACACCAGCAGGGCAGTGTGAAAAGCAGAAAAGGCCTTGGCACTGTGTAACCCCTGCTCAGCAACAACAAAAACATCTCTGTATTATCAACCCTGTGTTCATCACAAATGTACTTGTAGGGCCAGATAAAAGTACAAAACCATTTTTAAATGAATGTTTTATAGTTGTAGTTTTACATTGGGAAATAGGTGTGAAATAATTAATCTCATTATCACATTCTGACTAAGACCAGTCCAAATACATATACCCCTAAGAAGAAGGCACAAAAAGTGTATCCCGTAATCCCTTCTGTCCTTTTCTAGTACCATCTTTAGTGGAGAGCTAAATGAACATTTTTGAAAGTGCCAAAAATATGCAAGAATCCAAGCCTAGCTGACTTTAATGAAAAAATCTATTAACTTAGATCCTTAAATACTTGCCTCTGGAGTTTTCTGATTTCAAGAATTATACTTTAATAAAAGAATTTAAAAGTAGTGGACGGGAAAGAAGATCAATATCTAACCAGTTTGGAGCTGATTCTAAAGCTCAGTCGAAATGTTTCCTATTTCTAATTTTGTTGTTAATCTAGCTTACTAGGAAATGCCAAAGAGCATCTTTTTCTTAGAGTATTTTAATTCTGTTTCCACTTACAATAAAGCTGTAATGATTCATAAGTGTATCTGGATTCACTATTTTTCTCTATCAGAAGATATTTTAATAGCCTATTTTTCACTGTTCTTAATAGAAAGCAAGTTGATAAAGCAATCGGACTGCAGGCAAGGGTTTGACTTAAAGAATTGCTCAGTGCAATCACACATTTTACACTGAATTTTTCATATTTCTCCCTATTTTTTTTTTAATTTGCAAATAAATCGGATGAAAACCTAGCTGAGAAAGTGTAGTGGTTTGAAAACAAACCAAGTGAGAAGCTCCCAGTCAGAAAATATAATTTAATAACAAGAAAGGAAAAAAAAAAAAGGTAGAATAAAATAAAATAAATNATGAAGATGGTGATAGAATACTTTTGCATATTCTATACTACAACCCAGGACAGAAAGCATCATCATAAAGTTCAATACTAAAAAATAAAACCATCAGTATCTGTCTATCCCAATCTTTTTTCCTTCCCCAAATTATAAACACTACATTAATATGACCATTACATCTGAAGGCATTATTATGTAAATATTTAAAAATCTATTGTGAAAGCATGTAATGTACAAGATTATGAATACAGAATTTTTTTTTTGTAATGCTATCAACTCTATATGTTGAATGTCAGTGAAAGTTCAGCTTGTTAGACAGTATTTTGACTGCAAAAATTATGTGATACTAGGAAATTGACAGCACAAATACAATTGTTGCCCTGTTTCAGATTTTGATAGTGCTACTACTGAGAAAATTTCAGATTGCAGCTTTCATAAATTCCTTTCTAATGCAGAGGTCTGGACAGATAAGGGGAATAAGAAGAAATAGACAGACACTGGGGCAGGTGCTCAAACACTGAAGAAATTATGATTTTACTAGAAAATGCTATAAAGGCTATTGTAAATGTTTGTATTGCCAAGGTAAAAAGCCAAAAGAATAAGATGATGGCTTACTCAAACCTGGTACAGGTGACAGGTACAGCTTTGATATGCCAACAAATGAAGATCATCTAAAAGGGCAAGATTACACAGTTACTTGATAACTACATACCTTTTTTTTCTGTAGACCAAATAATATGAAGTTGATAGGAAAACAACTGGACAATAGTTTGCTAGTTAGTAGTTTTCAGGTTAGTAGTTTAAATTGCATATATCTCTATAAAGAAGGGCATTTGCAAATTTTGCTCTATTTTATACAAATCATTCAAATTCAAAAGGGAACTCCAAGACTATTGTAATATTACATGTAAGAACTGATTTTAAAGAATACAGTAAATTATATTGGGTCAGTTCTAAGCAGTTGTCAAGAAGCAGTAAGCAAATTTAAATGAAATAAAAACTGTGTTTGTGTGTATGTGACTGTATATGTAATGTCAAGTACACAAGTATTGGTCCAGAAAAGAACAAAGAAAAATGTGACCAAGCAAAAAAGACTACTTTTGGATTGCCTTTGACTGCAGGTTGACGGCAAGCTGAACCTGAGCCAGCAATGCCCTGGCAGCCAGGAGGGCCAACTCTGTCCTGGGGTGTATCAGGCACAGCATGGCCCGCCAGGCAAGGGAGGGGATTGTCCTTCTCTGCTCTGAGCTGGGGCTGCCTCACCTCAAGTGATGGGGATAAGTTTGGGTGCCATATTCTAAGAAACACATTAAGCTGTTAGAGAATATCCAAAAGAGGGCCACAAGGATGGTGAAGGATCTGGAGAGGAAACCGTATGAGAAGTGGCTGAGGTCATTTGATCTGTTCAGCCTGGAGGAGACTGAGAGGAGACCACATTGTGGTCCTCAAGATCCTCACAAGGGGAAGTGGAGGGGAAGGCACTGATCTCTTAACTCTTGTGACCAGTGACTGAACTTGAGGAAATAGTGTGAAGCTGAGTTAGGAGAGGTTTATCTTGGATATCAGTTCTTCACCCAGAGTTTGGTTGGGCACTGGCACAGGCTCCCCAGGGAAGTGGTCACAGCCTCAAGCCTGATATAGCTCAAGAAGTATTTGGACAACACTCTCAGACATAAGGTGTGACTCTTGGGGTGTCCTATGCAGGACCAGAAGTTGGACTTCGTGATCCTGATGGATCCCTTCCAACTCAGGATATTCTATGATTCTATGATTCTATACACTTTTGAACACCCAATGAGTAAAATGGAAATTGTTTTGTCCTATTATCATTTTAGAATATCAACTTAAAGGTAAAGAGTAAAGCAAGAACTATTTGGCTTGTGCATTGTTAGAAAACCTCAATCTTTGAAAAGTGAAATCTCAGAACAATGCCAAAGATATCTCAGTCTGAAGGACTGGTCTTTCACTAAATTGTACATTTATCCAGAGCTTCTTATTGCAGGCTTGAGACCCTGCTCATTATAGAATCATAGTATCATAGAATATCCTGAGTTGGAAGGGACCAACAAGGATCATTGAACTGCATCTTTACAAGGCAGTAGCTCTACAAGAGTTGAAGTAACCCATCCTTAATATTGTATAACGTTAACAGCAGCTGTTCACAGTATTGCTAAGTACAGATAAATCATCCATTTTCATTCCCTGAGAATCCAAGTCATAAATACAATTACACTATTTAATTAGGAGTCAAGTGTAGCCCAGATAAACTCTGGAAGTGCCTTCTACAAATTTAAGTTTCAGAAATTCAGGTTTTTTTGGGAGAGACCTTAAGGTGTGAAATGAGAGGAAAACAAGAAAACCTGTCATCCCCATCTATGGCATTTTTAGATTGGTGCATGTTGATGTGAATCAGAATATACAACTGAGAGAAAAATAGCAATGCTTCTAAAGCCAACATAAATTATATAAATATTACTGGAAAAACAACTCTTAAACCCACCAGGATGCTCCATCTATCTAATTAATAATTTACTGAATTGTTCCCCGGTACAAAAAATCTGTGACATTCAGTAAACATTAAACTCCACCAGAAACAGCACACATTTGAGACATACCATGCAATAAATGATCAGCTCACTTGAGCACATAAGTTCAGACACTCTTGAAGCTCAAGAGTATTTCTGTAGTTAATTGACATAATCTCTGCAGGGAGGATATTTTAAAAAGCAGGATTAGATTACACACAGTTACCCTTGAAACAGAGTAAAAATGTTGTTACACAATGAAAGAAAATCTTATCAGGCAGTCATTTATTTTTTGAAGTTTATTAGGAGATTCAGACGTCCTAGTAAATTGCCATTCTAGTCAGAAAATTAGTCTGCTTTTGTAAAAAGATGGGTATGAGTGTATGAAACAGTATTCACAGAGGATGAACATTGAGATAATACTGTTCTGATTTTCTTGACCTTTAAAGGCAAGAGACATGTTCATTTTTACAGGCTGTAATAACTCCAAACCATATTCTGCTAAAAACTCTCCAGGGTCAAAAGCTTCCTTACAAACATCTATGTTAGGAACAACATAAGTTTCCAAGTAAGTTATTGAATTTTTCTGACCTTAGCAGTTTAAAAGACAATGTGTCAGACTCACCAACTATTCCCTGTAGGAAGGGAATCAGGGCTCTGTCCATCCTAGATCTCCCACCTGGCAAATACTCCCCTTTTATTCAAAAGAAAACAGACTTACTTATTCCCTACAGATATGAGCATCTCTGCAGTCTCCCAGCTTCTCTCTGAAGACATCTTTTTCTTGTGGCTCTTATAATATTTAAAATAGGAATCACTGTGTTTATACATATAGATAGATAGATAGATGGATNTATTTTTCTAGTTTTTTACTCGTTTAACTACAAGTGAAACATATATCTAATGTTAAGATTTCTTTACTTGAAACTTGTTTTTTTTTTCTTTTCTTAAGTGACTCCAAAAATGTTAGATGAATTAAAGAATATTAAAAAAGGCACTATTTTCATATATGTGAATATATATATATATATATTCCATATATATTTCATAGCCTGGTCACTGGCCTTCAGGACGTGCAAATTTTTCATTGTTGCTTGACTGCAATTTAAAAAATATTTTGCAATGCAAAATAAAGAAAGAAAAAAACATTTTAGCATATAACAGAAGTCTTCTTGTAACCTTCACTGTGCAGCTGCTCTTTATCAAAGTATTTTTGATGACCTGTAACTCAAAAAACAGCTTGACGGGTTTAAATTCACAATTTGCAGAAAATATACACATTTGGGTGCCACTCTGCAACAAATCCATTTCTACTGCAGAGGCGATAATCTACATAAACCATACAAACCTTCATATCTCGGATTAGCTCTTGTTAATCCTCTTTTTACTTCTCTCCACCGTCTTTCCATTCCCTGCTGCACCAAGCATAAATGATTTGCTTTTCATATTTTAAGTCCTTATGACCTATCTCTGCCCAACCTTTCATCTCTCCTGTGACAGCAAGACATTGACCCCCACCTACAGTTCTGCACGCAGTACCTGTACGTGTATTTGGTGATATTTAGCTGCTTTTCAACAAAGGAGTTCCCTCTGTTTCCCAAACCATTGTGAGGGAATGGGCAGTATATTCTTTTCATTCTGACCTCTCATATCTTCAAAATGGCATTATCTTTCTTCAAGTCCCTTAAATCTGTTCTGTGCTTTACAGCCAGCAATGGGTAGGTAAATGAGGTGTTGTGACTCAGATGTACCCCTTGCATAATTTCCCCCATCCTGGATATCCATAATTCTACTTCATCTACTAATATAGTAGTACATAACTGCATTGGTTTTCATTACAGCTCATTCTCTGTAATCCATTGCTAAAGGGACAGTTTTCATCAGAAGCAGTCAAACAAACTGTTTCCCTTTCTTCTTTTTAGAACGTTGAGATTCTAAAATGTCTGGCTTTGGAAAATTTCAAGTATCCTGAAATAATCTAGTAGTGTCTAATACCAGAATGGGTACTTGGATTCTGGTGCTGGATTCATAAATAATAATATATCATTCTAGAGGCTTTGACAGGATTTTCTGACAAAAAATATGTTACTGACATGGAGAAATTCTATCTTAGAGTATGAGTTACATATTAAAGTCATTTATCTTTTTCCTGAAAGTCCAAACTGCCCTCTCAGTGGGCAGCTGGCAGCCTAAAGAAATTAGAGCCATTGGTTTATTCTGACCACAGACTCTGAAGTGTGATAACTACCCACACTTCTTTTCTTATTTATCAACAGGCCTTTTCATGTGCACTGCCTCACCTCCTGTCCCATCTTTATTGAAATACTAATATTCAACTAATTTTTACAACTTTAGTAAAAAATACCTCTAATAGAAAAGAAATTAATTAATCTAAGTGAACAGGTGTTGTCTTCTACTTTGATTTATACCAGCATTTTGGAAATTAAATGTAAACTTTACACTGTTCCTCTTCCCCTTTTTTTCCCCTATCATAATACCTATTTTATGTCTACTGAACAATCACTGCAGTTGTTGTTTGTCTGTTTTCAGTAGGCAAAAGACATACAGACATACATCAGTCAGACCTGACACAGAGTTTGCATCAAGCTCAAATGTCATGCCAATTTAGGCCTTTATAGCATTAAAGAAGCAACAACTTATGCCTTTCCAGTAGAATGCAATCATATAATTTCTCAGTAACATTCATCATCAAAGTATAAATTAACTATACTCTTCCTAGCTGAAAACACTAAAAAATCTTTTCAGTTTCTGTGTGATACAGGTGCTATCTGTTGTGGGGCTAACAGAAAAGCTAGAAATGCATCCTTCCATTTTTTGAGACTCGTGTCATTTGTCAACCTCAATTTCCATGTAATATGCAATAAGATGAAATGATAAAATGATGCTTCACAGAAAAAGTTTGAGGCAATAAAAAGATATGCTTATCTGGGAATGTTGCCATCAATTCATGCTTTTCAGTGTGGAGAAAAATAATTATGCTGAGCTGGCTTTTATGTGAAGAGTAAAATTTGAATTGTAAGCATGCTTTATATTTATAATTGTTATCATTTAGCTGGATTTTAAAAGTGGAATGATAATGGTGAATAAAAGGTGTAATTAGCCTTTCTGTGGTAGCTATGCATGATTGAGAACACAAAAATCCCATGTGATTTTGTTGTTGAAATCTGATAACCTATCTAATGGACAGCAATAAACAGCTGATATGGGAAAGAATGTTAATCTCTGGATTTGCTGTTCCCAGGGTCTGACTGTTGATCTACAGACTCAGACTAGTATGGATAGTTATATTTATATATATTTGAATAGAGAAGGTTTTTTAAAATCATGTAAGAGAGATGGGAGAATAGATGTATCAGTGTCTGCATGTGCATAAGCAACATGCATTTTCCCTTGCATATGGTGGTGCTTCTGAAGAAAGTGTTCCGTGAAAATTGGACCAGTTTTGAGAGAACCTATGAAGATGTGTCTGGACACAAATTATTATGGTGAAACAGCCCAAAACCATTCTGAAAATAAATATTTTACTTCATTTTTCAGAAGTGCTGCCATGAAGATTACTAAATTCTTAGGCTTTTCCTCACTGGGACACCAGTAATCTTGAAATGGTTAATCCTGGATTAATTCTCAAGCTTGTCAACTTTACTGGAGAGTCTCGCATTGTCCTTGATTAGCATTGTAATTATGTTACCATGTCCCAAAACCATATTTTCCACTTCATTGACACTTCACTACGAAGTGTTCATCTACCCTGCAAATCCATTGCATATTTCCTTAAATACCTACACTGAGTCCCCAAGACCATCTATTTTTCACGTTACACGTACATAACTGTAACTTGAGCAAATTAAGCTTCAGTGAGCCAAGTTCACACTCAGCAACACACTTAAATTCAGAATATCATGAGTACTGGGAAGCAATGGTTTTTCTCCAGTCTCTAATCTGTGGTTGCACTATGGGTCTAGAATTTCCGATCTTTAGATCAGATCAGAAACCGAACATGGTCGAGTTCATACTAGATGTTAAGAAAGAAGTAAGGACCTTCAGAGTCTTCAGAAACAAAAGATAGTACCAATATAAATTTTTAACCTAAAGAATGTATAGATGATTTCTAGCTCTTCAGTATCACAAATCACAAAATTTTATGGGAAGAGGATTTCTTAGATGAAGGGTTTTTTTATTTGGTTTAGTATTAGTGCTTAATTGCCTAAGAACCTTTAAACACTTTTTTCTATTTATTTTACGTTTGTTGAGACCATTCCTTTGGCTGCTTTTTCATGACAAATTAATTGCTGTGGAGCAACTGTCCAGCTGCTTTATAACCACTAGGGTTTATTTTTTGGAGTCCTGAATAAACAAAGCTGCAAGACAAAACCAATGGGAGAGTTGGATGATCAGACCTTTAGGAAAAACAGGAGAGAAGTAATCTTACTGCCAGGCTGACTGCTTACAGAAGATGAATCACATAAACTATACAATTAATTGTCAACTGCTTTGTCATTATTAAATGCGTATTGTTCTTGCTTAAGAAAAAAAACCCAAACAAACACTCCAATATTTGAATTGATCATGAATTGTGTTTGTTGTGCATATTTACTGATTTTATTCCAGAAAGAACAATCCCCTCACATCTTGGAGAAGGAGAGTAAGAAGAATAAGAATTGGAGGATATAATTAGCAATAATGTAATTTATTTATTGCTGTAATTAGCCTAGTAAGTGGATGCTAAGAGATTCAACTGATGGAAGTTGTAAGCTTTCATGGTTAGGAATTTGTTTTTAATATTTAAGGTCTTTTAACTTACACACTTTTTGAGTAATTTCTTTGTATAATAAGATTGCTGTGAAATTTCTCCCCATAAAAACATACATTATGGTTATTTTAATTGTGTAAAATTTAAAAATTAATCCTGCCTGTACAACACTAATTGTATCTTATTCACAGTAGTTCTAAGCTACATGTTGCCAATATAATTTTCTTGGTTAATGGGTTTTAGTCGCTGATCTGAAATGTTTGTATGCAGAAAGCATAAATATTTGTTGGTGTCTTCCTTATTTAATAACATCAATATAAAGGTTATGTCCAAGCATTTTTTAAGTATAGGTTCTCTTTTAATGTGTTTTCTTGAAATGCTTCCTCCCTGCAATATGAATAAAACTGTACAAAATATGACTGAAAGAACTCTAAAAATTCTATGCCATGCCATTTGGCATATAGATCCTCATTTGTCAAGACCAAAGAATTTACCAAATGTTATTCACAGCTTTGTTGTCTAGTTGCAGCTCTTCAGAAAAAGTTCCTTTTATTTAATTGAAAATTATCTCAAAGTTTTCTAAAATAAACATGTTTTCATGATGAGTAATTGATAAGCATAGAAATTTGAAGCTGGAGTAGTGTATAGGCAACATTATCAATTTAATCAGGGGCTGAGTTATCCATATTGCACTTGAGTAAGCAATTGCTTATTGCTGAAAATTAATCTGAAAAATTAATTTGGCAAGGTTCAGATCTGGAAATTCCCTTATTTAGTGAATCAAAAGATAAATTTAAAATGCACATCAAAACATCATTATCACCAATCATGAAAGCACATGAGAAGCCTTGAAAACAGCAGGGTGAAGAAAACGGACATAGAAGGTCTCTGTAGGGTAACATGAATGTCAGCTTTGATCAATGTTGACAAATTTGTTCGTTCAGTCCTTTCCTGCTATGACTCAAAAGTATTGAAAAAGCCTTTGGGGGATATACTTTTTGGAAGCAGGAGTAAAATGGTAGTACAAAGTGTGACCATTCATCACATAACTGCTTCAAAATTAACCATCATATAGACACATTATGAGCAGAAAACATCAGCTTGCACATTGTCACCAATCTTTTACCCAGGCATTTGAGATGTCACCGAAATATGGGCTCTTAAGTGCTTAGGAAAGAAGAATAAAGTGGGGACTTGACATGACCTTAGGCCATCAGATATAAAACATACCTGTGGTCATCACTGTACATGACCTCTCTGTCAGAAAGAAAAAAAAAATGAAACCTTGCAGTTCTGACCCGTAAAATGAAAACCCAGAGAGAGAGAGAGTTAGGAAATGTTTGTTTGTGTTTGGGGTTTTTTTAGAACAGGAAATAATGGCCTTTCCTCTCAGAAGAAAACAATCCAGTTTCCTAAAGACGACAATAATTCTATCAGCAAAGTAGAGCCTTTTTATCTACATTGGTACAATTAATGTAATGACACTAATTTTCCACTGAGCAATTGTTTGTACAAGCTCAGAATGAGAGCTTCTCCTTCTCCTCCCTCAGAAAACAAAATAATTTTATAAAGAAACGAATACGTCTAAAAATGGCCTTGTATCTGTGACAAGCCATTGACAGAAGGGGAAGACCAAGTGATCATGTAGGTTTTCCTGTTACCTCTTAAAAAAGCCATGTTGCAGATATGGTCAGATCTGGAAACTGAATATTTATCTTTCAAGACTTACCTCAGAACTTTTCTGATTGAGCATTTTCAGTAGCTGGGAACTAAATTTTAATATTTTTTTTGAGTTCCTGCATGACTGGATTTTGAGATATGCTGAAATAAACTCATTTTTCTGGCAATAGGCCTATGTTTTCATTTTTGGATCATTGACTACTCTGCCGCAAAAAAGTGATTGAAAGCTGTGCTTTCAGCTTACTGGCAAAACATTATTATAGATTTATTAAGGGAGGGATAAAGGGAAAAAAAAGAGAAAAAGGAAAAAGAAGTCGTGAACTCTAGCCCCTTCTGTGTTAAAAGTTATTAAACTTGTTGGTGTCCTATAAGCAATAATTGTTCACTTCAGCAGGTCGCTATGCAATCATTACAAAGAATTGGGGTGTTCTGGGTGACACAAATCCAAACATGAAATTCAGGGCAAGGTAAACGATTTTGCTGGCTGTGTTGTGGGTCAGTATGAAAACAGTTTGTCTTAACAGACTTTGCACTGTCCTTCATTTATAAGAGAATAAAAGATACAGTGTGTAGAGCTGCAGTCTTCCTTTATCATTTAATTCAAATGCATTGCATGGATTAAATTTGATCTGAGGTTCTAATCCTTGGTATCTGCCTAAATTGTGTGGCAGCTGTGCCTGGCCATATGCCTTGTGAACCCCAGTCTGTTGCCTCAACCACCCAGTCACCACAACCTCACCTGCCCATTGCCCTCAGAAGGACTGGTCCTGACCCTGACCCTCACAGGGACACAGGGGGACTGGGCCCCCTCTAGGGAATGGACTTGCACTCAGAGAGCCAGAATTGCCTATTCATCTACTTATTTATTTGTTTACTTATTTGTTAATTCATTAATTATTTGTATTAAAGCATCATGAATATGTTTGTAGTATAGCCATGTGCAGCTCTAGAACCAATGCTCTGTCATGTAGATAGACATACTGCATAAATTCTTTTTAAGAAAAGTTATTATAAGTAGTTCTCTGACTCATGCGTTGCCATGATTAATGTGAAAGTGCAAGAGAGATATTATTCTGCAATGGTTTATATATGTTGATAGTTTTTTCTGGCTTTTTCATCCTGTCACCTTTGCACTGCACCTTTGTTCTAAGGTCTGCATATATCCCGGTGTTATATATGAAATCAATTACTGGAGAGAATGGTAAAAATGAATGGGTCAAAGTATATCCAAGAATTGTGGAAAGCATGGCTCCCAGGATGACATCATGCAATGTCAATGAATTTGATAAGAAATAAGCATGTTTTTTCACGATGGAAACATATGAAGCAATAAAATGAGAATTTTCTTACTGCACACACTTCAGTTGCGTTAAACTGAGTTGTCTCCTATTTAAAGTGACTGATATACTAAATCACTACTGCAGGATCTTTCAGGGTGAACATATTTCGAAAAATACAAAATAATTGTTGCTGCTCAAGTTTTCTTCTGGTCCCTGTTCCTTGTATTTCTGTTCTAATTTTATGTTCAGCTTCAAAAATAGCCAAAGACAGACATGCATACCTTCCATACATCCTTCTGGGAGGCCAGAAAGAGGGTGTCTCATCATTGTATGTATACATTGTTCCCCTATGCTCAGCACTGGTGAAGCTGCACCTCAAGTACTGTGCTCAGTTTTTGATCCCTCGATGCTGCAAGAAAGACATTGAGGTAGCTGAACATGTCTACAGGACAACAGACCTAGTGAAGGATGTAAAGAACAATCATCAGAGCATCATTCACAGAATGACTTGGTTTGAAAGGAACCTTGACAGTCATCTGTTCTAGCGCCTCTGCCAGGGGCAGGGACACCTTCCAGTAGACCAGGCTGCTCAGAGCCCCATGCAACCTGGTTGTGGACATTCCCAGGAATTGGGCACCCACAACTTCCTTGCACACCCTGTTCCAGTGCCTCACTACCCTGTTTCTTCCTTACATATAATCCAAGTCCCTCCTCCTTTTGTTATAAACTCATCCGTCTTTTCCTATCAATATCTTCCTGAGTAAAAAGTCATCCTCCCTTTTTCTTTCATAAGACTTGTACTGAAAGGCTGCAATGAGGTCTCACCAGAGCCTTCTCTTCAGGATGAATTTCATGGGAGAGGTGCTCCAGCACTCCGATCAATTTTGCGGTTCTCCTCTCTACCCACTCAAATAGGTTCACATCTTTCCTGTACTGAGAATTCCAGATGTAGACACAACACTCTAAATGGGATCTCAGAAGAGTGGAATTGAGGGACAGATCAGCCCCTCAACCTGCTGGTTATGGTTCTTTTGATACAGGCCAGGACACGGCTGACTTTCTGAGTTGCAAGCGCACATTGCCAGATCACATCCAGTTTGTTATTCCTGAGAACCCCTTTTCCACAGGGGTTCTCAATGACTTCTTCTCCTAGGCGGTACTTATGTCTTGAGTTATGCTTACCCAGCACCTTGCATTTGGAGTTGTGGAACTTCATTATGATCTCATGGATCTAGTTCTTGTCCAGGCTCCTCTGGATAGCATCCTTTCTTGTTGTGCAAACTGCACCTCTCAGCTTTGTGTCATCTGAAAACTCACTGAGGGTTGTTACAACCTGCCTCTAAAGACAAGGGAAACTCAGGTCTTATTAATAGATCCCTTGGAGTGGATTAGAGTGAAATGACACTGAATGACTATCCACAGAACTCCACGGTGTCTGCTTCTTACTTGCCTCTTTCCTTATCTGCCTCAAACCCCAGCTTGTTGCTAAACAAAGGTTGATTTGTCACAGTCATCCTCTGGTGATCACCCCCTCTGCACCTGGGCTGTTCCCATGCACACTATTAGTACAGAACCTGGTGTTTCTGCAAATGGCTGATTGAGCCATTAACCACTAACAACTCAGTATTTCACAAGGGTGGTCTCGACCTGTGTCATTGATAGCCATAATATAGAGCACCAGTAACAGGACAGACACCCTAAGGGACATCACTTGTCACTGGACTCTGCCTGGACATAATCAGTGACCACAACTTCTATAAAAAGTCTCAAGAGGAGCAGCTGAGGGAGCCGGAGTTTTTTAGCCTAGAGAAACACATGCTGAGCAGGGAATCTTATTGCTCCCTATAACTACCTGAAAGGAGGCTGTATTAAGGTGGGTGTCAGTCACTTCTCTCAAGTAAAAAGTGATAAGACAAGAGTAAAAAGGCATAGCAGCAGAGGTTTAGACTGGATATTAGGAAAAATTTCTTCAACAAAGGGATTGCAAACACTGGAAGTGTCTGCCCAGGGCAGTGGTGGGTTCATCATTCCTGAGGTATTTGAAAGATATAAAGATATGGCACATAGGGATGTGGTTTAGTGGTAGAACTGTCAGTGGTGGGGTTGTTACCACTGTTGGGGTTTGGACTCAGTGATTTTTAAAAGTCTTCTCAATCTAAACAATACTATGATTTTGTATGTGCATAGACACAGAGGTTCCACCAAGTCTTATTCGGCAGCCTGCTTTTCACAATTTGCCACTCTCATTAAGTGTAGGGAAGGTGACTCACCACTGAGGCCAACTAAACTACAATCAAATTTGTGTGATTTTTCCAGGGGAGAAAAGGGATCATGTTATAGTCTTAGCCAAAGCAGCAGGCTCTGTGATGTTTACCTCTGAACTTCCAAACCTGTCTGAAGTTTGCATTGTCTGTCAGCCCCTTGTACACCATCACCAAGACATGAATTTAAAGAGATGCTTAAATTGTATTCTTCAGTTCCTGTGAACTGTACAGGTGCTGTGCAACTCACTTTGGCAAGTAGTACTTGAATACCTAAAATTGTGCTTCTCTCACATTACTTTCAAAGAGGTTGACTGAAACCATTTTATTGTAAATACAGAAAAGCTATTGAGCAATCCAGGACCTTGAAACACAATACACTGAATGTTGTCCTGGACAAGTGTCAGTGCACAGGCAGAGGCGAGATTTCCTTGCTCATGCTACAAGCTGGCAAGCAGTGTGCTTGTGCAGAGAAACAGATGGCTGCTGTGCTCTACTAAAGTAGCAGAACTCTCCTAGCCTCTATATCAAAAATGAAATAGTTCCCCCATGTAACATACACAGTTTTCATTTGATTATGAGACTTCAGTCCCATTTTGTCTTTAATTTATTATGCGATGCCCAAACCACTACATTTTCACTGTCTCAGCTTAAATAATTAATTATTTTTATCTATATTTTAGCCCTCATGGCAAGAAATTTGAAAGCCTGGCTTATCTGCAGTATTCTGCCCAGGAGCCAGAAATGAGATTGGTAGGAATGAAATATTGAGATAAGATTGAGTTATAAGCAAAAAATGGTCCATGATCAGTACAGGAAATAAATTCTGCAATGTAGTAGAATGCCAAGTGTGTACCAAAAGTGAGGAAGAAATTAATGACAAAGCAAAATGAAATAAAATAAACCCCAAAACCAAAACCTGATGAAACCAATCACTTTGATCACCAAATAAAAGGCTACAACACAACATGAAGGGAAACTACTTTATCACAGGCTTGATCCCTGTTCTCATTATAAGAAAAGGGGATTTTTTCCCTACCTTCAATCACAGTTACAGTTTTATGTTACTGCAGTCTCAGTGCCTTTTTTTTTCCCAGTCTCTCAGCTAAAGAATTAGTTATGTTCTTACATTGCTCTCCGATACATTGATCTTACTCTAGAGGTCTCTTGCTTTGGTCACCTCAGAACCTTACATTGTATCTTTGAAATCTGGCATCAAAGTACACAGAAATTCATACAAAGCCTCAATTAAAGGCAGACCTCATATGGCCAGTATTACTGTACCTACAAGCAAAGATAAAAGAGAAAAAATCAAACACCAATTCTCCCAAAGTCTTGTACTCCAGAAGGATTTTATATATGAAGTCCAGAGCTTGATTTTTACATACAATGAGATTGCATTTGATTGCAGTACTTTGAATGCCAAAGATATTAATAAATGAGAGAATATGGCTTGGGAATTTGATTTAATGTGTTTCAATTTCATGCTGAACACTGAAGAGATGGGATCTGTGTATGTGTAAATAATGTAGGCTACCCCATCATCCAGTCCAAAGCAAAAGGGGAAGACAAAACACGCAGAAACCAAAGGAAAAAAACCCCAAAAACACCATAAAACCCCCATAAAAAACCAAACAAACAACCCACCAACTACCCCACACCCAAAAAAAAAAACCAAAACAAAAAAAGAAAAGCCCATCCCACACCCAAACAACAAACAATTTACTTAGGATAAAAAAAACTTTTTGAGTCCACTAGTTTCCGACATATAACTTTACACGTGTTCTGCTTATGTTGTAAAACGTAGTTTTCACATACTCTTGTATTATTCTCATGGCCAAGAATCTGAGGGAAAGCAAAAATGTTAAAAAAGGTAACATTAGGAAAATTACTATCTTCAGCCTTCACTTTTTATGTATTTAATTTTTTTCTGTTTTTAGTAAATTTCTATGTAGAATAATGTACAAATCAAACCAAATAATTTCACTATCTTCTTTTTCTGTTCTTTTTAAAACATTTTTATATAATTAAAGAGGAAATTTAATACTTGCTTGTTACAAATTAACACACCAATCTAGCAAGCATTTCCTTTTAAAATTTTACAAAAGAAAAACATTTTTATATATATATATAGTGCAATGTCAGTGGTATTTGTATTCAGTATCTTTTTTTTCAGTGAATACTTTCACTTCATGGTACTTGCACTATTGAAGTGTCACAATTACGATTTGATTTTCAGAAAAGACCATGAAATAACGTGCTAAATGAAACTAAATTGGGGTTTTCAGGGATCTACAAGTCATATTTGGTTGGAAATTTACTTTTCTTTTTGAATGAAACTGAATTTTATTGATCACAGCCCATACTTTATTAGGATTCTCCAGCTTAAAAAAACCTATATAATGAGGTAAATAAAGGAACAAGGGCTAGATTTACATCCCTGAACTAAGACGATAAATTCACAGAACCTCTTTAGATGTCCCGTTCTTAATTTTGGCTACATGTTATACTTAAGGTGTTTGTAAATGCTTCTTTTTTGATGTATTTCCTGTCGTACAAACCTAGAATTGTAACTTACAGGCACTGCTTTTCTCTGCCTCTTTTTCTATAAAGGTGTTAGATGTTTTCATTCTGTGATTTGGCTAGTGTCATGCTTTAGAAATGGTACTCCTCAATTCATGGGTCACTCTCTCACTCCCTTGTTTTCCCCCTCCATCCCCTCTGCTGGGGGCTGAAAAGAAAAACTGGAGGCACAAAAGCCAAGATCACAAGTGGAGAAAAGAACAATTTACTGGAAACAGCTATGAAATAAGTAAAATGAACAGTAACAGAAACAATATTAATAACAGAGGGTACCAGAAATCCCTCGACTGTAGACATTACTGGACAGATCCCTCTGCCACATTTCCTCAACCCAAAGGAGCCTCTGCTCCCTGGAAGATAGTCCCTTTCCCCCCCAAAGCCTGGAAATTATGTGGAGTGGTATAGAATAACCTCATAGAATGCCCCTTCCTTGATACTGCAAAAATTAACCCTGTCCTGGCTTGAAACAGGACTGCAAAGAAGAACAAAATGGCTCGTATGATGTAAATTTCAAGAGAGACTATATATAAAAGAATTTAAGATCAATGAAAGTATGACTAAAAAAGGTAACAACAATGGCTGAGGGAAAGGAAGTGTGAGAGGAACATGGAAAAGCATGGAGCACGGGAGGACAAATCAGAATAGGCAATCACTTTCGGTGTATTCTTGAATGCTCTCGAGTGTCCAGATGCAGCCTGGTTACATTTGGCTTGTTCCTGTAACTGAGTATGTCAAAAATATAAAGAAGTTTAGTGATATGATGCTATGTATGTGACTTTTTGGTGGTAATTGATTTTTTATGTTGTGCTCCAGAAACCCAGTAATAGAAGGTGTTGAAATACAACCAATTTTTTGAAAGACCTAAGGTTTGACCTTTAGACATTGAGTTAGCCCAGTCAGAATTAATGCTATATCTTCATCTTTGTTTAAGTTTGCTGTGCTCAGATACTGCAGAAACTATGAATAGTGACTGATAATAGCATGTCTGCCATACTGCAATATTTGGAAACGTGTGGAATTTAAGGACAGAATCAAAGATTTAAGGAAGTTTCTTGCTGACAGCTGATTTTATGTGGTTGATGCTTTAACAGAAACCTTGGACTGGAAATTAAAAAGACAAGCAATATTTTAAAAGGAAAGAAAAAAACACTCAAGTCTTTTAACCTTCCTCTGAATGTGTAGGAATACCTCTCACTGTACGTCTCAATATGTTAAGTAAACAAATCATTTCTCTCTACTTACTGCCTTGCCTACTTCTTTATCAGGACCTGAATGAGCAAAATTTTACTGGATTACTTTGTTTTATTCCTACTAGTTCCAGAGGGAGTAACTCTCAAAAGTTAATTCTTTCTAAGTGAAATGTCTAAGGTGATAACTACAGAAAACAATAAGATTTTGAAAACAAACAGTTCTATCCCTAAATAGTTATTAGAAAATATGCGTTTGTACTTATCTAAAAGAAAATGTCAACTTGTCATTTACTAGGTGGAAGATGTTATAATAGTTCATTCATCTGTAGAATAACATAATATAGGTAAATGTCAAGACAATTTATATTCATCCCAAGGTAAAACATTTAGTACTTCAGTCAGAGACTTGGGCTTTTTAGAAAAAAATAAGCAATGTACTTCAGCATTATATTCAAAAAAGAATGTATTTCAAAGGAAACCTTGAAGAGAATCTTCACTGGTCTTGAAGAGACAAAAACTATTGCTATTTTCTTCCTCACACGTTAAATGCACACAGAGAAAATGTGAATTTTACCAAAATGAAGAAATAAATTTAACCCCAAATCTCTTCCATAATCTGTAAATTAAAAGCACATATGAGACTATATATTTTCTTGGTAGCCAGAAATTCATTTGTGTCTGAGGAAAAAAGGAAAAAAGGAATAATTATCTTTTATTCCTCAACAGTTTTATTTTCCTTATTCTATCATTGTTATGTTAGTTTGGTAATTAATGAATTTTCTGCTGGAATAAAGCTTTTCAATCCTCTTCAAGATTGCACATATAATTTCCTGCATTTTAAAGTTTCACTTCCTAATGTCCATCTACTTAATTCTGTTGTTCTTTATTGAATTAGTCAAAGAAGTCATCAGTATGAATGCTTCTTGTTTCAAAAAACATAAAAGTTGATGTTTAAATTAATAAGTAAGGTGTTGTCCACAAAGGATAATTTCTCACTGTGCAGAGTTTGCTCCTTGGTATTTTTTGTCTTTTTCCTCCTGCTACAATCAGTTGTTTTAATCCTATATCTGAATTCTGAAATTTTAGCAATAACTGCATTAGAGCAATAGAGTCAGAAATCCTAAAAAGATTTTGCCAAACTGCTGTTCTAAGGCATTTATGCTCTCTAATACTTCCAGACTGTCAAGGAATTTAATATGCACTGTTTAAACAAGAAGAATTGGGTGCAATCTGTTAAAAATTTCCCCACTGTCCCAGTTCTGTCTTTCCAACTAATGAAATCATCATGTGTTTAGAAGAGTAGGAATGGCATATGATCTGAATTTAAATGAAGCTAAATTTCTGTAACTTCTTGCTTAAACTGGAAAAAGTGATACCCTTAGTAAGACCAGCATTTCAGCTTCTACTGACCTGAGTTACACAGTTTATTTGACATTGCATGCTAGAAGAGAAGTTGAAGGCACAGTGCCTTTTGCTAACAGACCAAAGGATGAGTAAAGAAAACAATAGTGTCCATCACTGAAGGAGTTGTGGCTGAGGCCTCTGCCAATATCAGTGATCCCAGCCCTCCAGATTCAAACTCAGGAAGAAATTTTGCTGTTGATATGTTGATACTGCAAATTGCATTGACCTCGCAAGAAGGAATAATGTAACTGGGCAGAAAATGATATATAAATATACTTTGAGGTAGTATTGGAACAAAGATTCTGCTCATGCTTACAAATTGAATATATAAATCTTATAACTGGTAAAAAAAATTATCACTTATGCTAAAAACTCTCTAAATATTTTTCAATAAAAGGTTTTCTTTCTGTTACTTTCTATCCCACAAAGCTAAGTTTGCAAGGTAATCCAATGGCATATTACTTTGGTTGCCTACTTCAAGCACTACAAAGATCTGCATAAATACTTGCAGAATCTCGTTCCTGCCTACACCAGTTGTAAGAATCTTTCTGACATCCTTAGAGACCTGAACCTTACAAGACTGAAAACTGTGATAAAAACTTCAAAGCACAAGCTCGTATTTGATGAGAGCAATTTCAAATAAACTTCTTCAGGGGTATTTTCTTAATAAAAATGACAATTGCCCTAAAGCTCACTCTGGAATATAAGATATAATAAAAACAAGCAAACATAAAATAATGAATAGATGTACCCACGCCATCACTATATTAACTCAATATTTCACTTTTCTAAAACTTTTTCTTCCAGTCTTTCTTCTGATCAATGATTCCTATATAAAGATGAAAAAAATTATTCAAAATTCTCTAGGTCCGGAATCTCAACTTTTTTCTGTCTGTAAAACAGTTCAAAAAGTTTTGGCTTCAGGAAAATAGAAAGAACCTAGAAGTGTTTTTTTAATTCTTGTTTATTGAACTATCTTTTCCTCAACATATTATTGTTTCACATTAATGTAACAAAAATATCAAAAGTAAACGCCAAATGTATCCATTTGAATTCAGTTGGTTTCTTAAAAAGAATAATGCTGAATTTTACTGTTGTACATTAGATACTTCTTCATATAACTTTATTTGGACAAATGGAAACTTTTTACAGTTCAATACTTCTAATTGCCAGAAAAGCAAAATCCAGATGTTCCCTATCTGACTGCTTTGAAAGTTTTCAGGTAGAATTTTATTACTATGTCATATGCCTCTGAAAATGGGCATGCTGACAAAACATAAACTAGAGCGATTTAAGTGACATTTCTCTCTAATATATTCATCTATTTATTTATTAGTGACATGTCTATATTTTTCTATTTAATTTTCATTTATAATTTTCATTTACTTGGAGATATAAATTGCTGATTTTTGTGGTTAAAATACTAGCAGAACTCAGAAGTTGATTAAATAATATAAACATTCAGAATTTTTATTAAGATGTCAAATACAACAAATATCTATCCAGCTTCCTTTGATCTGTGTAAGGAGAGGAAACAGTAAAAAAAAACCCTGTCACTTATTATTTCAATTTTCTTATATACATCTCTAAGAAATTAAATTGTACAGTGAAAATCTGAAACTTCACCTAGTAGCATAATATGCTCCTGTCACCTCTTATTAATAAGACAAAATTTAAACATTAATTTATGAATACTCTTTTACCTCTTTATTCATAGTCATCTTGTTGTCCTTAAGATTTCTTGTTCAGAAACTTGTGCAAAATATCTTGTTTTCCAGGTGTTTCTCAGTATATCTTCTCCTAAAAAATAATTAAAAAATTCTCCAACTGAACAAACAAAGAATATTGGACAAGATTCCAGCCTGCTATCAAGGACAGGGCATTCTTTTGTATTAATTTTGTATTAATATGTTACCTGTAGCATTCTTATATGAGTAAATATTGTGGACTTTGTGTTTCATTGTAAAATTCCAAAAGCATAAATAAAAGCATGAAATAATAAAAACATTATATACTCTTATAATTATATAGCAAATATTGTATAAGATTTAATATTGAGTTAACATAACATTATACTTTATATGAAATATTAAGTTATTTTTAGATAATATATAAATGAAAAGTTCATGTCAAGGGCTTTCTTTTTTCTTTGAATAGAGTTGAATTGCAGTCATAAATTACTTATTAGTCCTTGACTGGGATTTTTTTACCTTTGATAACAGAGATGGCTGCCAGAAGTTGTTATGAAAAGTCCTCAGCATTGACATTGTTATTATCCCTCCTGTCATATATACATGACTTTTTAAAATCTTAGTACACTGCTACAAACAGTCATAGTTAAACCCTATTTTCTTAAATTCAGTATAACACAACACATTTTTACCTGTGGATTTAAATAAATATTACATTAGGGCTGAGGAAAAATCTTGAAGCATACCGCAGAAATTATATTGGGAATTATACCCTGTACTGTAGGTAATTTACTTTCCAATAACATTATGCAAAACTTCAAGATGTTAAGGACATGTAGTATCATGTTTTCAATATACAGCATCTTGTTGCAGCGGGGAAATGGAAGACAAGGGAGGTTTTCAAACCTTAAAAGAACTTTCTGTATCATGAAAACTTGCCTGAAGTGACAAGTTCAAGTGAGTAGCATCACTAAACAGCAAAATAGAAGATATAAGTCAGACTAAAAGATCATATGTTATTTCACCAGTCTGTGTCTCTGTCGTTGTCCTTAACTTGTCCTCTCTCTGCAGGACATCGTCAGGATCTTCTGTGACATCTCCAGAGTATCTACCCAAGAGATCATACTAAACATGAATGAAGGAAAACTTCTGTTACTTTTCCATGCTTTACATGTTACCTACTTTTTTCCAAACCACTTTTTCTAAAAGGTCAGTGCAGTCTATTACAAAAACCTGAAAACCAAGCCTGTTCTCCGTGTGAGATGTTTTGACTAAATGCCCAGAGGTGGGTTTTTTTCATAAGGTACCAAATGCAAAGCCCTTCCTAACCCTTCACGTTTCTCAAAAAAGTTCTCTCACATTCTAGCACCTCTTACTTCGACAATGCCAAATGCAGTTTTTCCTACTTGTGTCCTGCAGCAAAGCAGAATTTTTCCAATCCTGTATCTTTCATCAAGTGACTTCTGTTCACTTACTGCAATGACTCTGCATTCCTTTTGCCTCATACTTGAACTGACTTTTAAAGCCCATCAGATTGATGTCTACTGATTCCAAGTTATGTATTTTTTGTTTATTTTCACTCTTTATCTGCATTTAAGTTTATGAGGTCTTGCATGTAACCATAAACCTGAATTTTGTTCTGTTATCGAGCTTAGAGCAAGACGTGGCTTAATATATGGGCTGGGACTGCTGATGCTTTCAAAACCTTGTAAAGTTTTACACCTTGACTTAGGACATAAAGATGAGATAAAACAAATAAAATACCAGAAAGACCTAAGACTACAGGAAAATGTTTCCATTTACTTTTTTTTTTTCCCCCCAGTTAAAAATCTATGATACAGCAGTAAACAGTTTTATTTTAAAGTAGAAGGAACACATGGTTAAACCACTCTGACAGGATATGGATGATCCACACATTTGGAAGTGAAAAATTTTGTTCCTGTTTGTATTATTTTCCCTTATTTAGAACAAACAATCATTTGGCTGAGAGAACCTACAAACTAGTTATTTATCCAACAAGTTAACTCTCTATGGTTCTGTGTATGAAATACAGAGAGCAGCAGGGTTTTTTTTTAAGAAAGGCTGGAGCCCAGCTACCTTTACAAATAACTCATTATTTACTGCATTAAGACTAGTCTCTTTGGATCAGTTTAGCTTCTGAGAAAAGTCCTAATCTTTTTTCAATATTCTTCATTTAATACAAAAAAGCTTCTAACAGTACTGACGGTGAATCAGTTTAACAGAAGTATTTGCTTGTTTTCAACAGAGGATCACTATAGCTGGCCAAAGAACGCCAAAAATTTTGATGTCTTACATGTTAATGTAAAAGAGACAGCACACGAAGTGATAAAAATATTAACATTTTGATATTTTTGTGCATCACATCTGTTAGTTTGGAAACTACACAATGAATAGTTGATCTGTGTCTATGGGATTCATCTTTGGTGGGGAACTGAGCTCCAGTTGTATGAACAGAACTCTTCCCACTGAATTATACAGGAAAATGCACAACTTTAAAGAGGTTTAGAGCATTCTTTCTCTCCTGGTACAAATATTATTATATAATTAATGCTACAGTTTCTGTTCCTGACTAAATGTGACTGTTCCTCAACTGTGGACCAGTTGTAAAAATCATTCCTTTATGTCTAACTGTACTTTTCTTTTGATTCTGTAGTGATTCCCTTTTGAATTTTTAGATCTCATTTTTGTTTCTAGTATTCAGAGGATCAGCTTGACATCAATAACAGGAAGAATGGCCTACCTTCTTAGGAATTTGATATTGTTAAATTAAGGCTGTTTAATTGTTACTTGCTTAAGGTCATATTATACAGGTTTTCATGAGAAGGGATGCTAACTTTCAGTGAGCTTTTTGTATATAACATATATATAAAAATCAGCCCCTTAAATTTTCCATTTTGTGAGTAGATTGTCTCTTCATCCAACACCTGCCAACAGAAATGTGTCCTTGCAAGATAGGTGCCCTGAGCCCTTAACAAGGGCTTATGTACAGAAAATCCAGAGAAATGATCCTTCTCCTCTATTTGGCAGTCGTGAGGTCAAGTATGGGGTGTTGTGGCTACCCAGCACACAAAAACAAACAAACAAACAAACCCCAACAACAACAAGAAGATAATATTGGATTGGGTACAGCAGAAGCCTATTTGAATGGTTGGGGGTTTTATTTAATTGCTGAGGGCACAGGATGGAAGTGGAATGGCTGAGACTAATTTTCTGCTCAACAGAGGAGGAGAAGGTGAACAGGAAATCTTACTATTGTCTATAAATACCTGAGCAGAGGATACAGAGTCAGTTTCAAAGTGCAGAATGAATGGACAGAACACAACAGGTACAACAAACTTGAATACAGGAAATCCAGATAAGATAGAAGCATTGTTTCACTCTGCCATGATGGGGTATATACACCGTAACAGGTACTGAGAGAAAAAATATGATTTCTGTCCTTCTAAGTGTTCAAGAATCCTGGATCTGTTTCTGAGTCTTCTGATCAGATTATTTTTGTTATGACTTTGCAAGGGAGTAATTGGACTGGTTGACCTCTGGAGTTCTTTTCCAACATGAGTTATTCTGTGTTCCTGACATTCTGTGTACTATATGACAACACATTTTTGCTGTGCAAGAACAGCCTTGTGTCTACAGTTCTGTAGTTAGAATTAATATTGTCTGCCATTTGCCATCACAGTACTGTTAATATATATATTTTTAATGTATTTGTAGTGGGCGGGACTCTGAGTTAAATGAATTAAGAGATTACAGACACCATTCTACATTACGTCTTGATGAATTTATAATTAAATGAGATTATAAAGCTTCTGTCTTCTTTCTTAGACTTTACACGACAATAATACTACTTATCTTCAAAGACTTCCAAAGGCAGTTTCCAAGCCTTTCTTCATATTTTGTTTACTTCTCTTTGAAAGCTCTTCAACTGAATTATTTTCTTTTCAAATTTCGCTTTGTAGGATTTTATCAAAAGAAACAGAGAGTGCTCTTCCCTGTTGTTCATCATCAAGCAAGATAAATGCCAAACATGCTGCCTCAATACTAATGTGTTCAGTAAGACTTGGAGAGTTCTTTCAGAGAGCAGGCAAAAAGCCATTAAATTAGAAATACCATTATCCCATGTGTCTGCATGTCAAACAATTAAGGCACTGCCAAGTGTTGATAACTAGCAGCTGAAATGAACTCTTGTTAATAGTTTCTGCTGGAAGCAAAGACCAAGCAGAACTCCCTCACAGGTATATACGATGTCAGTGTGGGCTAAAAAATGTGCCCAGATTTTGTTTGACTGTGGAAGTCAGGAACCTAGCCAAACAGCAAAGCACTATGATTAATTTCCAAATGTCAGTGGTGTTTTAAACTGTCCCTTTGGTTGGAGCTGTGTTTGTACGTGCTATAAACTATATATAGACTACGTAAATAACCTCACAGAATGACAGCATCATGCAGAATCACAGAATGACCTGGTTTGGAAGGTACCATAAAGATCCTCTAATTCCAATCCTTTTGCCTCGGCCAGGGACACTTTTCACTAGACCAGGTTACTCAGAGCTCCATCCACACTTTCAGGGGTGGGGTGTTCACAGCTTCTCTGGGCAACCTGTTCCAGTGCATCACCAACCTCACAGTAAAAAATTTCTCCCTCACATCTAATCTAAACCTCCCTTCCACTTTGAAGCCATTGCCCCTTGTCCTGTTACTGCCTGTTCTTTTAAAAAGTCCCTCTCCATCTTTCTTTTAGGTTCCCTTCAGGCACTGGAAAACAGTAATTAGATCACCCCAAAGCTTCCTCTTTTCCAGGGTGAACAAGTTCACTCCTTTCTAGGCTGAACAAAATCAGCCATTTTTTGCAGGAGCAGTGCCCCATCTCTCTGACCATCTTGGTGGCCTTCTCTGGACTTGCTCCAAAAGGTCAGTGGCTTTCCTTTGCAGGGGCCCTTTCCTTTCCCTTTGCAGAGCTGGATGCAGCACTGCAGTGGGTCTCACCACAGCAGAGGGGCAGAATCACTTCCCTCAACCTGTGCTGGCCATGCTGCTTTTGATGCAACTCAGGACTTTAGTAGATTTTCTGGGTTTATTGAGTTTGTCCAGGTCCCGCTGGATGACATCCGGTCTTTCAGGTGTGACAACTTACTTCCAAACTTATATACTAGGTTACTTCCCACAAGAGAAACTCTCTTGTTTGTATTGGAGAACTCCAAAGGTACAGAAACAGCACTTAGCTTTCCTTGTATTAACTACCACAATTTTAACAACAGCTAACATTATTGGGTTTTTTTCCAGCAATACAGATATTGATTGAAACATTCCAGAACTTTTGATATGTTTGAAATTGTCTTCACTAGTCCTATTCTATGAACAAATTAGTTTTGGGTGGGGTGTTCTTTTTGTTTGTCTTATTTTTTTTTTAATTTATTTTCTTGGGGGGGAGTTGGGTTTTTTAGCTTTTGGGGGGGTGGTTTTTTGTGTTTTGTTTGTTTTGTGTTTGGTTTCTTTTTTTAACAGTTACTTCACATAATTTAGTAGGGGGGAGGGGGATGCTGGTTTTGTTTGTTTGTTGTGGTTTTGGTTTATTTTGGTATTTTGTTTTTTTTTTTCCATAACGTCTGCTGTAAAAATATTTTATGCTTATACCAGAAAGGAATTCCATAATGTTTTTTTCACTTTGAAACCCATTCATTCCATCCAGTTGCATAAATTCTTTGGGGCAAAATCTGAAACAGTTTGCAACTCAAAAAAGATGATAACTTACCAGGTAATTTTTTTTTTCCTAAATCTTTAATTCCTAGCACTCTTCTCCTAAGCATTTCATCAAGCTAAATTGTAAATCACAAACTGTGAATATCTTCTCAGTTGCTCAAAGGCTACCCATTAGCAACAGAGCCAGCATAAAAGAGTATATTTCTTGCAACATAAAAGAAGTAAACTATCAAGTTACTTTTTAACTAGCAGTGATATTCAGAGAGGCAATCCTGTAAGGCATATTCTTAGAGAATGTGAAATTCAGGTCTTTAGACTGTTTTTTTGCAGTTTCTTTTGCTGTTATCATTAATTTTCCTTGCCTTTGATACTGAAGCATCACTGAAGCTGACATCAAAGCCATCTTTCTTGTCCCCTCAGGAGACTATACCAAAAACTGTGTATCATACTGGAAGGCAATAAGCATAGGTTCAGTGATATATTCATTGGGACAGTGGAAATATTTTAAATAAATATATGTCTAAACGGAAATACAGGCAATTAAATGAGTGAATTATGCATTTGAACATACATTTTTCTTCACTAAAATAAATATGTTGTTCATGACTTTCAGGTGCAATTAAAATTTTATATCTACGCTATTTAAAACCACCTATTCACAGGCATCCTGATGAAAGCATTCTTTGATTGTACTGAACACTGCATTTCTATTAGTAGATCTTTGGTCTTTGCTGGTTTTGTTCCTTTTAATTTATCATATAAAGTTAGAGTGAAGGAACCATTTAGCAGGTTTGACATTTGATATTTTCATTTATTTTTTGGTTTGGAATGCACCTTGAAAATTTCAGAATTTTCCAGAAAATGAAACTGAATTGAAAAGTAGCTATTTTTTTTCTTTTTAATATGGCATTTATCATATTGCATAATAAATATTAATTGAAAGTCAAAATGCAAGGTCATTACAAGACAACATCAGCTCATTTCATTTCAGAAAAACAAACAAAAAAATTCTGTGACACATCTGAGTAGAATCACTACAACTTTTGTATTTGTGTATTTATTTTATGCCAGTATTTACCATTTTTCTCTCAAATAGGTTCACAGAAATAAGTGTGCTGGGGCTTAGACTCTATGAAATAAATAATTAGTGATATTTGAAATAACATACTTAGGAGTCCTTTCCTATAAGGAATTATCTTCAAAGTAAATGAAAAAAAAAACAAAAACAAACAACCATTTGCAGGAGATCATCTACCAGCACAGCTGGTTTACTGGAGAAGTTCCAGCTGACTGGAAATTGGCAAATATAATGACCATCTACAAGAAGATCGGTTGGAGGAATGATCTAGGGAACTACAGCCTTTCAGCCTAACCTTGGTCCTGGGCAAGGTTATAGAAGAGTTCATCCTGAGTGCCATAACATGGCACATGCAGGAACACCAGGGGATGGAGCCCAGCCAACATGGATTTATGAAAGGCAGATCCTGCTTAACCAACCTGATCTCCTTCCACAACAAGGTGACCTGCTTGGTAGATGAGACAAATTGTGGATGTGTTCTACCTGGAGTTCAGTAAAGCACTTGATGCCATTTCCCTGTTAGAATATCTTCATTGTTGGACTCTTTGTTGGTTAAAAACCTGGCCGGAGGGCCAGGCCTAGAGAGTTGTGGAGTATGGAGCTAAATCTAGTTGACCACTGGTCACTAGTGGTGTTCACCATGGCTGTTTTGGGGCTGGCCATGTTTTTTGTCTATATTGATGATCTGGATGCGGGGATCAAGTGCAGACTCAGTAAATTTGCAGACACTAAATTGGGTTGAGTGTTGGTCTGCTTGAGGGTAGGAAGGCTCTGCAGAGAGATCTGGTCAAACTCAATCAGTGGGCTAAGGACAACTGACAAATGCGGGAGGTTCAATAAAGCAAAATGCTGGTCCTGCACTTGGGTCACAGCAACTCCATGAAATGCTACAGGCTGGGGAAGGAGTGGCTTGAGGGTTGTTCAGCCGAAAGGGACTTGGGAATGCTAGTTGACAGCTCAGTATAAGCCAGCACTCTGGCCAGGTGGCCAAAAAGGTCAGTGGCATCTTGGCCTGTAACAAGAACGGTGTAGTCAGGAGGACTAGGGAAGTAATCATCCCCCTCTACTTAGCATTGGTGAGGCTACATCTCACGTACTGTGTTTGATTCTAGCTCCTTCACTTTATAAAGGACATTGAGGTGTTGGAGTGTATCCAACAAAGGGCAACAAGGGTCATGAAAGGTCTAGAAAACTTGTCTTAGGAGGAACAGCTGAGAGATGGGTTTATTTAGTCTCAAGAAGAGAAGGCTCAAGCAGAATCTCATCACTCTCTACAAGTACCTGGAAGAAGGTGGGCATTGATATCTTCTGCCACGTCTGCAGTGAAATTATCAGAGGAAATGGCCTTAAGTTGAGACAGGGGAGATTTAGATTAGATTACAAAAAAAAAAAAATTACAATTGACTGGTCAGGCATTGGAATAGGTTGCCCAAAGAGGCGGTGGAATCACCACCTCACAATCCCTGGAGGTGTTTAAGAGGTGTCTAGATCTGGTGCTGGGTGATATGTTATAGTGGTTTATGGGTTATAGTGTCCATGATGGGTTGGCAGTTGAACTTGATGATCTTGAAGGTCTCTTCCAACCTTGACTACTCAATGAGTCTGTGAGATATGTATGATGTTGTACCTTTTAAACAGTCAAACTGGATTTACTGTTTGGGTTTATTTTTTCACTTCATCTTACTTCATAACAAAAATTAACCTTATGAAGACATATTTACATGTAAAGCCAGGCTTGGTCATCATGTGTGTTCATTATTGTTCTGTGTGTGCAAGATTTTTAGATTAGCTGAATGTTAATGTGCACTAATCCTGTTGAAGTTGGGCCTATTCAGCCTTCAGAAGAGATGACAGAGGATCTCATTAACGTGTATAAGTATCTGTCTTAGGTTGCAATGCAAGATGTAACCAAAAAGTATATATTCTATTACCATCTGTTAAAACCATGTGGGGTAGTGTTCTTTATCTCTTCCATGATCCATTCTCCCTCCTGGGGAATATCTTCTGTTAATGGGTCATTGAGTCTCACTGCGTGTAAAAAAAATTACATCATCCCATAGTGAGATGCTCCACCCAGTGGGAAGAGCCAAACATTCCTATCTGGATGTAATCTGAGATTTGGAACATCATAGTCAGCCTTTTTCCTCTGGATCCCCTGCGGAAGACCAGACTCACCTACATCACCACTGGACCTTCAAAGGAAAACTAAACCCTTCTACAGGATCACTGCTTCAACAGAACCACATCTGTCACTCCAGAAGGACTGCAGCCACCATTTAATTGAACTGCTACTAACATCCTGACCCACAAGGTGTCAGGTTGTATTCTACTCTGTCAATGTTTTTGTAGTATTGCATTTTATTTTTGATTTTCCTATTAAATTGTAGGATTTTTTTTTCTTTATTTATATATACTAGTAAAGAACTGTTATTCCTATTCTCATATTTTGCCTGGAGCCCTTTCATTTCAAAATTATAATAATTTGGAGATAGTGTGTTTACATTCTCCATTTCAAGGGAGGCTCCTCCCTTCCTTAGCAGACACTTGTCTTTTAAACCAAGACAGTATCTGAGGGAACAGTGCCAAGAGCATGGAGCCAGGCTCTTCTCAGTGATGACAAGCAATGGGACACGAGGCAATAAGCAGAAACTGATGCACAGGAAGTTCCACCTGAATATGAGGAAGAACTTCTTTACTGTGGAGATGACCGAGCACTGGAACAGATTGCCCGGAGAGGTTGTGGAGTGTCCCTCACTGGAGATGCTCAAGAACCATCTGGATGCAATCCTGTGCCCCATGGTCTGGGACAGCCCTGCTTGTTCAGAGAGCTTGTCCCAGATGACCCAATGAGGTTCTTTCCCACCTCATTATTTCTATGATTCTGTGATTGCAGATTTAAGAGGAAAAGGGTGACTCCTTTCTTATGCTTGTAAACATGTACTATTGACCCTAGAGAAAGAAGGGACAATGAAGCAGTTTTATTGAACATTTCTACTTTTCAACTCTGTTCCAGTTTCATTAAATTTGCAAAACATGTACAAATGGCACTGCAGGGCTATTGAATTACATACTGTAAAAATTTATCTGGCAGTCAGTAATGTAAAGACAGAATAATATTAAGATCATGTAAGGTATAATTTTCCTCCTGTGATGTGACAGGGGAGCACTGCAAGCATGATGAAGATCAGGAGAAAGATAATAAATTAAGGCATTTTTGCATGTTAAAGCTGATAAATAAGGGCCAGGGATAGAATTAAACAACAACAAAAGTATTTGTTTTCACAAATCATTATTTTTTAAGATATGTGGGAAAGGGCCATTCTCCCTTCTGTTTTATTTTACCAATGGTTTCTGTGGTTATAAAAAAAAATACAATAGGAACTTTTTCTTGGATAATACAATAGTATTTTTTTCTAAAACCTGAAATTATTATCACTAGAGACGCTAGCAGAAGTTACTTATCTCTCCTCCTTCAGGCAAATTCTAGGACTTCATATAATTTGATGTGTCCTATGGAAGTGATCTGAATGATCTCTATGAAGTACATGAAAATAAATAGAGCTAACATTTGATTCCTCTTCCTCCTGTGTATTTAGTCATTATTCAATTAGGCAATTCCTGGGTATCTTTTAAATGTGATTTTGTGTATGTTGGACAAAAAAATAATCTTTCAACACTTTTCCTGTGTTGGTGGATTTCAGAACACACTTCTGCATTGATTTTTTTTAAATTTACAATACATGATGACTCTTCAATGTCCTTGACATACCTACATAGTGTCAGAATAGCAGAAACATATTTATTCAGTTAAACGAAAATTCTATAGTGTTATAAGAGCTCTTTAAATTATATAGAGGCTTCCACAACTTGCTAGCATGTTTAAGGTTCATCAACATCATATTATCCCTTTAGGAAAGCAATAATATTGCCCTCAGCTTGTTTTTGAACCAGACTATGTTTTCTGTTTCTCATGTCTCTTTATAGTTTCAAGGATTAGGGCTATGTTGAATTATTTACATGCAGTACTCATCAAAGAGGTAGTTGAGATTTTTACATAGTTATTCAGACAACTACTTGACAATTTGTTGACAGCATTCAGTTTTAATTCAGTTAATGTCAGCTCAGTGTTACCTTTTAAAGTCAAATGTTAGCATAAGAAGTCATGGGATGAAAAAAAAGGGAAAAAATGGACAAAATGAATGAAATATTGAAAGAAAACAAAGTGAAAAAAAGCAAAAGAAAAATTAGACATGTATTGGCAAAAAAATTCTCGTCTTTACTGTATATTTAACTTGATTATCCATTAAATTTATTTTTGGGAATCATAAATTGTACTAAAATGACCACCTCCTTACCTCTCCTCTTATATTTACCAACAATTATGGCTCACTGAGTATGAAAACATATATGCTAATAAAATTTATGGCAACCATTAGTTATAATATTGGGAAGATTTAAAAAACATTGAGATCTATATGTCATCATTTACCTGCACAGCTCTTTTTGATTACAGGATGCACTGTTCTCTGAAAACATGACAATATTACCAGTACAAATGAAAGTACAGACCTTTGTGTGCTTTTAGATTCTGTATGTCAAAGTGTTTTGAGCATTTCAAGTAGATTATACTCATTTGCAAGTCACTTTCTCCTCCAGAAAATGTCTCTAGAGTTAGTATAACACATTGTGCCAACAGAGTTAATCATCATATTGTAATTAAATTTATACAGAGACGTTTAGATTAATTAATACAGTGCATTATAAATAGATGCCAAACTTATGAGTAGTCTGTTTTCCACAGAAGCCTTGCTACAGGTTCACAGTAGTCCACTATTTTCTTTTCTGGACACCCCATTTATGAACAGATTTCCTAGGAAGCTTAAGATTTAGAATCTCCAAAATTTTGAAACCACTTTTCCAAACTTGAAGTTATAGAGTAAAGAAAAATCATTCCTTCAGAAAGGCTTTCATTGGAAAATACTGTATTATTACCTGGAGAGACCTGGAGGCAGAATGTGAAAACACTTTATTTCCAGCAGGCATCATGATGGAGAGACAGCACTTTTCTGCCACTCAACAAAGTTAAATGCAAAGAGAAAGTTTTCTATCCCTTCCTTCTATTTTCAGTCCATTACTTCCTCACAGAATTCTGAATAATGCCAAGGGAATGGAAATCAGAAACTAAGGTGTCTTAGTTTTGCAGTGAGATCTTTTTCCTTCGTGATTCACAAAGTAATATTCCTTCTACTTATTGTTATTTTGGTTTCATTCAGTTTAAATTCTTGGTTGTATTTCTGCAAAGGACAGCCAATGTAGGCTCACTTTGCTGGGTACTGTTGTTTTAGGATTCCTTCCATCACACTTTGAATGGGAACAACTACTTCCTCATCTTGAAGCAGTCCACTTGCTAGATCCTAATGAAAAAGGTGGAGCCGTGTACTCCCAAAGTATTTCTCCTATAAAATCATGATGAGATATGCCTTCCCCATAGCAAATAGCGTAAAGAGGTTAGTGTAGGTAGACAAGGCAAATTTTAAGGCCCAGACTGTATGAGGAAGTAAAGGAAAAAGCAGGTAGCCACAGATAACAGGTGTGTATTATCCCTGCGAGTGGTTCAGGGATTTTCTGAACAATGACATTTAACTTGTGACTGCCAAATGGTCCCACACAGGACCAATGTTCAGCCCAAAAGCTGGCTATTTTGAGTATGTAATGGACAAAATCTTCTGTGACAAATGAATTTTGAGGCAAAAAAACTGATGTATGAAACAAAAGTTGCATCACTCAGTGTCTTTTTTTGCATCCCACTACACTATAAAACTAGTACTGTATATTAATGTACTACAGAGAAAGGAGAAGCAGAAAGAAATATAAACATGGGATTAAAGGGGCATAGATAAGTGAAGAAAGGTGTTCTTTAGGGCTTATCAAGAAGAAAGAAGAAAAAATTTTGCGTCTGCTTATTTGGGTTTTTTTGTAGACACTTTTTTTTTTCTTTCATTCTGTTTCTTCAGGAAAGCCATTAGTTTCTCTAATACAATTGTGCAAGTGTAAGAAATGTTGCTGTTTTTTTTTGGAGGAAGAAAAATTAAAATATATTCTAGAAGATGTAGAAATATAAACATAATGGTCTGTATTCAATACATTCCATAGGTAAACATTAAAAACGTACAAAATATCAAATATATACATTCTATTACTTTTCATTTACATTGTCACATAAATTTTGGTTTAATCATGCTAGAGCAGTAAGGAAGAACTGCACTTTATTAAAAAATTCCTGCCATCTGAACATCATACGGACCTATGATTTTAATTGTCAAGAAACTGCAGTTAAAATGCAAATGAGAAAAAAATTCAGATCTCAGAGATTGTTCTAGATTCTACAAAATGTGAATAAACATATAAAATAAATTCATACTAGAACAGTTTTCTGTTTAGTTGATCTTGCTCCTGGACTGTCACTAATTTTTAAAATCATCTGAGAATATAAGCTTTGGCAAGAGTTTTTTTTATCTACTTTGATGTTAAGAGACTTTTCTACAAGGCCTTTAAAGTTTTGTTTTGGGAGAACAAGCACTTTTAGCTGTAAGGAAGGTAAGTTCTACTAGCAGTTATTTTGTCCATGCCTAGCGGTGTGCCGGATTGAGTTCTTTAATTTTGTTTTTCTCTAGAGACATTAAAGTGGAAAAATCCCTTAATTTCACCAAAACAAAAGATGGTATCTATTTTTAGATGGATAAGAAATGACAGAGATGTAATATTAATAGTATTTTTCCATGTTTCCTATTTTGTGTTCTTGATTTTTAAGTAAAATCCAGGAATTAAAAAATGAAAAAAAATTTATATATGGAACTGATGTATGTGAGTTTTGCAGTTGCAAGAGTTTACGACTAGGTGCTTTTATTGCAACAACCCACAGTACCTTTTTAGGAATTAGTTATTAATTTTCACTGTTCTTTGGACTGGAAAGTGGGCCTGTTAAAACCCTTTAAAATGGATTTAATCAAAAGGGAGAAAGACTTTTTAGGGTCTGTGATCATTCACTTAAAGAAAACAGGTTATAAACAGCATAGAAATTAACCTTTGGCTTTGGCTTTTATTTGCAGAAAGAAGATTGTTCTGTGCAGATTTAGAACAGGAGTTCTTAATTTGTCATCACTATCCCCTGGCCCACATATTATTTAAAAAAAGATAATGTAATTAATATAATTTTATCAATTTTTGGAAATTAGAAATTTAATTCTTTAGTTCTTCTTCCTCACTTGCTTCTGGGATGAGGAAATCCAAGTAAATTTTATTATACAAAAAAATGTTTTGACATTTCCAAATCTGAGCATGCTTGTCCTAGACTAGGGTCTGATCTTGATTATGCTTCCACAATCACAGAAGTGGTTTCACAGAAGTTTGTAATTTATAATGCCATAGCTGAGACATATGGTCGTTGGTTGTGCTTTGTCACGTGTTTATCAACATACTTGTTACTGTCAGTTGCGTATTCATTGTTCCCTGCCTCACTGTCTTTTTTTTTTTTGTTCTGATCATCTGGTATTGACTCCTGGTTCCTTGGCTCACATTTTATCTTTATTAAACCTTGTCCACTTGAGTGCAACATACCAGGTCCCCTTTCTGGCAGACACATAAAAGCCTCATTAGTTTTCTGACTATGTACTCTGCTCCTACTAAAAGAATTTTATCCCTTATAGTCATGGAATTTTGTTATCTCTATATGGCTTCCCTCTTATCTCTACTTCTTAGTTTAGTTCTTAGATGAAAGTTTGCATTGAAAAATGTTATTTACCTTGTTATTAAGTTATTCTATGAAACTGTATTTTTATAATATGGAGTTCCTTCTTTGGTCTACTCTTTATTGGTGTTATGATCTTGCATTTGAATAACAGCTTTGTAAAAAAGAATACACCTTTTAGCACCTGTATATTGAAAATTATTAAAAACAAATACAGAGGGAGGCACTGATGATGCTGATTTCTGGAAGTCATGGTGGGGGGTTTTTTGCCTCTGCTTTTAGAGACTCTAAAATATAAAATATTTTACTACACTTTGCAGTATCCTTCTATTTCTCACCTATGTGACTATGTAAGACAGTTATTTTCTTGAGTTCTTTTCACTGCCATTGCTTCTAGAAGTATCTGTTGCATCTTCAGCTTCCTTCTCTGCTTTTCTGCTGGTGTCTCAATACAAAATGAGACAATCAGCTGTTACATTTATTGAATTTGCCATGACCACACACAATATCAGTGATAGGAAGAATCAAAAAGACAGGTTGTCTTTCTCTAACATTAGCCAGGGTCAAACCCTGACAAACTGACCCCAACAAGCTTGTGTCCAGGAAAATGTGAAGGAAACTCCATCTCCTCCATTCTACTGTGCAGTTTTGCTCATGACATGATTTCTTCATATAATGTTATTGTTCCACTCCCTGATACTAACTTTGGTTGGATGGTAAGCAGTGTGAAAGTCTTCCTGCTTTCTAAGCATCCCTGAAGTACATTGGTTTTCACTTCACTTTTCATAGACATAAGGCTTTCTCTGCTTTTAGTAGAATTCCTCCCATCAGGCCTGGCTGGATCATTCCCACATAACCACTACTGGTTTTATACAGTGCAATCATACTATAGATCAATGCTAAACCTGGTCTTTTGGGTTGGTTGGTTGGTTGGTTNGTTGGCTGGTGGGGCTATTTTTGAGCCATGTGTTTCTCTGATACATATAATTTCCACCAAATGAAAGAAAGTAAATAATCTTTCAGTAGAGTATAATTGAGTGGCATTCTTTTTCAGTTTCAGTACTAAAAATACTTGCAATTTACTGTGAACATGATATTTATCAATAAATCAGAAAAAAAAATTCCATGGTCAGTTCCTGTACTGGATGAGGCTGGAATGGCAGTAACTTTCTTCATAACCGGCCATGTGGTGCTTGATTTGCGTTTGTGGCTGAAACAATGTTGCTCACACACCAGTTAAAATTTCGGCTATTGCTCAACAGTGTTTGCATGCCATCATGGCCTCCTCCCTGTTCCCCCTACCACTGGAGAGTAGGAGACAGACAGGACAGCTGTGTGGAGGCAGGGCAGCTGGCCCAAACTGGCTCATTCTGGAACATATGATATACTGCTGAACAATAAAAAAATCAAAGAAAAGGAGGTGTAATGGGGGATGTTTGTGGTTATGGCATTTGTCTTCCCAAGCAGCGGTTTATTACCCATGCTGAAGTCCTGCTTCCCAGGAAGTGCTTGGACATCTATGGTAAATGCTTTTTACTTTGCTTGCATGAACAGCTTTTACTTTCCCTGGTCTTTTTTTCAGTCCACAAACCTTCTCCTCTTCCTTCTCATTTCTCCCCATTTGACAGAAGAGGGGAGAGAGCATGACTCAGGTTGAGTTTTGGCTGCTGGCCAAGATGAACCTACCACAATTAATTATCCTAACCTACTTGCTCCTGAAATAAGTTTAGAAATATGGAGAGATATTTCCAAGACTTTTCCTAGGAAACTAAAAATTATTTTTCATCCCTATTTTTTATCTCTGGTACCAGAAATGAACTAAAGAAGGACTTAAAAAAGATGCAACTCAACTTGCATCCTCCTTGGCTAAAATATTGGCTTGCTGTAGGTTGAAGTGGGGGTGGGGTGGTGAGGTGAGCAAGAGATTGTGTGGTGTTCTTTCTCAATAAAAAAAACCTGACAACAGATGACTTCATGGTGGAGGGAGATTCAAGCACTTTGGAGCTGCTTTCTCACCAGTATGAGGGTTAGTGCATTGTAGGAAGTGGGAGGCTTTCACGTGAGGTCAAACCATGTACATCTCCCACAGAAATACGCAGTCAGGGTACCTGCACTTGTGGATGAGGTGGTCAACTGGTAATGTATCTGGTCACTTGGGCACCTGTGCCTGTAACTCTCTCTGTGCATGAGGAGAGAGTTAGACTGTTGGCTGTTTCTTGAACTTTCTGAGTGGCTAACACAGCGGTTTATCTCTTGCATTACTGATCCTGATGTGTAATTCACTCACTGCTGGTTAATAACATCATTAATAAATCAATGAATCGCCTTGTGATTTCATTTAAACTACAGTTTTTCTCTATGCCAATTCGCTACAGAAAGTCCTCAGATACGAGTACAAAGTTTTCATTATTTTCTTTGTTTTGTTCTGTTTTTTGCGTTTAGATTTAAGTTAGTTCTTCTCTTTAGCATTTCTTCTTCTTATGTATTTCATGCTCTAATATCTTGAACCAAAGGACGCAATCAGATATTGGATAAAATAAAATTTATAAAATTTACACATTATCTGAGCAAATATACAATGAAAAAATCCTCATGTATTTGTCCTCCTTTTCCAAGAAGATGTGAGATTTCCTGTCAGCTACCATCTACTAAACTTAGAGAGTTTGTTTTACTGATACTGATTTACTCACCATTAACAACAATGGTGAGTACTTCTCTTTCTTCCATTTTGCACAAGATAATAGCATAATGATGCCTAATGCCTCCAATGCCCCAGATAAGACAGTTTTCCTGTGGAGCAGTCTGTTTCATTCTGTCATAATCAAGACGTTACAGTTGCTATCTTTGTTATATAAAGCAGTGTGGTGAGTTGACTGAGTATAAGGAGCAGGGGTGAGTTAAACAGTGTAACAGTTACTGAAAAAAATCTCCCTCAATTAATGGACATATGTGTGGTAGAGTTTTGTGCACGCTTTGAGAATTACTTATCAAGCTAGGTTGTAATAAGAAAGAATACAAAAGAAACACGAAAAAAAGGCAGCAAAGCATAAGTATTACATCCAGGTAGAATCCACTACTGAAGGTGACAATACAAGCTGTATTCCCATCTCTGGCTGGGTCTGCTCACTTCATGTCCATGTTCCAATCAGTGTTGCCAGATGAGATGCTGATGTTGCAGAAGATGGTAAGAGTAGCATTCAGAGTGGTAGAGTTTTCTTTTCCACTTCAGTTATCCCAAATATGTTATTTTTCTTTGCATCAGTCTTTGAAGGAACCAAAATAGATTAAGGATTTGCCTCTTGTCATTATTTTATCCCTCATTTAGGCTTCCTTCTCTATGGATTTGTTTTGGTCCATTGATTTCCAATTCTTTTCTTCTTTGCTAGTAAAAGATGATCATAATGCAATCCTTTGTGATGCCAGTGAATTTTTTTTGTGTGTGAAAGAATGCAGACGTTTTGTCCTTCATTTCAGAAAGGAGTTTATATAAAAGGATGAAATTTGCCAAAGTCTTAAAAGTACAGGCCATGATTCCAATGGTTCATAAGCAACTCAGTCATATTTCAAAATGTTACACATGGTAATTAAATTAGAAGGGATATGTCATACGCTAAGCATATTTCACAGAATTACAGAATATTCTGAGTTGGAAGGGACCTTTGTCTGACACTATTTTAATTGGTAAAGATTAATGGGCACAACCCTGTATTAGAAAGGGGGAGAATATTGCAACCTAGTGATGAATGACCTAATGACTTTTGCTTTTCTTTTTTTGTATTTGCAAAGATTGTGGTTATGTAGTAGTCTTTGCCTCTTTTGTGATTGAATCATACGGGAAAAAGAACCAGTCATTAATAAGTTTCACAGCATATCTCCTCTGTCTGACTCTTAGGTGATGGATGAGTACATTTGTTGAAGAAAAGAAAATTATTGCAGTGAAGATTTTCTTTAATGTTCCAAACATTTTGTGATTTGGGTAATGCCAATTGACAGCAAGGCCCAGATTTGTAAGGTTAGATCTTCTGTCTGCTAGCTTGGAATTTTGCAAAATGTGATATAATGTTTTCTACTTTTCTCTCTTAGTCATCTAGTATGATACTTGCAAATTGCTAAATTACTTAAAAGTAATTAAAATGTAAATTGAGAGAAGTACTATCTCTTATGGGGAAAACCAGATGACTACAGGGTAAGTGGGAGGTTTATTGTCTTTAGAGCTGTGATTTTTTAGAACTTTTATCAGTCAGCTCTTCTGGACAGAATAAGTTTTGCGATCAGCAGGGATGGCACTAAGCACATCAAGGTGATAGAAGTCACTTAGGGAAATAAACTCCATGAGTTCATTCAGTTATATATCTGTCAACATCTGCATTGAAATTATAATATACATAATTTTCAGTTTGATAATTTCATGGTTTATGTGATTCATATTTGATTTAGTCTGAAGTTAGTCTACCAAACTGTAAAAAAAAGAATTGTGCCAAGTTGAAAAGTGATTACAGAATAACTATAGTGCATTGCTTAACTCTTTAAAAATCAAAAGGACACATACAAATTAATAAAAAAATAACTATCAGGATGTCTGCCTACAACTCTTAATGCCCTACAATAATGACACAATTTTAGGCTATGCTTGTATGAGAGAGTATAGCTGCACAGAAGGAATGGATGGGTAGGGTGCAGTGGTTGGCATTTATATTCTCGGGATGACTTACTATGGACCAGATAAGGTATGATCCAATGGGACTCCTTCAGCCAGCAAGCTGAGTGTAGGAACCAGGATCCTAGGGTGCTTCTTCTGACAAAGAAGTGATCAGGAGATTCATGGCAAAACCACAATGAGATCTGAGCTAGAGCTCTCTTGCAGCAACACCCTTGAGGTCCTAGTAACCCCATGACCACAGGAACATTTTTTAGCCAGTTGCACAGGTTCCTATGGCCTAGAGAGCCTTTTCTCAGGCTTTCACTAGCAGATATTTCTCAAGCTGTACTAGAAAAAACCTACAAGTACAGCCAGGGAACAGATAAAGATGCTGGATGTCCCTGAAAGCCTTAGAGACCACATACTACTCAAATATATGAAAGATCTTATCCAGCATACACAACTGCTGTCCTTGTGTGCTTTTGCAAAATCTGCTTGATTTTATAGCTATCATTGGGAGTTTGGAGAGTGAAGGCATTGAAAATACTGCCAAGTTTTTAATTGTGTTCTTTCCACTGTTCGGTCTTCAACTATGTAAAACTCCCAGGAGTCAGCCATAATTTAGAAAATGTTGGCTGGCATATGCTTGCTATTAAGTACAAGTGAATGCTAGTAAAATTACCTATATATCTGTTAGACATGCATATAAGGACCTTTCTAATTTGGAAATCCAAGGGTCTTAGAATATTTTTTATGGAAATAAAATATAGTGCCACTTGTCTGGTTTTATAAGTATTTACAAGAGCTTTTCTGAATTAGTGCTTTCAAACATACCTTAACTCTGCCAATATAAAAGTCAAACTTTTCATATGATTAATATGACATTTTTAGCAATCAAATAACTAGTCTATTTGTGATGAGTCTACCATTTAGATATTTACATGTGTCCTTTTTTGTCTGAGAATAACAGAATTTGTGTTTGGATAGCTCATCCACCAATTTCACCTTATTGAGTGAAACTGAGAGAGAATAACTGCAAAATTGCATGGGGTTTTTTTTTTCTCATCTAAGAATTAGATGAATTAATTATTTTTCTGAGACTTGAGAGGTGAAAGTGCCTTCATATTTTAATTTTCTTATAATAGTTTGAGACAAATCAATGGACTTTAGCAATGAACATCAGTCTAATGAAGTATGCGCGTGTGTACGCCTGTGTGTAAGTAATTACCCTGGAAATAAAAAATGAATGTTCAAAATACAGCTATTGCCAACAGCTATTATCCAGTTGCCTAAAGTATGAAATTCTCAAAAAATTATGCATGTATTCGGCTTTTCATTGTTTTGCTTAAACCAGCTCATGACAGAATTTTAAATAACTAAAGGCAATTTTCTGAAATGGCTGTCTGGGAGGTGAGGTGAGAGTAAGGGCAGTGCACATATAACAAGTTAGCAGATATTTCCAGGTTTTCTTTCACAACATAATAATAGTAATTTATACCAGGCAGAATGAGTTTTAATTGAACATCTTTCAAGCTGCAGTACATGGAGTAGTTTGGATTAATGTTAGCAAATGTGGAGAGCTAATGCTCAGTTTCAGAGCATGCAGTAACTTTGTGTTTTATCAACATGCCAGACTGGAGCTTACAGCATATTTGGCATATTTACATATTCATAATATACTGTTACTGTGCAGATTCTACAATGTCACATTGGCACTACATGATGAGAAAATGCAAAAGCAAGTTAACATTATGGCTGTTTATAATCTCCAATATTTTTCCAATTGTCTTTATTTACAGATGGCTTCTTAGGCCAACAGTTTGCACAATAACTAATCAAACTAATTTGTTGCTGGCTCAGAATGTAATGCTTTGATTAGAAAGTTTACTTTCAGATCCATATTTCCCATATATAAGCTAAATTGTAGTGTAATTTGTAATTACTTGTTTCTCCATGCAGTTCAAGTTGGCAGAATTATGGATGAACACTCTGGAGAGAAAAGAAAAAATACTTAGGTTCAGTATTTGGAGTTTTGGAGTTATTCACTTCCACAGAAGTACTGAAACCACACATATATGAATAGCAAGATGCTTATTCCACAGATGCAGCCTATAATTAAGCCAAGCATATCCATTCCAGTTCACTTATAATAGCAGCAGCATCTCTGTATTGTCATTGGGTCCCCATTTTTTGTTCAAGGAAATTGGCTGTTTCAAGATCTGTGTTGTACTTAGACATTTTGCTCACTGAGGGGAATGTTGTGATTTATTTAAATAATGTGTCAATTCCATCCTTTGATTTGTTTTCAGTCAGCACATATTGAAATGTGCTGCTGTTCTTACACTTATTTAAAAGCACCGAGAAGAAACACACATATACATATGTGCATGCTTATTTGTGGTTGTATACACATATACACACATATATATATCATAGAGTGTTTCAAGAAAAGAAAAGGCACAAGATCAGTATAATATCTTAACCTTCAAACAAATGTGAATTTGAAATGCAATAGGCAAGACTCTTTGATCTTGAGAAGTGCAGTGCATGGGAAAGCAGTATGTGCTCATGCTGTGTTAAAGTACAACATATTCTGTTGAGTGGATGCAACGGCCCTGGACTGTGATTTGCCTCCCTTTCACTCTGTCAGAGAGTTTCCTGCTTTTTCCTTTGTGTAAAGCATGAGACAAGAGTATTTCCAATGGATACCTTCTTACTGATTAATGAAATGCAAAAGAAGGCCCAAATGTGATTAGTGTTCATAAGTCTGTGTTTGAGTGGACAATCATAATTCTCAGGTTCTCCCAGTCATCACATAATGTTTACAGTATTAAAACTTACCATTATATATCCTTGCTTTACTATGTGATTTAAAGTGAACATTTCTTGGAAGAATGAATATGTGGTTACTATTTTAAAGTATTAATTGCAGAAGAACCAAATGTCTTTCTTTCAGTATATGACTCCTGCTTTTATTTCTTTCAAGTGCAGAATATTAAGAGCAGAAAATGTTACTGTTAATCCTCTTCTGATTTCAAAATTTCTGTGACAGTGAATGCAATTAATCCATTTTCTCATTACTTTTCCTGAAAAAATATGCACAGGCATGAACAAGAAACAGCCTTGACTTAATAAAGTAATATTTCAAACTCAGTATATAAAACTTTAAAATGATGATTCAGAATTTAAAAAAATCTATCAAGTGGCTTAAATTTTTCGTGTCTCTGTAACTTTTCTCTTAATATAGCATTAGAGTAAGTCTGTCAGATTAAAAAAGGCAAATGTACATGGCTGATTAATTCATGTTTATTTTGATCACATCATGTTACTTCAGATCAGAACAACATAACACAAAGTGACAGAAATGCAACTTAAACTACGCTATTAACTTACAGTCAGAAGTATGAACTTTTGGAATGAAAATCAAATTAATTGAAAGTTCATCATCCCCTTCCCTTCATCACTCTTCTCTTCTTTTTTTCAAAGGTAAATACAAACGTGGTTATTTGGAAAAACTTCCATGGGAGAACCAAGTCACCCTGAAGAAAAGAGACTGGACAGAAGAAGAAGAAGGGAAAATATAGGACATTACATTGCCATTTATCAAAAACCACTTTGTATGCTGCAGAAGGCTTCCTAAAGATGATTATATTAAGAGTGGCTAAACCTTGCTTTTGCTTTATACTTCCAGTCATTTTTAAAACATAGAGTTTGATAGCAATGACCATCTGTGGCATTCAAAGCTCATTAATTTTATTGCAGGTATATGTATGTACCAATGACTCACGGAAGGTGACTGTAGCCCAAGTTAGGAAGACTGGCTTTTCAATTATTTTCAGATGTCTAAAGATGTGTCCTGATTAATTCCACCTTGCTGAAGCAAGGAAGTTTACAATAGTCAGGTAACTGAATGTATCATAATGGAAATAAACAGCAGCACCTGCATGCTGAGCTGTCCCAAGTCATGATCTGGATATGGTTCTTTTCCGAACAAGAAGTGATGACTCCTGGAGCAGTGAGATTCATCTCCTGGAGAGCTCATCTAAGTGTCTGAAGATATGTAAATGGATCTAGTACTGTCTCCTGCATAGGCAATTAAAGATTACTGAACCCATCTCAGGACTAGTTTCAATTATCCAGCCAGAAAAAAAACAAAAAACCTGATATGTTCCTGCCAACTCCAGGATGCTCCCATTCTTCCAGAGTGGTTTGTAGTCACTTGTAAATTCTTCCTTCCTGTCTGTGTCTATCTTCGTGTGCCACTAAGTCAGAGGTGTAAGAAGCGTATGCAGGTATGTATTTTCTTTCCTTGATCAGAAATCAATGGATACCTTCTCAGCAAAGACAAAAGCCATATGTAATAACTATTCTGAGGTATACGAAGTAATGTGTACACTATACTACTACTCTGGAAGTTATTTCTCAATGGAAACATTCATTATTATCCAAGGTAAGCATTTCTCCCTGTGAGCCACAGCCTGAACCTGTAACCGAAACAGGCAAAATGCCTGCTCTCTCAGTTCTGTCGTGCAATAGATGAAATTACTGTAGACTATTGTATTTTTATTCCAGGAGCTATGATCTCTTTGGATAATCTAGATATTTTTTAGATTTCATTAACATTCTTTGCGGCTTTTTTTAGCAATGAATATCAGGTCATTGCTTAAGGATTAATGATTAGCTGGAAGGTACCAAAGTACAATGCATAGCTGAAAACTATTAGCTCCAGGTTCTTTTGCAAAACAAAGCAATTCCTTTCCCTCCAAAAAAATATTCAAAGCCTCAAAAACACAACACCTTGAACCTTGGGAGACAAAGCTAGTAAGTTAAAAATATTGTTTGGTATACAGCTATTGAATTTGAAAAATTAAAAACAACTCGTGCACTGTATACAATTTTGATTAACATTCCATCCATATTAAAAGGTCTCTCTAATATTAGTTATTAAATCCTTTGCAACAGGTGTACATTAAATATACACTTCATGCATAAACACCATATGGAAAATAGTGGGTAGAAATAAAGTAAAAAAACAGCTGCTATAAAAGAAACACAATGAAAGAAACATAAATTTGGTTTAAAAATTGTGATTCTCGTTTTTTTTTTTCTTTGAAACATATTCATGGGAACATCAGAACATGGAAAGGCCACTGTGATAACATTTTATTGGGAAAAACCCAGGTCAGTTGAAAGGTGCTACTCTTACATGACAAAGTCAAACAAATTTATTTCCAAAAAGGATTTGCCAGGTAAAGTACCTCAAAATTATCCATGCTGAAACATAAAACAATGTGATAGCATTCACAGGAACAGCTTCAATGGATATAAAGACAACAGGCCAAAATAAATGAAACTGTACCAACTTGCTCACAATATGTACATGAATTTCTCAATAACTTGGAATGTAAGTTCAGATTTACTCTCCAAATGCTTTTCCTTTAGCCTTGACTGAATAAAATTAAGAGTTTCAATTAATTATTAATTTAAATTTAACTGATGTGGGTTTTTTGGTGGTTTTTTTGGTTGTTGTTTTTTTTTTCCTTTATATGTATGCCCTAATATTATCACCTATCTTTTTCATCTCTTTTAGATATAATAACATGGCCATATTAATTTGGCTATAGCTAAGTGATAAAATGGAAAAAAACCTGAACCATATGATGCAACGGTTAATCATGTTTTTAGCATATCAAATAAACAACATGATTATTAGTAATGGCATATTTACCAACTACTTACTATTTCTGTAAATGGTTTGGGAAAAAAAGGCTTTTTTTTTTTCAAATCTCTATTTTATGAAAAGAGAGGATTGATTACCACATGTGAGAAGACAGATGTCTTTTGCCATCTGTAAATTTGATCCAGCAAAGCATAGAAAGAAGTCATGTGACTTGATGACCAGATATATTTTGACTGACTTTCTATGTGTAAATGTAGTATCTGGTATTTCTTTACAATTTATGCTCCTTTTTAACAGTTAAACAAGGCAGATAAGCAATACTGACCTCCTGTATATTTAGGAGATATGATTGAGGTCCAAAAATTTTGTGCATCTTCATTATGTATTTTACTCTTAAACTTATTTTCTAACAGTTTTTGAGTTATATAGACAAAAATTAGATTGCAAAATATTCAGAACTTTTCCTTGAAGTTTTGAAAAATAAATATTTCTGTGAAAGCAGAAAGAAGATTCACTCTGCATTGTGTGGTCATAAGTGGAACATCCTCTAAAATATCCTTCAGATTAATTAGATATATTTCCTCAGTTTCACTCTAAGTCTTTATTTAGACATGATTTTCAGTCAAAAATGATTATATATTTCCATAACTGGCCAGTTTTTGAATATCTACAGCATAGACTACAATCATCCAGGTCATTGCTCTTGTATTTTTTATAAGAAAGAACTGTAATTTCTTGGCAAATAACACAAGCAGTCACTATTACAGGTCTTCTAATGGTAATGCTTGCACCTGTCTTAAATATTAAGTTATTTAACTTTGATGTAGTTATAAAAAACTCTTACAATAAACTTGACTTTAATGTTAACTTATTTTGTGGTTGGGGTTTTTTGTGTTTTGTTTTTCAATGAAAATGTAAACAGAATTGTACAGGTGCTGTTTGTAGATGACTAAAGGACATTTTATGCATTTATAACAGGATAAAAGGATATAAAAGGATATTTATGCATTTATGCATCCAACAACTGATGAAATTAGGCATCAGTATTTACCATATTGCTATCTAGTAACTGAGCAGAACATGTGGAAATGTATATGTTTGCCAATACATATGAAGGTCATATGAAAGCAGGTCATACCAGGTCATTTTATGTAGGAGATAGATCTAATAGTCTCATGAGTAAAGAGTAACACTGTAAATAGGCAGTCATCAAATCAAGGTTAACTACATAGTCTGATTATTTTGTCATGGAAGATCTATGCGGCTGATGAAGTTGGGCATCTATGATTACTTTAACCATCACTTATTTTCTTCCTTTTGTAGTATAGACAACATTAAGTTTAATGTTTAAAATAATAAATTCTAAAAAAAAAAAATCCATTGCAACATACATTTGTATCTATAGTGTTGAAATATGATTCATAGTGTCTGTTGTGAGTAGCTCCTGCTGGATAAGCAGCACGGGGGACACGAAGAAAGTAAGAAAGCCAAAGAAGTGACAAAAATTCCTACGATCCCTCTGGTGACAAGCAAGCAGACATGTAGGCAGGACTCAAGGCTGTTAATGAGAAAGATATTTGTCATAGGCCCTAACTTCTAAACCAAAAGCCAGGCTGGAGGAGAGACAGTCCTTTAAGAACAGAAAGGTCTGGGAGGTTGTTTCATACATACATTTTTTATCACCCCACTTAGTGGGTCTGTTCCACTAAAAAAAAGCTTCAGTTATGATTCTGTCTTTTATTAAAGCTTATCTTTTGAGTGTGTAAGCTTTTCATGTGGCTTCTGTTATATTTGCTTTAAGCAATGTTAGGTTTACTTAGAAGTTCTGGCTTACTCAAGGTCTTATCAGAGGTGCATTTAACATTTTTTTTGTTCCAAGTCAGAAATAGATTGAAAAAAACCCACTTGGACATGCTTTCCTGACTTATATGTTATGGTTTTATAGACATGGACTTGTCTCACCAAATTGTGATGAACTGCCCTAGTTCAAACAAAGAATAAAATACAGTTGGAAGTGTTTGGAATAGTTATTTATGACAAAATACAACTGATCCTCTGACATAGTGTCAAACTTTGCTGAAAAGAAGAAAATTTGCAAATCAAAATATTTAACTCCAAATGAACTATTTTTTTATCCACTTCAAAGAAAATGTTCAAGACTATATTTGCACATATCAAAAAATAAGCAAAACTGATCTTTTGTCTGAGCTTGATCAGCTTTTTGGTGGCAAATGCTGAGCTTTTGATTTTTGGCTACTGAACTTGCAAGTCAGTGTCTCAGTGTAAGAAGTAAATATTCACATTTTTATGTAAGGATGCGACTACTTGGAAATAGCTCTTGTTTAATATTGCTGAAAGACGGGTTTTTCTTGAAAAATCATAGGTCAGAAACAATAGATTCTGGAATGTCTGGTTATACATCAGATCTTCATAATTTTCCAGGTTGCCAGAATCACAGGATTTCTGAAACGAGCATTTTTACTCTCACTTGTTTGTGCCCTAGTGACAGGGAAAAGTGACAAAGAAGATTGTGCCAGAATCCTGATTCCATGCACACTGCTAATATTATTTTCTTCTTACATATTTCAGAAGCACACTATTTATTTTATTTCGGATGGCTTTTTGTCATTGGTCAGAGTCCAAAAATTTTAACATGGGAACAATTTTTTCAAATACTTGTCAAATGCATGTAAATTTTTTGAGACGATTTGACTTTCCCCAAAGTTGTCTTCACTGGCACTCATTAGTTTAATATTCTACTGCAATGAAATAATCTAAAAAATGTACCCTTAGGAGTATAGCTCCCATTGTCTTTCTTTAAAATGTGAAACCTTTTAAAGTTTTTTTAAAGTTAAATGTGTTTTGAAGCTTTCTCCGTTCTCATTGGTAATGTGTCCCTCACATTTCCTTTTCTTCCAGCAGTCAATGTCCTCTCTAAGGCTACCACAAGAGACTCAAAGTTACACAGTATAATTCAGTAAAGCTTAAGCCAAGTATTGTGAGGTGTTTTTGGCCTCAATATAGAGGTAGAGACGATTCGACCAACAGTTTGCTGTCCACCTGCCCATAAAACACAGAACTCACTGCATTTCTGTGAACAAATATATACCAGCTCACCAAGAACCCTGCTCATAAACTATCTACATGACTTCAGAGTTCTGCACAATTGAGGTGGCCATTGATGGTCATAATGGTAGAACACAGCCCTGCAACAACTGAGAAAATGAATGTGCTCTATCCATGAAACAGAAATTAATTAACTATGGGCTCCGGTTTATTACAGAAGGTGTGAATAACTGTATTGATGACAAACCCATTGGTCTGTATTTACACAGTATACCTGAAGACTACTTGCCACAGTAGAAACATGAAAAATTAAAGGGCTTGGGGACAATTTCTATCACAAAAGAATAGCTATAGCTACCAGATAATTTTAATGAGTGACTTGACATGAAAAGAAACACTCAAGATTCCAACTCACTGCAAATCAAGTGACATACAGCATAAAATAAATATGCAACAGAGATAAAAAGTATATTTAACTTTATGTGGGTATGTATGGCTCATTGAATGTTTTCACACTTTTCATGCGATTTTTTTTGAAAAAGCTATGAAATAGAGTGTACTGGGGAAAACCTTTTTATAATAAAGTATGAAAGAATTGCTGATGGATACTAACTGACAACCAGACACTAAAATGAAACTTTAAAACCAGTTTCACAATAAAAATAGAAAAAAGAAAAAAGAAAAAAAAGAAAAAGAAAAAAAAATAGCATCNAAAAATCTGTGTCTTTACTTAAGAAAAACATTTTGATTCCCTACTGCTACTATAAGTCATAAATAAAATAAGCTTATTAATCTTACATAGCAAAGAGGTGAATAAGCAAAGCTATTATTGCACCGAGCATTTTATCCCTAATATTTCATCAGTATCAAGGTGACTTTATCAAGGAAAATCTAGATATTATTTTGCCTACAACTAAAAACTGGACACAGAAACTTGAACACTTTATGTACCAAAACCAACTGCATATTATTTTTCTGACTTAAATGAACATAAAAACACATCTTTACTCTTAAACCACTTTTTAGTGTAATACTCTTTAACACTCCCTTTGAAAATTGCTTTCAGGCTGCAGTCACACTGTTGGTTTTTTGACCATGATATTTTCTGTGGCTAGCATGATAAGACACATTTACAGCCTCATAAACAGCAGGTGTAAAGACAATTTATGATGTGGGACATTTGGAAAACTTTGATAACAAACATTTTTGGTTCATATACTCCAAATATAACATTAAACCAATACATTCTAAAATTGGAATCGGATTCGCTGCAGCATAACCAATGCTTGTTACATTAGGGGCTACTCTCACTGTTCTAGTATCTACACTTTTTTTTTTGTTTGTGTGTTTCTTAGTATATTTAAAATATATTTTTTAGCATATGCGCTACAATATGTATATATATCTCTCTATATACACGTCTTGTTTATTAGTATAAATAATACCCATTAATGCTTCAAATGCTTTTTGCATCTTGAAAATTCTTGTATTTTTGTTTGCACAAGCCAAAAGAGAACCTTTTTTTTGCTATGTCTGAAACAATTTTGTCATGTTATTCTTGAAAAAGTAGCACATCATTTTCAGAAAGTATTCAGTGTCTGGTGCATGCAATGGAACAAACTTTGACTTTATGATTTTAAATGTTTTACTGCATATTTTTGATGGTTTCTTATGATATTTTATTTAGGATAACATTTGGGATTTCAGCTATTTCAGTTCACCTGTTCTCTTTGTTCCCACACACTCTCCAGAGATCAATTCAAATACTTTTTGTTGAAAAGAATAATGCCTTTACTTTGATTAAGTGCTCACATTTTATAGAGTTTCATTATTTAAGGTGCAATTTTCTTGGTTGCAGAATACTTCCTTAAAAGCTTAAGCTTTCCTCTCAGAAAACCTTTAGACCTTGAGATTGCATGATCTCCTCATGAAAATGCATTCTCATTTTCTATTACAACAAATGCTTTAATCCTTTGTATTTAAAAGAAAACCTTGAATGAGTACCAGCATGACAGTGACATATCCAAGAAAATGGCTTTCTTACTGAACTGGCTGGATCTTTTGAATCAGAAATTTTGGTATTTGACTGATTCATTGCATACAATTGAATTATTTGTCAATTGTGTCTGTAATTCAGGTTTAATTTCCAACTTGAAAAATGGGTTAGCAAGTAAGAATGAAGCCTGAGTCACCAAAGTTTCCTAGAAAAGATTTGATGTGTGAGTATCCTGGTCTATTTCAATAGTCAATTTCTATTTAATCTTTTTTATTTTTTGTTAATAAATCTTCATTTAGACAGTTAATATTTAATTACACTAATAAATTACAGCCTTTATATATGGAATTTCCTTTAAACTGATAAGGATATTTTTAGTGTAACAGAAACTACTAAAATATCTTGACATCAAATGTTTAGATGTCTTTTAATACACCTTACTGGTTTTTTAATTGTATTTAGGTCATCAAGTACTTTGAAGTAGAAATGCCACTTTTTTAAAAAAATACCACTCAGTTAAGGAGGAATTTTGCTACCAAAATGGGTAACAGAACTTCAGAACCATAAAAATTACAAATTTTTTGGGGGCTGGAAGGGACCATAAAGATCATCTAATTCCAGTCATGACAGAAACACCTTCTGCTAGATCAGGCTGTTCAAAGCACCATCCAATCTGGCCTTGAACACTTCCAGATATGGGGCATCCATAACTTCTCTGGACAATCAATTCCAGTGCCTCAACACTAGTCTAAATCTACCGTCTTTCAGTTTAAAGCCATAAACCCATTTCCTGTCACTACATACAATTTTAAAGTCTCCCTCCCCAGCTTTCCTTGCAGGCCCTCCTTAGGTACTGGAATCTGCTGCTGTGCATCTCTTTGAAGGAATTACAGAAAATCAGAAACAGAGAGACTTTTTTGCGATAGCAGACACCCAACTAAACACAGAGTTGAGTTAAAACTCTAGTTAATATCCACAGGTTTAGATGACCCTGGTTTAGACCAGGTCAATCTTTGTGACCTATATAACAACAGCATAGTATTAGAATATTGAATTTCAGTTGAAATGAAACAACCAGAAAGAACAACCAGAGGAAAACAATATATTTCTAATCCTTTTCTATGCATACGTTTACCATGCTCACTTTTGTTTGAGAATTTCTCTGAATCAGGAGAAGAACTATAGCAAAAATTTATTATTGAAATTATCTAAAAGTCTCTTACGGCAACTAGCTAGTTAGGAAACACTCATTACCTGAAATTCAAATATAGATTCCTTCAAGTACAGTGTAGCACTCATTAAATACCTGCAATATGTTATTGTGTGCTTAGATCAGGTTGGAAAGTGTGATGTTCATTATATAACATTTTACATTAAACTGGTTGACTTGTGTACTCATAAGAATTTACAGTGAGGTTTAATTTTTTTTTTTTTGGTGTTGTCTAAATAATTTCACTTAGAGCATAAGACTGGAGTTTCTTTTCTTCCAGAAACAATTTAAATACATATTGCTTGTGAAATATCCAAGAGAAAAGGGAAGTTTCATTAAAAATAACAATAATATTCATTCTTGCCACATTTTTTTTCTCTCTAACCCGTATTATCTTAGTGGAAGAATCTGAAAATAGAAATGCCTAGATCTGTGTCCTGGATATTATGAAATCCAAGTAGTTTTACATGAACTTTGTGGCATCAGGTGATGCAATCAAAACTTGTTTAGCATTCTACTGTTTTATTTAAGGCTATCTGAGATACTAACTTTTTCTGAACTGAACCAAGCTCTGGGAATAACATCCTGGATGCAAATAATAGCTGAGAATTTGGCTAAAGTTAAGAAGAATTAAAAGAAAGTATGCAATTAATTTTTCATCCAGAATTCGTTACTCTATTTAGATAAGAGGTCACTTTATCTGCTCACTGCCAGGAAAACTTAAGCCAAATTTCTATTATAATTGTGGTTTCATGGTCTGAACATGGTACCACTGGGACCAAGATTTGAGAAATTAGAGAAATGAATTTGACATTCACATGACAAGGAGATCTTTCTGCTGTACTGGAAAATCTTTTTTTTTAAAGGAAAGAAAAAAGATAGCAAAAGGAATAGCCTTTGTGCCTCAGGGCACAGGCTCACCATCAGCTGATGATTAGGAAGTGAGTCAGTTAATGCACCATGGGCTATAGAGACTATTCTTGCTGTTTCCACTGAAGTGTGTAGGCCTAGTTTCTGGTGGAAATAAAATGCTGAACTAGAGAGATCTTTGGTCTGATTTTTAATGGTGGCCATGCTATTTCATAAAAACCCTACTCCAGTCAGTTCTATAAGATAGTTTTAAAGGGTCATTTGTCAACTGTCTGCAAACATATAAGGCACTTGAGCCAGTCGAGCTCCAATTCCATCCAGAAGCATTAAACCTTACTAGAGGCTTTTAAAATAATTAATAGTCTCAGTAAGTTCATTATCATTTAAGATCTATTTTAGCTACACATATTAATATTCTGTTTTTGTTGCGAGGCTATTTAGATACTGCCATTCATTGATAATAAGTCATTTATTCCTCATTAACTGTTAGGATGGATGTAGATACTCATTATAGCAAGACAACAGACTCATTTAACTGCACACAGTACTTGATTATACACACGAACACTGACTGGAATGCAAATTTCCTTCTACATAAGTCTCATCTTGTTTGTTATTCTCACCATGGGATAAACTATCTTATCTGCTGTACTTTATTTCTTTTTTAGTATCTGTCTTAAATGGCAAGGAAGAACATAATAAAGATTCGTGATAATCTCAATTTGGATAAATACTGGCACAAGAAAGAAAGGTTTCCTCACATAAACTGCTGTTCAGTTTTAAAAATGTTCTGTGAAATCATGTGTCCTTGCTTGACAGTTCTCCTAAAATCAGCCCAGTCTTAAAATAGATGAAATATGTATTTTGAAAATGTAAGACTTTAACAAATACTCATTACAACTGGTCTTGGACACAAGTTTTTGTTTTCTCTTGAAGTACCAATACTCTGTGTCCCAGCTATAGAAATCAAAGGCAAAATTCTCCGTCTCAAATGGAAATAACTTATATTCTCTGTCATCTTCTACTCTACATTAAGTGTGATAAAAGTGATGACTTCTTTTTCTCTGCATATCTGTATTTTCTTTGCTTTTTCTATTCAGTTTCACCTGTTTACATTTATTGAAAATCGGTGTTTGTATCTGCAGAAGAACTGAAATCATCCTTCTGTTATTAGTAAATACCATGGCACATCTCTGACCGGGGCATTGTACAAGCCTTTTAGTCATGTAAGAAAATTACAGCTCAGGGACAAACTGAGGCTTTGTGTGATAGGTAGGTCAGGCCACTGCTCTATCTCATGAAAGGAGCTATGACTCAGTAACACAACTGCATTTTTTTTATGCAAACCATATAAGCTAATTTTGTGTTGTTTTCCCATGGCCTTACTCAAGGCTTCCCCACTGCAAATATGTATATACATACATTTTGCAAGATATAGTTTCATTCCCAGGTGCTGTACATAGGAACTTTTCTGTATGGTAAAAGATATTTGCTCTTTTTGAAGGTAAATAGATCTCTTCTTCAATGTAAACTGTGTCTCCGCATATTCCTTCTAGAAATACAAAGGACAGGTAACAAAACTGTACAAAGTAGCTTAAAGCCTGGAAGAAGAATAGAGTTATGTTTTAAAGAAGAAAAAAAGTTTATCAAGTCAGTTGTCCCAGTTTTGCTGTTTGGCTGGTGAAAGGCCTTGCAGAGAAGTTATCAGCTGCCTAGAGCAATAGTTCTTTCCCATTGTGAACTGAGAAAATTGCATTAGTCTTTGCCACCAATTAACACTTCACAGGCAGAAATTCAGGGGTTTAGTGTGGGTAAGGTTTTTTTATATTTCTCTCTGCATACTAAGTGACCTCATTGAATCTGGCAGTGTGTTATATGAATATGCAGACAGTGTGATATCTACATGTATTGCATTTATATGTAAGGTTGCACATACATAATATGTTTATATTTGCATAAGACATGGTAACTTAAACAAGAAGTTATTAAGCAATCATATCTTATTTTTTCTTTCACATCTGGTATTTATCAAAGTCTGACTACCTAGATTTTAAGAACAAAAGTCCCAAATAAACATTCTGAAAAGAAGCCTTAGGAAGAAATCTGTGTGGTCAAATATAATTTATATTGCAGAATAGCGCTGCTAGAAAAAGTTTGACTAGCCTTATTTGAAACCTTTGAATAGGAAAGAGACAAGACATTCCGTGTCTTGCAGGACTAAACTATTCAAAGGTCTATGAAAAAGCCAGTGCAGAATATGCTGTTCATAGGAAGTTATGCTGAAGTCTCCAAAGTGCTCCTAATTTCTACCAGCTGAAACCAGTTTTCCTGACCATATACTCTCAAAAGGAAATCACATTAAAGACTTTTTCCATCAACATTTGGATATTCTATTCTCTTGCACTTCCTTTCATGTTCTTAGATGTTTTTGTTTTCTAATGGCAAAATATATTTTGGAAATTCTGCCACTGAGAAAAAGATGTCAAATTAATGCATCTATGAACAGATAATATAAAAGACTACAAATATTTCTGAGTCAGGCATTGGAGAGCAAGGAAGAGACAACATTATAATATGCCATTTTTTTACACTATATCATGCTTCCAGAATTATGCAAACACATGTTTTATTAAGTTAATAAATCATCATGTGTTAAGTTGATAATTTAGATGTTAAAAAAAATTGAAATATATAATATTTAACAATTCTTCTAGTAAGTAAATTGCTACAAATGTAATTTATTAAGTGGACCACAAAACTGGAATTCCAGTTATTCCATGAATGTCACCAGAAATGTAGGAAACTGTTTCATTATCCTACTAAACCATACTGAAACTTTTAATAAAGCAAGTGCTATTTATACTTCTCTTTAAAGTGCACAGTTTAATTGGCAAAATGTCAAGGCTGATTCAATCAGATTGGTGGCATAATCAGTGACAACATTCTTAAAGTATTCTGATTCACATTAGAAATTGAAGACATATGTTGTGGGAGAAGATGCCTTAACAATGAAAATATTGCTGGTTCAGACAGATGGTAAGATTTTTAGTAAGGAAAATGAGAGCAAGAATATGACAGCTGAATAAAAGTTAAAACCTATTAAAACTGACAAGGTCAAAGATTTCATGGGACAAGAAGGAGGCGGATTTCAAAATAACTGTTAAAAATAATACTTCGTAAAAGAAAAGTTTTCTCTCCATAACGATCTTCATCACAAAAAACATTTGCATTTTTTTTCCTAGATGCATAACTGGTATGAAACAGACACTGTTGGGGGGAAAAAAAAAAGAGTCCCTAAAATTCATTCAGGGTTTACCTCTTTTTAGCTTGCACATCAATACTGCTTTATGTTCCTGGACTCTTTATTCAGAATTACTCATTCAAGGCCAGAGTGTGTAGCCTGTATTCACATGAGTGAACTTGTAAATTCTTCTGCTATAGCCAATAAATTTAATTGCTTATTTATAGATTGGCAGTACCGTATGGGATTCTCTGTTCCTTTCCAGTTCCAGACAGTAACTTTAAATCTTTGGCCATTATTTCATTTCAACTTTTTTTTTTAGTTGGTAAGTGTTCTTATTTTATCTTCTAGTAAAGATTATATATTCCTATGTCTCTATTTGATTAGGTAGACTTAAATTAGGTGCTAGGCATCAATAGCACTTTTCAAATAATTCAAATAAGAAAGCATAAATGAAAAATAAGAGCTTGAAATGTAAAACATTGAAATTATGACTATTTAAGAAAGCCCACCTCTAAATGTCAAATTCCAATCACAATTTGTAAATTTAACAGCTTAGTCAGTGTTACAAAATCTCATAAAAAAGAAAAGATACCGAAATAAATACTCTGACTTACAATAAAATGGTGTTATTTGTACAAAGACTAGTTTGAAGATATCAGTAATTTTACTTACTCTGCATCATGATAATAATTTTTCTGCTGGCAAGAAAAAAATTGTCTTCTATCAAACTTTAAAGAACAATATTTTATTTATGACCATGCAGGCTTGAAATCATTCATCCTAAAATCACATTGAATCTTGATAAAACCTTTAAAAATTATATTAAATTCAGGAGATGCTGGTTGTCCAGCACTGAGGAGCCAAAATACTACTATTCCAGATTAGACAATATTTTCTTAGAACTGTTATGCTGATCCAGCCGTCTAAACAGGTCCCATTAATTCATTGACATTTATATCAGGCTTTTACTTTCTCCATTAAATACTTTCTGGGATATTTCTTTTACCAAATAACTACCAATAGTTGATATTATATATATATTAGGTGAGTGTCATCCAAAGGACGGAGAAAGTTTCAAGACATTTATTGTAAAGAATTCTATTTTCTGCCTAGCACAAAACCTTCTTTTAATAATTTTTATAAATAAACAAAGAAGTAAAACACATGTACCCAATTGTGGCATACTCATACGACTTTAGGAGATATCTATACATCACCGTCTCAACTCTTATTTACATATAGTTTTGCATATACAGTCCTTTGGCGTGCTTAAACTTGAAACAGACAGTTCTTCTGTAGCATTTTGCAAATAAAAGTAATATCGCAGCCCTTTTTAATAATATTGCCTCTTACCTTTTACAGGAAAGGAAGAATATGCAGATGTATTATCCAGGCTTACATGGATGCCACTATCAGAGCAGAACAGAACTGAGAAAATCTTGAAATCTGCTTTGCTATTCAGCACTTTTTCATGACAGAATCTCATTTCAGATGGTGTGTTAAGGACAGCTTATCTAGCATGTAGGGGTAACCTAAATAGTAAGTCACCTAAAAATATTATTTCCACTTTTATTGGTGATTATAAAAGATCAGAATATGCATTATCTCTCTCAGTCAACCATAAATTCAACAGAATTCAGCATGAAAAATAACATCTATATTCTGCAAAAGAAAAGTTAAAAGTACGTAAAGAAATCATTAGGAAACAAAGAAACTTCTGACAAATTTCTCTGCTTCTCTCTTCTATGTGAGAGAGAACTATAGGTATACATTTATACTACCTTCACTAAACTTTGGGGGGTATGTATTCCATGGTATGTAACAGCCCCACGCCAGAATCCTTCCGTAACAAATTCTTATTACAAAAGGAACGATATAATTTTTTTTCATTCTGGTCGTCAAATGATTGCTGCATGCAATATAGATGGGACTTCAGAATGCATTACTGGACTTTATCGTCGCAAACAAAGGCTTTTCTGCAGGAATAAAAGTATTTTTATGGTGTGGACAAAGCTTTCCTTTCCTTTGTAAGATAACATCAAACTTCCATCCTTCAAGACTGGGTTTTTTGTTTTTTTTTTTAAACTGAAAGCATAATTCTGTCTGATCCAATTGGGAGTTCCAGCTGTATTAAGACTGAGGGCTGGAAGTCTGCCACATCTATCTGGAATTTCAATTAGATAAAATTATGTGCTTAGACTTAAGCAAAGACTTAAACTCTTGCTCAGTTGGGATCTATGTCAGTACCTTGACAGGAGCTCAAAAAATAAAGCCAAGAGAAATTAACAAAAGAAGGGCCTTTTTAAGGTAATGATTTCACCTATGACTTCACTGACTGTACAGTCAAGCCCAATAACTGATGAAGAAGTTTAACTTAAATATAGAATCAAATTTATATGGTGTCTTAGACAGCAGTGTGAGATGAAGCTTCGTTCAACCTGCAAGCAGAATACTCCTAGGCACTTCACAATGTTAGAGCAATTAATTCCTCTTCAAAATTTTAAAAATATCCAGAGGTTTATATATTTTTAACTGCAAATAGATCAAAGCCAAAAATCTATTACATTTGAACTGTAACTTGTAAAATTCTTTGCTACCTAGAGACAAATAAAAATTTAATAGAAAATTATTTTCTCCTCCAAAGACACTTGACAGAATACTTTCCCAATATCTAAATTAGGACAATTAATTTTTCAATATTTTAAAATAGTTATAGATTTTCTGTTTCTTTATCAGAATAAAATTAAATATTACTTATATGCTGGCTTTAACAAATAGATTTGCTTCCTTAGAAAGCAAAATAAATTTCATGAAGTACGAAGTCACTAACTGGAATGAAACATATGGTGAGTATTTAAACTGCAAGAGAAAGAATTCACACCCCAAACCAGGTATCTAACAAAATTGAAAAAAATCTCCTGCAACACAACTCTTTCTCTGATCTAATTTTTTGGATCTCCATTTTTAATAATAAATGGAGTTTGTATTTTCCTTATATAAATTGAAAGCTAAATCTTCTATCTACATTGCTTTGTTGCCCATCCAGGACTTCTCAGTATCTCCCTCACTGCACTTCTAGACCCTCTAAGGCCTTTATTTGGTAACTTAAAACATTCAATTTTTGGAAGTCTTCTTTAAGTTAGAGCAGCCACAGCTCGTCATAACCAGTGTTCATACTTTAGTATGAACTTGCATTTCAGTTCTTTGTGCAATCTAATATTTTGTACTTTAAGAAAGTAGTTGCATTTCTTTTCCAAATTAAGCTTAGTCACCCTGCATTCTAAATAGTCATGGAATTTTCAAGACTAAATACAAGTGCTGGAGCTAGTATAATAAATTAGCAGTTGACCCAAACAGAAAAGGCAGAAATGAGAACATAAATTATTTTATGACTTTTAGACTGGAGAAAAAAAGTTTGATGCAAGAAGAGATTCTCATCATGTGATTGTTGCCTAAAGGAAAATCAAGTGGTCTGGAAAAATTAAGATCTACCAATTACAACATTTAGTTTTGAAACCACACTGTCAGCTGGGGATGCTGGGAGAGTTAGAAATAAAGTTATCAATTTTACCTGTTAATTACAAATGACTGGAAAAAGAGAAGACATGTCTGATTTCCCAAAAAGATACTCTTTGATCTACAATTGGGTTCTTAGCAGCCAAGGAAGTGAATGAAAAATTGTGTAGAAACTATGCCCAGAAGAAATAATTAGTTCCTTTTTATTTAAAAGTCACATTATACTTTCATAGGTGGATCAGGAGTAATTTCACAATTTCATGGAAAACCTGAAATGCAAATACATCATAAACACATTGGTGTGCCTCAGATTCTAACCCCACTCATTAAATTTTCCAGTCGCCTGAACGCATGGGGCCCTGATATTGTACCAAGACAAACAGCTGAATTCACAGTGGATGAAACATGAGGAATGTCTTGAGAAGCATTGTGCCTCTGTTAACCTCCAGGGTTCTGCAGTCACTCATTAACACCAAACAGGTAGACTGTATTTGTAAAATCTCTTCTGGGATGTTTTTTCTTTGCCGTGACTTACAATAAGGTTCCAGCTCATATGATCTGGGAAGGAATGAACACCCAAATAAAACTCTAAACTTTTTATTTTTTGGCAAAAGAAAGAGACCAACTAATTACTATGCACAAGTTAACAGTCTCTGCATCCCAAAACTATCATAAACTAAGCACATATTAGATAAATTGAGAGAGAAAATATTTACCTATAATGTGAAAATCAATTTTTAGGTGTCTTTTCACTCTTATAGAAGTAGCAAGTTCAAAATAAGTAACTATCATGCCTCTGTCCCCTGGTTCTTCTGAAATGGAGAAGAAGAGAGTATTCAAACCTCTCAGAAACTTTTGTTTTAAACATTTCCCAGTTGTATTTCTGAGTTCAAAGGAGAGCTCTGTATCTAAGGCATGGGTGCAGAGATAAACATTTTTAGCTACCATGTCTTTAACTCCTCCTTCCATCACTCCTTTGTATGTTCTTGCACAAACGGCTTCTGTTCTTTATATGTCACTCACTAACATGTCACTCACTAACATGGTTTGATAATGAATTAACTCTTAGAAATTATGTTTAAAATGAAAGACCATTTTTTTGTTAGATTTTGCAGCGTAACCACTCTTATTTTCCAGAACATATGGCAGTCATCCTATAAAGATTTTTAATTTATTTCTCTGGTTTTGTCCTCATCCATTAGGAGAAAGGATGCATACTCTTAAATCATAGGTTAAATTAAATAATGTAGTTAATCACCAAAAAGAAATGAAAATAAATTTAACAAAAGGGTATTTAGATGACAGGTTGAAGACTGACATATATCTCCCAATTACAAGTGACAATATTTTATTATCTAAAGGGAAAAAAAATGAAATCCGGTATACATGCTTTTCTGTACCTCTAAATATTTTGGGAATATGTAAGTAGAAGAATAAATGTGAGATGGCATTTAAGAAGGTTTCTATTCCATAAGATATATTAAAATGGCAAAAGAAATTAAAATCTTTAAAAATATCAATTAAAAAAAGGAACAGGGACCTTCTTTGTATTGTCTATCTTATGCTAGTTGGACTGTTTCTGTGCAAATAAACTCCATGTTTACTTCAGCTAAGCACCTAAAACTCAGACTACATAAACTTGTTGAACACTTATACAGCACAAGCAACATAATTTATTTGGCAGCATGCTAATTAATTTGTATTTTACCAGTTTAGAAGTGGGGTTGAAATGTATTTTATTTTTAATAAGCCTTATGTTACTGAGCTATAGCTTTGCCCTCACAGTTTTATATGACAAGCAGGATTACAGAGTAAAGAAGATAAATTAACTGTCCTACACAATGAAGTGCATTCTCTGCTTCCCTCTGGTATGTAGTTACTTGATGGTGATTTTCAACTGCACTACTTAAATTAAAAAAATCTTAAATAAGAATAGCTTTTTAATGCTGTTCATCACTTACATGATAATTGTAGTAATGTCATTGGCATTCAGAAGCCTGTAAATATTTTTTACAGTCTACTAAAGTGTTTTGATGTGGCATTTATCAAACCATGCAAAAGACAAAGAAAAAAGAAGATTCACTACTGTGTATTAAAAGACAACAGAGCCAATACAGTAGCATTGATTCACAATATTTGTATACTTCTACACTTAGCTATGGCTATATATTCATCATATTGCCAAAAAAAATTATTTCTTTGTTCTTTGACTTTTCCTCCATTGCCAGAGAGAACTAGAGGTGAGGTAAACACAAAATCATTGGTTTATTTGAAATAGTGCACAAGTAAATTCTATTTACTGATATTGATAGCCTTCTTCATCCTTACTTCAGTTTCTGACAGAGCAGGAGGCAGACATATGAGTCAAATGTTAAGCCCATGACAAAGTAGTGATTCTGTCATCAAAACAGTATTACAGGTCGCAGAATTAGCACAACTCTTGAAGGGTATGGAAATAGTCAGAGAGAATGGTCTGGCCTACTTTTTTTTTTTTACTTTACCACTAAAAATTTTGGCTTGGAGGTATTATTTGAACACATTAACCACTGAAAATATATATTTATACAATTACATATCAGATAAGCAGTATACATTTGTTTTTCTTTCTTTCCATGGTCTATATGGCTTTTTCTCCTGGTTTTATATATGAATATCTCTGGCAAGAGTGAAAACTAAAGTGTACATAAACATTTTTGGAATTGTATGGTAACAGCAAAGATGGTTGTAATATAACTCATCAACCATTTTAGATCTTGACTGCTGCTACTTTCACATGCAAATCTCTGTAAAGCTCTTCTAAAATAGTGGTATTATATGGGCAAGGGTAACTTATCAAAGAAAGTTTTACATTTTCTAGTAAACTAGAACATTTGAATGTATTTCAGATAAGATATACATATGTTTTCTTATCATATTTATTTAGCATTACTGATTGTGAGGCCAAACCCAACCCTGCAGAAATTTCTTTAGGTTCAGTGTCTTGCAATGGAGAAGTTGTCAGTCAAAGTCAAATTCAAAAATCTGTAATCAAAACAATTTGGCAATTTTTAAGAAGTTTTTTGAAAGGCACATCTTATATTACAGTTGCATAATAAGAAAATAGTTAATGAAAATACATTTTGAAAATAAATTTAATACATTTTTAGACTGATAACTCAGCAATAAAAATCAATCAAGTTGACTGACAACATAAATGCCATGCCAAGAATTCTATAATTAGGTGATTTTTCATAGTAGTCTTGGAATTAAAGTGAAATATGACAATTTGTATCTGGAGGAAATGGTAATGGAGATACATCTGACCAGACTTTAATTGTGTATGGGTGCATTACTCTATTTTCTTAACAACTAATAGGCTGATTTTTTTTAAACCACAATAGAGGAACCCTTAAACAACCAGCATAAGTTGAGTAAGGTGAATATAAACCAAAAGTCAGTCTGGATTTTTTTACCTGTAATAGCTCAGTCTGAAAATGTAACATATTCACACAAACTACATTATCAATACTCATACACAGAGATCTTCCAGAAAAAATCAGCAGCTCTAAACTTAAAGATGGAAATAAGCCCATAAAATCTCAGAAAACAAAGGGATTTAAGTTGCTATCTAAATTACGACTTCAGCTCAGTGAGTTGTAATAATGCTTGCTGCTTATACACAGATATTTGAAAACGACTGTTACAGAAATGTGTTGAATATAAGACATTAAAAGTTACCAGAAGAATGAAATCTTTCAGAGTTGTGTTTTCTTTCCTTATATTGAACTTTATATACTTTCTTGACAAACAGCTACTCTGATTCTTACTCTTATATGTATTACCAATATTCTCTTAGAAGTCTATTAGAGGCCAAGAACTCTTTGCCAAATGTGAGCCAAGACAATCCCCATCCAAAAAAATTTTCAAACTAAGTAGAAGACGAGACAACAGATGGTCTGAGACAGATGGTTGCGGGCTATGAGTGGTAAAATAAAGCCCAGAGATGATACTAGGCAGTGGTTTTAAAACTCTGAAAGTTTAACGATTGTCAGATGCTTTGAAGATAGCATGAGAAAACAGAATTTTAATTTGGGTTCTGAGGAATTGCAATGAAGAGCTGAAGATATCTACAGGGGCTTTTTCATTGGGTGAAATTAACATTTTTTATGTTTATGTCTATTTATATAGGCAGGTATATACATATATATTCATGCATATATAAATAACTGAAAATCTTGTGAACAATGATGAGTTATATTTGGGCATAAGATTCTCCTCACTAAAGTGAGATAAAATGATAGATAAAAGGTAATTTAGACAATAACCTAAAAAATACGGTTCAGGAAACAACTAATTTAACAGCCCTGAGATAGCTTTGTGTTATCCTATGGCATTGGGTTTGCATGGACAGTGGGGAGAGCTTATAGGGGTGGGCATCTGTGAGAGGCTGCCAGAAGCTTCCCTTTTGTCCAGCAGAGCCAATGCTGACCAGCTCCAGGACAGACCCACCACTAGTCCAAGATGAATCAATCACAAAAGGTAGTAGGGCCTCTGTGATAAACATATTTAAGAAGGAAAAAATAATTACAGTGCAGATGTAGCGGTGCTCCAGTTGTGGAGGGAAGTGAGAAAGTGGCTTTGATGGGCACCTGTCATCTATCCAGGGTCAACCCACCACTAATCTCAGTCTACCTTTCATTCTGAAGGTGTATTCCTCCAGGTAAGCTGGTATTTTTAACCCAAATAATATTTGTGTGAATAGCTTTACAATGTGTGTTCTCTTGAACAGTATCCCAGATGAATGAGCTCTGTTGTGTAAATGGATCTTACACTCTTCTCAATGAACACAGATTGTTCACAAACCTTAAGCTCCACATACCTTTGAGACAGGTTTTAGGATTTTGCAGCTATGAGGAACAAGCAAACAAAAATTCCTGCATCCAGTAAGAGACTTTGAGGTCTGGTGGAATACTGTTGGCTCACAGGTGTAATTCTGCAGTCTTACAGTGTGCCTTGACATGACCTTCCATTCACAGAGACAAGGGTTCATGGGGATAATGTTTCCCTGATTCCCACACCAATTGACAAATGTAATTAATACTCTACTGGTGTTGAACAAGTATTGATTCAGACACTAATAATCAAGGAGCTCACATAATGTCAAAAAGGTTACTTTTACCATGCTGTTATTTAAAAGAAGGAAATGCATGTTTACCACACATTTTTTAAAACAAACTTCTACCATAGGCTTGAGTTACTTCATTTGGAACCAGTATCAAGATCCAAAGCCCAACAAACTTTAGAAATTTTGTGGCAATATTAGTGGCAAATGGTTCTGGGAGTGTTTAGTCAACAGGGAAAGCCAAGTGGGATAGTTTGGTGGGTTGACTGTGGCTGCAAGTCAGGTGCCCATCAAGATGTTCTTTCACCACCTTCCTCAGAGAGAGGAAAATACAAGATGGAAAAGAACAGAGAGGTCAAAATTAAGGTACTTTAATAAAGCAAAAGCAAAGGTTGTGTGCAAAGGAAAACAAAAAATTAATCTCTACATCCCATCAACAAGCAATGTCCAGCCACTTCCTGGGAAGTAGGATTTCAATACACCTTGCAGTTACTTCAGAAGATAAATGTTATAATAACAAATGTTTCCCCCAGTCCTCCCTCTTTCTCTTAGCTTTTGTTGCTGAGCAGGCATGACATGGTATGAAATATCACTTTGACCTGTTTGGAGGAAGAAGCAATACACAGCAAACTGTACAGAATAGTGGATCTGCCAGAATGCTTTAATACCTCACAATTTCAATCTCATAATTCAAGAGCAATGTTTTGGAAAGTTCTTCTAATACGGACTGTCACTAAGACAAAGAAAGTGTCTAATCTGGGAGCACTATGGCTGCAATATTGCCATTGCAAACAGAACAAAAACTGGTACTAACTTTTAGAGAGACCACCGGGGGGAGATGTGGTTTGTGAATGAGAGTAAACCAAGATGCTACTGACACTTAACAGGTCCATAGTCACAAGAGACAAGTCCAGCACATTAAAAGATATAGCTGCTGTGCCCAGAACTTATAAGGAAAAGAAGACATAATTATTTGAAAGAGTATAGTTCAATATGAGGTGTCTGGAATAATTTCTGCTGGATGGGAAAGACTACATAAAGTTCCAGGGGAAATATGACAAGAAGAATAACAGGTGAAAGACTAGAGAAAACAGAGTGGACTTGAGCTCTGTGCTTAAAAAGCAAAAATCAAAACAAAGTAGGTGCAACATTTGATTCTGAGTTCACGTTATACTCATGTCTGAAGACCTTCTGTTCTTCTCAACACATTGTACTTTCTTGGAATGATTAGTAAAATTAATTCTGACCAGTATTACAGATGTTCAGAACTGGATATTTGACTAAAAATGAGCTGCCCTCTACAAAAACATAAAATTCCTAATTGCAGATTTCACAATTAATAATATTATTTTAAAAAAAAGGAAAAGAAAAGAAAACAGAATTAATATTGCAAATGTAAATTTTCTGGGTTTATTTTACTGTATTTTGATTTTTTTATTTTGATTATGCAGAGGAATGGTTTAACCAGTCTGCATTGTAGTCTTAGCTTTTCTTTTTAATTACTTTTTACCTAGTTTCATTGTGATATCTATGTAAATCTGAAATATTTAAAAAACTGAAATAATTTTCAAAATGTCAACTTTACTTTTTTTTTAAACTTTATATTGTAAATAAATAATTTCTTAAAATAAAATGAAAAGAAAAACATCTTCAGTGATCTTCCTAAATTCCAAATATTTAAATTGGGGTTAGACAAAAATATTTGTTGTGCAATCCTTGCTATATGATACTATTCTTTCTATATGAATGTCTCTTATTTTTGCCTATATTAAAATATGTGTTTGAGTAAACTGAAAATAAAACTTGATTTAAACAAAAAAGTACTGTGAAAGGATATAAATCCCCTTGTTAAATAATTAATGGCAAAAATAGACTGTTTCATTTGTATACTTTCAGTGCTTAGCAATTGGATGTTGCATTCTGGATCAAGTAAGTAACATTTGTAGTCTCTTTGCAAAATGAAAGAAATTAATAACCGTTCATTTTTCTCTAGGCATTAGATGTATGATATCAATAACTTACGGGGATTCTTAGGGGATAATACGTCTATTTTTTCTCTCTGTGTTGATATACAGATCTGGAATTATCAGTATGGTTCATGACAACTTTTTGAAGAAGCATTTTGCAATGTCAAAGACATTTCTTAAACAGCAGACTATGTATGAAGACCAGTGTTGACTTAAGTGGGAGGAATGTGTGAATGTGTGCAGGTATTTTAGGATTTCTCCAGAGTTTTTTTTCAGTATCTAGTATTTGAAAGGCTTCAGATTAAATGATTTTTTAATAGCCTGATGAACTCTTAAGGCCACTAAACTAAATGTTTCAGTTTTAAGTGTCTGGATTTCACTCTTTGGAATCAGGAGGATTTGTTTCTATTTGTGTTTGGTCTGTAAAACTATACTCTCAGTGACAAGAATATCACCAAGGTAATATTTTCCTCTGATGTAATGGAACAGTATCTATACATGTTTTAATATGTTTTGAGACAGACTATAGGAGAGCAAATTGATTTTCTGATGTGTTTGTTATTCTCAAGGCTCCTGAAATGATGCAAAGTGAGGAAAGATAATAATTGGTTTTATTAAGTCAGGCCTTGGTACATTAGATTTTCTCAGATAATTAGTGCAGTTTTAAAAATAAAATGAGGGAAATAGTTCCCACAAAGCATCCAAAGGGTATATTATCTAATGACTTAAAATAGCTCTAGAAAACCTTCTTCTATGCGGAGTCATTATTGTTTTTATTATCATTTGATGTTCGATTTTGTGTTCACTTCTCTTATGCTGATTTAGATTATTTTTCTCATTAAGTATGTCTTGGTCAATTTAACTATTAATTGATTTGTAAATACATGGTAAAATAGTTAATGGTTATGTTTTTTCATTGATGCTTTTTAAAAAAGTACTGTTACTGCTCACTCTTTTTCTTCCTGTCGAGAAGAAGAATGGTATCTTTGAAATGTATTCACTTTAATCCAGTTGTGCTAGGCTTTAAAATTATGATACTTCTTGTCCATCATAAAATTGCCTTTGTAGTGGGTCAGGCTGAGATTAAGCTTATTTTCCTATAACACCATGCACTGCTGAGAGCTGAGGAGTAGGAGAGAGGGCTTCCACCCCTCCCCTCTGCAAATCACATATTTAAGAATTATAATTAAAATCCACATTTATCACACAACCTTCACTCGCATCAACAAAATCAACCAACCAAAACAAGAGAAAAATTCCCTCCACAAAGAACAAAATAACATTGTCACGAAACCAAATGGAAGTGTATAATTTCAACAAAATCTGACTGTTGCCCCTTCACCACAAATAGAACAATTCCCCATAATCACTCTACTCTAACATTATTGCTCAGTACTTGTCTTGCCCACTACCTCCCATAATAACTATCCTTATCTCAAAATGTTCATGATTTCCTAGGTTTTGGCACCAAAAAACTGTGGTGGGTTGGCCCTGGCTGCATGCCAGGCACCCACCAGAGCCTCTCTCTCACTGCCCTCCTCAGTTGGACAGGGGAGAGAAAAATGTAACAAAGGGTTCATGAGTTGAAACAATGAACAGGAGAGATCACTCACCAAATACTGTCACAGGCAAAACAGACTTGAATTAGAGACATTAATCAAATTTATTACTAACAAAACCAGGGCAGGATAATGAGAAGCAAAATCTTAAAAAACACCATCCCCCACCTCTTCCTCCTTCCTAGTTCTGCCTCATCTCCACACAGTGGAACAGAGTGACAGACAATGGGAGTTACGGTCATTTCATCACACATTGTTCCTGTTGCTGCTCATGGACAGGACTTCTTCCCTTGCTCCAATCTGGGGTCCCTCCCAAGGGAGAGTTCTCTATGGACTTCTCCAGTGTGAGTTTATCCCACAGACAATAGTTCTCTACAGACTGCTGCAATATGGATCATTCTTCCATGGCGTGCAGTCCTTCAAGGACAGGCTGTTCAAGTGTGTGTCCTCCAGACGGTTACAAGTCCTACCAGGAAACCTCCATGGATTCCACTCCCCATGCATCTGCAGGTCCCTGCCAGGAGCCTGCTTGAGCATGGGTTCCCCATGCATTCAAAGCTTCCTCTCAGGCAACCATCTGCTCCAATGTGGGACTTTTGCATGGATTGCAGGTGGATCTCTCTATCCCCATGGACCTCCATAGGCTGCAGGGGCACAGCTGCCTCACCACAGGCTGCAGAGGAATATCAGCTCTGGAACCTGGGGTACCTCCTCCCCTTCCTTCTGCACTGAACTTGGTGTGTGCAGGGCTGCTCCTCTCACATAATCTCACCCTCTTCTCTGAGAACAATTACATCTGCACAATTTTTTTTTCTTCCTTCTCAAACATGTTATCAGAGAGGCATTACAACCATTTCTGATTGTCTTGTCTTGGTTACTTACAGATCCATCCTGGAGCTGGCTGGCATTGGCTGTGCTGGACATGGGGGAAGCTTCTGGCAGCTTCTGAGAGAAGTGGTCCCTGTAGTCCTTCCCACTACCAAAACCTGCCCATGCAAACCCAATATCCACTCTTCCTCTTTTTTCCCATATGAGCACTCCTCTGAACCTGTATTCTCTCCTTACACGTACATTATCATCATCTTAGCAATAAATATGTACACTTGCAATATAATTAAGAAATTATTTGAAGCAGTAAAAGAAAACAAATTACAGTGTTCCCAACAATTTTAGTTTATCAAATCCCAATGAAGACTAGAGGAATCCATGCTCTATCCACTTACAAAAAAACCCCCAAAACCCCCAAAAAACACAAACAAACAAACAAACAAACAAACAAACAACCATACTTCTTTATAAAGCTGGGAATAACTGCAGTTGCCTTTCAGTATTCTTGTACTGTGAACAGAACAAACATAGGACAATGTCATACAATCAGCAGTGAGAAAGTGTCTGGCACCTACACATCTCCTCATAAATATTATTACAGCCCACTACAGATACTTCGTTATATTTTTTTGCTCTCAGGAAAAAAAAAATCAAACAACTAGAAAGCTCATGAACTATATTGTTAATTCTTGATTGAATGAAAGAGTAATAAAAAGAAATACAGTAGAACAAAGAGAAAAGTATTTTAAACAATCCATTCAAAGCCTGCATGAAGATTGAACCTCTTATAAATGCAAGGAATAATGCTTTTCTGAATTTAAAAAGATTATTTTTTTTAGTTTCTTTAATCAGAATGTAGATGTTTTATTCTATATTATTCTGGGGAAGTAAAAGAGAATTTATTTTAATAAGTTTTGAAGATGTGGGTTCAGAAATGCCAGAAGATTGGTGTTTATTGAGCAGTAATTTGGGAAGAAATCTAAAGAAAGGGGTGAGAGCAGACAATCTAGTTGATGATTGTTAGTTCCTTCTATGGGATTAAGCAGTCTTATCTCACAGTTCCTTCAGTGGGTGTTAAGGATATTCTGCAGTTTTTCTCAGTGCCCACTTCATTGACTCAAAAGCAGAAAAATATTCGTCTTCTGTCTTCTTTCCTACCCAAATATTAAAAATCAAACTCAATCAGTTCTGAATTGTCATTAAAATACATTTTCACTAGTTCACAAAGCTTTAGCAGATAAGAAAGTATATAATACCAAATCCATTTCAAATATTCAAGCATTTTTTAAAGATGTATTAAAGGAAGATGGAGCACAGCTTTTTGAACCACAATGATATTGTATCAGCCATGGAAACAAATGGAAAAAAATTAATGCTGGTACACTTTCAAGCTTCACAGAACAAACTCTCTAGATAACACAGTATAATCAATAATGAAAAAGTCTAAATTGCAATTCAGTCTTCTTGTATAAAAATGGATCTTTTCCTAGTTGCAGTCTTCAACTCAGTTGAAGTATTATTGAAGAATCCTTTTCCAAAGGGAGCTGTTATCCCTATGAAATGAAAACATTTATGAGGAACAGCTTGATGACTGAATAGTCTTTTCCTTTGTAATGCTAATTATTCTTATAAAGAAGACACAAATAGAAAATGGGTTGTATCCAGTTTCAGGCACAAAACATGTAAAATAGGACTTTGAGATGAACAAACATTTTCATCATATATACTAAGACTGCATATTTTCATTACAGATCATTACCTCTCTGAAGTCAGACTCACAAAGGTCCTAAAAGATATTAAAAAATAGACATTTTGGAAAATAGCTTAGCCTATACAGATTTGTGAATTTCAACCACATGACTATGCAAATCCAGGTGTAGCTGTGATATATTTTTACTAAATGTATCAATGTTAGTACACAACTTGAAATAGAGGACTTTTAGATGTCACTTTTAATGGAAAAAACCCTAACCAAACCCAAACCTGATGTGCTTGTGTGTATTTCCTTCTGAATAGTCCTCACTGTGGTTGCATCTTATCATTGCACAGGAAGCTTCCTTTAGCACCTACTTAGTTATTTGATGATTTAAGCATTATTTTAGACAGAAGTCTGAAGTCTAGCACATACTCAAATCCTTTAATTTCAAGGTTATTTTTTTATTTACAACACTGCTGCTGACATAAATCCAAAAATAGGGAAGCAGATTGCAATTAATTTTATCTTCTTGTACATTTTTTTAAAACCTGTATAGTCTTCACAGCTTTTATAAAATCAACAACAGTAGTGTAGGAAATACAGTAACTCCATCCAGATCTAAAAGCTTCTCTTTTTGGTCTCATGCTATCTGATTCTAGAGATTAATATTAATCAAAGAGTGGATTTGGTTGGAAGAGACCATAAATTTAATTTAGTTCCATCCCATCTGCCATGGGCAGAGACAGCTTTCACTAGATCAGGTTGCTGAGCGTCCCATCCAACCCAACCTCATGTCACCAGTGACAAAGTAAGAGAAAAAGCTGTCTATTCCAACTATTTAAAAATATGACCTAAAGAAAGACAAACAAAACCCCAGCAATCCACAAACCAACTAAATAATAAAAAAAACAAGAAAAAAAAAAAGTGCAGTTCATGAGATGATGTTCACATGACCTTATATAGGTGCTAAATAAGAGTTCTGTTTTTCTGCTGTAGCACTATAGTTCATCTGCCATCACTCAGAGAAGTCAGGGAAACTTCCATATCCCAGATAAAAGAATACATAATATTTTTTTTTTATATACTGTTGCTGAAGTTTTTGGTAAACGAGAATTTCATAGATCTTTTGGGAATACCTGGAACAGATCTAAATTCCACTCTTGGGCCATCAGGGACAATCATGACACCCTTCTCATGAATTCATACATCACTTGCAGTCTTCCAAACGACAGCTGCTCCTACAGGAATAAATGAGTCAACACTGCACCTATCAAAGCCAAAATGAAGTATGATAAAATCAAACAGTTGTAATGGCACACATGGATTAGACTGCAGGTTTAAACTATTAAACTAGTAAAGAATAAATTAAAAATAATAGTGAATGAAGAAAAGTCCTTCTCCCTTTCACTTTTGATTAAAAATTCAATTTTCTTTTCTTATTCTCTTCCCTGTTTCACTTGAAGGGGGAGGGGAAGTAGGCAGTAAGTAAGCAGCTGCGTGGTACTTAGATGTTGGCTGCAGTTTAACCAAAATAGTTCCCTGTAAGAGATGTTTCTTGAGGTCAAAAAATCTCTTTTCTTGCAAGGCATGACATCCACGGTGCCTTGTTTACACTGGTTTATATCAGCCCATGGAGATCTTTGGTAGGCTGTGAGAAAAGTAAACACCTTGAATAGAAAAAAAAAAAAAAAAGCTTTTGCCTCTTTTGGAAGTTGTTTCCTTTTTGCTGATGCATTCTTTGATAAATGAGAATACAGTCATTCACTCTGAACCAGCTATGGTCATCAACACCCTTAACACAGAGCACAGATAAATGATTTGAGATGAGTACTGACCAGTTCTATATAAATTACTGAAACTGGAAAAGTCTCTCTGTGCAATTTCTCAGCACAGAATGCTGTTATAGTGGAAAAAATAAAAAGAAAGGAAAGGATCAGGAAAAAATCTAAATTAAATTTGGCAATATTTCAAACTATTTATTTTTCTCAAAAATAATAATGAAAAGTACTCTAGGCAACCTCAGAAGTGTACCAATTTAATATATAACAATAAAAAAAATACAACATAGACATATTTTCCTGTGTCTAAAGGAAACAGTTAACTGACCAACAACTACTTCAGCTGTAGTTACTTTTAGGTATTCCTAAAACAAAAAACTGGCAACCTAAATCCTAAACGCTTAATACTAATTTTCAAAAAATCAAGATTATATATTTCTATATTCAGTTTTTCTTGCCATTTTGATAGATCAAGTCAAATTCAGAAAAATATTTTTTACTAAAAGAAAAAATTGATTAGATTTTATTGATACAGCTATTATCAGTCTCAATAGGATTTTGATTTTTTGAATACTTGATAAGAATTTATAAATAATTAATTTTATTACAGTAAGATAATTGTAAATTATGAGAATGAAGTCCTGTCCAGATATTTAACATATCTGCTTGTATCTAGAAATACTTAATTTCAAGGAATCATTTGAGTTATACTTTGAGGACACTACAGCTCACAATTGAACATCGCATTAATACTAGAAAATAACGTTTCATGTTAATACTAAAAAATAATCCCACCTAAAATCTTTTTAAATCCTTTTAAAGACACACACCTGAGTTTTCATTTTGAATTCTTTTGCGTCTGGGATCTTCCTGAAAAAGAACCTTTGCATCATCATCATCTAAAAAAATATCCCTTCACTTTTATTCCATAAGCACAAAACTGATGCCTTCATTCTCTTACAAGATCAAATACACCACATAAAAATCTCACAACCATCACTGCATCTATAATTATATTATCCTGGAACCTGGAATCATATATTTATTCTTCCCTTAATGCTCCTGAGGAGCAGGATTTTGGTAGACCCAAGAGTGTATATGGCACTTAGAAATTCACCATGGATCTTCTATTTCCCACCTGAAACCCTTGCTCACAGCTTACCCTCACTGCCTCTCAGCTCCTTTCATCTTGAGGAATCATCATTAATAGTAATAGTGTGTGCACAATTAAAGCCTAATGAAGTATCAACTGCATCCTTAAGCTTTTCTTTATACTTAGACAAATTTGAAAGCTTCTTCCTACCAGGCATTGCACTTGGAAATTAAGTTCTTCAAGCATGACAATGTCGTCAAAGGAAAGAGTGTTGCTGTTTTTCTTTCATCCAATAGCTAAGACGTTGCAGACCAACCTTTTGCTTTTATAATATCATTCCACCTCTCTTTCAAACATGTAGTTTCATTCATCTCTTTAAAAACACCCTTAGTTATTTTACTTTGGGCATGCTTTCTCCGCTATGAAATTTTTTCTTAGTTTGATTCGTTGCTGCTTTTTTTCCATCTTTTGTTCTGGTTTTGGATTTTTTTATTATTATTATTTCATTTTTTAGTATTTCCTCTTCTCTACTTGACCAAATATGTTCAGCATTTCTGAATAATCTAAGCCATGCCTCACTCAATTCATTGAAAAACTGAAATGTTCTTATGTGTATTTGTTTTCTGTCTCTCACACTCTGTTTTACACTGTTTCTCAAGAAACACATCCTCAAGAAAACAACTGTGAATTGTTTCCTTGAGGATGATTGCTTGTCCCTTTGATGAGAAACTCCCATCTGCTTTGTTTGGCAGCTCTGAACTTGAAGAATGTATTCAAGGATGTATTGTACTACCCTTTGCAAACAAAGGGTATTCTGTACTGAAAATGAAAAGAGATTTATGTCTATTGGTCACAGGTTTTCCAATGCAAGCAAAGGAATGTTGTTAGTTCTTCTGTATCCCACACAGAATAAAATAGATATCAAGGCAGTAAGTCTGCTATGTGCTCCATTGAAAACGTGTCCATCCTCTCTACTATTAATTCTTCTTTCCAAGAGTTTATCAGTTATATTGCAATAACATTTATGGAAGCTTTTGTCAGACTTCTGTAACACAGTTCACTTATCCCTCTTGTCTACACAGGGATAGGAGAGATAGTCTTTTAGAATCATAAATGTTCTATTCCTCTTGAGATTTTTTTCAAGCACAGCAAGAGTAGCTTTCACTGGAAAAGCTTTCCAGTAAAAAAATAAAGTGGAAAAGTTGCTGTCTTCTCTCGTTCAACAGGATTTTTGCTGTTGTGTTTTGGATTTTTTTTTACTTCCCATATAGAGAACTGGGTAAATTGTGTATATTGCTGTATCATCACATGCAATTATTTAAATTATTAATTATAATAGCTATAAATCTATTAATATAATTACTTATATAGCAATTTAACTTAACCAACAAATGAAATTAAATACAATTAAGATATTGTAATAATGTAATAATGTATTGCTTGCAAAACAGTAAATCCATTTAAAAAGACCTTTAAACAACAATCCACAGTGAAACATGACAGGGCTATTAATTCTGTCAATTGAAAAATAATCAAAATAATTTTAATTTCATACAATCTTCAGAATTTTTGGAAACATTCTACTCCTTTTATGAATTTCCCTTAGATTTGATTATACACATATACTAGATATTTTTTGTAGTCATATGATAGGATCAGGTGAAGCTGAAGGAGAAAATAACTTAATCATTAAAATTTATTTTAAAGTTAAAAATTGTTAATAATACCATTACATTAACTATGTACAAAAATTCGCCTCTTTGAGATCCACTTTCATCTGACAAGATTATGTAATGTTCTTGGACTGCAAATTTTGTTCATGATTTTAAGAATGTAAGCAGAAGCTCTTGTTAAAGATCTTATTTCTTTTTTTTTTTTTTT
>VZDJ01007755.1:47932947-47973786 GCA_008694505.1 Cyanoderma ruficeps
AAAAAAAAACCCAAAAAACAAACAAAAAAAACACCTTCTATATGTAGAACAAAATTAAAATTACTTTATAACATCCAAAATGTCTTCAATATTCAAGGCAAATTTCTGGATGACAGAATATTACACAATTATGGTAAACAGAAATGAAGTAAGTTTTCTAGTCTTCCAAACTGGTCTCAAGATCGTGTTTTTGAGTCCTTTGACATTTTATGTTATGGTCAATTTATCCTAAATCCCATGAACTTCTGGCTGAAAACCGTCATCTATTGTTCTACATGCTGTAATCCAGATTACAACTTTAGATACTTAGTCTGTTCAACCTACAAATTCAATAAGGGATTAAAAATGCTTTCCTACTTTAATACAAATAAACTGATTATGAACTGTTCTTATAAGTGCTATTTCATGTAAACTTTTTCTTTTTTAGCCTCAATTAACATAAAATGATTGAGAATAATATAGGTTTCAAGATTCCTAAGTCTTGAGGGCATTCCTACTGACATCTAGGATTTGGTGACTTCAGGCTTCCAGGTTGTTTGCAAAGAATGGAAGAGGTATAAACTTTCTGTACTAGAAAAGAGCTTGCAGGATGCCAAGGTTCCCTTGTTATACAAGAGGCCATATTCTTGCCTAAATAAGAATGTATGCATCTTCCTTTAACTGCTAACAGGCTTCTGAAGAATGTAACAATCAGTTGTTACACTTAATTCACCAAACTTAAACAAAAAAAACCAAAAAAAACCCTGGGGAAAATGCACATGTATGTTTTCAATTGTTGTATAATATAGCAGTCAGCAACTCTTTGTGAGGGAAAAAGGAGGGGAAATTACTGATTTCTTCCCTGGCATGACCAGTGGCAAGACACAAGGAAATGGCCTCAAGTTGTGTCAGGGAAGGTTTATGTTGGATATTAGAAAAAAGTTCTTCACTCAGAGGGTGTTTGGGCATCGGAACAGGTTCCCTAGGGAAGGGGTCACAGCAACAGCCTGACAGGGTTGAAGAAGTATTTTGACAATGCTCTCAGGCACATGGTGTGATTCTGGAGGATGGTCCTGTTCAAGGCAGGGAGTTGGACCTTGGTGATCCTTATGGGTCTCTTCCAGCTCAGGATATCCTGTGATTCTGTGACTCTATGATTCTATATTTGCTAAACAATTTTCTTTTTATCTTTCTACCTTTTGATAGGAATCAAAGTGAAAACTTTCTTGAAACCTCACACAAAGAAAGTATCAGGCTACTCAGAGTAATTCTGCTCAAGTTCACCATCATGAGCTGACATGTTTAAAATATGTTTGGCTGATAGAAAGTCCTATTTTCAGTTTTTATAGCAATTATAGATGCATCTTCTAAAACAATGAGACAAAAATACAGACTTTTTTTTGCTGGTATTTTTATGGTTACATATACTTTTACTGTACAAAGAAGTAAATGGGTAGATTATTTTTCTCAGTCCAGGAAAATCTAATTTTTGGTGTCTACTGTAAACTACATTAGCAATATTGATTGATAAGTAATTACAAAAACAAACTCCAAAATAACATGAAGCCTAAGCATCTACAATGGCTAAGTAAACTGATTAACTAAACATTAACAATTTTACTGCTTAGTCTTTAAACTGCAGGAACTATTTCATCAGTAACTTATTCCTCAATGATTTTAAAATATATAGGTTATTAGAATATTTCTCTAAGACAAACAGCAATTGCTTATATTTGTCAAGCAATTGACTATATAATGACATGTTTGCAAGTTCTTGGTGATTAAAATTCATTTTTGTTTCTAAAAGGAAAGAGATGTATGGCATTGATCCAAATTGTTTCAAAATAAATGGAAAAAATGCTTTTAACTTGAGTAGGATGAATCAGGTTCTTGCAGAACAAAGACAAAAAGAAAGGAAACAGAATAACATATTTGAGAGCTTTATATGAATACCAATTAAAAAAATGTACAGGATGAACACTTTTTCAGATATGCATGAACTCATTAGCAGTATATTATCTGAAATCATACACTGATCAGCATTGTGCAAGGTTTTGCAGTAGCATATGAAGTTAGACATTTCTGAGATACTTGGCTTAAATATTTACTGTCAAAAATCATGCTAAAAATAATTTCAGTCTGTTTTTTAAATTACATAAATCTATATAATTTTTTATGCTGTTTTTTATTATCTAGATTGGAGTAGTGCCCAATTTCTGGTCTTTGTTTTCTTCCTTTTTAAAGCCTTATCTCATTTAATTTCTTCTTGATTTGAGTAAATTTCATGTCACATAACTTGAGCCACTTCGCATATTTATTAGCTCCATTTGAGGTCAATAAAGAGAATTTTTCTATTTTTCAACAGAAAAATAAAAATTTATGATAGAATGCAAAGAGTCATTATCCTTTCTCCACTGATTTGAGAGAGAACACAAAAAAAGTGGATTAGAGTACTAGCTTTTAGAAGCTTAAAGTCAGATAATGTGAGGCAACTGTAGATACCTTGGTAAATAGATATTGCCTTATGTAGTTTATAATAATAAAAAACATCCCTATGAATTACTGACAGAACTTCACATTATGTATGGCTCATCTGTAGCAAAGAAAGTTGTGTCATATATTCCTTCTGTGTCTGATCTTAGTTTATGGATATGTATCCTCCACCTGCTGCTTAGTAACGTTCAAAATTTCATGTCAATTTGCACTACATCATTCCTCCACATCCATGTTCTTTTTTCACCTATATACACAAAAGCCAATTAATTCTGAACCCACGTTTCTGATTCATTACTTTTCTTTATCAATAGGCCTAGGAAAAATTTATTAAGTCTGTGTAATATTCTGATAATTGCATGCATTTTAAACTATGTATAAGAAGACATGTAGCCTTGAAGTATATTGTATCAGCTAAATTTCACTGTATATAATTTTGAAATTTACAAATGGCATAATCATAAGATATTTTTAACATCCTAAGCTAATTCAGTATTCATCCTTTAGTAATGATCACTTTTCATATGTAGGGTTTCGAGACTCAATAAAGACAGTATCTATAACTCCACACTGAAAAATCATTTAAGACATTAGAACTGCAAAGATTTTGCCATGAATTCCAGAACTGAAATGGTATGACTGTTATGGAAATGAGACACTGGCTGACATAAATGATGAGAGCAGAATAACAAAAACTGAGTGCTGTCCATATCACACACTAGAATATAATTTCTTACAACAGTGGATTTATTTTATTGCACAACACTATAATTGCAAAGTTATTTAAATGGAATCTATCAGCAAACTTGCATGCTAAGCAAGCTACTGACTACTTTTAAAAGGGAACAAATTAAAATTACAGTTCCAGGCAGATCATGGTTCCACAATAAACAGAATAAGGTAGCTGAGAACCATACTGTCTAGAGAGGAACAATCTCTGTGTGTGCTTAGAGGCTAAGGCAAAAGGAAAATCCAGTTACTCTTATCGCTCCTGCATCACAATGAGGCACAGTCAATGCTGGCATTCAGAGATATTCATGAGTTAGCCAGCGTTTTCTCAGTCCCAGTAGCCAAAAACAAGTATGTTGGAGGGGGCGGGGGTAGAACAGGACACCACAAGACACTCTGAAAATATTTCAGCAGGTTTTGTTTACTTCAACATGATTTACTTTGAATTTGCTTCTGGTGAATTCTATGAGCCGAAGTGCCATTTTCTTCTCCATTCCATGACACGTTCTTCCTTGCTTCAGTTTGATATCTCTGAGTGAATCAGGCACGGCAGAGAGATTGCTTCAAAATAACTGTTGATATCATGGAAAAGCACAATGTAGTCAATTGTGATAAATAAATTTGTACACACTATTTTAAAAAGCACTGAGACTTAATGAACAGCAGCAGTCCTTGTTGTGTTTATCCAAAGCGAACAATTTGATGAATTCTACTTTTATTAGCTAGCACTTCTTAAATTGAAGGTAGCTCAGCTTAGTACAGTACAATTACCATCTTTCCCTTCTTTTTGATGTGTCCATGAATTCTCAATCCTTGTATGCTAGTTAGTTGTTCAGAGCCAAGGGAACACCTTTTCTCATGATTAAACTAATTTAAAAAGAATTTTGACTTGCTTAATTAGCTCTCTAGAACTGCTAATAACCACACATTCTCCACTGTGAACCACGTAATTATTGTGACATTAATTCTCTCCCTGGGATACTTTATTCTTGATGTGATCATTTCTCTTTTTCGATTGCTGGCTGGTGATTTAACTTCTGCATAATAATGAATACCATAAACATGTTTGACTATTATTCAAGATCTTCAGTATCCTTCCATATGATGCAAAGATTATATCTACAAGTAATATCTACAAGTAATAATAGCATGCTGGTTACTAGTGATAAAGCATTCAAGAGAAATACAAAAAAAAAAATCAGCTAAGCTTTTGAAATTCTTGTAAGGTTGTGCAACTTCTTTCATGCATTCCTGTATCAGCTTGCCAATCTGTCACATCCTCACCTGAGCAAGTTTGCAAAATAAGGACAGGACTGTGGAAGAAAATATTTCCTTTACTTTAACAGATAGAAATCATATAGTTTTTTAGAGAACACACAGCCCCTATGACCCCCTCTGTTTTTAGCTATGTTGTACCTTTAAAGGAGACCAATGCAGTTTAGCTCTTCTGGTGCAAGTCAGGTTGGCTACAAGCCTCAAAAAGCTCTTTCTTCATAGCTGGGGACTAGATAGACCATTATTCTTTCTTTTTGTCCAAAGCTACCACTGTTACCCTGGGACGGTGCTTGAAAGAAATGCTACAGTTCTACACTGCTAACTATCCTATAAATATATTTACAATGATGAGAGAGCACTGAGTTTTACACACACAATATTGGAAAAAAAAACAAACCCGAAACCTTAATGGATTGAAAAGACTGAATCAGTCTGTATATACAGAAGGGTTTGGGGGAACATTAGTTTGAAAGTTCCCTAAATGTTACAGTAAAAGGGAGAAAACAGTAAAATTAGCAGGGAACCTGGCATTTCTGCCCTGGGCAACTTTGTGCTATCTAGGTTTGAGGAATAGCTGCTTTCCAGCTGTTGGAAAGAAAGCCTGTTTTCTAATTCTCTTACATTTTCTAAACAGTCAAGCTACTTTTGTGCCATAGTGACTTACTGCATGACAACTGTGCAGCTATCTTTTGCCACTTCATGATCAAGGGCATGAGTTTTTAGTTTTCTTCTGAGTTGTTCTGGGTATTGTGGCTTACTTGATTTACTTCTTAGTCCCTTTTATATTTCAGCAGACAGACTCAAAAATAGAAACAAGTTTCAAAAGACCTAGAGTGAGCAAGACAGTCTTAAGGAGTTTAACCACCACCAGTCATCCTTCTTAAATTATTTATTTATTTACTAATTAATTTGGTTGATACATAATGATTCCTAAAATGATAATGTCATTAGCATTTTCACATATGAAGACAAGTGGGCCTGAGAGATTTTAGCCTGCTAGCAGCTGCTAACTTTTTCCCAAGGAAAAATTTCTCAAGAAAGTTTCTTCTCAAAACAATCTGGGCAAGCAACTACCCTTTCTCAAAACAATCTTTCTCCAGGTGGTGTTTTGCTGTTTCTCTAGTTCACCAATGGGATTAGAGAGGTGTTGTTCCTATTCACCAATCATGTAAAGTCTGTATCGGAACACCTTATAAAAGGTAGTAAGAATTAGAAAATAAAGCCTTCTTTTTCTACGCTCTTTGCCTTCTGAAATATTTTGAGTCTTTCTTTCATATTCTACAGCAACAAAGACAGACTTATACACATTGTTAGGGCTTCTCAGGACACTACCACACCCCACTGGTATTCCCCAGTCTCCCCCTGGGAACTCCCAAACCTGCATATGGACCCTGGAGAAAAATTTCAGCTGAGTCTCAGGCCCTCAGTCTCCTGCCCCACAGGAGTGCTGGTCTCAGCCCTGTCCCCAGGATGGACCTCAGGGTCTTTCTCCAGCCCCATTCCTGTCACCTTGTTTTGTTCCTGGAGAGTTTCTGGCATCAACTTGTCACTTGCCTTCCCAGGACTTTTAACACCCCACTAAAGGACCAAGTTCTGCTCACAATAGTCAGATTCTGAGGGATGGTGCCTGTTGGGAAGAGCTCTGCCAGGCCTGGAGTCATCCTTGGCTCACAGCTCCTGGTCCCTGAGGGAGCAGTTGGCCCTTGCTGCACACTGACACAGATCTGAACAAGTGTATTTCGAGTGACATCCAGTGTGAGTGTTTCCAGGGCACAAATTTTATTTTATTTTATTTCTCTGTGTGACAGACAGCTCTTTCTTTAATGAAGACTTCCTGTTAGACTTTGTGATTCTTAATCTCCAGAGAGCACTATTCCAGTAATCATTATTACTCATTTATTATTTAATAATCTCAAAGTTTTAAAAACAGTGCAAATCATACAACAGTGATTTTCCATAAATGACCACAACAAATCTGAATTTACTTCAGTATTAACTATCACTACTTCACTACTTCCACACTACAAATGAACAGATTTTTTTTTTTTTATTGCTAAGGCTTGTTATACAAATTTATATTGCCTGCATCTGGCTTGTTAAAATCTAATTTACAGTTTCTGCCTCAAGAGGATAAGAAGTGGTGTCTGTGTGCTTCATTGTATATCCCTGAGAAACAATTCACTTTTGAACTCTGAATTTTTTCACGGTAAATTGGTTCTCTGATAGAAAAATAAACACATTTGTTTTCATTAAATGCTTTAGGGACAAAAAAAATCCCCCAAAACACTATTTCTTCCTAGACAAATAAGCAATAATGGAACTAGTATCTGTATTAGAAGTTGCCATTTTGTAGTTTACACAGTAATACATAGGGAGGTTTTACCTTTAACTTCTCATTTGCTATCAAATACATGTCATTGACACCCATTTCTTTGAATATCATTTGATAATGATATGAATCATGCAAAATAATCGTTTTGATATACCCACGCAAGGGGGGGAAGGCAGTGGAGGGACGATGCCCAGCAACATATGAAATTTCTGTTCCAAATGGTAGTTCTAGATATTTTCCTTTAATCTTTACCTTCTCTATTCTAAGCACATTTTCATTAACCAAATTGCTGCAAAAGCATTTACTTTTTGTTTCCTTTCATATGTAATGACTTCTCCAACTACATTCACTACTCCTGAGAATACTTCAGTCAAGATTCAGTTTACAAAAACACAAAACACATTCCATCAACTTCCCACTTCCCCTAATGCCATCCAAGAAGAGTTGTCTTGATGCTTTCTTGCCACTAGTTTATCAGTAGCTTTTCTAATTTAAAAAAAGGCAGCACTTTCACGTTTATATTTATATACATATAATAGATTCACATCCTTCTCCATTTATAAAAGTTGTCAGTCAAAAAAATCCAAATGGGTTAAAATCCAGGTAGCACAGTGTTACCAACCATGACAGAATGGATTGTCTAGGGCTCTGAGAAAGAAACATAAAAACTGGGCTTTTCAAGAGCCCTGGAATAGCAAACCTGAAAGATAAGTGAGATAGTTATTTTGTCACTTGAAGTTTTATATTTAACTTTATCCTCTTAAATTATAAAGTAAATAATTTTCTAAAGCAGCAGCACCTTTCTTGGAGACTACCTTTGCTTTAGATGGTTACAGTTCAGAATCTAAGCCAAGAACAAAAGAATGACATAATTCCAGAGCAAGAAAAAGGTCAAAGCTAGAGACCTCAGCAAAAACCCCGTTAAAGATCTGAGAGTTCAGAGATACAAGCTGTCTGTAAGAATAGAATACACAGATACAATCAGCTTAGGTCTGTAATTGTGACATTAAACCAATTATTTCTTTTCACTAACATGGATCATTGCTACTACACTGCACCACAAAAAGGTGGTAAATCTGGGTTTCATAATTACTGGACAACTGTTTTTGTTTTGTTCCTTTGTATTGTTCTGAAATGTAACCCAAATTTAATCCTTCAGGGTAAGCTAATAAACCCGTAAGACTCTCCAAGGAGCTAAAGAAAGGGCCTGCTTAGCAAAAAAAAGAGCAGTTAAAAAGTCTAGTTGGAGACCAGTGACTAGTGGTGTATGGGGATCAATACCAGGTCCAGTCCTGTTTAACATCTTAATTAATGATCTGGGTGACAGAGCAGAGAGCACCTTGTAAAGGAATAAAGGAAATTAGTTGCTTAGTGTAACTCACTCAGCATTAGTAGCTAGCTGTGCTGAAGCCTCAGGCCACACACTATGAACTTTTTGCTGGATACATGAAGCTTTTTTACCTACTTAAGTAAAAGGGATCCCCAGAGCCTGTTCATACTGGAAGACAAGGCATTAAGGAAGGCCTCTATCCCACCAGCACAAGCTGCAACATTAGAGGTAAAAAGAGAAATGGCCCACCTAGAGACTGAAGAGAACCAATGGAGAACCAGAAGACCCCAGTTCCTAACACTTTTATTGGATTGAACAGTCACATAAGAAGTAGGAAACCCAGATGATAGGGATATAACTGCCTAGGGATTTCTTTGTTTGGGGTCCTTTTCTGAAGACACTGGGTTCAAGTTTCCTTATTGCAATACACTTCAATTTTTAAATTATTTTTTCCTGGAAGTGAAGACTCTGCTGTGGGAAACCTAGGGCCAAGGAACTTCTTTAATGTACCCTCAGGAAATTTGCAACTTACACCATGTACGGGAGGGGTGGTACACTGCAGGTTGTGAGGCTATTAAGAGGGACTTCAAAAGGCCGAAGAAATGAGAGGAAGCTTAAAAGGAGAAAGGCAAATTCCTGAACCTTGTGAGGAACAATACTGGGGACTGCTCAACTTAGCAGAAAAGCACCTGGAGCTCCTGGTGATCACCAGGTTGAACATGAGCCAGAAATGTTCTCTTGCTGCAAAGAAGCTGAGTGGGGTATCCTGGGCTATGTTGAGCAAAATATTGCCCACAGGTGGAGGGAGGTGATCCTTCACCTTTATCCAGCAGTGGTGAGGCCACATCTGTCTAACTGCATCCATTTCTGGGGCTTGAGGGATACTACTGAGAGTTCAGCAAAGCACCACAAGAAAAAGGCAGGGACTAGAGCACCTCACAGAAGAGGAACAGCTGAGAAAGCTCGGACTGCTTTGCCTGGTAAAGGCTCCGGGCATCTTATCAATGTATATAAATATCAGAATGGAGGGTGCAAAGAGGACAGAGATAGGTTCTTTCCAGTGGTAACCAGTGACAGGACAAGACAAAAAGATAATAAAACCACTTTAAATCTCACAATCTGTACAACTGTAGGTGGAGAACCCCTGTTGGGCTGCAGCAAGATTGTTGCTTTCTTTTATGCTGGGTTTTGTATAGGCCTGGAGACAGGAAGTGAGGTCAGCCTCACTATCTCTACAAACATATTTATGTATTTGGAGTGGGATCCATTAGTCAAATCAAATTGAATGGCCACACAGAAAGCTCTTTCATTACATAACTATACACGTTAATGATAGTATAGGGTTAAAATGATTTTAAATTGTAAGAATTGTAAACGGGTAACTGGGAAGTGATGGATGTAGTTAGAAAGGCAAGGCCTGGAACGGCAGGGGCAGAGAGAACAGAATGTTAGCTTCCATTGTCTTAACCAAATCAAGTATAACTTTGCCTATGTAATAAATCAGGGGAAAGGGGGGGATTAGTGTTATTCTTAGTACGTAGGCCCTGGAAACAAAGTTAGGCATTCTTTACTAGGTCAAGTGAAACCTGCATAATCATCGTATGATGAATGACATGATTGTTAATTGTAACGTTTGCTTGGTAATCAAATATGATTATTATCTTAAACAAGAATCATGGGAATCGATATTTACAAAATTCATGCTTGGGTAAAATCAATGGAACAATGGGAGTTTAATGATTAACATGTATAGTTATGTAATGAAAGAGTATAAAACACGTCCATTCCAAACCCATGTCGGACTCAGGTTTGGGTCTGTCTGCCCCTGAGTCCCAGAGCTCTTCAATAAAGCACCTGCATATAATCATTCTGTGATTATGTGTTTTCTGCACTAACAAGGGAAGGTTAGTAAAAGACCTAAATAGTTTTCTCACTATTAACTATAAAAAATTGCATTCTGACAAGTTTATATTCTCATACGCTGGTTAATATTCAGTATCACTTCACATTCAGTTTCTCAGCTGATAATACAGAACACTGAATTTAACCCATTTTCTGATAGATCTAAGTGAAAAGGATTGTGCTTCCTGAAACACACAAAATTATGTAATTAATTTAAACACCATCTCCTTAGCTGAAAGCCATAAATGTTAAATTATTGTAGAATCCCCTACAGTTGGTGGCAATTCTAAGGCTTTTTGTTTGTGGTTTATTATCATTATTATTATCATCATAATTATTATTATAATGATTATTATTTCCACATCTTTTAGCCAAAATGCTATATACATACATAAAAACTGATTGTTTACAACAGATTATTCCTTACAAAATGCTTACTGTTTCCTTTTGCATCTCTTAAATAACTGTACCAACTGCAATTGTATAATTTGAATTGCAACAATTTAATCAGACAAAAAAAAATATTGCTAGAACTTACCACAAAGCTCCCCACCCCAAAACAACACTTTAGTTTAAGTCAATCCCATAAATAAGATTTCCTTCAAAAAAGATTGGACCAGATAAAGTATTTAAGTATTTATGTTTTAAGTATTCTGTGTTTTATTACAACAGGAGTTTCAGCTGAAAGTCCGACATGTATAGCAATTTAGATGTTGTGTTATCTGCCTTTTCCTTGAGGCTTTTAAATGGATGTTTCAGCTGCATCTGTTTTTTGAGATTTTAAAAAGAAGTCCTTCATTCCGCCATACTTTTTTTTAAGATTAAACTTATTTAAGAAAGAAAGCATGACTTTGCAAATTAAATTAGAGAAAGCTTTTGTAATAACTAAAAAATGTATACGTCAGAATATTCGTCCTTCCGGTTTTTTAGCAATGGAGAAAATGTATGAAAGCTAAATAAAATGTTCTTTTTGGGCAGCCCTTGTATTGGGTGGGATTACGGGGTTTTAATTAGTGATTTCTCTTACCAGCCTATTATTTATCTTATGTTTCAATACTCTCCATGATACTGTCCAAGAAGACAGGTAATGTCCAGACTGTACACCCATGGCTTGCAGCTGATGAGGTGAAAGGCATCTCAAAACAAAACAAAACAAAACAAAACAAACAAACAAAACNAACAAAACAAAACAAAAACCATAAACCCAAACAAAAACAACCCACAAACAAACACAAACAAACAAAACCTAAATAAACACCTCAGTCCCCCAGCGGGCGGATGGGGATCAGGTGAAAAGCAGTGCCAAGTGCTCATTGCCACCTGGTCCGCTAAATGTTCATAAAGGAATCGTGCAGCAATGGTGAGAGGAAAGGTAATGCCTTTACAAACAATTCAGTGGGTGAAGGGATGGGTGTTAACACCTTTGAAGTGCATCTTTATGTCTCTACTAACTGTGGGCAGCAGGCTTGCTGCAGAGCCCAGACAGGTTCGCTCCTGAAACAGACAAGTGGGTGTGGACAAGCCTGAGCTTCTGAACTTTGGGGTAAAATAGTAGGTTCCAGGGGGGATATGCGGTAGGTGGTTTGGGAAGGGTGTACATAGCTATTACCTCAGCCAATGGGGAAAGGAAGAGGGTAACATGCGGCCGGGAGTTTAGGATAAAAATAGGCTGTGTCCTCCGAAACTTCGAGAGAAAACCCCGCGGGCGTGGGCCCCGGTGGACTCTCTCCCTTTAGTCGAATAAAGTCGCAGGACTGCTCTGTCCCCTTTTTGAACATAAACCTCGCGTTCGTGCATTTTCCTGCCGGCGGCATCTCCCTGGGAGGGGAGGAACAGCTTTGCTAATGGAGCCTGGCAGGCTCCCACCCAGCTGTCCCTGGCACCTCGCCGCCATCCGTAGCAGTCCGCAGTGTGCCCTCCCAGCTCTGTCCGCTTCCCTGGGGAGCGGATTCCCGGCCGGGTCCGGGGCCGCCCGCAGCGCCCAGCGCAAGGTGCCCGTTTCCAGGCAACGCCCGCCGGGACTCCCTGGAACGCGGGCCCGGCCCGGGGCGGCTCAGTCCTGTGAGGCCCTCACAGGGCTCCTCGGGTAAAGCTAGGGCTTCTTTTAGTTCAATTTTATTTTTATTTTTACTTTTGCAGCGTGAGTATAACGTGTGAGTGACAGAGCTATTATTATCTAAAGTCAGAGCGAATCATAAGCAAGCAGCTGGTACGGAGTTATTATCACAGTGGTGTGTGAAGAGAAGTGGGGTTGGGGTTTTTTTAGGTATGGCATGGTTTTCTTAATTTAGCAAAAATTGGGAAAAAATGCTTCTGCTAAATTGCTTTCTTGCGTTTTTAGATTTTTTTTTCTTTCACTGTTTTCATTTCTATATCAGGTAAATTTAAGAGTAAAGCAGTGCTTGAATAAAAGGTCAGTGTTTTAGCTTTGACACTGATCACAGGAAATGCTTCCTCCTNTTTTTTTGTGGATGCCAGAAACTAATGTTCTGTCAAATACACTTTTTGTAAGATACATACCCCAAATGCTCAGCTCAGCATATGTAGACATTTGTCACCATGCCAAATTAACCTGAAAGACTATTGAAGGTCCAGGGGTTTTGATCACTGAAAAACCATGACACTGACCAATTCAATCCCGCAATGCACTACTCCCAGGAATGACCCCGAATAAACATTATCATGTCCCCCAGCATGGTGGAAGAAGTATAAAAAGTCCAAGGGCAGGCATATATTGTTGTGTATTATAACCATGAATGTATGGCATTACTGAACTATAAAGCAATAAACATCCTATGTATACTGAGTTTATAAGCAAAGACCTAGTTCCTTATAATCAGGCATTAGGCTGATAAAGCAGACATATAAAGATCTGTTTTGCAAGGTGGCTTGGGGTGACCATTTCCTTTTCCTACAGATATTATCCTGGAAAGAGTGGGAAAAAACACACAATTAAATTATTTTATTTAAGAGTTTGCAAATTGAACAGATAACCATGGGAACTTAATAAAAGCTCCCATTATCTATACACATGTGATTTTTTTTCCTTAAAGTGCTTTCAGGATAGAAGAAGAAAAGCTAATAAAAATAATGGCATTTATTTTGCATCTGTTTCTAACTGAAGTGCTTATTCATAAGTAAGGATAGGCCGAAATGGCAGTAAAATATCCAAAGTGAGTCATGGTTAAGATTTGAGATTTGTATTGAATCAGAACTGATATTCACATTTTACAATGTTAGAATCTTATCAGAAGTTCTTGTAGTGGTTACTGATGACAAAGTAACCCAGAAATTCAGGTATTGGGAACCCATTTTGTTTAGATCTGTACAAACATGGAATAGAGTCCCTGACTCAAGCTATTTGTAGAATAAATACACAAAATAGAATATGTAGAAAATTAAGTATGATAAAATAAAAGGTAAAAAAAAAAATGAAAAATTCCCAAAGGCTACACAGCACAAGCATTATGAAAGTAGAGAACAGTCCCTCAGTTCTGGTCCATTGTACATGTAGACCATTTTTGGCACAGATTTCCATAGATGATTATCCTATGTAATGTTCTCTTTCAGAGCCTGACTGCAATTGACTGAGAACAGGAACACAGAAGCTAGATTTGCCTGGTCCATGCCTGCAGAGCATGCAAAGCCTTATGCAAAACAAAAGTTCTCTATTGCAGCCCAGGCAAGAGAAAGTCATATTAGATAATAAGCAGAAGGATTATGCCACATCTGAATGTATTGCCTTCCATGACAAAGGAGGTGTTTTCCTGTGGTTTTGCCACTCATATTGTTACATCATGAGGAAATAATGTAACATTTCAGAGATAAAGAATTGATATCCAACACGGGCACACATATTTTTTAGGTGATCCATGTGATCTGGATTTTAACCTCACTTACACTTAATACATACTTAAAACTAAGTATACCTAATCCCTGTAAGCAGGTTTTCTAACCAGTTTATTTCCTTTTCCTTTCCCTTAACTGACTGAGGGTAGGAGGTGTTCTGATACTTCATGATTTTCTTGTTTTCTTTGAAACTTTAAATGGTTTTGAATTTGTCTTAAAACATTTTTCTTTTTCTATTTCTTTTTTTTTTTCCTCTCATTCTTTTTCTCCTTTAGTGTTTTTTAAGTATCAGAGCTAACTTTTAACTGGCTTTTCAACTTGTATAGCACTGCAGCTCATTGTATTTCACTTTGGCAGGCTGGGTCAGATCTAGCTCGCTCTAGACACATGGTTTATTCTGATTGCCTTTGATTTTTATTTCCACATGTTGTCTACTTTTATAAGGACTTCTTAGTGCACTGCTGCTAAAATGTTTTGGGGACATCTGTCAGTAGTGTTGCCTTTGTGGCTGCAACACACAGACAGAAAAACACCTACTGGTGAGGCTTCTATTTTTTCCCATGTACTCAAGTGAATACTTCTTATTAAATACAGGCAGTAAAGGCAGATGAGTCTCGACTTCTCATCCTGAAATGATCACCTGCTGTATTGATTTTTTCATCAGCCGAGTCAGTAAATGTTTTAGCTGTATATATTCTTTCTTACTGGACACGTTATGTTTTGGAGATGTCTTTTTTCACTGTCTTTGATTTTCCATACTATCCACTCCAGTGTGAAACAGATTGATCAATGACACTGCCGCTACAAGTATTACTGATCATTTGTTTTAAGCTCTAAGAGTCTGTTTTTCACAGGCACCCTTGATCTTTCTTTAACTTTTGCAATCCGGTTTATCCAGACAGCTTCCTTACTTTGCATTCTACTGTGATTTACGTCCTGTTTTGATGATTATTCCTTTCATTATATCTTCTGTGGATCTTCTTCCCATTCACTTTCTCTCAGGGTGTTGACTGAATTATTTTTTTTTATCCTTGTTAGAATTTTCTGTGGCAGCAATTTGCTATTATATTTCCTTAACTCTGACTATCTAGTCTGCCCAGTATCCTGTTTCTCCCTGTCTATGACACATCCTCAGGAAATCCTGCTGCTAGTCTGTTCTGTTCTTTTGAAACTTTCTTCCAATATCATCATGTTTGTCACTTTCCTATCATCTTATACAACTAACTAGTCACCCTATCATTCACTTCACAATCTTGTGGTTATTTTTTGCTTTCTGCTTTTCTTTCCCTAAGCCTTCCCAGATCTCATTATTAGATTTTTAGCAATGTTTCGAAATCCCATTTCTTACATCACTTTCACACTATAAAATCCCAGAACACTCACTGGTCTTTCTCACATGCTGTGACCATTTTCTCCATTCTGATTCTGTACCACTCCTTCAGGCCACAAAATGTGCAACAGAAATTAAACTGCTTCTAACCAGTTGCTCTGTCATTCAAGCCTTTAATCTGGTTTCTGAGGCTTTTCATTCACTCCTACCTTTTGCATAAAATTTATACTTACTGAACTGTATATACTTTATTTTTTTCTAATTTTCACAATTAAACATGTATAACAAGTATAAGAGAAATCTATGCATTCCAGTAGAAAGTTCAACTAGGAAATCCTTAGCAGGGAGTGCACAAGATACATGCCAGAGAATTCCTGAGGATTCTGTTACCTGTGTCAGAATGGCCCTGAGAACGATAGTCATGTTCATAGAAGAACATTTGAGCATTGAAATCTTCACAGATTTCAAATTAAATTATCACAGAATACTTTTTCTTGTTTGTTTTTTAACATTTATTTTTTCTGATATTTTTATTTAATATTGACTCCATATTCTCAGAGGTCTCAATTAGATTTAACTATTCTATGTTGAAAATTATAGTCCTGAGATAATTTTAGCTAAAATAGAATATTATTCTGGAGCATGAGACTGTCTATCTGATGTGTTGTTGCCTTGCTATGGGAGTTTACAGCCTCCCTCATTTCCTATAGGTTGGAGGAACACAGATTTGGTAGATGTATACACATATTTTAAATTACTCTTTCCAGGTAACCTTATAATACTGAATATGGAGCAGGAAACATTGGTCAGGTGAAAAAACATGAAAAAAGAAACATTGGTCAAGTGAAAGAATATCTGTGATGCATTCAGCAGCTAATACTGAAGACAATATATACACACACAAAAAAAAAGAAGTCAGAGAGCAGATGGATCTGAAAGATCTCTTGTCTGTCAATGAGGGAGAGAACGTCTTAGAACAATAAACCCACATATCCTACTGGGATGTGTAAAATGATCTTATTCAAGAATACATTTGGTATTCTAAATGCAGCAGAATTTGTGATAAAGAGTGACAGTGAGAAAGACAGACAATTGTTGCATATGCATATGCATATTCTTTAGTTTTCTGAGAGCAGGTTTGGGGTTTTTCTTGTTTGTTTATCTGGATTTTGATGTTTTTGTTTGTTTAGTTGTTTAGTTGTTTGTTTTTTTTTCATTAGATTCTACAGAGTAGCTACTGGTGCTTCCAGAAGACAGTCAGGTTCAGAACAAAGCACATGCAGTATAAGAATCTTGGGAAATAACATATTGCAGAGGGAGTTTATTTATGAAATAAAATTAAAGCATTACAAATTAATTAAAAGTTGCTGAATTACAACCAGTGAAATTCATTAAATGGCATGACAAAAAACTCAAATATGAACAGTATCATTATGAAACAGGTGCTTGATTTCTTTTTAAGTTGCACTCTTTTTTTCCCAGTCAAACATCCAGATTATGGTTTGGCTTCACTTTTTTTAATAATAGTAAAGTCATTAAAACTGGGATAAACAATAGTTCTACTGTAACATTTCTTATTTTAAAGGATTCTGAAATATATTGCAAACATAATCCAGCATAATGTAAAGTGAAGACCTCAGTCATCATGAAGACAGACAAAGTTTAAAACAGAAAAAAAAAGATACAGCATACAAATGAAATTTCAGAGGCAGTTAAAAAGGAGAACAAAGATAACAAAACTGCTATGTCCAAAACACTCAATTTGTCAGTGCTGTTCCTTGCAAGATGGTCAATGTGTTTTAGTCATGAGCAATGTAACTGATTGGCCCAAGGGGACTAGAAAGATGGCTTGTTTCTGGTTGTCAGCGTATTTTTATTGTGACAAGGTTTTCTTTTTTTACAGGCTCTAATCAACTCAAGCAGCAACAGTTTCTCTGCTTCACAGCTCCAATAGCATGGTACTGCTGTCTCCTTTCCCATCATGTTGCCATGGCTGTCAATGATTCAGTAGAACTCCAGAATCAGAACTGTCACAGAAACAGAAATATAAAATCATATTGTCAAACTGCCAGAGATTTCACTGCAATCATATTATCTTGTTAAAGCCAGTCTGGTTTTAAATGTCCTAATCAATGGAACACTTTCTACTTCCCATAAGGAAGCTACAGAAAAATGTTAGAGACATTCCCCATATACATTATTTTATGCAGCAGTCCTCTGCCTCAGAGGGAGCTGTACTGATTTCTGAATCTCTAACTGGTCTTACAAGCTGCTAATTTTGTAGAGTTGCTGTGAGTTAACCTACAGCTAAGAACCACAGGGTTGCTCACTCACTTTCCCCCATACCCCAGCAGGCTGGAAGAGAGAAAAGGAAGACCAAAACAAGAAAACTCGAAAACTCATAGGCTGAGATACAGATACTTTACTAAGCAAAGGAAAGACAAAAACAAACAAACAAACAAAAAAACAACAAAACCCCCCACAACAACAACAAAAACAAAAGGGGAAAAAAAACCAAAACAGGAAAATGAAAGCAAAGCACTTAACACCTCCCAGCCAGTCTTTGAGCAAGGGAGCAAGGGTTACATTCCCTTACCCTCATCAAAGAAAAAACCCAAAAGCTTCCAGAGCTTTTTATTTCTGAGCATGAAATAGCATAGGATGTCTCTTGGTGATCTCAAATCAGCTTTCCTGGTTGTGTCCTCTGCCAGCTTCCTACACACCCTCAAAATACTCACTGGGGAGAGAATTGGAAAGGAGAAAGGACTTCATACCAGGGAAGTGCTGTTCAGCAAGAACTAAAATGTATCATCGACGTTGGTTTAATATCTATTCTATAATGTCTATTCTATAGTGTCTATTCTAGATGTTTATTGCTCTGTGGAACTCCCAGGAAATGCTGGGACCACCACAGTGCAGGGGAGAGTGTAATCTCCATACACCTGTGTGGCAAAAAATCTATTCAGCCCTGTCTCACCAGAGAGTTTTCTAACAGCTTTAGGACTGTTGTGCTTTAAACCACAAGAGTAACACAAAATATGTTTAATGCAGCTATGAATAACAATGAAATCTCCAAAGAATTTCAACTTTTCTGCATTTTGGAAAGAAAGATTTTTAGGTTCCAAGAAGATATTTTATCAGTATTTGCAGATGACTGTAGTCATACTATGAGAACACTAAAAAGCCTTAGCCGTGACACCATAAGCAAATATAATGGGTACTGCAATCAATAGTTCAATGTGTAGGTCACAACCATTTCAATTTTATAAGCCTGTACACGACAAGTATCTTTAAATCAGTTCAGCAGTTGACAGGAAGCAGTATTCCAGTTTAGTAGCAATTCAGTCTTTATACATGTTGCATTTGTAGGATACTCTAGCCATTGAATTCTGTGCAAACTGAAGTTTATGTACTGAAGCAAACATCTGGGACAACTCCAGGGCGTAAGTCTTAAGAATGTACAGCGACATTCCAAAAAAAGATAAACAAAAACCTGGCCGAGGCTGGGATACCTGTGGCTTAATTTGCTTATTTTTAAACCATTGGGAGTCAAAAGTAGTATCAATATGAGACTCAATGTTTAGCATCAATCTCCATACAGAGTTAGGTCAGTTGCGATATTCATCATCACATTCATCATCACAGTGCTTAACTTCTGTGCTCCTGAAACAAAACACGGAGTCAAAACCAAATACACAATTTTCCTGTATTGAATGGAAAATGCCAAAGCAGTAATCACATAATTAACTCCCTAAGTTAGAATTTTTACACATTGTCAGCTGCAAGAAACGGGCTTCTTTGAAACATGGTAAAGAAGATTAAGATTACTTTGGAACTTCTAATCATTGATTCAGTCTATGTGAAAGAGTTAGCTCTCTGCATTGTGCGTCTGGTTTACACTAACTTAAATTCCCCAGGTAGTGATGTAAACACTCTCACTTAATCAGGCCAGGATTCACAACTGGACTGGACTACAATAACTAATGGGATGTCTATAAAATGTTGTTGTTTAAATACTGCTGCTCTTGAGATACAATACTCAGAATTTTGACTGCCTCTCTGTTGAAGGAGGAGTCTCTGTTCACACCCTCAGCTGAAGACCCAAATGTATCGTTTTAAAAACTGGGCAAGTTATTTGAGACAACAGACTGCCTGTTAAAACACTCACTTGTGTTCAAGAAAGTTCAGTTTAGAGCAATATTCAACATAAGACAAGGTTACATGTCTGTCAGAGAAGTGCCCTAATCAACTCTCTGTTGCTGTTATGGGTACTTTTCTTGGTGAAGCAAAGTATTCTGCAAAAAATGTTAAAAGGATTTATAGGCATATGTTTTTCCTACTTAAATAACTAGTAGGAAAGAAAAAGCATGTACACATATCAGTTGTGCCTCTAACATCACATCAGACTGGATCTAGCTTCACATAAATACCATGAGCAGTATCTTAAAGACTCTTTAAGAATTCTCTTTTTGCATGTCTTTCACTGCTGGACAGCGTTTCACGTGAGTGTTTTAGAAATGATTCCACATTCCAGCTCTGTCATTCCTTTGCCCGTGGTTGTAACAGCAGAACCAAATCCAACTCTTAGGCTTTGTGATATGCGGATTAACTCATTTCACCATTGCCCTTTTCTAGGGTGCTGATGAATAGTTCTGCCTACTCATACCAGTCAAAGCTGAGACATAGTCCATTCAGCTGGCAGTGACAATCCTCAGACAACAGAGTCTGCACCTGCTCTGATTCTTAACTTAAAGGATGGCTCTGTCTCAGAACAGTTTTTTTTCATAGTGTCGCCTTAGAGAGCTGTAGCTTCAATGAAGTCATTGTTTCTGTCATTAACTGCTTGAATAATTCATTACTTAACAGAAAACATCCCTCTTTGCTCTCTGTTTATTCCATTGTTAGTATGTTTCAAAATAAATAAGTCAATGAGTATTCAGTGACTATTTTGAAAAAGAATTTGCTTACCCAAGAAAGAAAATGCTTGGCACAAGTAGGGAACAACAACAACAAAGAATTATGTTTTTCTTATTTTGCACACAACCTGAAGTATGTGTCTCAAAGAAACGCTTTGATTACAAATAAATGTAATGACCAATAAAAATGAACAGATTATTTGATGCAGAGTTATAATCACAATTGATATGTGATTAATTAATTACTAATGATGTTCTGATTTCCTTATAAAAGAAAGTACAGAAATCTTCTAAACTTGGGAAACTGACAGTACAGATTAGTATCGGGACTAGAATTGTCACAAAAATAAGCTGTGTTCCAACTTGCTCTGGTAAACAGGCGAAAGGTAATAGAGAACATAATTCAATGCAGCAGATGCTTCGTGTGCTTCCTGTGAGTTATGAATCGTGCACTATGGGAATTGTTCTGTATCACCAAATTTGTATGAGGTATTTCCTAAGTCCATCCTTAAAGTATCCCAAGGTTTCCACATACTAGTCTGAAGTGACTGTTACTGCTTCATGTACTTTGATTCCTTTTTGTTTTTAATCACTTTAGGTAAGAGATTAAAATGATAGGAAGTCAAATAGCTCACTAATGCATCTGAAATTATGGGTAATAAGATAATTGGCAAGACCAACCTGCTGATAAGGCATAAGACAGGATAAGATATCTTACTTTATATGGTAGTAAAATGTACTGACAGCCCTGAATTCTTTTAAATATGGAGCAGTTCTATAACATAATCTGTTAGTGTGGCTTCCTAAATCATTCTAGAATCTTGTTAGCAATGGTTTGTGTAGCCTGAAATGATACAAAAGCTTCTTTTATATGCATTTATAGAACAGGGAAAATGTGAAGAAGTGACAAAAGTTAAAATATTACTTCTGTGAATAAACCCAATGAAGAATAAATACATAGCACATAATGTATTATGTCAGGAGTACCCACTCCCCTGGATGACAGCTGACCACTACCAGTTTTCTGCGCCTTTTCTTTTGTGCTGCACAGCATTACAGCACACCTGTGACAGGTACAACCAGGACCCTGCCACGCCTCACCCCCAGTTGTGAGAATGAGAAGGGCAGGAACCCTTGGACAATAGAAAGGGTTCCAAGTCAGTGAGGGGCAGAGAAATTTCTGGACTGTGATCATGTATGGTCATGTATGATCTTGTATGACCCAACCCACCAGGTTATAAATGGGGCCCTGACAGAAACCATGTGTGGTATTTCTTGAAGCAGTCTGTCAGTGATGTGAAACCTTCCCTGGGGACTGGGATGGCATCCAAGAAGACTTCCCAGGACTGAGTGCCCACCCCTCACTCCCAGGTAAGTGACTGTTTTTCTGCTGGATATCCTGGAGCAATTCCAGGACCCCTTGGGTGAAGCAAATTGATTTTCTGGCTAATGCTGAGTGAGAGGCCCCCAGTGACTGTGCAGGACCAGGTGTGCACTTTAGGTCATCATTACCATCCATGTAATAATGATATCCCTGACAGGTAACAGTGCACCTGGAACCTGTTAAATGTTATTGGAGTGTCATTGTAGCTACCCTTGTCATTTGTTACCTCTGGCCATTGATTGTGGTTGGTAATTAAATTTTGCCTGAGTTTGTTATTTGCTTGAAGTTGTTTTCATGTGCCTCCGTGACACATGTGCAACAGCACAAAAATCAGTTGAACCAGCATGGCCAAACTTGAGGATAGTGGTATGCAAGAAGATGCAAAGCCCATAAAGGCTATCTGTACACCTGTAAGAGGCTGATCTGCTGCTCTGAGGCTAAAAGGACTGATGATAAAATACAGGAATCAAAGAATAAGATTCTGATTCTTGCTGAAGTAATTAGGATTTTTAAAATGTATTTTGTGGGGACCCATATTTAGTTAAATGAGTTTCCAAATACATGTGTGTATAAATAAATGCAAATATATTCACACAAGAGAACATGTAAGTATCTCTATGCAAGGTAGTAAAGAGGATATTGTTAATACTAATATATTAGCAGTCCTTGGGCAATGAAAACTAAGTAACTGTGGGAATGAGTTGAGAGAATTGGGGTCCAACACATTTTTGGAAAATTCATTTTAATGGTGTTCTCATATTACTAATGCAAGTAAAAGTGCTAAACAGAGTTTTAAATAGACTTTCTGCATAAATTATGCTTGTTTGATATTCATAAAAATCTTTCTCTCTTCACATATAAGCAGGAATATCTCTTTTATAGATCCCTGGAGCATAAAACTACTGAAAGTGGGGGCAAAGTGAGCCAAAAATTGCTGAAAAATACTTTCGAAAAGAGGCTTGGTTTAAGACACTAGAAACTTCCACATTATTAATTACATATAACATAGATATTTTCATTTTACAGTTTACAAATATTTTACATTTTTCAGTTTACACCAAACTATACAGCTTTTCCTGTGTTTTTAAGTCACATTTTCAAAGGGGCCAAAGTATTTCTGGCTCAAGGGGGTAGATTATCTAATTTGCTATATGCATTTGGTGCTATCCAACACACTGTAGTAGACTGTCATTTCATTTAGAGTTTGGAAAATCTGCATTATTCATGCATATTACAGAGAAAATAATAGGTGCATTAAAATTTTGAAGGAAACTCTAAGAGCACTATTGAGAAGAGAAAATGAGAAAAATTACTCCAATAAATATTTGTAGAAGAGCAGCTAAGTATGTGTGGATTTTAGTAGGCATGTATGAACAAGTAAGCTATCCTTCTAAAAATATTATTCTTACCTTGTGATGTTACAGATTTCTAATTATTTTAAAAATACTAACTTTTTCTATAAATTTGAACAATTTTCTCCTGGTTAGAATGTATTACAAAATATATAATTGTTTCCCAAAAAGGAACTTCTACTGCCATATCTCAAGTTTTAAATACCTCAGTACACAAGCCATTTCATTTTGCAAGTCTGTTCTTCCTGCTTTGTATAGTGGCCTCTCACAGCTGGGCCCCTGAGATCTATTGCAAATGAAATGAAAGATTGGTCAGAATAATAACATGCTAATACAGTGATGCTAGCAATGCTGCAGGATCTGTAGTTAAACTTATAATTATGGTAACTGTTATTTGGAAAATCTGCAAATCCTGAGATCATCCTTCCTGGCAATCCCTTTCTACTAGTGCTCTTAAAAAACTGCCATAGCGAGACACACTGTCACTGCTGCTGGAGGATTCTGCCCTGACAATATGTAATCTCATTTCTAACATGCTATTCCTGCTTTTCTCAGATCGCTTGCCAAACCATGGAAGTATTGCATTAAAAATAGAATACTGTACATGGAAGAGAAGAGACATGAGGTACTAGAAAGGGAAAATAAAGAACAAGAATAGGACTAGAATGCTTTAGCTGCCTACTAGACTTTAAGAGACTCAGTCCCTTTCTTCTTATATTACAACTTTCTTGAAAAAGCTGGAGAGTATTTCCTTCCATGAGCATCTATCTTGGTCTCCTTTAGGACTTCTCTACTTCTTTAGGTCTATTCTAGTATGGATTTCTTTCATGCAGGAACTATTCAATATGGGCTTTGGACCATGCCTGAACACTTTGATGTTGCTGCTTAAAACGGCTCCCAGGCTTTGCAGTGCAACAACAGCTGACATGTAGCAGCACTGCTACTGGGACACATCAGTAGTGTTATTTTTAAGGTTTCATACAAGGAATAGATTGTATAAGGTATGTGATTGAGGAAACAGAACTCACTGTCATTTTCAATTGTCAGAAACTTGTCCCTGGTGAAGGGTCTTGGTACATGCCCAGGCTTGGCTTAACCTGGCTAGATTTTGCTGTGGTAAAACCTGTTTTCTCTGGACCATGCAAGTATTGGGTAGCCTGTTTATCCTCAGCTCAGATAAAACCAACCTGGATTATTGCTGTATGACAAACAATAACTCCTTCTGTACCAATAGTTACTGTGCCTGGAGAAAAGTCTAATAATAGCTTGAGGGTGAACCTGGCCAAACTTCAGCTGGAAATTAATGAGAAAAAAAATAAACACAAAAAAGAAGGAAGCAGATTGTTAAGATTATGGCTGAAAGGAATTCTGTGGACACAAGACTCAGGACGATGATGTCAGGTGGGGACTTCTGGAGCCAGCTGAGAGGGAACCAGGACAAGTTTTGGCAGAAAACACTACAGAGACCCCATCCCACCCTGCAGCAATGGCCAGGGACTGTTGTTGCCTTTTCTGAACATTTGAGTGCTACAAAGCAGCATTAAAATTACCTTTGTTTTGTTAGTGGCACTAATGTCCGAAGAGAGACTGACAGAACAGAAAAGTGGATGCCAACATTTCAGATGGGCCTCCATGAACTCAGCAAAAGCAGCAATAGTGTGCCAGTGGTAGACCCAGCTTATCTTCCTCAAGCTGGATTTCCCTTTCGACACCTGACAGTCTTTTTTTTTGACATTTTTTGACACAGAAGGAGGAAAAGACCCTCATGTAAATGGCAGAATCCCACTATAGGCTTGGGACCAAAATACTGTGCATCAGAAAGAAAAAGTGTCAGGATTGCTTTCAAAAGCTGCTGACTCTCTTTCTGTGTAGACTATTATCCTAAAGTTCTTCCTGCTTATTTTCTACTTAATTTCTGTATGAATAAGGGATACTCTGTACACTTTCCCCAGAGTATTTTAGAGAAAGTCAGATTGAAAATATTTAATGCAGTGGATTTCTAGAAGTGCCTCATCAGAAAGAGAAATACTAATTTTATATTAAAAATTAATTTACTTCTGTTTGGCTTAAAACTCAGGATAAATACAGTCTCAGATTTTTCTCTTGAGGCACAACAGAATTTAAATTGTTACTGAACAAATTTGGATCATTGCAATCTATTGCCTTTCCCTCATGGTAGTCCAACGTTTGAGTTGTTATTAAATGATTATGTGTTTTTCAAAGATCATCTATTTTTTTTTTCTTTACAACTGAGCATTATTTTTATGAGCCCCAAGACGAAAGCAACACCTGAAGAAAAATAAGGTGATTATTGTAATTGCAAAAAACAGTTGACTTTTTTTTTTCCTTTTGTTCATTAGATAGTGACAAAAGACAAGAGTAACAGGGAGGGAACCATTTTTTATTAGAATGTAGTGTTCTTCAATTGTCTAGGTATGAAAATCTGGTGCTATTTCAGCTAGCTAATCCCTCTACAGTTGCAGTACCTGTTCTTGAGACCTGCTGGTCCTCTATAGTTTCAGCATAGATGGATGCATCAGCTGCCCTCATATTGACATATTGATATTTGAAAGATCAAGAGACATGAGTTGGAGTAATTAACTCCAACTCTGATGTTGATTCAGTGAAGTAAAAGTGATACTGGTGTTACGTAATTCCACTTGAAATGGGTGGTGCAGCATTTGAGGTCCTTAAGGAAAGTGTTTATAACCAACCTAAGAGAACAAAACAATCATAACAGTATAAAAAGTTAATGTGGGCACCTACACCTCATCTTACTCAGCCAATAATGTTTACCAGTATCAAAGTTATGTAGTCTTTAAAAAGCCAAACACACAATTTGCATCTCCCTCTTTTACAAATTGAAAACCATACAACAGCTTGTAGTATTAAATCACAATCAACTCCATAAACTGGTTTAACTATTCCATACAGATCTAAGTACTTTATATACTTTAATAATTGTATTGACTTTTGAGACTTTTAAAGAAGTACTTAATTCTCTGCCAGTTGATGTTATCCCATTTTTTAAGTGCCTAAAGTTCTGTATTCCCAATGTACACCAAGTTATTACTTTTATAAGTTGCATTGTAAATCTAAATTCTAAATCCTATTTGAGGTAGTAAGATGCAACTGCCTCCTGAAAAAAGTTGTCTGTGGTATATAAAAGCAAAACTAGACACTCCAATATGATGGTCTGAGCTCAAAAAATGCCTTCATTCACATCAACATTTAATTTTCAATTTTCATTAATATATACCTTCTGTTTCAATTTTCACAAATTTTCATATGCATTTTATCACTTTTCCCTACTGAAGTTCTGATTAAATTCAAAAATTGAAATTTCTAGTTACATCGAGGTGTTAATTAATGTTCAGTAGGTGCTGATATCAAATTAAGTGGTAAACCCCAAATTATTCGTGATTCTCTGTTATTGTCAATCAGCTTTTACATATCTAAGCTCCAATCCCAAGAATGCACTCTGTATTTTCTTGAAATTAATCTTCAACAGCATCTTGCATGGAGAAATCCATAACTTTTCAGTCTGATCCCATGACATGGGACCAAATTTAAGCCCCTCACAAGGCTCTCCCCATCCTGCTCACAGCCCAAACCCCTATTTCAGCCCCATGGGGCTGTACTCACCTGCTGACCCACATCCTGACTTTATCAACTCATGTCTAGCAAAGTGCAATATCACCAAACTTAGACTTGAAACCTCCTTCCCTCCTTCCCTCCCTCCACTGGGCCTGCAGAACCACAACACATGTTCTGTACTCTGCAACATCATCAGATTCCCATCTGGACTTCAGACTTGAGTCTGAAGAGAGTTTGGGGGCAAAAAACTATGATCCTTGAGTTTCCTTGTGGTAGTCCTTAGTCAAACACATAATTTGCCTCACCACTGAAAGAACAGCTGTTGCAAGGGTAAAAATAACAAGTTCAGTCCAATTTGATTGGCATGTGCTACAGCCAAGTGGGGTAGGAAGGCTGGTACATATGGAACAGAGTCTGAAAATCCATTTTGCTGGATATCCTTCAGCACCCTAGAGCCAGATTGACCTCACAGAGACAGATTGTTCAGCATGGCCTCCTTATAGCTTCCTCTTTCCATATCTTGCCGCATCACTATTAATACATTCCCTGATGTATCCCAGCTTTCACCCTCAGAAATGCTCACCTTATTCCTGATCAGTAACCTCAACAATACTCCTATCAGTGACAGCTCCCTTCCCTGGTACTTGCTCAGTCCCCTCAGTTACTTCAAATTTTATTTTCCACAATATTGATGACTCCCTTAGGAAGCCTAAACATTTCTCTCCAAAATTCTTACCACATGTTCTGATGTACCATGTATGTTCCTCAAAAACTGCGCCCTCTCAGGTTTAATCTCCTAGCATGTCCTTACAAAATACTTTAAACCTTCTCTAAAATATTCTCACTCTTACACATTACCTCATATTTCCTCCGCTCAAAAAAGCTCATTTTGTTACAAATATCTCAGACTTCCACTCCAAAATATTACCTGTTTTCTCTAATTTTCGTCACCTTTTTCCTCAAAAAGCTAATTTTATTCCAAGTTTCCTCAGCTTGTTCCTCAGTAAGCTCATTTCTCCTCTAATTTACCTCATCTTCCCCCTGAAATGTGACCTATGGAATCTCTAATATACCTCAGTTTTTCCTCCAAAAATGCTGATTTTGTTACCTACAAATTACTTCAGCTTTTCTCCTCAAAGCATCACCTCTTTCCCCTCAAAATCACTTCATGGAATTTTTTTGCTGAAAAGCTGAAAATCCGTGCTTTTCTCTGAAAAAAGGGAGCATGGAAACTCCTCTCAGCACCAACAGTGGCACACAAAGCCATTTCCCTCCCTCCAGATGACACAATTTCTCTGTGCTGTAGGATGTGTCCTCTCACCCATCCTCCCAGGCACTTGTAGCTGCCAGTTCTGCTCTGCAGTGCTGACCCTGAGCACCCTAAACACAGCAAGGACACCCCTGGAGCCTTTCAGCTCTCCCAGACCACACTGCAGCATAAGTGAAAAATCCCTTTCTGTGTCCTGAAAAACTCCTTACAGGTATCCCAGATGCCTTCCCAGGGCAGTCAAGTGGAAGCCCATTTTGCAAACACTTGAGGTGCAAGTACCAGGTGCCACCAAGCCTGATTTCTTGAGCAAATCTGTTGACCAACCATACCACCCTTGGAGCTGAACTCTGAACATACTATTTTGGACCCTGTAAATGCAAAATGTATGATCCCTGTGCTGTACATAGTGAGGAAGCCATTGCTCTTTTGCAATTGCTTTTTTAGACACCCATCTTAGGAAGAACCCCTCTTCTCTGCCATTCCTGTGAAAATGTAGAAAAAAATGTAGAAAAGGAAACGAAACAGTCCAGACAGGGGTTATGGTTATCACCATTCTTTTCATAGACTTATAGAATGGTTTGGGTTGGAAGGGACCTCAAATATCATCTAGTTCCAGCCCTCCTGACATGGATGGTTGTGCCTTCCACTAGACTCAAATTTCCAAACTGGCTTTGAATACTTTTCTTTCCTAAACCTTCCTGCTTACATTGCTGAAGTTAGCAAATGACTATAAAAATTCAGAAAATGTGGAAAAAGAAGATTTATTCACTTTTTCCTTCTCTGCTTCTCACGCCCACATCCTTTCTGTCTCTGAATTTGAATTTCTACCTTTCGTTTCTTTGAAATTCCTGGATAGAAAGACCTGGCAAGTCTGATTACCACAATGTTGCCCTGGAGTAAGAAAGCTGAGCCCTCTGAAATATTCAAAGTCCTGAAATAAAGTTATAAATCATGAGATCATAAAGTAAATATAAGAAATTGTTATTTAAGTTTCTCGGTCTGGCTTGGGAGCCTGTTTAGCAAGCCTGCATTTCAACTCTTTCATTGCAAGGGCCACATCAGTCAAGACAGATTCTCAGCTGTACAAGCAGCTGGGTATGTGCAACGAGCCAGTTGTAGGATGAAAGATGTCATTTTACTCTTTCCACAGAACAGGTTTTTTTTGTGTTGTGAATCTCATTCTTGAAGAGACTCAAATTTCAGACAAAATGAGTAACGGGCAAGTTACTCTGGCAGCAATGTTTAGCAGCAGAGTCATCATATAGGCTAAGGGAAATAGCAGAGAAAACATGTCACTGGAGGGTTACATGCCAATGCTACCTGGGGCAAACACATCTGATGTTATTCAAGAGCGCATTTGCTTTTTTGCTTGATTCTGGCATTTTCTTTCCTTTGGAGATGCTTGTTTAATGCTACTTCTGGAGCTAAGACAGGACGTGAGGCCTCCAAGACTGATTGTGAGCTCAGGGGAGACTGGTCCTGATACTACCGTTTTCTGTGCTCTCTGGAAAGTCTCTCACGAGGGCCTGGAGTCGTGATGGCAAAGTGTCTGAACCCTGGGATCCCCCCGCATGCTTACAGACAGACACTAGACTTTCGTGTGGGATAGCAACACACCCATTTCCAGCTCCTGTGTCTGTTTCCGTACGTTCTATCCCTCTGTGATAAATAAATGTCTGTGGGACAAAGGGAGATGAAGTCATTCAGTTATCGACCTCCAAAGAATTACCTGTTTGCTGGCCACAACCTTCCACGTTGGCAAGAACAAGTTCATCCTGGGTACAGAAACATCTATACATCTAGAATATCAGTATAATTCTTGAATTTATCTAAATCTGATTTTTGTACAAGTTTCATGGGTTTGTTGTTTTTTTTGTTGGTTTTTTGGTTGGTTTGGGGTTTTTTGTTTGTTTGGTTTGGTTTTTTGTTTGTTTTTTTAATGTCTTTGTAATTTATTTGTGAGCACAGGCTCTCCTTTTCTGCTTTCTACACCTCTGTGAAACAGTGATCATCTGAAGTAAACATAAGACTTAGTTTGTTTTAAAATGCAGCATTGACTCTTTCCAATTGGGCATACACACCTAGCTAATTCCATTTTATTCTTAGCTCTCAATGTGCTACTAGTGTTATTCAGCACTACTTACATCTAAAAATCCAATATTTTTAAAGCAATTTAATCTTCTCACAAGCAAACTTCCACATCATTCAGTCTACTTCCAACATTAAGAAAACAAAATTGCTCGTAGACATGCATGTATTAAGAAGATCTACACTGTGCTATATAGAAAGAAAACAGGAGGTCAGATCTACTTTTCTTTTTAAATACAAGATTTCAGAGTTTTTTGAGGCCTTGAACCAGCTGCTGCCTATGCCACTGAGAATCCAAATCCTTGTTTCAGTTTTTAGATTCCCTTTTGCAATCTAGCAAAGACCTAAAATAGTAAAAATTTTAACATTTGGATTTCCACTGAGAGAAGATATAAGTTGAAATTAATCAGATTTCTCTTGAACACAGGACAGGTTTAGCTTTGGGAGGGAATGATACTCTAAACACTCACAAAAGCAGGAATTTTAAAAATATATTTCTACCTAGTCTTGAGAGGTACTTGAGTTTTGGAGCGTGTATGATCCTCTGAAAGAGAGTGTACTAAATGTATGTGCTCTTTTGCAACACTGTGTTATGGAAAGTCCCATTTTCTTTCAAATAAACTTTTTTTTTGGCTATATCTAATGCAAAAATAGGGTAGAGGGGACAGGAAAATGGAGAGAAAGGGGAAGGGAGACAAAACGAGGGGATAATGGAGGGGAGGGGAGAGGATGGACGAGGGAAGTGGAGGGGAGAGTGAAGTCAGCCTGAAGAATAATAAAGTATCAGGAGACAAAAGCAATTTTACAGAATTTTATTATTTGTAAGTAGCTGAAACATCTAGACTTGCAAGACTGACAGGCCTTTCTAATAGGCTGTAACCTCTAGCAGTGCTGGGATAGCTTTGAAAGAGCTGCTTGTGAGCAAGTTTGCAATTTATGCATCTTTTCTCAAAGCTAATGGGCCTTTTTAGTGCAAACATTAATTTAAATAATAGTTATGAAACATATCTTGCTCATTAAAAATATGAAAGTTCAAACTGGAATTTATATTCTTTCTGTATTGCTGCTGTTACGACATAGTCATTTTCTTATTTGCAGTTTTCAGTCACAAAAATGAAATCAGATTGGAAGCTATATACATGAGTTTGGAATTTAGATGCTTTTTTACACCTAGAAGGTTAATTCTTTACATAAACCTGCCATGTAAGCATTGATTTCATTTGCAGTAATGCCATTGATCTAATAGATTTGAAATCAAAGACTCACTGTTTTCTTTGAGTTCTAACTTTCATCACACCATAGTACAATTGCTTTTTCAGTTTATCAGATTTCTTTAATTAGTATTTTCTTTTGCAGTTTCTAGTCTTGTTCCATGTTCTAAGGCTAATTTTGGTGTATTTTTATCTCTTGTTTTGGGATACATTGCTGACACAATTTTATGTCTTTTCATATTGTATTTAAATATTGTGTTTTCATATTGTGAATAAAACAAAATAGCTAGTACTGTAAATTCCAAATTAATTTCTTTATATAAGCAGAGTGACAAAGAAAAAAATAAATTTGAGAAGAAGATAGGATCGGTATCTTTGAAGTTGTGGAACTTTTTGTTTCATGCCTTATGCACTAGCTCTTGCATATATTTTTGCTGCAACTTAAAGATAGACAGTTTCAGTTACCATTTATGAGTGCTTTACCTTTTTAATGTCTTTAATTGTTTAGACTTTCTAAGCTAAAGCAGGCCATGTAAAGTTCTTTTTTGAGACAATTTTAATTAAATATATCTTAACTGTTCATGACTTGCATTTTTAAATAAGCATCATTGTAAAAAAAACCCTGAATACCCAACCTCAAATAGAACTCAAAACATAACTGCCTTTTTTCAGATGGATATATGGATATCTTCAATATGCACTTTTGGTGTGCCAGGATGAAAAACTGCTTATGACAGTGCAGACTCCTCAATGCAGAATATGTAAAGAATTTAGTTAAAACATTCAGCTGTGTATTTTCTTTAAGTAGATGCCTCTTCTGCTAAGGAGAAGTAGAAATTTTTATCTAGTCGCAATTTCTGAGGTAAGGTATGTAAATGCATTTTGTAGGTATCCAGTGTTGTGGTTTATCTGTTGTCGTGATTGACTGTTCAGTGATTGCTGGTTAATTACATATCATTAATAAATCAATACACGACCTTGATTCTCATTTGGTTTAAACCACATGAACAAATTAGCATTTTCTCTCTGGTACCCCAGGATCCACAAGTGTTGCCTGTTCTATTTAGTATGTTTTGATAGACCCATTGTGCCTGAATTTGTCTTATATTTTTTAAACCTCATGGTACTATCTGCTACTGCTATTCCTTGTGCAACTAGTTACTAATGCAAAGTTACTCATTGCTTGAAGAAAAACTTGGTATCTGTTTTAAAAAAAAAATCTTAGTAGTTTTATTGAGATTTGGTCATAGTTCTTCTCTCTCTTTTTCCATTGCACTCATGGCTTCATCAGCCTCCATCTCCCCTCAGCCTTCTCATTTACAGATCCAAAAGTATGAACCTTTTCAGTGTCCCTCTGTAGGGCAACTGCTTTTATCCTAGTTTTAATTGCCCATCTGTACCTTCTCCAGCCCCACTCACTGTGTTTCATTAAACACATGCTGAAAATACAGGTGAAAATAATTTAAAATATTCAGTTGAAAGGTATCTGCATGCTGCAATTTATGCAGTAAATGAACAGACATGGAAAATATCTTTGATTTGTCTGTGAAGCCCTTGCTCTCTTGCTTGAGTTAAAAAACACTTAATGAATACATAGGAGAGAATGACGGGATTTGAGGGGGAAAAAGTCCATAAAAGCTAGCTGTGAATAGAAACTGAGAAGCATGATGAATGATAAAAGTCTAGTGTGATTTTTAGTTAGTGTACATAGTTGATTGGGTAGCTCACCTTAATCTTTTACATTTTTCATTGATATGGTGTTATTTTAGAAGCAATAAATAGACAAGTTTATTTCTATTACAAAAAGTTTGAGTTAAGCAAAATTTCAGGAAAACAAGCTAACAACAAGCATCTTTGGGGATCATGATTTAAATTCTGGATTATAGCATGTGTCCTGTACTCCAACTTATTTTTCTACCATCTTGAAGGTGTGAATCTGTGTATGAATGAGTTGGCTAATTAAAAAAAAAAATAACTTCAAGCAAAGAGTAGGTATGTAGTGGTGAGTAGTAGCTAAAATCAATCTCGCATATGATACAAAATATTTCAGCTTCAAAAACCATGATTAAAAGTGTAAAAAAGCTTTTTAAAATAATAATTCTGCAGTGAAAGAAGCATTTTTGCTTAATGCAAAATTTATCCAGCCTGAGAAGAGTAATTGAAATCACTGGAAGGTGTTTATTCTCATCTTTGTAGTTTCCTGTAGTGTAGTAGTACTGGGTGAGCAACAGTATCAAAATCAGGGATGAAAACAGATGCATTTTCTTTATCAGTGAACAACAAAGAGAACAAACAAGAATAATCAGCCCTGCTTTGGACTGGACTCCAACTGAGAGAATTTTGAGATGTTTACTGCTAAGAGTTGCATCCGGAGATTGCCTTTGTAGTAGACACTGCAATTACTTGATTACTGTGCAGTAATTTCAAACACAGCTCTCCAGCCAGGACTTCTTTTATTTGGATTGCCTATGGCACATGTAATGTGAATAGCTCTGTTCTGTTGTAAGGTGAAAAATAGGATTCCTAGGTGTTTTGTGCACTCTTAATACACAGAGATAATATTAAGAGTCTTAGGCAGTGATTTGTCTGTAGCTTTCAATTCCATATCTGTTCGTGGTTTGAAAAAGCTGTTTTTTTCCTTGTCTTCTCTTTGGCTTGTTTATTTATTTATTTAATGAAATGGTTACGGTTATCTCAGCTGTTTAGGAAAACTTGACGATAAGAGGGGTATATTCTAAAAGTATATGTCAGAAGTTGCTGTGGCATTGAACTGAGCAGATGAAGGATGATTTCTGTAGCAATTTATTGTAAGACCTTGCCATCTCCATTTTGGCAGGTTGTCAGAAGCAGTTAGATGACAATACAAGCCCAAACTCAATTGCAAAATGAAAGATGTAAAAAAGTAATTCTCCATCCTTGGTCACTGCTGCTGACTTTCTTCCATGTCACAAGCAACCAGTAGGGAGCATGATGCTCCTTGTAAATTCCTGTCAGGCTGGTGAACAAAGACACCAGTCCTGTGTTAGGAAGTTCTTATGCTTTACTGTACAATTGTCTTAACTCCAGCAGCCAGCACCCTATTTAGTCTCAAATGTTCTGGCTAACATACCCTTAAGTATTGAAACAGACTTCAGCAAGCCTGAAATCCTCACAACAAACCTCAATAGAGTGTGCAGGGTAGAATATTCTAGGTGCACTTTGCCCAGACAAAGCAAGGGAGGAGGGAAATAAAAGTGGAAAAGGGAAAGAGGGAAGAAAGATCTTTACCAATCTTTATATCTTGCATTAGTCTTGCCTCAAGGATGCTCCAGAACTGCAGTAGCAAGACAACAAAAGAGAGGAAAAAGAGGAGATGGGACTAATCCACCTCCTTTTATAGTTAACCTGATAAAGTACTTTTTTCAAACCATTACATTCATAGAGGTACAGCAAGGGCTTTAAAATCCTTCAGGAAATGAGTCAAGTAAGGACAGGAGGAATGATTAAGCATGAGTCTCAGGGTGGGAAAGGAAGTTGGCTCAGAACAGCGCTTCCCCAATTCCAAAGGATCATCTCTTCCAATCACAACTTTCCTGTCACAATACTCAGAAAGTTTGAGGCAAAACATGCTTATCCTTGATTCTCCACAAGTATTCTGTCTTTCACTCTTACCAGAGAAGTATCTCAGCCCATCTCCTACTCATCATCTTAGCATTGTTTTTCTGTGGCAGGAGTTGCTTCTCTTTTATATTTGTTTGAGGATGTGTCACTAACACTGAAACAAGTTTGGTTTGTCATTTGGAAAATCTTTGAAGATGTAATTCTGCTGTATCTGAGACAGAAAGAGGAGGTTCTTTTGGGCTTCATAATAAAAGGCAGTCTGTAATATTATGTAAGCTTCAGTTATAGACCATGTTTAAAAAAATCTAATAAATCAAGTACTTTCAAGTCCACAGTGGTCAAATTATTGTTTTTTTTAATTTTTTTTCTTATGTAGTGGATTTGCTTAAGTAAATCCAGGATTAATTAAATATTGGGATATATTTGACTGTTTGGGATACACTGCTGGTCTAAATTTTATAAGGATTTGTGCTCAATTAAGTACAGAATGCCTGACATCTGATAATGCCTTTAGAATTCCTGAGCTTATTTAGGTCTTACTGTTGGCAGCCTAACTTATAATGACTGCCAAAAGAAAATCTTAGGATCTTTTGAAATTGAGTAGCTGATTTGAGAAAGTTCAGGGTATTTTACCCTTAGAAAAGCTAACAAGGTTAAGAAGAAATAAAAAGAATAATATTGAATTATCTGGATTCCTTTCATTAAATTGACGGATTTTATGCTAATGACTTAAAAGTCATCTTTTCTTACATAATTTGCTCCAGTGCAGCTAATTTAAACTTTAGTTAATATGACTGTAAAGTATGCAGTTATATTAAAAGGGCTGTACTTGAAAATACTTAATCAATTCTGTTTCTTTTCTCCTCTCAAAGAGAAGTGTCATTTTACTAAGGTACATATTCTATCATGTTAATTATTTGTTAATGTGAGAGACTGAGAAAAGTGCTTACTGGTTTAAGCCAGCCAAAGTGTTTGTGTGAGACATGTCAGGGAAAGTTCTCTGAAAATGAGATGGTGCTGCACACCCTGTCCCCTTTGGAGCCCTCTAGTCCAGCTGTCAGTCACTGGCACACCAGGAGCAATGTCCCACACCCTGCCCCTGGAGTGCCAGTCTAGCCCCAGAGTGGCCATCGGACTGCCAGCCCCACCTGGGTGTGTGGCCAGAGGAGGCCAGAACAGGTAAAAACCTTGCACAAAGATGCATATGGTCATGTCACTATTGTCTATGGATTTTATGGCAGCTGAGACCATGCTGGTTCCAAGGGTGGAAGCTATATCCTACTTTTCTCTCTCTCTGTTCTTTTTTTTTTCCTTTTTTTATTTTCTCTCTTTCTCTTCTTTTCTTCTCCTGATTTCCTCTTCTTGATATCTAGATAATTTAACGTTTCATGGGTTACAGTTTGCTAGGTCAGTGCTTTGTGAAATGCTTTATTTTGGTGGAATGTTTGCTTTAAATTTTGCCAGTTCCTGATCTTCTAAAGTTTGCTGATAGAAGTTTCTTGTTTGATTTCCTGAATACCTTGTTGGGTTTCTCTTGTGCACCTGTCTCAGGGTATAAAAAAAAAAAGCCTAAGCCCCTTTAAATAAACTTGCCAAGTGAGGACCTGGGCTTTACAGTTGATTTTACATTTGCTTGACTGTTGTCTACAGAGAAATGGATTGACAGCATTAAAGATGTCTCTTTGTTGGTACATTTCTGTCATAAATATTCATATTCCTGACTTATTAAATGTCAATGGTTATAGTATTCATGTCATCAAGCTTATTTTTATGAAGATACATCCTATGAAAATGTGTATACCTCAGCTAAAATTATTTTGCAGTTTTACAAAGATTACAGTGATTTTTCTCTTGTGATGACATCAAAACTGCTTTACGAATTAAAGTGAATTAAATATGAATTAGAGTTTACAAAACCTTTGTGGAACAGCTAAGATTGTTAGCTAACAGAAATATTGTTATATGTATTTTCAAAGTGAGTATTTTGAAGGACAGACTAAGTGATTTGGCTAAGTTCAAACAGGGTATCAATATGAATGACAAATTCTCACCCCAGCTTAATTAGTAGATCATAGTCCTTGAGTTCTCTTTAGCAGTCTAAAATACAATTCCTTTCCAAAAGGTGACTCTATAAAAATAAGTGCCATATTTTTGAATCATTGCTTCTATGAATATTCCTGCAAAATCTTTGCTGTATTAAGAATTAATTTGAGGGCTTTGCAAATGGCATATGCCTAGCTGTCTCTAAAATGTAGCAAAATGACCCTTTCTTCACAATTAATGCAGTTAGCAATGCTTTTTGTAAAGAGGACCATCTAAATGGGACCATGTAATTCAGGTGCAGGCACTTATTGCTGGGCAGAGCTTTCAAGCTATTTTGCTAGGTCAACTGAAACATACTATATCAAATTCAAGAGGCAATAAAATATGATTCCCAAAATCTGTAAAAAAAAAAAAAAAAAGTATATCCTCTTAAAGCTAAAGATTAACTGCTCTTGTTATTAAAGCAAATAGCCAATGTACCCTTCACAGGAGATCATCTGTCAAACTCCTTAAAATCTGATTGTTCCTCTAGTCTTTACAAATTCAATCCAATAGAGAGAAGTGTACCTGTGCTAAGTGTTGGGTCTTTCTCTGAAGAGATGGGTTACTTCAATCTCTGTGACACTTTCAAGGACACTTCAGAAAGGAAGATGTTTACCAGTTGCTAAGTTTTTATTGCTAATGGAGAGGAGAGATAGGCATTTTACTGTTAGCCCACCTATTTACTCATGCTGTGATATGTAGGTATTTTATGAATGTGTATTGGTTTATACTGTCAATTGCATGTTTCTTCCTTTCTGCAAATATGGAATGCAAGGCCTAAGACTGTCCTCACGTGGGGTAGAGCAATTTACCAGAACAACATTCTTCCATGAACCCCGGCGCTGGCTAAATTGTAAGGGAGTCTTTGAAGTCTGATTTTCAGAAAAAATCCTTTGCATTGTGAAAAATAAATGCACAAAATGGCATGTCCTTGAAACTATTAGCATTTAAAAACCTCATTTAAAATCAAAATCCCTATTCCAGACAGATTTTTTACAACAAAATATAATAAGGCTACAGACCCCGTGAAATGGAGTACAGTTCCTCTGAATAATTATCAATATTATGTCAGTATGTGAAGCTGTAAACTCAAATCTGGAAAGTGATAATTAGTTCCTTATTATTTTATAATTTCTTATCAGTGATTATCCATGCTTCCCTTTAATATTTTTTCTTGTTTTGATTGGCAATAGAAATATGATAGCAAATAAATATTACTTAATTTGCATAAATACACTGAATGAATACAGTTCTTGAGTATATTTAGTCATGCTAGGAAACATCTCAATTTTTCTTATAAAGGATAGTGGTTTTGCTTGTTATTCACATTTCATATTATTTCCTGGCTCTCATCTGGCTAATGATTAAGCACTGCAAATACAGCAGCATCTTCAGTAAAAGATCAATTAAATCTTTTTATAATGTACTTATTAACAATTTAAAATTGGTGAAAACATTGTTCTGTGTATATATTAACAAAGCTCCATGGTAATATGGATCAATCTTCAAGAAGTCTGAAGATAAATCAAAGTGCAAATCACATTTAAAAAAAAAAAAAAGCTACCTATCCTGCTATGAAGTAAGATGCTTCCTTCCGCACCTCTTGTGATTTAGGAATGGTACTCCCCAAATTAATGCCCCCATCAAGACTCTCCAAACCACACACTGCTCTCTCGCTCCCCAGATTTCTCCTTCCCCTCCTCCCTGCAGTAGGCTGAAGAGGAGATTGGAAGTACAAAAGGTAAAGATCATGGGTTGACATGAGAACAATTTACTTGAAACACCAATGAGATACGGAAAAGAGCAGTAACAGCAACAATACAAATGACAAAGGGTGCAAGGAAGATCAGTTCAGACAGAGACCCCCGATAATAGACAGTACTGGATGTCTCCCTTTGCTGCATATCCTCTGCCAGACCAGAACTCCTTCTTTCCTGGAGAGAGCCCCTTTCCCCTTACCCCAGAAATTGTATGAGGTGGGACAGAATAACTTCCAGGTCCTAGACATGCCCCTTCCTTGCTACTGCAAAAATTAACCCTGTCCTGGCTGGAACCAGGACACCACCGTTGACCTGTGTCCCTATATTTAGACACTTTCTAGATAAGCTTTTAATGGGCCTGGTTGAAGATCTGGGTTGAAGTAGAAAGATGAGTTGCAACATGGGATATTCCAATTAGAAATAATGGAAAAGTCTACCACTCTGGAGGTGGTCAAGCACTAAAGCAGGGAGCTGGAGTATTTATGGAGTCTTCATGCATGTAGTTACTGAGGACACAACCCTGAGCTACTTGCCTTAGTTGTCCCTCCGTTGAGGAAGGACTTGAATTGAAAAATCTCCAGAGGTCTGTTCAAACTTCACAATTCTCTGGTTTTGTGATTCTGTTTGCATATGCAGGTGTATTATTGCTCTGTGTTCAGGGCATCTGTGTCCTTGGATCACTTTTTACTTTTGGAAAGAAAACCTAATCCAACACCCTAGGCTGCACAGTTCTTACTATGCCTAATTCTGTGGGACTTTGATTTAAAGATGAAGCTAATTGATATGAAAAATGTCCACCTACTTTTACTGAAAGCCCAAGAAACTTACTGTATTAAAAGATACATTGTAATGAAGATGTAAGGTCATTCCTATGCCTTGAATTGTATGTGTTTTAGTAATATAAAAGGAACAGGGGTGGAATTAGAGTAAAACATGATAATGAAGTTTTCTTTGTGTTAACTATAATGAATGTATTTGTACTTGTTATCAGTATGTACTTGGAACAAGATGAGTCTACATGATAGATAAAGCACTGTGGTTTGTTTTCAACAAACAAAGAGCTAACTTTGCCTGTTAATTAAAATGTAATGTCAACACTAATAGAGGTGTTTACAAAATCCAGATTTGATATTTAAACTGAAAGCATGGGCCCTATATACTGTGCATTACTTGCTAATCTAGAATTGAAAAGAATGAACAAATATAAAATTAAAATAGAGGGAGAGACAATGGCTAAAATAGAGGAAGAGACAATGGCTACCAACTGAGGAGAAGAACTGAAAGAAGGATAGGTTGGTGTGATGATTTTCTGACATTTTACAAGATCATTGAGTAACTGCATAAAACTTTGGGTCTATCCTAATAAACTCTTCTCCACCTTCTGATTTCAATTTTGCATTTTTATAGATTATTTGAGCAGAATCAAGAGCTAAGAATTCTCTTTGAGATACATTGTCATGATCATCTCTCTGCTGGTAGATGGAAAGGGCAGTTGAATTCAAGAAGGAAAAGTAATGAGTAATTTCTTACAATGTTGAGAGGTTAGGAAGTTTGTATTGTAATTTTTGCCTCAGGATAGTAAAATGACTAAGCAACAGTTTCTTCTGCTGGCTTTGCAGAGAAGAAACAAGAAATGTTGATAGAAGAAGTCCTGTGCTTTATTTTTTTCTTTTTTTCTTTTTTTNAACATTTCTATATTCCTTAAAAAATATTTGGCGGTAGCAAGTGTATGTATTTGTGTCTTTCTTCTGTACCAAAGTCCTCTTTACATGTTTTGGTCTTAAGGAGAGGCTTCTCAGTCCCTAGTTTTTAAACCTGTATGAAGTAGATATGACAGTGGAAAAACTGCAGCATATAAGATGGTGGCACTACAAAAAACTGACATTAGTCATGTGCAAATACTCTAAGCTTCTAATTCCTCTGACCTTCATTGCCAATATACTCAAATTTTTTAAATGTCCTCTCTTTTTAGGTTAGAAATAATAGTTTTTATTAGTTTACAAGCTACTTGTCCTGGGTTATTGGGTTATAGAATATATTCCATTTTCATCTGCTGAAAACAGTTGGGGGGTTGTTCCTCTTTATCTCTTGTTTACTCTGGAGGGAGGGGGTGGGTGCCTTTTGATAATGGCCCAACGGTTAATACCAGGTAGGGCATTGTTCTTATCTTTCTTCACGATGGGCCATTACGACTCCCCAGGCTCTTCTTTTCCCCAAGCTGTTCCCCTTCCCAACACATACCCACATCCCATCATCCTATTGTGAGATGTTCCACCCAGTGGGAGGAGCCAACCATTCCTACCTGGATAAAACTGGGACTCGGGACCAGGACGTTCTCTTGCTTCATCCGATTACCG
>VZDJ01007755.1:47974859-48030294 GCA_008694505.1 Cyanoderma ruficeps
CTATCCATCCATCCATCAATCCACCCAGCCTATCCTTCTATTTTCATATTGTTACTCACCAATCTGATATTTAAAAACCTTCTCCAAAATAAATATCTTTAAAGTACATTTTAAGATTCCTCTTCTCTGAAAACACAGTGGGTGGCAATCGTGCTTAATTTAATTTTGTGACAGCTCTTTTGAGCATCATGAAGTGTCACAGTGTGGAACATCATTCTGGTTATGAAAAGTGCAAAGGTCTTGCACCACTCATTTTAGGTTTTTTTCTTTATTTAAATGCATAAAGATATATTATTCTAGGTATTTAAATGCCATGCATTATTAAAAAGCATAAGCAACACAAGAAAATCCCAAAGAATTACTTAGATATATTGTGGCACTCTATGTACAGAGTGCTTCCAGAAAAACATTGTTTTTTTTTTTTCCTGAAAAATCATAAAATCATAGACTAGTTTGGGTTGAAATGGATGTTTAGAAGTTATCTAGTCCAACCCCCTGCAAAGAGTTGGGACATCTTCAAATAGATCAGGTTGCTCAGAGTCCCACACAACATAACCTAGGGTGTTTCCAGGGATGGGACATCAACCACCTCTCTGGATGACCTGCTCCAGTATTTCATCACTGTCCTGGTCTCACACAAGGACAGGGTTAATCTTTTTGCAGTGGCAGTGAGGATGTGTCTAAGTTGTTACTTTGTACCACTTCAGGATATCTCTTGTGTCAGAAAGAAAGGCTTCTCACTTCTGAGAAGGAATCTGGCTTGGTTTGGGAAGAAAGGCATGGGCATGGAGGGGGTAGGAAAGTTCCTAAACTACAACAATAACCGTCATTGTAAAAACTTATTCCTTATATCTAGTCTAAATTGATCCTTTTTCAGTTTAAAATCATTAACCCTTTTCCTATTGCAGCAGGCCCTGCTGAAAAGTTTGTCCCTAGAAGATTTTTATAGACCCCCTTTAAGCTTGAAAGTCTGCTATAAAGGCTTCCACAGAACCTTCTCTTCTCCAGGCTGAACAACCCCAACTCTGTCACTCTTTCCTTGTAGCAAAGCTGTTTAGGCCCTCCAGACATTCTCCAGGCAGCATCTGACAGAACAAGAGGACATAGTCTCAAGCTGCATCAAGGGAAATGTAGGTTGGATATTAGGAAAAAGTTTTTCACGGAAAGAGTGATAAAGTACTGGAATAGTCTGCCTGGGGAGGTGATGGAGTCACCATCCCTGGATGTGTTTAAAAAAAGATTGGGTGTGGCACTCGATGCCATGGTTTAGTTGAGGTGTTAGGGCTGGGTTGGACTCGATGATCTTGAAGGTCTCTTCCAACCTAGAAATTCTTGATTATGTTATTCTGTGACATTTGTGGCCCTCATCCAGACCCACTCTACCAGGTCCATGTCTTTTCTGTGCTGAGAACCCTGGAGCTGGACATAGCAGGGAAAAATCACCTCCTGGCCACATATGCTGTGATGCAGGCTAGAATATATTTGGCTTTCTGAACTACAAGTGCACATTGCCAGATTGTGTCCAGTTTTTTAACTCATCAGTAGCTCCAAGTACTTTGCAGGAAAATCTTGGAAGTAGAGGTTAAAGCAACATTATTTCTCTGGAATGCTCATATTTTTAGTGAGAGCAGAATCTGGCCCAAGAAAGGAAATAAAGGAAATGTAGTTTTAGTTTCTCAGCACTATCTGAATAGGCCTGTCAGAATATGACAGTGTCTTCTAAGGATTAATAAGTATAAATTGCTTATCCGAGCAGAACAAATTATAAGATGGCTTTAAAAATTTATTTTGTTTTCTTACATTTCAGAGGAAATCAGCTGATGCTATGAAAATAGAGTACATTAAGGAACCTGACAGGGAAAATGGCAGAACAAACAAGTCATTCTGCACAGGGATAGAGTATTTGGTCCTTCTAAGAGTTTGTCATTTCACATTAAATCACTATTGATATTTCATTAATGCTATAGTCAAACTGATATGAAATGCAGGAGAAGTGGTGGAGTGGGAAAAAAAATGAACTGAGAAATGTCTTTTTCTAGATCAAGAAATATTTCATGTCAGTCATGCTACCAGGATGTACTTCATCAGAACATGTGGTCCATTAAATAGTGTTCATTTTCTTCCCTAAAAACAGAGAAAATATGCACAATAATTCTTCAAGAAGTTTCTTAATTTAATTATAAATGAGCATGCTAAAATATAAAAAAGTTTCTTTTACTCCTGACACAGGAGGTTCATGACCTTGGTTTGGTTGAGGGTTGAGTAATTGAATATAATGACATGTGAATGTCAGTATACTGAAAACAAAACAGAGTGTGATGGATCTTTGTACAGATTTGTGATACGTGACAACAGGTGCCCACCACCCCCATCTTCCCCCCTCCACACTGTGATCTGAGAAATACTTATCACACTTCAGCCTTGACGAACAGTACCTGTTAATGAGAAACACTATCTGTTCCTAAGAACTTATGCTGTTCTAATGTCCTAACAAGCACCAATTTGTTTGTTTGTTTGTTTGTAATGAATAGACTTGGGGACCTCTTTTTTTTCCCCCCCTGAATAAAAACTCAAGTGGAATAATATTTATGTTATTAAACTTTCAAAGGAAGTTACCAACTCCAATTGGAGCCAGGATGAAAAATTGCTTAAGCCAACTTTCTTATGGTCAATAAACAGTGGCCAAAAATGAGACTATTTAAGACTATTCCTGCTTCTGGACCACAGCAGGCTGTGACCAGCAACCTCCCTGTGAGTGGGACATCTTGGAGCTAGTGAACTAGTAAGATTTTTACATGGAGGGTCACCAAACAACAGTGGATCCTGGGCTGATACCCTCCATTCCTTAAGGTTCAACTCTTTGCCTGTTGAGAAGATGCAAAGGCATCCAAAGTGGCTATTTCACTGAATTTGAGTGGAATTTTTCACTGGTACCTTTTGCAGATGCTTCGTGTCTGTGTGCATGCGAGTGCGAATATGCCACAGTAAATGTACTGGGAACGCTGCTCTCCTAGATTCCTAAATACTTTGTATTTGTAAGTAAGTTAAGCCTGTACTTAATTTTTTGTTATGGTGTAGTAAATTCTTTATGAATCCTTTGGAAAATTGTTTGACTTAAGTTAGTTAAATTCTGTTGGGCTTTTAGTCCACAGTCCTTCTTATTCTTACCCTTTTCTATTCTTTTGTCTTCCCCCTTGACCTCCACATAGATAGTTTTGGGTTTATTTCAGTTTGGATTTTTTGACTCTGGATTTTTTTTTTTTCCTTCAGTGTGCTTTAACCATCTAGTAATTAGTGGAGCAAAACTTGTAAATTAATTTTGCCATGCTATTGCTTTTATATTAAACCTGTTATTGCTGATACGTTTGCTGGTGATTTTTTCAGTGATCTTAAAGTACTTATTTGTGACAGGTACAATAGCTGAAACTGAAGGACAGGTACAGTATGATAATGATTTGATTACATGTAATCTTGCTATTTAATGCCACCAGTAAGAAAGATTGGGGAAAATGTTGCTACATGGACATCCAATACCTTCAAGAAGCAGAAGGCCCAGATGGAAAAGTTACATGGGAGTGTTGACCTCCTGTTCTGAATCAGACATTGAGACTACCCTGCTTCAATGTAGTGTTCCTGTGGCTGAGCTCTGCTGGTCACTGAAAATATAACTGGAGCAGTCTCAGTTAATTGTGTGTGTGTGCATAAAGGTAAGCTTTTCATGACACTGCCTCTGTCTAATTTGGCCTGTTCCGTAAATGTAACTTGGCAACATCATGCTTTTAATGTTCCTTTTCCCCCTATGACAACTTTTTTTATTAATGGACATTTATTAGGGGACAAATAACAGCATAGAACAGTTCAGGCAGTGGGGATATACTTTGTTTTCCTCCTTAAATTTGACATTCGTCATTGCTGGTCTGCTAGACTATTTGACCCTATTTTTTTTTTTTTTCCTGTGTATAAAATCAAACCTTGGCTACAACACCATATAATATAACACCATATAACCAGAGTGGTAAGACCATCATACAAGGTGATAAACATACCTTCTAATAAGTTTAGAGAAATCAAGAGCATTAAATACCCTGAGTAAGCTCACAATAAAACATTTAACTGCTAAAGACATCATTGGCTGCTTACTGTTTTCATAACGCATCCTTGGCATAATGATATGCTAAACAAATGATTGGTTTAACAAAATTTATGTTAAAAGACAGGTTCAAAATATGAAGTTTTGGCCCTAGAAATAATAGATATAATGGATGATAAGAGTAGTTTGCCGAAATGTAGAGCCCGTGCTCAGGAAATCATGATGTTTAGATTTACTATTGACTCTCTAAAAGGTAGAGTGTAATAAGGGCACACATAGCACACATCAGTACCTCTGTTAGGTGCAGTGAAGTGAGGTCATCCTTTGGAAGTTGCATATTTCCAAAAATTCTGGCTTTCCTATGGATATACCATATGTGGCATAACATACCCACTGTTGTTGCTTCTATCCTTACCAGTTTTTCATCTCTTGTTTTTAGGAAGTTTCTCAGTGCCTAAAAACAAAACAAAAAAACCCCTCAAGATTTTAGAGTCATTAAACATTACACTACTTAGAAGGAAAAAAAATGGATTTAGGTGCTTGCATTTCTCTTAGCTTTTTTATCCTTTAGGGTACATTTTTAGTGAAATTTCAAAGCTTTTCCCCATGCCCTTAAGAATTGCAAGCAAAATTTTTTAGCATGCAGGCTGAGATTTTCATGTGGGCTTTGAATTCTTGCCTCAGGATCTCCCAGGAAAACAGAAACTATCATAAGACTTATGTTTAAAATCCTAACAACTGGCATACCCAGACTACTAAGGACGTGTCCACAGTGCCCAGTAGAGTAGGCAGAAAATCTCTGAAGCTGGCAGGCACCACACTAGTTTGGGAACCACAGATAATGTAACTGATGACATTTTTGCACATGCATGACTTTCTGTCAGCACACCTACTGATTCTGAGACAAGAAATCCTACTTCACCAAACTGCACCTGCTCAAATCTCTCTCTGCAAAGTTGCATATGGGCAAATTTGGTCATGAATAATTTATGCACTAAACTATAATTCATTACATAGAATAGATATCTAGGGAAAAAAGAAGTCATACACCTAGGTTTTGATGTATGAAATAAATGAGCAATTAACATAATTTTTAGAATTGTAAAAATATTAGGATATTCAGTTTTCTGCTACATGGCTTCCTATTATTTCAAGCAAGGTTAAGTGACAAAAAAATTCACTGGTACGCTGAAATGTTGTAAAGATTATTTTTAGGATTTTTTTCTTTTACTGTATAACATCCTGTTACTCTTCAACATGATTAACATCTTGGATGAAGAAAAAGAAATACTAAGTAAGTTTCTCAATGACACAAAATTGGAGGAGCTGTAGGCTCCCTCAAGGGCAGAGAGACCTTGACAAATTAGAGATATGGGCAATCACTAACCCTATGAAGCTTAAAAAAGGCAAGTGCTGGATTCTGCACCTGGGATGGGGAAACGCTGGTTTATGTATGGACTAGGGAGTGAGTGAGAAACCAGAGACCAGTGCTGCAGAAAGGGACTTGGGATCCTGATCGATGGAAAGTTGTACAGGAGCCAGCAGTGCCCTGGCAGCCAGGAGGGCCAACCCTGTCCTGGGGGCATCAGGCACAGCATCACCAGATGGGCAAAGGGAGGGGATTGTCCTGCTCTGCTCTGCATTGGGGCAGCCTCACCTCGAGTGCTGAGGACAGGTTTGCGTGCCACAATAAAGAAAAGACATTCAACTGTTAGAAAACATTCAAAGAAGGGCAATGAGGATGGTGAAAGGCCTTGAGAGGAAGCCGTATGAAGAGCAGTTGAAGTTGTTTGGTCTGTTCAGCCTGGAGAAAAGGACACTGAGGTAAAGCCTTGTGGTGGTCTTCAACATCCTCATGAGGGCAAGTGGAGGGACAGATACTGATTTCTGTCATGACCAAGTAACAGGATTTGAGGAAATAGCCTGAAGGTGAGGTTGGGGGAGGTTTATGTTGGATATCAGGAAAGTTTTTTTCATCCAGAGGGTGGCTGGGCACTAGAACAGGCTCCCCAGGGCGGTGGTCACAGCACCAACCCTGACAGAGCTCAAGAAACATTTGGACAAAGCTCTCAGATACATGGTGTGACTCATGGGGTGGTGTCCTGCATAGGGCCAGCAGTTGAACTCAATGATCCTGATGGGCCCCTTCCAACTGAACATATTCTATGATAACAACCTCAACTAAGTCTGGTATTATAATCTTATAGTGCTTCTGCTCAATTTAGATATTTATCTCATTAATGTCTTTTATGCAAAACATAATACTTAAAAATAATCATGCTCTTAATGATCAGCCTTGAAATGAAAAGAAACGTTTCAGATAATCTAATGATAAATTGAAAATAAGGAAATAGGATTTCTGGTTGTTTGATTACTTTAGCTTTGGAACCTGCAGATCACCAGGACTTACAGAGTGCAGGTCTTTTACGTTTTTTGCCTTAAGCATGTAGCTTAGAATACTATCTATGCAGTGTGGTGCAAAAAAAACCCAACAAAACAACCGTCAGGACAGTCTTGTTTGGACGAGATTACACTGAAATGTGCCTTCTTCATGAAAAGTAGTTACCACAGGAACAAACAGAAACTGATAAACCTAAATATAGGACAGGTTTAACACTGCTACTTTGGGCATGAACGCTCATGATGCCCATGCAGTGCAACTACACTGTACAGTTTCCAGCTGGTCCTGTGTAGAGGAAGATCAAGCTAAATTCTACTTGCCAAATAGAATAAAGCCATATTGAAATGTTTGGAGTTTTTTTGTAACTAAATGATGGAGTTCACATTGCATTTGTGTGATATTGGTGCTCAGAATGAAAATTTTAAAATCTTGTGTTTGATTTGTTGGAAATACTAGTGTTAATGCCTATATGTGATACTGTGTTTCTGTAATGGAAAAATAAATATGAATGTTGCATCATAATAGCATATTATGTTATTTGGGCACTTGGATTATCTTTTGTTCAGAGCTTTTTTAATATATGTGGATTTTGTGAGACTAAAATATGCATTAAATAAAAAAGTTGAAATTGCCATAGTATTTCAGTTTTAAGTTATCCCAATCTGCATAAGTTTTGTATGCAATTTCCACCAAAGTTACAGCTGCTAACATAAAGAAACAAAACCAACCAGAACTAATTGGTGTTCTCTAAGATGTAGCACTTGACTGTCTCTTCTGATGTACTTCCTCCAAATTGCAGTTTTCTGATAATGAACCCCTGTAATGCTGTTTTCCACAGACATGAAGATGGAAGTAAGAGATTATCGAGGTTAAAGGCCTAAGTGTACTGAAAATGGCTCTTTCTCAATGAAAACATGCCATGCTGCTTAGACATCCTGATGTGGAACATTGAATGATCATCTTCTGCAGTTATCTTACCATTATATAGGACTTTTGCTTAGTTTTTTTTTTTCTTTTTCTTTAGAATGGTATATAACACAGCATCTTCTGACTTAAATTTTGGATAGAGCTCTTGAGTTTACTAAGGGATTGAGAGTGACCATTTTGCAGATAATGTGTCTGAGTCAATTTCAATTAATTTGAAATTTAGTTCAAATTGATTCCTTTCAAGACTCAATTAGAAATAAAAAGAGTAGCAAAACCAACTATAGGTATATAGATATGTAGATGATTACTATTATACTTAGGAGGAACCTTATATTGAATTTCCTTAGTGCACTCTATAACATTAAAACCATTTCTAAGATAATTAGTGCTATTTACCTATTGTGCAAATAAAGTGAGTTATTTTCATATCATCACTGTCAGCAAAATCATGGCAAAAACACAGCCCATGTAGAATATTATGATGTTTGTATCACCAACTTAATATTATTGATCACAAACTACAGAAAGAATGGAAGTCATAGGTCTGAGAAGAACAGACTACACAGGAGAGACCCTGGGGAGATACAGCCTGAGGAGGTTTCTATCTTGTTTTGATGGTATCAGTGTTAGAGAAGAATTTCAAGACCTTAGTTCATGCAAATTTAGACATGAACATTCCCTTTTTGTCATGAATATTAGCTCATTATTTTCTTCCTAAAAAGCTTAGGTGCAGGGGTTCATCCATATCTGAAAAATTTATTACAACAGGATTTAGCAAAAGAAAGAATTTCTATAGTGATTTCAAGTTCCTCTTAAAAGTCAAAAGTTTTGTTGGGTTTTTGTTGTTGTTTGTTTGTTTGTTTGTTTAATGTGACAAACAACAGCGATTAAAAGGCTATTACATTTGGATCCAACTTTGAAATTAAGCATATTTTATTTTATCCTTAAGTAGGCTCTTCTGTACTTTAAGGAGCTTCTTACACAAATGACCCTGACACTGATCTACTTCCCTATACCTAGTAGACATCTGATAAAAACATACATTGTTGAATATAACGTGACAAGAAATGATTCTTCATAAAGACAGACAAAGGGAACCTAGTCATTTTGACTCATCCTGATCTGAGATGAAATACAAAGAAACAAAGTTCTCTCATTGTTGAATAGACTTTGCAATGTTAAAATGTAGACAAAATGTATTATCTACTTCTTGGTTACACTATCCTAGTTCTCATCATGAAGAGATGGCACAATAGCCTTTCAAATTTTGGATTAAAACAAACACCAAAGGTGTATGTTTAGAAAGTCTATTAAAAATTTAGCTAGCATATAACAAAATAAGTTGGTCCTTCTCTGTACTTGAGGGGGAAAAAAATAGTTCAAAGCTGAAAATCTAGTTTGAAATATCTTCAGGTGGCTTCCTTCCACTGGATTTGTTTGGATTTTCTTAAAAGTACAAGGGATGGCCTTCCAGAATATTAAAATAGTTTTAAAATTTAAAACCATTACTAATGTCATTGATTTGTTTTTGTATCTGTGTTTGTTATATTCACTTTTGTCATTTACTTTCTATTTTTTTGTAAGATGGAAATAGAGATAACTGGCCTATAAGAAAAATTGTGTTAATTTTCTTTAGTGGCTCCTACCCAATATGCACCTCTTCTAGGATTTCCCTACAACTGAACATAGTTTGCTGATTTTCATCTTTAGCTGCATCTTTCCTTTTTATAACCCTTAATTTATGAAATAGATAGGCATAAAATACATCAATACTGACTTGAAGTTTGTGTCATTACCAACATTTTTCAACCTTCTGGTAGGTCATTAGAGGAGGAAGCACATGCATATGTGTTCAACCTTTTGACATTTTACAACCTAGACATAGAATTTCTGATCTTAGTGCTCTCAGTCTCTGGGTATTTCAAATGTTGGGGTTTAGTAATGCGTATGTGTTCAAGCTGTTTTGGATTTGTATCAAACTTAAAGTATTAATTTACCCTATTATTTGTAATATATTATTTTCTGTGTCGTTGTGTAAGCTCTGCAGGGAGAGTCTTTGAACTTGATAAATTAATAATGGGACAAGGCTTTTTTTCCTCTTGCACCTACATTAAAACATTTCTGTGAACAGTGTTGTAGCTAAAATTCTCTCACTTGTATAGCATGCATTTACCCACTCTTTTGAGAAGGCAAGAGAAGCACTGAATCATAATAATGCATGGTGCTTGTCTCAGCTAGAGCATACATTTCCTTTGTCTGCTACTGAAAAAGGTGTTCCATCCTAGTTAACTTTGATATTTACTAGAGAGTGTGAAAGAACATCTCCTTTTGAGCCACAATAAATGATCAGAGAAGTACACCTTTGGTGTGTTTCTATATCTGATTCCAGGCCATCACACTTGCTTTTCTCCCAAGGGACCAAGGCCAACATAGACTATGAAGAGTTAAGTTCTTACCAATAAATCTGCTGAGGACTGATGAAACAAAGAGATTTAACTTGCTCTGATTTTTTGGGAAGCATAATTATGAGTCTGGAACACCAAAATGTGTGTCAGAATATGTCACAAAGAGTGATAACAAGTGATATTACAGTAGTGGGAGGGAAACTTAAGGGCTTTAAGGTGACCATTACTTTTGGTGTGGTAGATTCAGTGAATATAAAAGATGCAGACAAGCTAGTTTCTAGAGAAATGCCCTGTGTTGATTTTCACCCTCTTAAAGATCATATTGCATAACACTATACAGTTTAAATATTTTTACTATGACTATATGTTTTTTGTCTTTTCAGACTTACAGATGGATAAACTTATTCTTACATTACTTTGTCAATAGCAATTATATTTTTTCATTAAATTGTTTTCCTGCTTTTTGATTTTTACAAATTTGTTCATTACTTGCAATTGTTTGACAAATAGTTGTGTATGCATTCCAGACAGAGATTTTTTTGAGTTAGGTAGCATTTTACTTTGATTTAATGCATGCTGTTCTATTCTTTATTGCTTATTGTTCCACACCTTAAATAAACTAAGACCCATCAAGAGAACATTCCATAGAGCTTTTGAATTTGCGAAATTTTATTTGTTATAAAAATTATTATGAAGATAAGCTTTGTGTTGCTCTCTGCTTCTCCTTCTGCCTCTTATCCATTAATTTTTCCAGTCATGTTTTAAGCAGTTGATTTTCAGCAGGCACAGTGACAGACTAATAAATTATTCTGAAATTAAACCATACCAGTCACTAATGGTTCCAGTCTCATACTGAAAGAATGTGCATTTTGGCGTATCCTTCTGTGCACTTATCTGTGTTTAGGATCACTTTTTCCTGAAGATTTTTTTATAGTTTTCAGCGCTAGTAATTAATTTCCTGACAATTATTCAGACTCTGTGATAAAGAAGACTAAAGTAATTTGACTTGCACCTCAGCCTCAATGTTGTTGCTAATATCCATCCCCTGATTAAGGAAACTACTGTGACATTATAGTATCACAGAATGTTAAGGTTTGGAAAGGACCTTAGGGATCATCTAGTCCCAACCTCCATGCCACAGGTAGGAACATATCCCACAAGACCAGCTTGCTCAAGGCCTTACCCAACCTGGCCTTGAACATTTTCAGGGCTGGGGAATCTATAACCTAGAGCAACCTGTTCTGATGCCTCACCACTCTCACACTAAAGAATTTCTTCCTACTTTTTAAACTGAATTTTCCCTTTTTCAGTTTTTACCTATTATTCCTTGACTTATCACTACAGTTTGTCATGAAGAGTCCCTCTTTGTTTCCCTGTAGGCCCCCTTCAGATACTGACAAGTTGCTATGAGGTTTTCCCTCAACCTTTTTGAGTTTTCATCAGCCATCACCCCCAAACCCTTCTCCTCAGGGCTGTTCCCAAACACTTCTCTGCCCAGCCTGTGGGTGTTCCTGTGACTGCCCTGACCCATGTGCAGGACCCTTGGCTTTGTTAAACCTCAGGAGGTTTGCACAGGCCCAGCTCTCCAGCCTGTCCAGTCCCTCTGGATGCCATCCCTTTCCTCCAGCACACTGACCTCCCCACACAGCTCTGTTATCAGTGAACTTGCTAAGGGTGCACTTGATCTCACTGTCCATGATGCCAATAAAGATGTTGAACAGACCTTGATCCTCAATTTTCTGAACTGCTGTTATCTCACTGAGGTTACTTCTGAAAAAATTTCCAAGGATCTTTTAGAAACCAGGCAGTGTTGCAATCACATGGTCTTAATGCAAGAAGTTTTCCATGACTTATCAATTTGAGCCAAATTCACACAGGATTAAAGGTCACGAACATAATTAAATTCCAGCAAGTGTTATGAGATCAGCAATTACCAGTTCTGTGTTGCCAGCTGTTAGGTCTATCAGCACGCACATGTTTGCTGGCCAGCAGCAGCACACACAGCCACAGCATATGCTGTCACTTGTCCATCTGGGGAAGCCATGGAGCAATCTACTGGAGAGGAGCTGAAAGATTTGTGAGGGTGAGAGAGAAAAATACATAGAAATGTGATTGCAAGACAGTTAGAAACACGGAGGACACACCATATTACAGAACTATTGTCCGGCAGTGTGTTGTGCCATGAAGTAATTCTCTATGTGCATCCTTTGTTTGACTAGTATAGATTCTGCTTTTTTAAAATTATTATCCTGAGACAGAAAAATAACTGGTTTATTAGGGGTGGGGGTTTGGCTTTTTTGTTTTATTTCATGATTTTATTCTATTTTTATTATTTTCTAAAATTACGAGTAGTCTTATAGGAATAGCTGAAGTAATTTTATTTTACCAGAACCCTCATAAAATCTTTGAATTATCTGTCAACGATACCTTTACTGAAAGAGGGCTAATTTTTAGTCCATCAAATATTTCTTTATAGTTAGCAAATTATTTTACTCTTTTATTTTTGCTAATTATATGTAAGCAGCTTCAGGTAGTTATTATTTTGCAATTGTTAACTGAAGACTAGATACAAACATATGGTAGGCTAGAAGTCATTTGATGTGTTCACTTTGAAGTTGTCTTCAGCTGTCTGAAGTTCATTACTCACAGGTTGGAACAGACCCGCACCATTTCATACTCTCAACTGCTTTCTGATTGAATAACTGCAGCTTTAGTAGGAAAGAACATTTGAAGCTCATCTAGCACATCAATATTCATATGCAAACTCAGGTATTTCCCTAAAGAGTTGACACATCACAACTTCTAGTTTGATCAAAAATCTATTTCTTTCAATCTTCATGGACAAAAGTACATAACAATTCTGCAGACCACTTGTACTACTGTAGCTGCAACAGGTTTGTATGTATAATAGGAAAAAAAATCAAGGAAATACAATGTCATTTATTGTTAATAAATTACATTGATTTTAAATGCCATCTGGCTTTATCCTGGCTATTGAAATAAACTTGTTTCCCCTTTAATCCTGCACATTATTTCAAACAATGCAGTTGAGACTGTGGCACTCAGCTGATAACAAGGTTGTTTAGAGAAGACAGGACTGGCAGTTAAACTGTAATCACCCTGAATAGGAAAGGTCTGAGGATAACTGCTGTGATCTTACGAAGAAGACGTTAGTTACATGGAGTTCATGTTTGCAACATGGAGTTCATGTTTGCAACAAGTTGAAATGATTGATTTTCCTTCTCTAAGTTTATTTTACAAGACTCTGCTAGGTTGGCTAGGAGTCTGTTTTAGCAGCTGAAATATAGAAAACAAAGACACATTTAGAACTTCTGGAGATTCCATAAATTATTTTTCTGCACCAAATACTTTCGTAGTTGATTGTTTCTAAAGAAATAGACATAGTATAAACAGTCCCCAGAGGGCTTGTTTCCAAAATGCACCACTGTAAATGGATTGAACATTTGTGTGCCTAAACAAAGAAGGAAGAACAATAACTCTATATTTACTGTAGTAAATATGTTCTGCTGGTCTCATAAGTAGAGCTTATGAGTTCTAATATTGAGAGATGGAGGAAATCTTTGCTTTACATTACATCCATTTTTGGATTGAACACATTCTCAGTAGGCTTTGAGATGCCCATCCTGCAACTAAATGAGTTTTAAATGAAATGACCTTATGTATGAATGCATAGATATGAATGTATTGTGTGAAGAACATACACCATAGACCGAGTACAAAAAACAAATTAAGGAGAGATAAGCAGGTCTTTTACATAAGAAATATTTTTGAGAAACACCTGAAACAGGGCAGTTTGTAACAGCAATAATCTTTTTCATGTTTGATTACGATAACAATAAACATTTTGTTCTGTCAATGCTAGCTATCCTTAACTTTGCCTTGGGATATCCAAATCTCCTGTTGGTCTTTAATTTCAAGCAAAAATATCTGTGTCTTTGTGAGGCATTATTTGGGCATTAAAGAAAATAGTATTTTAGTTACAGAGTCATATTTTGTATACATTTGTAAATTGTATGGCAAATATGTGGTGTTTATCAGTTATTCTAAGAAAATACGTGAAGTGGAAAAGTCTGTGTGAGTCTTATTTATTCCTTTCAAATATTCTCTCTTCAGTGGCTAAAAAGGTTAATACCTTTAATGTTCACGTCTCTTGGTTGGGAAGATGAGAAAGTATTATTAACTTGCAGTGTTCCTCTATGAAACTTTTTGGGTTTCAAGAAATGCAAATAGACAAATAAATTTCAATGTGTTCAATAAGCATACGATGAGTTGATATTTAGACAGCTTGTTTTTGCTTTAGTTTTGGACTTGATTTCTCAAAGTTTAGCTAAATCTAGCACAATCAACTGAAAAACAAAAACAAAAACAAACACAAAAACAAAAACAAACAAAAAAATTGGCTAGAGACTACCAGTTTGCACAGGTGCAAATGGGTTTGATCATATGTTAATTTATCGAGAGCCAAGGGCACAACTCCAAACTGCAAAACCAGATGCTCTGCTTTTTTATCTATGTGAGAGAGATGGAAAACAGAAAGACTGAAAACCCACAAACCAAGGGAGGATTCTGTTTTTATGATCTAGAGTTTAAAGCAATCATAAAATTTGAGAAACTGGAGATAGTTTCAAATATATGGAGGCCAGAATTCCTTAAAAATAAAAATCCCGTGTTTATCTATGCAGTTTATCTACTACGGAGACTCCTGAACATTCTCTTATTATGATTTCTGGTTTTCTCCCTATTCACTATAATTCCAGCAAGAGAGATTCCCTCCAGCAAAATTGCTTTCCATTCTCATGCCTCCCTTTCCTTGATCTCTGGTGGCTCTTGAATCTATTATGGCACTCTGTATGAAACAAGCTTATGTCAATTCACATTCTTTCATCTCCTTTTTTAATTAAATTCCCTTGTTTTTTAGTGGCACCATAAAAATGTCTTTTGCAGTTTATTAAAATCTTGCATTATGAATATTTATTTTAGATATAAACTTTCAATGTATTTCAACAGATAAACTGCCTCCCAGTAAAGTGTGAAAGTGGGAAGGAGAAGAAAAATACAATTACAAGAAGAAAGTTTTCTTTTATAGAAGAGATGCAGACCTTTTAGATCTGTAAACTTGTATAAATTCAAAGCATAATATTAGATGTATTGCAGGCTACAGCTGGACATTTGAGAGGGTTAGGAGGCATTAACTCATGAATCTCTTGAATATAATTTCAACTGGGTGTAAGTAAATGTTCCAGAAGTGATATATTTACTTGTACTAATAACACTGACTTCCTTATTTTATCAACACCTTGCGAATATTTTATTTTTTTCTGTTGTTGTTCATGACCTCTTGACAGTTATTTTGACCTTCAGGCTATAGTAAAAATAAAGATCACTAGTTTTCCAGTATGTATCGGAATGATATTTAAATTACTCGAAAATTTGTTTTTCTGTGGAAGATCCATGGTCCTTCATCCAGACAAGGATCTTGGTCTGCTTTTCACAAATAACTGCATCCAGATGCTATTTTAAATTCATTATGGCCAAAATTAATCTCTTGATCTTCTCTTTTGAAACATTTCACTAATTCATTTTCCATCTTTAGGCAGAAACATCACTGTTCTCCAAATTACTTCACTAATGTCAAGCTTAAACTCCTGCTGTCTCCTGGGGGATGCTTTCACTGGGTTTCTCTCAAACGTTGTCAGTCCAACTGTGCACGCAGTCAAAACATTTGTGCAAGCTTTTATTATTGCCTACATTAACTATGACAACATCTGTTCTCTAGACTTCCGTACAGCAGCCTTGCTCCTCTGAAGTCACTGCAAAATATTGCTGTTATAGTCACCCTGAACTCATTTACTGAGCATTCTGTTGGCCCTATTTATTGTTCTTCAGCATTTTTAATTTTAGTCTTTTCCACTTTTTCTCCTGTGTCTTTCCAATAATTCAGTCCAACCATCATTGTAAAATCTAGTCAGACATCTAGTCAGACTTGCTTCATTTCCTTCTACAAGTCAGTTTTGCTAAGGTTGGGAACAATTTAAGAAACCATTGCGGTACCCTTTCCACTCTGCTGAGTAGGTGTATTGGGTCTGGCTGAGCTGGGGTTCATTTTCCTGTGGCAGCCCTGACAGTGCTGTGCTCTGCGTTGGTGGCTGGAAAGGTGTTGATAACACACCAGAGTTTTGGGTACTGCTGAGCAGCACTGGCACAGCATCAGCACTGCCCCTCCAACATTCTGCACCCCCATCAGAAGGCTGGGGCTGGTAGAATCTTGGGAAGGAGCATAACCAGGTCAGCTGACCCAAACTGACCAAAGAAATATTCCATATTATATGATGTCAGCTCAGATATAAAAGTCAAGAAAAAGGAGGAGGAAGTGTGGGCATTTGTTACTTAAAATGTTGGCCTTCCAGAGCACTGCTATGCTTCCTGAAATCCTGCTTTCCAGGAAGTGGCTGGACATTGCTTGCTGATGGGAAGTACAATAAAATCTTTACCTCTTTGCATGCAAACACATGGCATTGTGCACTTTGGTTTTGTTTTGGTTTTTCTCTTTTTCTCGACTTATGATTTTTTTCTATCTTATTTTCTTCCTCCATCTTGCTGAGGAAGAGAGTTATAGAGTGGCTTGGTGGAAACCTGGCATCCAGCCAAAGTCAATCCACTCCAATAGTATTAATTTATATCTAAGTTCTTTTTTTCCCTAACTCTTTTTCCTGTTCCCAAAATGACAAAACTTTGGGGTTTTCCAGGTCTTTTCTGCGTAGACAGTTTTCCAAAATGTTAAAGCTGCAAAAGATGTGATTTTTTTTTCATAAGTCCTAAAAAATGTTGCAAGTGATCGATCAGATGGAACAGAAATTATAGCAATTCATAATACATTCTCCCACTGTGGCCTTGCAGGCAGATTCCTACTTCCAAGTTGGTTTATTTGTCATATCAGTGTCCATGAGTTGGAACAAACTCTGTCAGGTCCCTTTTGGCCTCTGCAGAGTTCTCTTTCTGACATCTCTGTGGTCTGCCCCAGAGTTGGGAGTCAGTAGTACCACCAATACACAAGAAGTGACAGATGTCCTGAGACTGTTGGTTCCCTACTGCCTTTCCCAGAGCTACTGGTGTGGATGCCTTTTCTGTGACTGATGCTTGGCTGTTCCTACAGAAGGAGCAATCACTCCATCCAGCATACAACTTTTCAGAGGAATGTAGACATAATGTACACAAATGTGACATACAAGCCGAAAGTGCCATACCAACTACTCCACATTTAGTTAACTATCTTGGACTGTTTGAAGAACTAAAATTACTTTGGGAGCAAAAATCAAATCATTTTACTGATATCTAAGGAGAGGCTGCATTAAACCCGTATTTGGCAGAAAAAGCCAGATTTGAGACATCCTTTCTTTATTATTTACCAGTTCAGCAATTATTCAAGCAAGTATCGTGCCTCTGCCTATACTGAACGAAGCCTGATTCCTGAAGTATTTAATTGCTTGTATTTCAGAGGTGCCTCTCTCATTCCCCTGATTACAGGAAAAAGACAATTGAGGCACCTAACTTTCAGAAGGCCATCCTTGTGGCTTAGGGTTGGTCACAGTGTTCAGTTTTAACTTATTCAGAATACTAAGGTTTTGACATGAAGTTTTAAAAACAAACAATTCAAAGACTTCATTTAAAAAACAGTTTGATTTTCTTTTTAAATTATCAAATATGACAAAAAAAAAAAAAAACAAACCAGGACAACCTGTCATGTTCTCAAATGAAAAAAAAAAAAAAAATCCAGTGAAAGAAATGTCTGGTTACATACAGAAATGTTTTCCATCGATAGAATTTCCTAGAACACAGAAATCCCTTGTCAAGCTTTAAAGGCGAAAAAATTAAGGTTGAAAGTTCCTGAAGACATGGCATCTTCTACCAACTGCCTCCATCAGCAACAAGAGAAAAATAATGCAATGGAAGAATTCTAAGTATGACTTGCAGATTTATGGATATCTAGTGTTGAGAGGTAACTCATCTGTACTGGGAATATATATATGTATAGTTGAAAAGTACAACAGGAATGTATTTTATATAATATACATAGTATAGTGGGAAAGGCTCTTATATTTTATATTTTATGTATTAATTTACAAAGTATGTTCATATTGGATTTGTTTTTTCTGGTTGTAATAAAAAAGGTGTTTTCAATACAGCTGGAGATGAAAAAGGGACAATGGGTAAAACTGAAATATTTTCTTACAAATCAGTAACATCATTATCCACATGAAACACAAGAGTGATGATGGGGTCTGTATGTTCTTGGGGATAACCAATTCTTAAATGTAAGGTCCTCAGAAAGATGATTCTTAACACCTTCTGTGAATGACAAAACTATTCTAGCTGACATACTGTCCATACAATTGCCCTATTACTAAATGAAGGGGTTATTTTCATTTTTTGACATACTACTAAAGTTTGAATATGAAGAAGCTGATAATTTAGTTAGCTCTAGCTAACTAATAAGATTATGCATTATATAGTACCACAGCTATTTTGTTTTTCTTAATCAGTTTTTTCCTCTGTTTTTCTTCATCTCCTTATGATGCATTTTCAAGATATTTTGCCCATTTTGGAACCCATTAGTCAAAAAAATCCCTCCCTAATTTAGGCATTTCCATTAAAAAAATTAATTCGATATTTACTTTAAAATATTAAAATATCAACTGTAAAAAATGTCCAAGGAAACATTCCCAAAATTTTACCCATTTTCCGAAAGTTTAGTTAATTTTTTAGTTGTTTGAACAACAGACCAGGTTTGTATAGCAGAGAGGTTACAGGGGTGGCTTCTGTAAGAAGCTGCCAGGAGCTTCCTCAGTGTCCATCAGAGCCGATGCCAGCTGGCTCCAAAATGGACATACTGCTGGCCTAGGCTGGGCCAATTAGGAATGGTCGTAATGCCACCTTGTCATGTGATAACATATTTAAGAAGAAGGAAAAAGAAGTTATTTTGCAGTTGAAATTGCATCCAGAGAAGAAAATATGTGCAAGAAACAACTGCACACACCAAGGTCAATGAAGAAGGGGGCCGGAGGTGCTCCAGGTGCCAGAGCTGAGATTCCCCTGCAGCCTGTGGTGCAGACCATGGTGAGGCAGCTGCGCCACTGCAGCCCTTGGAGGTCCATGGGGATGCAAAGATCCACCTCCTGCCCCTGCAGGACATGCACACTGGAGTAGGTGGATACCTGAGAAGAGACTGAGAACCCATGGGAGGCCCCTGCTGGAGCAGGCTCCTGGTAGGCACCTGTGGACCCATGAAGAGAGGATCCCACACTGGAGCAGATTTCCTGGTAGGATTTGTGACCATCTGGTGGACCCACACTGGAGCAGGCTGTCCTTGAAGGACTGCACCCCATGGAAGAGTGACCCATGCCTCAGCAGTTTATAAAATCTATTGCCCGTGAGATGGACTCACACTGGAGAAGTTCATGGAAAACTGTCTCTCATGGGAGGGACCCCACACTGGACCAGGGGAAGGACTCCTGTCTATGAGCCGTGGCAGAAAAAATGTGTGATGAACTATCTCCCATTCCTTGTCTGCCTGCATCGCTGACTGAGGAGGTAGAGCTGGGAAGAAGGGAAGGGTGGGGGGGAAGGTATTTTAATGCCTTATTTTACTTCTCATTATCCTGCTCTGATTTTGTTGGTCATAAATTCAATTAATATCTCTAATTCTAGTCTGTTTTGCCTATGGTGGTATTTGGTGAGTGATCCTTCTCAGTGCTTATCTCAGCTAATGAATCCTTTGTTATACTTTCTCTCCACTGTCCAGTGGGATGTGATAAGAGGGAAGTGATACAGAGGCTTTGGTGGGTGTCTGGCACCCAGCCAGGGTCAACACAATACAGTAGTTAATATTGCAAAGTTAAATATAGCTATGAAGAATTAATTACCCGCACTGTCCACAAGAAAAATGGACATCATCTGTGAGGACCTTAATAATAAGTAATAGACATCTTTGTCTTCTTCAGTAGGCTTTACATTGGGAGATTCAGATTATGCTTTCATCCTAGATTTTCTGCACTAATATTTGAATTCTAGTGTCTTCTGCTATATTCTAGGTATCTTTTTCCATTGTCTTTCATATGTGGTGTCTGATCATATAAAAATAGGCAGGTTTTTTGCTTGAGTCTAAAAACCATCCATGCTTACAGAGGCAAAAATGTATATAATGGAGTGCTGTGAACCCAATCTTGAAATTCTTTCCCCATCACATTTAGTTTAAATTGTAATAATAATTTAAAAAAAAAAAAAAAAAAGGATTGCTTTGGGAATCAGTAAAGGAATATGAATGTTTTCCTTTCCAGGTCAGTAATTCAAACCTGTCGAATTTGATGGAGATGTATAATTCCATCAAGGTCTTTGCTGAGAGCAAAAAGTTGCTTTGTTGACAGTCTGATTCAAACTAATAGTAAGCAAGAGTCCACATAGCAAACCCCAGAATTTGAACGACTCAGCACTCACACTGGCAAACCTTCATAGAATAGGCCCAAGGGTGGGTGCAAATCTCAGTGTACTACATTTCCTTTTTTTGGCTAGCCCATCTAGCCTACTACCCAATTAAGCGACTGGAAAGGTGCCCGTTGGAAAAGGGTCTGGGGTCACTCAGCTGAGCATGAGCCAGATTGTGCTCAGGTGGCCAAGAAGGCCAATGGCATCCTGGCCCGTATCAGCAACAGTGTGGCTAGCAGGACAAGGACAATGTACTCAGCAATGGGTGAGGCCACACCTCAAATCCTGTGTCTAATTTTGGGCCCCTAAAATCAGGAAAGGAATTGAGGTGTTGGAGCATCCAGAAAAGTCAAGGAAGTGGGTGAAGCATCTGGAGTACCTCTTACAAGGAATAGCTGAAGGAGCTGAGAATGTTTAGACTGGAGAAAAAGGGGCTCAGAGGGGCGTCTTATTTTTCTCTACAGCTACTTGAAAGGAGGCTGTAGCCAGCTGAGGGTCAGTGTCTTCCCCAAGTAACAGGCAAGAGTAAATGGCCTCAAGTTGCTCCAGGGGAGATTGGTTTGGATATTGGGAAGAAATATTTTGACAGAAAGAGTAGTCAGGCTCTGGAATAGGCTGCTCTGAAAATGGTTGAGTCACCATTCTTGGAGGTACTGAATAGATCTATACATGTGGTTCTTGGTTACATGGTTTAGTGATGGACATTGTGGTGCTGGGTTGACCCATGGTTAAAGGTCTTTTCCAAGCTAAATGATTCTATGATTCTAATTTAGTGCAAATTTAATAACATTTTTTATCTTAGTGGGATACTTCAGTCTCCAGCTCTGTAAATGCACACATGCAAGCAGTGAATTAACAGATACACCCAAGAAAATTGAAATTGGCTTTATTCCTCCAGTCAATTAGTAATTATGCACTCCTAGGTACTCCAGTGGATTTTAAAGTGGTAGTAACTTCAGTCAACTCAGTGAACTGGTTTATACATTCCAGTCAGGCCTGAATTTTCAAGATTAATAACTGTGTACACAGTATGACATGGGGGGATCTGTGCAGCTGGTCAGACAGTATAGTCTGGAAATGTTTTTTCTTCAGATAATGTCAATTTTCACTACAATATTACTTATTTTCAAACATGCTATTGTATTAACCACATATTCGGGAATTTCTTGTCAAAAATTTACTCCGTCACTTGGATGAGAAGGAAACTCAATTGTATTGGCTGTCAAGTTAGGTTGAATCAGAAACTGATAGGTCTCAAGCAAGTGTCCTAACACTGAGCTGAAAAGGCAGTCCCTTTTGAGGATCATTCTTCCCTCAAGCAGTATGGTGACTAAAACCTTAATGTTTTTCACTAAGAAGCTAATAATATTCCCCAGATATGAGGAAATTCAGATTCATTTTTCTACTATTCTTTATACTGAATATTGATTTCAGTATAATTCAGAGGCCTGGGAAATATTCATTCTTTATCCAGGTTTTCATTGTTTTGAGGTAAGACAGTATATGTCTATATGTGCCACATCCTTTTGAGGTGATCATATTCGGCTGTTGAAAAATATAGCTACATGACAGAACTTTGCAATGTTTTTCAATACTGCATTTCTATTTTTGGCAAATTTTAATTATATCTGTAATAAATATAAGCAACTGTCTTTTTGCCACAATGTAAACTTACCTAAATGTTATTAGCTCCTGCATGGGGGGGTGATTAACTTGAAGCATAGGGAGGGATTAGATTTATTAGATTTATTCTACTTTCCAGGAATATAGAAAGGAACTTACCTTCCCATAGTTGTGTTGCAGTTAACAGCAACTGAAATAGAATACTATTACTTATATCTGTATCATGAGAGCATGGTGTGAAATACTACTGTTTATTTCCTACTCCTGCCTTCTTTTTGTCACTTATTCAAGAACCTTCTACTAAAAAGGGAGAAAAATACCTTCTCTTAGTAGAAGCTGAGCCACAGAAACAGTGTGTTGTGGTATGTGCTTGTAAGAAATACTGATGACTTGACCACAATTGAACCCAAAGTGACCTCTTTAGAGTAAAGAAGAAAAAAAGTCAGTCATCTAGACTGTAGGAAGAAGAAGAAGAGGCATAAGAGAAACCCTTAAAGTATTTGTTTTATTCATGTAGCCATGGTCACAGCTTTTAGTCATGATTAATGCATATCAGTGATGCATCACTTTTAACGTTTTTTTTATTTAAAGAAACTAAGTAGGAAGTATTAAAAGCCTCTCAGTTCAGATTTTAAGTTAAAAAAAAGAAAAGAAAGAAAATGAAAGCTAAAAGCTAAAGGGTTACTGGTGGCATAGAAATGAGGACAATATTCAGATGCTTTACAGAAGGATAGACAAGAGTTCCAGAACTCTGCTAAAAGCTCTGCTAAAGTACTTGGATTGTGGGGGGTTTTTTTGGTCTTTTTGTGGGTTTATTTTTGGTGAATACTGTTAATTAGTCAGAGAAAATATCCAGGTTATTTTCTTCCAGTTTAGAGGATGTGGAGGAAAGCAGTCTTGGATCATCTTACAGATGTACTATATGAAGGAGAGTGTAGATTTTTCTGCTTTTTTGTTCTATTACAACAACCAAAGTGAGGGTTTCTTCTAAGAGATCAAATAGAATAGTGTATCTGAAAGAGTAAAACATTCAGTAATTGCTTCTCCATTACTTTATTCTAGACAGTCTGCCTTTTTATTTTCTAAGTGGTCAAGTTCTTCTCTCTGCTTTTCCTTTCATTTGTTCTTCTCCTGCTCCTTGATCCTCTTCTGCTTTATTTTCCTTACATTTGTTTTCTTTTCCTGTTTCCCCCTACATTTCTTACAGAAAGCTCCATCTCCCTGCTCAATGTGCTCCTCTTCAGTTCTTTCCACCCTCATCTTCCCTTTCCATGACCTATCATGCTGAAGGCAACTAGACCACACAAGATGCACCACTTTATTTTTATTTATCTATTTATTTCTAATCTGGCATATTAATATAGTCCACTGTCCAGAAAAAGAAATTGTTAAGTCTTGTTATACCTCACATGAAAAGTCTTAAAGCATTAAAGACAAAATATTTCCCTTTGAAATAATTATAGAGTGGAACATCATGCCAATTGCTACTTCAGGAAAGGTGCTGAGCCTTTCTAGAGAACAAAATACCACAATTTAGATACTGGATAACAGAAAATAACATATTCTCTGGCTTAAGTGGTAGAGCTACTTTTGCTGCAGATATCTCTGATTGAAGTAACATTCCGAACACCTTCGAGGGAAGAAGGATTTGAGGATTCCTGCAGCACTGTTCTTAGCTTTTCCTTAGCCACTGCCACAGACTAGGTCTTTGCAAGCAGACAAAGAATTCTTCAATTCTTGAAGAATTACTCTCGACATCACACTGGGGAGTTCATGTCCTCACTATACACCTGATAGCTTATCTACATGCTAACTCTGCTGCCAATGAACTTTATCCTGTCACAGAAGTGAGGTTTGCCCCTGGCTGTTTCTTACTCCTTTGAGGACACAAAATGGATGAGCTTGTGTTCCTGAGCAGTAATGATTTTCAAATACTTCTATTCAGCCCACATACAACAAGTTAAAAATCCTATATAACTGTTTGTAAGTACCTGGAGACTTATGGGTTTCTACCAGTTATTAAAACCAAAGGCATAATTGCTGTTCTTGTGGGAGAATAGTCACAGAGTGGGAGTCTTTTAAAATGGGCGTAGAAACCAACTGCATACATTGAGGGAATGAGATCCAGATCAAATTTAACAGGATATAGGCACTTAATGGTGGCCTTTTTTATACATGCAGTACTTGAGGATTAAAATAAAAGTCATGGTCTTTCATTATGTATAAGGTAAGTTTGAAAAAATGGAGACACTTCTACAACTGCCGCCATCATGACAAGCATAAAGTAATTTGTCAATGTCACTACAGTGTCCCTGAAATTAACTCTTCATTTTGACTAAATTCCTAAATTCCTGCTTTTCTGAGTTGAGCATAAACATCTCCCACCATTATTCCAGTAAACTCTTCTAAGAATCTTTAGCATCCTTTACCTCTATGAAAAGACAACATTAAGTATTCAGTCATTTTGCTAACTTTAAAAATTTGGGTACCTTGTACTTAAACTGCAGCCTAGTGTTTGTCCCAGTCCTTGGTTTTGAAAAACCTTGTATTTAATGTTTGTATATAGAACAGAAACTATAAGTCAGAAACCTCTTCAGTCTGAAGTCCCCTTGTTTTGGCTGTTGAAAGTAGGATTTACAAATGGAAGTTTTCAAGGGAAAACTTCAGAAAAGGCTCACAAATACATTAGAATTTACCAGAACCCCATCCATCCATCCATCCATCCATCCATCCATCCCCCATTCCATCCATCCATCAATCCACCCGTCCAACCAACCCTCCATCCACCCAACCATCCATCCCACCACCCACCCAGCCGTCAATCCCACCNAAGCTTTTAATATTGCATTTTATTTTCCTTCATTTTATTTTATTTTATTTTCCTTCAGATTGCTTATAATTGTAAGCTGGAACCAAGACAGAGAAACATGTTTGTCATATACTCCAAAGAATGGGAAATTAAAAATCTGCTGTCCTTGCATTCATGCAGCTACTAGATAGTTCCTTCTCTCCTGAATAATATATTAGCCATTACAAGTGAATGTAAAAATAAATATAAGACATTTTGTCTGTGCAGTATTGCAGGACGTATTTTGTTGAGTGTTCCTGGGTTATATTGTTAGAGGTAAATGTGGGAACCAAGGATAGATCTGTCAGCTGCTGTTGGAAAAAAGAGAGGGGGAAAAAGGTGTTATAGACAATTCAGGGGAAGGAATGTTAATGAGGTGTTTTGATGTTTTGGAGCTACAGACTTTCAACTACAGTCATTCATTTTCTCTTTCTTCCCTAGTGGCTCCTGGCATTGCTTAACATAGGGATACCCATCTGGCTCAACACTCTTCTCTGTGGTACTGTTAGTGTTGTTCTGCCTGCACACCTTCTTTGTCTCAAAGTCTCTAGAGAGAAAGAATGCTAGAGCTATTATTTCTGTGTCATTTAATACAATAGTCTTCTTCACAAAAATTATTTTGCAAGCAATTATTGTCACTATACGTCATTAGATTCCAATTGGCTTCAATGCCCACTTTGCAAAATGTTATGTTGCCTTCCAGTGTGGCAAATCTAGATTAATCCCAAGGACTATGCAGTTGGAATAGTCCTAAATGCAGTGTGAAATAAACAATAAAAATCTCCAGTCTCATTTCATATTCAAGACCTTTCATTCTTCTCTGTGTGTTTGTGTAAGTGATGTTAACAGTTCACGAGACACTTGTAGATTTGAGCACAGAAGCAACAAAACATGCCTCTGAGAACCATGAACAGAATCAGTAGTGCAATTTAATATTGGGCAATGGAATATTTATTTTTGTTCGGTCTGCTGCTGGAACACATATATTAATATCTGGGTATATGTGAAATCATAAATGTTACAAAATTTTTGCAGACAAAGGAAAATATTGAAACTCTCCCCTTTGACTTTCTGTTTTCCTTGTTCTATCCCTGGCATGATGAAACCAAGGGTGAGAATTTGGAACAGATGAGGTAAGACAATTTTCATGTTTTCTTTTTTTCAGATATTTTCTCAGGGGACTTCCTTTAGAAATCCAAGCAGGAAATGACACTTGCATCCCAGGACATCATCATTAATCCACTGTGCTAGATGTTGCAGGTTACTTACTCTCCCAACAAAAACTAAAACTCCTGCAGCTCCCTCCTAATGCTTCTTAGGCATGGTATATATCATATTTTTCTTTGTGGTTTCAAAATCCAGACATTGAATCCTATTACTTTGCTGTTTATCAATTAGATTTTTTTTTCTTTTACCATGGGAATATTTAATAATTATTTTTTCCTCTACTTATTTGCACATCTGGGTAATCACCATAGCAACTGATGTATGCCAGGTGTCTATTCCAAAAGAGCTCCATCCACTCAGTCTCTGTTACTAAATTCATTGTATTAATTGCCAAGCAGATATTAAATCAAACCCAGGATTGAATAAAATATTTAAATTGTACAGTTCTTATTACAAACACTCTAAGCCATTTCTAGATAATATAAAATAGACAGCAAATATTGAAATCTCTTCAGTGTAATTTTGACTGAAAAGGGACCAAACTTGTACTTTGGAAAAATTCTACTGAACTTACTTGGTTAATATCTCTTTCTCACTGCAGTGAACTATTTTTATTTTATTTCTAAGTATTCTAAACTAACATAAAGATTATACAGTTAAGAACCGAAATGTCAGGCAAATAAAGTAAAAAGCATTTAAACCATAATTAATCACAGAATCACAAAGTAGTTTGAGTTGGAAGGTACCCAGAAGAATCATCAACTTCTACTCTTAATTGAATGGCCCAGAGGGGATTGAACCTGAGATCTTGATGTTATTAGCACCATGCAATAACCAGATGAGCTAATATATTTCTGCATGCAGATTATGTGCTTGTGCAAAAATGAATGTTAACCAAGCTATATATATTTTAATTATATATATTTATTATTTTTAGTGCAAGCTCCTATATGAACAGCATTATTTTTTGCTTTATATATGTGTTAAACAATTCAATATAGTATTAAGATTCTGATGAGTTTTAATCATTAGGTTTTAATCAACGCTTTTCAAACATTTATTAGAATTTTTTGTTTTTTCCTATTATTTAGCTATTGTCTCTTTATTAGTGTGCTAATGATTTTATTTTTAACTAACATCAGTTTGCTCAAATGTAATTCAAACAGTTCAACTAGAACTCATGATTTTTTTTTTTTTTTAGTTCCTTATAGGCCAATATTAAACTCTTGAAAACATTTCTCTTTTCAACATGCTATTTCTCCCTGATTCTCAAAAACAGTATTTTGTTGTCTGATACACTAAGCACAAGAATATTATGAAATAACAAGATAGTGTGGTACAGATAATAATCCACATACCAAATTAAAATCAGTTGTTTCTGCATGTCAGGAGTATAGCTTTACGTTTTTAACATTCTCATTTTGTAGCTGTTATTTCTAACAATAATTTCTTATTTTAAATTACAGAAACAATAATTTATAATGACCTTATGCCTTCTGACAGTTTCCAGATTTCATCTGAATTGTGGGACAGGCACTCTCCCACCACAGTACACCCTGGTCACTGTGGACAATCAGTTGCTCAGACCAGGGCGTTGACTGGAACAGACTGGTGTGCTCAGTGGCATAATTTCAGAGGCTGTGGGAGGATGATGCTAAGGTAGATGTTGGTTCTGTAGAAACAGGACACTTTTTGAGAGTCTCCTGTATTTAGGAACTTGAGTGCTTTGAAATGACTCATAAGATCATTTGATTAAAGACATTGATGTTGATAAATAATGAGCAAATAATGAGATGAACAAAAAAATACACTTCTGTAGACTCCCGATCTCAGTGAATCTATCTTATTCAGCAAATGGGTTAATATGTATGGTGGGTACTGTAGTACCTTTAAAACTTCCAAGTTTGGGACATTTGGTGTCATGGTTACAAATGTTGAGAGTGTTCCCCTGTGGACCTGAATTTCCTGAATATATGTTCTTTATATCCAAACAAATGACACTGATTGTGTAAAACAATGTTTCATTGAAAATGGCAACAAATGTACATGCTAGCCTCAATAAGAAATTTATTTATTAGATCTCTATTAAACAACTCTGAAGAATGATTTTAGAAAAAAAAGCAAATTTTTTGTGTGTTGTCTGAAAGCCTTCAACATGAAGTATTTGCCAAACCATAGATATTTCAACTCAGGTGAACATTCCCAAAGCTTAAATGCTATAAATTCAAGCTAGTATAGAAAACCATCATGATGCATTAACAATAGCGGATTTGGGTAAAAAGGCTCCCATAGGTAAACAAATGTTCAAAATATGGGAGAGCAGAAAGAAAATAGCAGTGATTACATTGGAAAATGAGGTTTATAGTGATTCAGTATTTTTGATTGATATAAAGAAATCTTTGTCCCTTAATTACAGATAAAGAACATACATTTTATTTTACTATCATTATTCTAGAATGTCACAAATACCACTGTAACAACTTTACTCAACATTTGAAATTATACCTATTGGCATATATTACCCAAATGTCAAGCCCTTTTAACTTTTTGTCATGCTAATTTTGAGACTGGAGTACAATCCCTTAAGCATTAGGAAGATAATAATAAATGCATACCTATCAAGCTGCATGCTTCTTTTTAAGTAGATGTTTGTTCATCAACAAGAGTTTGTTTTACATTGGCAAAGAAGTTTTAGTAATATATCCTGTGAAATTTCATATGAGATTTCATAGGAATATGTAATCTCATTTCAGGTCTGAAGTTATTAAAAACATTTGGTTTTATTAAATTGTTGCTAAGTATTTTTAGCATTTTTAATTAATGGAATTCATTGTCTCTCTCCCTCATCCCTATATACTTCTATATATCTACCTCCTTCTCTTTCTTACTCTTTTCCTTTCTTTCTTTCCCATGTCCTGCCCAGTGAACTAGCTTGCACAGTCACACTTTTAGTGTGCACACAGAAAGGTGACTTTGTAAGGAGTAATGCAGTTTGATAGACGATCATAAATGAAATTCAAAGGCTTTTTCTGATGATCCCCTGCTCCTTTAATAAAAATTAATGTAACGTGTTACTCTAGATTTATAAAACTGCAAACAGTAACAAACTGCTGCTATTATGCTCAGTACATATTCTAGAAAATTAAAAAAAAAAATTTTGATTGTCATGTGATTAGGATCAGTTTAATTAAATGCGGCTTGTGTTTTTCTTTGCTTTGTAGAAAAAAGATGTCTTTTTCTAAGGGATCATTTAATTCTGTCATCTTCATCTCATGAAGATCTCTGATACATGCAAGATTATCTTTTAAGCGAGATACAATTTTTGTCCCAAATACGACTTTTACAATATCATGTTTTTCCTCACTGTAAGAGATTTGTGTTTCACCATGAGTATAGATAGTACTTCTCCTACTAAGCAAATCATAGGCCAGTTTGTTTGGGGTTTTAAGACATGGTTAGAAAAATACCTACAATGCAATGTCACAGGTAAAAAAAAATCTATTTCAAAGTAAAATAACTTTTTTTTTTTCACAGAAGTTCACATTTACTGCAGCATAAAATTATCCATATGGGTAGATATCACACAATAGCTGTAATATCTCATCTTGATTTCCATCTTTATTTCTATTTCCATATGGATTTATCCTCAGCAAACTCAATGGTGTGTCCATTATAGTAGAATTGTTAATGGGTTTCCCCATAAGGGTTCCATGAGTTAAAGATACTCTTACAAGAGTACTCTTACCTGAAGAGTAAGATCAGCCATGTAATTTTTGCTGTTGAAAACTAAACCCAAGTATATTTTTCTTGTTAATATTTTTTACCTCTCACTTTATTCTTGGCACTACCTCAGGATCCTTGAAGTCGGTAGAACATTGTCTTTTAAAACTAGAACCATGCATGCCTAATTTTTAAAAAATCTTTCTAAATTAATACATTAAATTAAAATCTGCTTTTGTTTACGCTAATGATACATAGGTAGATTTTGAATAACTAGTTTTAGTAGTCAAAAGGGTTAAGATTTTCTTTACTCTACTGCCTTGTACCAACATCAGAGAGCATGTTTTATCTCACTTCAGTGCAATGAGCACTTGGCCACAACAAAAGTTAGTTTAAATTAAGGGGAATGGCTGATCACAGTCCTTGGTTTTGGCAACATTCCTAGGGACAGGGAAGCAAACTGAGTTTGAAGATCCATTGTCCATAAAATAAATGAAATTTGTATTTTATTTTAATTTTCTGAAATAAAATGGTGGAAGGAAAATATGTAGGGGTTGTGTGCAGAAAATACCACCCATAATTCTCTGTAAGACTCCAAGGCTGAAAATATACTTTATTTATCACCGTCATTGTGTCAGATATGGTTCCAGAAAACGGCAATTTAATGAATTTGTGGGTTTGGTCCAGAAACTCAAGAACTCCTGTAATAAGCAAAGCCCTAAATCCATGTCACTACCACACAGAAAACAAATAATGACAGAGAGGTGCCCCTATTTGTATGCATATTGCTGTTCAACGTTATGCCTCTGTCTAGAGAGGGACGGGAGATAGTGAAAAAGAATGAATTAATCATTAGACTGTGATTTTTGGTTCTTTACAGAGACACAATGACTGATCTAAATCATCCACTACAATTCATCTTCATCAAGTCCCATTTGTTCTTTGTCTCCTTACTGGTGTTCCCCATATAGCTTTAAAATGACTAAGAGAAGACAGAGAGAAAAAAAAATGTAGATTTTGATAAGAGAACTTGCCCAGAAAACAGAAACTCAAGGATAGAGACAACTCAGATCCGTGATGTGCCTACACCTATAGTTTTGCTACTCTTGACTGCATTGCCAACAGAGATTTTCCTTCGCCTTTGCCCAGGATGTGTAAGATTGCAGAAGAGTACTTTTTCTTTTTGTATTAACATTAAAGCTGGACAATATTGCCCCTTATGCGCAATATAGGCCATGCATAAAATAACCTAATGCACTATAAATTTTCTAGATGAAATTTAAAGCGTAAGGAAGTGTTCAATAAAATTTTAATGACATTCTAAGCATTAAGCAGACTCAGAATAGACTTCAAAATTCAACCTAGCTGCTTTCTCCCAGTGCAGGAGTGGAAAGGAGAAATTTGTTACTTTTTGGTTACATTCTTCATCTCCTTACATAAATGAGGTACTCCTGGACAGGATCTGTTATGAGACTATGCAAAACTAATTATTGCTTTTCTGAAGAAAAAAATGAATAACCAAGAAGCTGCTATTTTGTGAAACCTATCATGCAGCATCTAACAAATAGCCTTGAGGGGCTTCATAATTACTGACAGGGATATGAGAACTGACAGATTTCAGGTGTATGCTACAGAATAAAAAGGAAATATTATAGGCTTGGTTAATGATTTCTCATTTATATTTACACATTTGACAAATCCAGCAACTACTGTCTTACAAGAAAGACCTGGTTTTGCTACCTTTTGAATGAAGATGGATGGTTCCAACTACTTTGTTTTCTCTACTGAAGGAGGGTAGGTAAAATCCTGCAGAGAGAGGCTTGTAAGTCTTGTAAAGCTAATTCCTGAGAGATTTCCAATGCATTGGTTGAAATATGTTTCTGAATAATGGTTGACATAATGTTAAGGTGAAACAACTTAGCATTTTATGTATTATTTTTATGGCAATAAATGTTAACCAGTTTTAATATCCCACACAATTTTCTTGAATTCCACAGGAAGAAAATCATTATATATACAAAGCATATCAGGTTGAGTTATTTAATTTCTTATGTGACTGTTACAGCACTACTTCTACCTGCTACTTATTAAAAAAAAAAAACCCAAGACAAATAAAACCCACCAGATTGTCTTGCCGGTGAACCTTAGCTTCTTTGCACTGAATATTGCACTGATCACTGGACTACTAGTAATTTCAGAGAGTTTTCAAAACTTTTTAATTCATGAATTTTTAATTTTCATCAGGAATCATATTTTCCCCCATCTCCACTATTTAGACATGTCCCAAAGACTGACATATATTTTCTAAACTAGTTATTTCCTTAATATTCCTTAATATTCCACAGGTGCTGATCTGTGTATCCTGCATGTCTTCTTTGTATTGTGTCAACATTTGTAATCTCAGCCATAAATAACAAAATTTAACTGACTGCAGTAGCTGTACGACTAGCTGTCTATAAGTTTCTGTGAGACACTTAGATATTTTATCAGTTTTACTTAGACATTTTTATTCAGGTTTCAATTTCTTCGTTTCTGACTCAATTACTCTTTTTTATTATTTTCTAAGACTTTTTTTTCTGTTCTTTTGCATCATTTGGTTCTTCTTATCATTTGTGCAAAAATACCTACTTGTCACACACATGCATAATGCAGTTGGTCAAGGTAAAGCAAGTTTTAAAGGTAGGTCATTTATATATAATTTTGTCTATTATATATATTGCTCCTGATCTATTAATAATCAAACTAATAGAAGAAGAAAGCCAGATGAAAGACACTGATGAGTTAAAGTTTCCCATGGATCAGGAATCCCAGCTCCCTATCACTTGAAATCACTATCCTTCAAAATGCTTCTATTGACTATGTTAACCAGTCCTTCCATTATGAAGAAATCTAAATATCCAACTCAAGAGCATGAACTGGATTTCAGCAAGCAAAGAATTGACTTTTTTCACTGGTTATCTCCTGGAATTTTCAAGTACTTCTAAAGGATAATGTGATTTATTAAATGTAATGTGAATTGTTGTTTCCTTTAGTATAGTAACATTAACTAAGTGTCCTGAAAATTACTGTGCTGGTTTTGACACCCCCTGGAAGTTAAACTCCAAATAAGCCACTTCTCTAACCCATGTCCCCTCTGCTAAGGACAGGACAAAAGCCAAGATTATGGCTTGAGATAACAGTTAACTGAAAGCAGAAAGCAATGGAATAAGACACTGACAATAACAACAGCAATATTGATAGCAAAAGTATACAAAAAAGGGAAGGTGTTTTACCCACAAAAAGTGTTCACCCTCGGGAACAAAATGACCAAGTTGGTGAACACCCCGCATAACTCTCACCCACTCATGGATTTCCTAGACAAAGATAATATAGTGACTGTTACTACCCACACTGTCCACATGGCTGCTGGGAACAAAGGCAAGATCGGGACTACCATTTCCCAGCTCCAGCCCAAAATAACAAAAATCAATGGCAAACATACCCCCCCAAAACCTAGGTTGGTTGTACCAGGTCGTGTCTCTCGCTGTTGAGCTCAGTTGCTCACCAGGTTCTTGTGCTTGACTGACGCCATGGTCTTTTCTTCCTACATTATTTACATTACTGTGTATTGGAAACATATTTCAGATGCTAAAATTAAGGCAGTTAGATTATAACAGTGAATTACAAAAAGATTTTTAAAAAAATCTAATCCATCTATATTCAGACCTGGGATATCTTCATCTATGTAGTTTTCAGGATCATCCTGGAAATTAAACCATAGGAAAATAGTTCTGCTACAAGAATGCCAAATATATACAGAAGTATTGCCTGTATATGTCAGTCATGGAAACTGTGTCAAAGGAAGTTTCAAATGAAAGCATAATTTTCCTTTTCAAAATATGAAGAAATGAACTAAACAAGAAGTCCCGTCAAAATGTTGAGAATTATGCTATTTTCTACCTTCTAAATTTCTGTGAGCTCTGATTGTGCATTAACGAAACACAGAATCACATTCTCCAGGCATTTCCCTGGTTTTTGAGCAAAACAGAAACTTTACAGCATGTCAGAGGAGCAAGCAGAGCTCTTTAATATTGTACTATTTCATCCTTCTCTCATAACGTTAGATCCAAATTCTGCAGGGACATGCACAGGTTTAGCTTTATGCACTGTGAGTTATTTCTTGGACTTGACAGGGAACTGAATTCCCATTACATTAAAAAAGGTTTTCTCTTTTTGAGGTTCGACTTGCCAATCTGTCAGCTACCCATATTGAGTTTTCTGATCAAGGATTCATGAGTGAAAATACAGGTTTTTTTCTTCACAATGTCCAGGAAAGCTTTGGTCTAGAATTTAAAACTCCTGGGTATCCAAACCAGTCTGTTTCAGCCATTTTCACTAGTGATGAATTTGCATGTTCTGCAAACATCCTCTGAAAAATAATCAGATTCATTATTTTCTCAAAATACCACACTGGCACTTACTCATATGTTTAATGAAGGTTTTGACTATAAGTTTCAGGCAAATCAACATTACTGAGATTTATAATTAATATTACACTATTGCCAAACTTATTCCAAGATCAATATGAATCTGTATCAGCTTAAGTACAGGCCTATGAAAAGAATTATGTTAAATGGCAACCCCACACAGAACTTTTGATTTAAAATTAGGGACAAATATGTCCATCACCCCAGATGTCATGCCTGATGTGAAGTGTCAGGACAGCTGACTTTACGACACAGTGGTTCTTAACTTAAACTCATGATATTCGTCCAAGATAAAAGCACTGAAAATGTATTTTTTACGTTTTTATAATTGTACATTACCTTCCCTGTTCTCCTTTCTTCATTTTGCATTACAGAGTAAACTGATGTTTCCTGTTAACTTCTCAGTGGTCCAAGGAAGCAAGTTATATTCCAACTGAAAAACATTTTGATCAGTATTGATGTTGTAGTTACCCAAAGGCCTTTCCCAAACCTTTTAAAAATCTGAACTTCATACTTGCTTTGTTTTTATAATATGGAAAACATTTGTTGTATTTGTATAATATGGAAAACATTTGTTTTCTGTATCTTAGGCTACTAGATCTTGACACTGAATGATGATTCCCAAACTGGAAAACTCATATTGGTGCAATACAATAACTTAGAAGGATCAACATTGCATTGAGCAATGAGAAGGACTGTATGCAAACACTGTGCCAATAGAGACAGAACTTGTATTTCCCATAATACAGCAAAACTGAGGAAATGTCCAAATGAAAACCGGAAACTTATCCCACAAGGGTCCATACTGAGACCTTTTAATACATTCATTTATCACATCCATAGTGGGATTGAGTGCACCCTCAGTAAGTTTGTGCATGACACCAAGCTGAGGGATGGGATGCCATCCAGAGGGACCTTGGCTGTCCTGGAGTCAGTTCATTTGAACATTGTGAAGTGTTACTAGAATGAAGGCCAAGGGCAAGTACCTGCACCTGAGGTGAAGTAATCCTCAGTATAAATACTGACAGTGGGATGAATGGATTGAGAGCTTCCTTATGGAGAAGAACTTTGTGAGTCTGCTGTAAAAAAATTGGATATGAGCTGGCAATGTGTTCATGTCTCGAAAAAAATCAGAGTGCTATGTAAAAACCTTTTATGTAAAAAGGTTTAGAGTGTTGGAGTACAGTCTGGAGAGAAGAAGGTTTTAGGAACACACTATTAAGGTCTTTCAGTACATAAAGGGGGTTTATCAAGAAGACAGGAATGACTACCAAGACCTGTAGTTACGGGACAAAGGGGCAGCTTTTTTAAACTGATAGAGCATAGGTTTAGATTGGACATGAATAAAAAAATTATGATAAGTGTGCTGAGATATTAGAACAGGTTGCCCAGAGAAGTTGTGGATCACAGAAAATGTTCAAGGCCAGGTTGGACAGTGCTTTTAGCAACCTGATCTAATGGAAGGTGTCCCCACCTTTACCAGGATGTTTGGCCCAGAAGATTGTTGAAGGTCCCTTCCAACCCAAATATTCTAAATTTCTGTAAAATAAAATGAAGAAAACAGAAGCATTTATTTTACATTTATTAAAAAAAATATATTTTTGAGAAATAAAATAAACACTAAAGTACATCCAAAACTGAACTCCATATATGCCTGTTGTGAAAGAAATCTATTTATATGTAGTACACGAAAAAAATTCAAACACACAAAAAAATTCTACGTTTGAAAAAATGTCCTTGTTCTGTCAAGGTTAGTGCTCTGCACAGGATGTACAGAAGGATGAACTCTTTTCTCTGCAGTCAACCTTATTGTAAAACAAAGTTCATGGAAAAAAAGAAAAAAGAGTTCCTTGAGGCTCTTCCAAAAACTTTCACCTCACCAAGGGGCATCTCAAAAAGTAACACAAGTTAGCATCTCTGTGGGTCAGGACAGCATAGGGAGTGTCAGAACAAGTGAGCAAAGACTCAAGGAGAGATCAGACTTCAGATATGACATTTGGAAGCAAAATATATCAAAAACCTGCAAGAAAATCACACACAGCCTTGGCAGTAAGTAGGAGGTTTTTACCTTAGTTTTCTGTTTATGTTCACTTTTTTCCCTGAAAGGTACCATTCTAACTTCCAGAGCAGTATTAAATATGACCAGTAATGTGTTATGGAATGATTTTTCTACCTTGCAATTTGAAGAATTGACGTGCACAGTTCATTGTTGCAAATAACTCAAGCAACTAACTTTTCCCATTCATATTACTGAATTAGTTGCAGAAGTTCTGTCACTGTTCTCTTATTTGAAAAGAAAATATGCTGATATTAAGCACCTACATCCTTCAGAGGACAGACAGCATTTCCACCTTTTTTGTGTGTTTTTATTTGATGACTCATCCCCTTTTTATTCTTTATTCTGGTTTACTTTTTTAGGTGGGCTTTTTTTTTTCCTCCCCAAGAAAACTATTTTTCATCCTTATACGTGAACACAGAGCTAAATGGAATACACCAAATTATTTGCATAGGCTTTTGCTGTTACAGTTCATGAGCAATGGATGAGCTGTGACTCTCAGGCCACTTTCTTCTCACCCACTCAAGCTGGAGAACAAATCAGAAAGACAAATATAAGCTACAGCATCATGGCTCCTCTCCCTCTCACCACGCGCTGGCTGTTGTAAAAGAACAGCAAATGGAAGGAGAGTTGACTGTGTGGTTTTGTCAAGTAATTTGGGTTTATTCATACCAGTGACCCATGAAAAGAAAAATGTTCTTGGTCAGAACAGATCATCAGTGAAGTTTGATGTAGTGACACCATATGGGCCTGTATCTGGCTTATTTCTTGGTTGTCTCAGTATCTCATTCTTTTGGCTGCTGGTACACAGCACTTCACATATCACCGCAGGTTTTCATCATGTGGTAGCTGCTCCATCCTTCCCCCTAGCCCTGGGGGACTAGTGCAGGAAGACACACCAAAACTCCGGTGCCAGGGGAAGTTGTGAAGGCTTTCTCCTCTTGTATCTGTAAGTACTGCAGCACTTGGTGGTATGTGGAAGACCTATCTCTCTCCTAATTTGAGAACACACTTTTTTTTTTTTTTTGTAAAGCTACCTGTTTTATTTGTCCAGATCCCTAGAGTAAAAAAAATTACACATATATATACACATCATTTTTATATTTTTGACAGAGGAGAATTGTTTGAACTGCAACTTTCAAATTTTGCATCTGTAATAAAAAAACTGCTCATTTTTGACCCTGTCCCTCAGAGTAAATTTGCCTTTTGTCTTATGTTTACATGCATCTTTTTAAAAGCTCTTAAATTATTATGTTAAATTATTTTCCTTTGTTGACCTTATTTTATGTTTGATGCGCTTTTCATATGCTTATGACAAGAATATATTTATATTACTTTGCAACTTTTAATTCATTTCTTCTTAAACTCTCACCCAGCTAAATCATTTTTTCAAAGCCCAGTCCTGTCTTGGTTAACACCTCTTGAATAGTGCAAAGTGCAGGAAGCACATTGCTAGAACGTTCTGGTCACCACATTGTATTAATTGCCTCAGGAAAAAATATCATGAAGAAAAGGAAGCAAAAATCAAAAATTCAAAGTAAAATTGACACCAAGACTTTAACCCCTCTAAACTTCCCAATCCTATTTCAGCAGGGGTAAAGTGAGTTGGCTAAAGAAACATATATAGTTCAAATGTTTGCTTTATGGGCTGAGCCAAAGCTGCATTTCATTGCAGGTAATCACTTATGTCAGTATAAATTGGAATAATCCTTAAACTGTCTCAAGTTTTACAAAACTTTATTGGGATTAATATAGTGCTATGGTGAAATTTTAACCATGGCCACAGAACACATTTGTAAACAAAGTTAAATAGTGGTAGAGAAGAATTCTTGAACATTAATACAATGATGAGATAAACTGATGAACTGAACAGTTGATTTTTTTAGTTGTACTTTCTTTCCATTTCTCTAAGAAATAATTAATTTCAGTATATTTAGCATACTGATGTCTTCTTATGTATCCAACAATCATGCTGGGAAGGAATAGCATATACTTTGGGGGGTGTGAAACAAACCGTTGAATAGTAGAGTTGGCAGTAGTTTGAAATGAGGTTCTGGTCATCAAGTTGCAGAGAGGGTAAAAACTAAGACATCCTAAGCAAGAATAAGAGTTTGCTGTGATTTAGTGAGACATTCAACTACCTGAGACTAAGCCCAAGAGCCTAAGAGCAGGAACCTGCTCTGCATAGTTGCTATAGAAAAAAATAGGTACAAACTCATCTTATTTCAGTTCTGACCTAACTATTTAGGGATTTCTCAAAAGCTAATCAGTCTTTAATGTAAACAAACCTTTATAAAGTAAAGGCTGAGTCACGTCTGGTTCAGTGATATGGTGAATAAGGGGCTGTTACTAAATAAATAAATAAATAAACAAACATATCAAAAAGTAGCAAATACTTTTAAAAAGAGAAAAAAAATAGAAAGAAAACAAACATTTTAAATATTTCACAGTTTTCTTTCTCCTAGTTATTTCCAGTCCAGTTTGTTCATGTGAGGCTCTGTTTCACTAGATAATTCCTCAAGTCATTGAGGAATAGAGGGGAAATCAGATGCATTTGAGCAAACTCTGCAGTCATTAAGTAATCACACTGCCCTGTTGGTGTAATCCAGAAGCAACAAAAGTAGAAGAGTAGAACCCATTAAGTTCTCGTTATAGGATCAAATGGGCTTATGCAGAGTCGTATAGTTGTTTGCTGCAATTTCATCTAAAGTACTGTGTAACATTTCAGCCACAATTATGATAATCCATCCTCAACCCCTCAGAGGCATTTTTCAGTGGAATAATGAACGTGTAAGCTGAAGTTTCAATTGTCAAGAACAAGCGAAAATGCAGACCTGAAAAAAATGCAGTTACATAGAAAATAGGTAAATATATGAAAACAATCAAACAGAAAGATAGGTGAAGAAATAGCCATTTAACAGTACATGTTATGGCTGATCTAATACGATACTTCTCCACTTATATTTCAGATCAAAGCTGCATTAAGGATAATATCTCAAACAATATTCTTCCAAAGGGTGTTTGTGAAACTTAACACAAAATGAAATGCACATCTAATTCTTCCATCTTCCTTGCTTTATCTGGCCATCAGCTTGCTCATGATTTTAGCAGATGTTTCTGCTTTTGGTTGCTAGACAACTTAATGAACCAGGTTTTTCTCTCCTTCTTTTTCATCCTTCGAGGAGCAAATGCATTCACGAGCAAATTCTTTGCTATACTTTGGAAATGAATTTTGCATGTTTCACCCAATGCTTCCAGTACTGTTATATCATGAAATTCGTATTCTTAGTACATTATTTACGAAAATATCTAAATAATTTTAAAAATGTGAGGTTCGGAATAGTATGACCAACAAGAGGACCCACTTTCAGTGATGCTAATTGCAAGATAAGTCTTTGTCCAAGCTCTTACATGTACCCTATTCTCTGTTATACACAGCAGAATAAAGCTGGGTCCTGGAATGATTGCAGCAACATTTTAAGCTGTGTTGGAAGTGCTACACACCAGTAAAACAAATTGAAGAATAATGGAGCTATCATTTTGTGATTTGAACTTCCTCGAATGGCATTAACAGTTCCACAGTTAACTTAAGGAGCAAGCTTTTATTGTGACTGCAAGCAACAGAAATGCCATCAGTACAAAATATTGAAGTAACAACAGAAAACGGTTCTCTGAGCTGTTGTTGTTAATTTAAGAAACCGATGGGGAAAAAAATGTCCTTTATGTCTGTTGGAAACCATACATAGATGTTCAGATAAAATATTTCCAAAAGACATTTTTAGGGAAGCTGCTTCAGGATTTCCATTAAAATATTTATTCAATAGGTTTTTCAGAAGATTTCACAACTCGGGTCCGAATTAAACTAATAAGAGCTAAATATATACTTTTTCTTAATTATTATTTTTTAAAAAATTCCTGGTGATTCTAGCACTTATTTGTCTCAAATCTTAAAAACTTAAATCTATGTAAAATCTTGTTTTTAATGTTATCCAACAAAGCTTTATTTTTTTTTTCTTTCCACAGATACTGAAACGTAAAAGGCGTGAAATCAGCCCCAATTCTGTTTGTGGTAGAGAAGTCTGTTTACATAAACCAGCCAGAATATGTGCTAATTTTTTTTTTTTCTGGTCTGTTATAAGTACCAGCAGTGCTGAAATCTCAAGGACACAACAACCTGACTGAAGGAGAAGAGTCTGAAACACTCAAAAAACTAGTCTAAGTAAGTAAATCGGATGCAGAATTGAACTTAACTCTCGGTGAATATTAAAAATATTAAAACAAACTCAAATATTTCTGAATCTTGTATAATTTGTAGAGTATACAAGTCAGATACAGCTGGGAGGAGGCTGTGTGATTACTGCAGATTCCCATGTGGGTGCACGTCAGATTTATTCTGTCCTATTGGGAAAGAAAGGTGGTGAGACAACCCAGAGTTCTCTGCCTGGAACATCTGTGTTGAGCAGTAAGCAGGACTGGAATAAGGACTTTCTACTGACTGCTCTGTTCAATCTTATTAAAATAATGAAACATAGTTTTTTGGTTTTTTTTTTTTTTGGTTGGCTCTGTTCTTGTGGGTTTTTTTGTTTTTGTTTTGCTTTTGCTTTTTCCCAGTGTTACTTGTCAAATGGGTAAGATTTTTCATTCTTGTGAGGAATTTTGAATCTTTTACTAAATTTGGCCTCTGATAGATAATCTGATAACATGTGAAGGATTCCTTTTAAGTTTATTCAGGACTCAGTGCAAATCCATGTGAAGTCTAAACTAATGCTTCTATTGCTACCAATAACAACATCATTGAAAGAATTCACTTTAATTTTAGAATAACCACATGTGCAGCCACTGTAAGTACTCTGTTTTTCCATCAAATGCAAGATGTGCAATGTTATTCAAAACCACTGCAACTTATGATACTTTCATATTCAAGCTGAGGGATTCTTCTCACCCTATATTAACCATATAGGTTTTGCCCCTAAAATTTTATACCCATTTCAGTGAAAAATGGCTAATCTACAAAACAGTTTGAATCTCTGTCAATTCAAAATAAGACCAGCATGCACTCATTCAATGTTCAGTTTCCAAATTTTAACATTTTACTCAGTATTTCTGCTCTTTTTATTTGGCAAAATACTTTTTGCTTTGCTAATATTTTCTGTAGATTTTGTAAAGTTTTTTATTTTCCACTTTCTAATCTCAATAATGTTGTTGAAAAATCAGTAGTAGTATTAATAACTTTCTCTACTAACTGCCTGCCAGTTCCCTCAATGCATCTGAGATGCTGTGATATGGATTAAAAAAAAACCAAAAAAAACTTATTTGCATCAGATTTGTCTACTGCTCTGTTTTTCATTCAGAAGTTAATACTAACCAATATCCCTTTTCAGAGTGTGTGGAGTGTGTGACAGACTGTTAAAGGTGTAAAGAAAGAGAATAATGTGTTATCTATCTGCTTCATAACAAGCCAATCAACAAAATGTAGAAAAACATTTTAAATATTGTGGTCGTTTTTGGTTAAATTATTTTTTAAATCTATTTTAATTGCTTTTAGTCATACTGAGTACAGAAGGACTGGCAAGAGCTAAGTTGTATTATGCCAGACACTGTACAAACTCAGAGACAGTCCTTCCTTCAAAATCTTCCATTTGATATCTATTTTTGTTGGAAATTTCTCATGATCAACTCAAAGTACAGTCTTAGGACATACCCACACTGTTGCAAGTGACCATGAGTGATTTTCTGACACTCTTAAGTGTATCAGGCCTCGCTTCACTCCACTGAGACCCCTTCACTGAGAATGCTACCCAGAAGCTGTGGTGTCTTAGTGAGTGATCAGGAAAGTAATGCTGCAACTGTGGTACTGAAAATACAGAAGTAAGAATTTGATGCTTTCCAGCAATTACATTAAGGAAAAATTAAAAACCTAAGGTACTTTTCTTTCTTTTTTTTCGTTTTTTTTCCCTTTTTTTCTTTTTTTTTTCTTTTTAGCAGGGGTGTTATGTTCTATTAGTAAAATTTTACAATGCAACAGAGAGCTGATCCTTAGAGTCTGAGCTTGTAAGCAAATAAAGTAACAAGTAGAAAAAGCCTGAGACTTCTGAAAGATGTTAGAGGCAGAGTTTTAAAGGAATATCTAAGCATTATTGGCAGACATCCAAAAGAATGTGTTTGTGATGAATACATTTAAATCTGGCATGGCTACAGCACTAAATATGCTCACCTGTTATGTTTGCTTTTCAAATAAAGAGAAGGAACAAGGGCTGAAGAATAGGACAAGAGTTTAGTAATGATTTGCAGACAACTGGTAGAAACTGAGATCAGTATAAAATGGACCCAGGAGGCAGACGTAGTTTATGAAGTAAGAAGAATAATGATACAGATAATTAGGAGAATTATATTTGTTCCTCTTTCTCTAAAGCAGCAGATGCCAGCTGTTAGAAGTTGAATATTAAAACTAGTGTCCCTGTAGTATGATCCTGTACAAAGGAACCTCAGTTGTAATATCATGAAACAATGTTCTAAGAATATGAACATTCTCATGTTTCTTCTCAATACTTTGCTAAGCTTTTACCACAGCTAGAGGCAGACTACTGGGTCCCAGCTGGGTCAGGCTTTGTTGAATTCTTTGAAAAGCTAAATAAGAATTCATATGGCTTCTTTCCCCACTGAAATAAATCTTTCTTCCACAAGGAATTCTGTCACTTACAGTTTTTCTGGCAAACTAAAATGCTTTAACATTCCGTATTTTAATTACTATTTGTTCACTTCATAATATACACAGTCTTACCATCTGAGAAAAGCATTTTTAAAATACAGTCAGTAATAAATTTCTGTTATATTCACTTATTGCTTGATAAGATCAGTTGCTTTAGAGAGAGAATCGCTCTTCACTTCTAATAGAAAGATTGCCATTATGAGAAAAAGGAAATATTAACTCACTTAGGTGTTCAGGGATAAATGAGACTCAAGCAAATATTGTATGTTCTGACAACAGAAATTGAAGTATTAGGTCTTTGATAAGTAACTGTCTTTTTGAATTATTGCATTATTTCCAGACTAAGAACTTTAAGAGTAGCCATTTATTTTTATATACCTACATATCTGTATATGCACAGAGTATCTGAATAATGAGACTTTCTTCCTAAGGATAGTTATCTGTCCTGAATTAGATGTATGTGTGCACATATGCAGATGCTATTAATGTATATGCATAGTACATTTACCATGCTCTGATTATCAGTGGGAGCCAGCTTCAGTTTCAAAGAGCCATAATTAAACACTGGCCTGAGTTCTATCCCAAACTCAGGGAAAACTAGACTAAACTGATTGCTCAGTGACCTTTTATGTCTCCTCACAAACAATGAGTCAAGTCCCTGTTGTGGAGGGAGGAATGAAAAGAAGAGAAGAAAGGAGAAATGTAGGCTGCAATAGTATCTATTTTACAAACTCACATGAATTTAATATAATCTCTTTTATTGTGAAGAAACTGTTAAGTGGTTGGAATGTCTGTCTTGCAACAGTGTTGGACTCATTGCCAGCTGATGGAAATGCTGGACACCTCCTACCTCTCTTGTTCTCTGTGCAGGAGCCAGTATTCAGCCAGTCCCCCATTGACCGAAGTTTTTCTTCAATATTTTTTCTTGCTGGTCAGAAGCAGAGCACTTTAGTGACATATCTGCTCCTTAGAGAATATCACAGAATACTGCACTACATACAGTCTGCTATCACATATTTCACAAGTGGAATTTTCTTTACCTGGGATGTCAGTTTGCTAAATTTGAAGGTTGACATATTTGATTAGAACGAAAGCTTGCCACAAGGACTCCTTCACTCAAAGCCCTTTTTCTGCACCAATGATAAGAGTATGACTTTCCATCTATAGTTTTCCAGCATGACTTACTGGTTTTTTTTTAATTTTAGGCCATCTGGTTTACATAAACTTCTCTTTGCATTGCTGCCATGGGGAAATCAAACACTGAAAGAGTAAGACCTAAAAGTATGGCATGCATGATACAAAGCAATTGGATATTCCATTTTAGAAGTGTTTTGCTTCTCCGTTTGTGTTCTTGCACATCTATCTAAATTCATATGTGCTCCTACTGTAATGATTTTACTGTGCTTTTCATATCTGCTAGGACATACTGTGGTCTCCAAGGTGAGGGGGTTACTGAATCTCATAATCTGAAAGAGTTGAGGTTGCTGTAACTCCTTTCCTGCAAAGCGAGGATTCATAAAAGTCATATATTCAAACACGAGCATGTACTATGTATACACACGTGTGCACATCTGGACGCACATATCACACACCTGTGCTTGTGTCCCAGTTACACTCAGAACTCACACTAGCTCAAGTGGCACCAATGGCCTCTTCCCATTTCACTCAATGCCTGATTCTGAGGAACGTTTGGTATGGGGAAAGATCAATGCACACCTGGATGTACCTTCACATGTGTAACGTGGATCCCTCCTGAAGCTGGGATCATCCAATTAATTTATCCATTGGCTTCTCATGCATCCAAACCTTCCCGGTTGCCACACCTGGACAAATGAGCCACTGAGACCCCAAGGTCACTTCAGCTGCTGGTACAGACCTCTCACACTTTCACACCCACACTCATTCCAATTGCTGACATTCAGACCCACATAAACACATCTGAGTTGAAAATGGAAGGATATAAGAGAGCAGAGAAGACTGTGTTGACAACATGGCATGACCAGATATGTGCTGAACAGGAACCTGTTTACATGTTCCTTTTATTGTCTGATTCCTCTATCTTTGTCCCTGCTTGTTCCTTTCCAATCCACCTTGTTCCCTCCCATTTTCCATCTTTGCTTCCTTCCCCTAACCATCCTGGAATGTCCTGTGTGATCCCATAATATGCCCCATACCCTGGACAGTGATCCCCCTCAATTAGAAAGGTGACTTCCAAAGCTTCCGTATTGGCTCACAGTGATGGATGGTCCCATCTTGACATGGGTGGAGGCTGACACTCTCCTTGGATCACTGTGGGAAACCCTGGAGTTCATTTGTCAAAAGGGTTCTTAGGGCTTCTATGTCTGGCTTCTGTGCCAGACTCTCTGCACCATCATGCATATGTGTGTATGTGTGTGAGATTTTAATCACATAAACTGACATCCACATCTCCTTCTCTGCTGTTAAATTAAACTTTTTATTTGGAAAGTATTCAAATAAATAGAGGGAGACATTCCAAATGGTCTCACTTAGTCTTACAGTATCAAGGCAGGTGAAGGGTCCTGAGAAGGATGCTGGAAACAGGCATCAGAAAGAAAAGTATAGCATGTTAAAATAAAAAAGTGAATTATTATGTTTGGATAAATAAGCATTATTTATGTAATAAAAATTCCAGGAGCAATATTTGAAGGAATACTAAAATGAAGGTTGAGTTTGATGTACTTAGAGAGTATTAGTGTTTTAGTAGGATTCACCAGATAATGAAATATTCAGAGCTAGGCTTAGGAATGTCAGTCTGTTGGTTAAAGGTCAGTTCTGAATAAGTAGCTAAAGGAGGCTAATTTGCAGTGATGTGATTAATTCTCCAAGACTATGACAGCAATCCACTGTTGTCATTCTCTTAGTTATCTCTGAGAACAATTTAGAAAATCTCTGATGAAAATGTTACACAGAATTTATAATAGGCTTTCAAACTTAAAGATTTCCAGGACTGCTTTAGAGAATATCTGTGGCACCTTGATCCACATGTTTGTTTCTTGCTTTGTTTTTCTCTTGGTACTGTTACAGGGCTTCTCGACTCAGCATTATATTGTCACCCCACAACATGCTAGGGAGCTGGATCCTGTCAGCTAACTCTGATGAGTGGTCAGCTGAGGATTCAGCTATTCTGTTTAAAAGCAAGATTTTTTTTTAACTTGCTGTCATTTTGTATCCCCTCAAATATGGGTTGAACTAATGTTTATATCATCTCAGTGCAGTATCCAATCCACTGGCTAGAATCTTTTTGGAAGTATACCATGGATCCAGAGGCTAGGATGTACAGCCAACCTATTTTGAGACAAAAGATGGAAAAGAATGTCTTATAGCTACAGTGAACTGACTATATTTAGATGCACAAGTATATTGAAAACAGTCTTTATTGTTCAATCGTGGAATAGAGGGAAGCTACGGCATTTGCCCATGATTCCAGTGTTCCAATTTATGACGTTGTTTTTTAAACATTACTAACTATGCCAGCTGTCTTCAACCCATATTCTTGGGGGACAATGACAATTCCATTTTCTCTTTTCCTTGATGGAGTGTTCCAAAAGTCAACCTTTGCCATTCTTTCATCTGCTGTGAGGCAAAGGGTGTCAAGAGTTTGAAAGAGCACAGAAGAACAATTCTCTTAGAACTTTCTTATCTTTGATGGCAATCTGAATTTCTGCTTCCCATTTGTTTTTTAATCTGCTGTGACTTCTCCATTTCACACTACTTTGAATTTCAGAGAGAATGGCTATTTGTCTTTTAAATACATCTGTTTTTTTCCTCTTGCAGTTTGGTAATTTATTTTCACTGTCAGAATAAGGCAGACTGCTGCATATCAGCATAGGGCTTTTTTTAGATATATAAGTATCTAAAGTATTTTGAGAATTTTTGCGGGTTTTTTTGGTGAATTGTTTAGATTAATTCTGACCTGATTCAAAGATGTAATATTTTGTTCCACCTAAATTACTTATATATATACATACCCATTTAATGCAGAAGATATTAAAGTCCTTTTAGAATGAGAGCTAGAAAAAAATCAAGTAAATGTGGTTATTAATTTCACAGCCATGTCTGATAGAAGCAAATACTGAGTTTAGTTCAACTGGACTGGAAATAGGTACGTTTATTGAAGCCACAAGTGATCAAGTGATAAGCATGTAAGATCAGATATGAAATGCAACAACAATAATTTATTTTTATTTATTCTTTTTACATTCTTGTCCATGTGAGTGATTAGGGAAAACCCATTTGTTTTTTAATCCAAACTTCTATTCCCACTTGATTTACTATCATGATATGATAAACTTTATAAAGTGTTTGGTACCACCACTACCATAAAGGTGGACTTTCGTTTCTTTCATACCACAGGAGTAATACATAAGGGACATTTTTATTGGTCAGGATAGAGGTTTTCTTCTAGAATAAAAAAAATAGGGTGTCATCTGGCTAGGACATGCATCCTGTGTTTTATGGTCTATCCACATATGAAATCTTTGAAATGGTCTATGAAACAGACCTTGGAAAGACAGTATACATCTGAATTTAAATAAAAGCTACTGGTCTATTATATTACTATTAGTACTGAATACTAATGTGTTTGAAACCAAATAGACCTCCATGGATTCTTGATATCAATGCAAAATCTTGCCTTTGAAAAACTATAGCAAAGAAGGTTTTAAATTTAATTGTTATAATGCTTGTATCACCTCTACTAATGACTATGCAAGTAGGTTCTACAACAACAACAAACAACAACAAAATCTCCAGCTTTAACAAGGACAAATATTCTTTCTAACTTTTCTTTCTATATGTCTGTAATCTTTTCAAGTATCCATAATACACCAACATACAAACAGTCTGGATATTCTGGTTTTAGCTAGTGCAAAAGCAGGCGAGCAACAATAATTTTATTTTACTAGAGTTTCATCACTTTACAGAAGCAGAGATTTGCGGTCTCAGAATTTCATAAAAAAGAACATCAGATTCAACATTGTGGTAAACCTTCTGGCAATAAATCAAATAGAGCCTACCTGTATTTCTCTAGTTCAGAGAAAAGTACCCCTGCTTTCTGTAATATTTGATAATGTCTAACTTAAAATCAACTAACAAAATCCTCTTGCTCTAGGAAATTTGAACAGTTGATTTTATTTAATCTTAAATAGAAATAAATACCTTGCTTGGAGTATCTTTTATGAAGAACAGGGAAATTAGTCACCTTGTATTTAGACATTTTGTAGAATGCATAATTATTTGCAACAATAAAGTTAAACACCATTTTGGTTTGCATCATTCTAATCTAATATTACTTTCATGGGGTCTTTTCCCCATATAACTTGCTAATATGTATTAAATATGGGCCTTTAGCATATTAGTATGTTAAATTCAGTAAGCTCTCCTAATAAGTAAATTTTAAATAAAAGGCATCCATTTTCTTCTTTTCTTGAATTCTGTCTTGTTAAAGTGAAATAGTCTCATAATTTACGAAAATTTTGTCAAATTTGATAAAAAGCTGTTAATAAAAAACTGTATTTTTAAAACTGTCATGCTGAGAATTTTGAGCCCAGTTTCAATTTTTTATTTCAAGAGCTGTTACCCTTTCAACAATCTAGAACTCTCAAGCTGTTTTGCTCAGGATATAATTACAGATACTTCTTCTCTGTATACAAAATGTTCTGCAGGACTTTGAAACCCTGTTCAAATTTTTGAAAACAGTTTTAGTTACCCAAACCAAAATTATTGATTTTTTTAGTGTATTAAAACTGAAATTACTGACAGAAACAGTCAGTCTGAGAAACTCTAATTTCAACTCCTCCTGAAATTTTGCAAAATCAATGTATTTTATTGAGTTCTATAAAAATGTTTAATTTCTATAATTATTTCCAANAAAAAAAAAAAAAAAAAAAGGAAACAGGTACATTATTTCTGATGAACTCCTGGAGTCAGAACAAACTTATACAATAATGTGTGTGGTGAAAACAGTGTTTTGAAAGATGGTGCACATTTTTAGACATGGAATTTCTGCCTCTCAAGCAGTATCTTTGGGACTGCTTTGACCACAGAGGCCGATACTGAAGGAATCTAAAACCCCCACATACTACATACACTGTCCATGAATTTATTATCAGAGATAGAGTAGATCTAGAGGGAGATCTAACCTCTTCCATGCTGGGGATTAAGCACCTTTATGTATATTGGAACACTTATGACCACTGTTCAGTGTAGTGTGGTGAGGTAATGGCAGTCCAGCTGTGCAGCTCTGTACCTTCCCTTTTTTCTCATTCTGTTTTCAAGCCCTGAATCTTTTAAATATTACAAGTGCTGCTTTGAGACACTGCATAGAAAGTTTGGACTATTGCTGTCTGTATTGGTCCTGTGCTGATCACTTGGTATCTTTTTGCCAGGGGCAGATGTAACCAGGAATCAGCAGACCTGAAAAATAGAAAATTTTTGTAATGAAATTTGCTGGTACAGTAGGCAGTAATGCAAAACAATGGACAAATTCATACTCCTTCTAAAAAGAAAGTTCTGTTTACAAGGTTATTATGTTTTTCAGGCTCTTTTTTTTGGGTTTTTTTTGTTTTGTTTTGGTTTGGGTTGTTTTTTGTTTTGGTTTTGGTTTTGTTTTTTGGCTTGGTTTGGTTTGGTTGGTTGGTTGTTTTTCTGTGAGAATGGTAATGCAAAAACCTCAGCATTGTCACCCTCCACCTCACTCCCACATGAAGACATGACTTACTGGTTTTGTCAACTAAAGTATGAAAGGAAAGATGGGAAAAAAGTGTGGTGATGTAGGAGGCCATGTTACCACATATTCAGAGAGACTGGCCTTCTGGTATGAGAGCTGAGTTCTCAAGGTAACATCTGCTCTGAACCAACCTCTCAAAGAGTTTCAGTCCCTATGGATTATAGCTCCTTTAGAGGTAGCTACCTGATCCAAGCAGCAATGTTCACTGGATGGCATTTCTGATGGGGGAAGGGGATGCATTGTTCCCAGGTAGAAAAGATGTTGAGGGAGAAAAGGTAAGATGCAAGGGGCATAGGTCTTCTCTGACATTTCCCTTTAGCATGGACATTGAACTCCATAGCAAGGACTGAAAGTCATACCAAGAACTTCAAAATTATAAGGAGGACAAATTAAAACTTAGATGACGTGTTTTCAAGTTCCCTTGTTCTGTCACAGTATGTGTATATACACCTTAGACATGGAAAGGTCAAGGAAGGAAGGAGGGGCCCTGTGGGTAACTAAAAGTTGCAGATCCGTAACATGACGAGCTGATGTTGTTTAGTTGAGAAGAGATAGGAGGCACAGAAGGAATGAAGGTAGATTGGTATCAGATATATTATTGCCAAATTTCAGCTTTTGGATGTTGGATTCTTGCACCTACTAAGATGCTACTAAGCTGAGGCCAAATTTGTGCATCTGACTGACAAAAGTTTAACACATGTCTAGATTGGTACTGTTATCACAAAAAACCCCACCGATTTTTGTTCCTTTTGAGAAAAGTGGCTCCTAGTGTAAGGCTTCTGAGATGCAGTTAACTTTTTAAATCCACATCAATCATGGAAATAGCTTGCTGGTAATGAATTAGAGTCCTGTTTCCCACTGGAGCTGACTCAGCCCTCACTGAGTGGTCCCATGCAGAGGATTGTCTGTGAAGGTCTGCTATTTCTACCCTTCTCTTGATCTGTTTTGATCATTGACTGGCCGAGTTGAGAGATATAGAGAATCTATATCTATATGTTCTCAAAAATAAAGGAATTTGTCATTTGTATAGGATATTAAACTGGATAGAACAATGGCTGGATATGCTTCATTCTATCAGCTGCTGAAGCAGAAATTAATACTGTTTTAGAGTAGAGTAGGGTTTAGAAAAGCAGTAACTTGTATTTAGAGGACTCATTGAAAACATGAGAATATGAGTTTGGGCCTTGTGTTATGAACAGTTAAAAGAATTTATCTGACCAAAGGCAATAAATTCATATGCTCCTAATTTCAAAGTGAAGTTATAAAAAGTAATGACTCGGGCTTATTTTTTCTAAACTGTAGCTGACATGATATGCTAACTTCTTTGACAAAATAATTTATCTATTGCAATGACTTTATTTTTTTTATCTATTATATTTAAGTTAACTTATTACATTTTAAATCTCCCATCTCCTCTACCATTTGTTCCCTATAAACTAGTTCTACACTAGAAGATGAAGCCCCTGTTCTCTTTAAAATAACCATTTAGATAGGCAATGCAGAAGGTGCACTAATTAATATAATCAAAACCATAAGCCATTACTGCAAGCTTGAAATGGACAATTTAATGGACTGAGTTTTATGCACTTTCTAATGAAAGTTGACCCCTTTGGTTAATCAGAATTCATAGTAACTCAGCAATGTCTAAGTGTTGCATAAAATTCCTTACCTGAAGCTGGCAAATAGACTGTGGTTAAAAGAGGAGAGGAAAGGAAAGCAATAAAAGAGACCTCATAATAATAAAAAAAGCCCTCATAAAAGTCCATCATATGCATTTATTCAGGTTAGATATGTGATACTATTCAATATGCTTTAGAGAAGGAACTATTTCTGAAAGAATAAGGAAATCCATAGTTAGAAAGACACGTGGTATTTTAATGTAAGTGCTGCAAGTCATTAGTTCCTGGCTTATTAGAGCCAATATAATTCTTCCACTTAGGCTTCAACTAAACAGTTATTAGTTAAGCAAAGTGTCCTAACAGCACTTCACATCCAAGGCCTAATTTCATATCAAAGGTATAACTGGTGATGTAGGAACAAAAAGGGTTCAATAACGATTTATGTCTTTTAAGCAAATTCAGTCATTTTTCATTTTGATTGTCGAATTTACTGAGTGTTAAGACAAAGTACGATGGCCTTGTATTTTAAAGAGGTGTCATAAATATTGCCAGAAAGAAGTAACAGAAGTGAGATAATCTTAAAAATGTAGGAGGTTGACCACAAAATTTTAAGATGGAAAAACAATGAAGAGACGGACTCTGTGCTCCATTGAGGCAAACAGAAATGTTAACAAAGATCTGAATTCACTCATAATTGCTTTAAAACTAGCCTTAACTCCCTTACTACTTATGAACCTTTATTTAAATCTGTATTGAATGAGATTAGTAACTTTTTTCTATTCTCTTTGAGATTTGTGAATATGTAATTTAAAGGTTTTTTGGGTTTGTTTGTTTGTTTGTTTGTTTTTGTTTTTTAAATGAAAATCCTAATTCTTTAATGGCTTTAAAAATGTAGGGGCAAAAATACCCTATTGGTAACCATTTTCTATTTTCAGATGAGAAAATAAATGAAGATAAGAGTAGTTCTCTACTTCCTGGTCAATAGGTACAATCTTGGGTGATTTTACATTGTGGAAAAATGTCATTTGTATTGTGGTTAGTGTGTGATACGCACTTCGCAATCTTCTCTTGCCAAGATTTTCCTTCACAGAAGCGATACCTGGTTTTAAAAGAAAGAAAACAAAAAAACAAAAAAAAAAATCACAATTATACCTCATTTAAGGATTACAGTATCCGTATTTTCAATGACTTTGATAAATGAGGACTACCACTGTCCCTATACGTAATGAGTATGTGTACAAAGAAATAGTTACTGACAGCCTGCGAGTGCCTGGTAGACACTTCTTAAATGCAACTAATAATTTGGTAATACTTAATTTGTATTTTCATGATGTAAAACATTGTCAGAAGGAAAAATCTTAGTGCAGTGTTTTGTTACTATTTATGAAATAATAGAGAATTTACCATGTAATTGCTGTAGTGAGAGAGTCCCAATGCATCGATAGTATTCTTTCTTTGTAATTTTTAGGTTCAACTGATATCCATTCTTGTTTGGGGGGGTGGGAGATCAGAGATAGGTATACAAATAAAGAACTGGCTTATGAGTTTCAGGGATTTAAAATTTTCCTACAAGTAGTGTTTACATTTCTGTGAGTTATTTTCTTAATGATTAAGAATATTCCATAATTACTTACATTTGCTGGACCTAAATTCAAATTCTGAAAAACTGGTGATTTGAGACTGTTTCATTAGCACCTCATATACAGCAAAAATAGAATACACAAACAATCTAGTCCTCTAATGCACTGCTGTTGGAGGCAGGGGTCTAATCGGCTTGATTCTTTTGACACCAGTTGTATTTGCAAAGACTGTTAACAACAGGAGATCAATAAAATTAAATTATTAAACGCTAGTATTTAGAACAAGCCCAATCAGATGCTTCCTCTTACTTCAGATAATACTCATCACATTTATGCCAAAGCCTTCTACACAAATAATGCTTTCCAGGTAATTTAATCTTTCAGTTGATTTCTACTTGAAACACAAAATGCAAGAGGACAAATTGTCCCCTTATTACCCCACTGGATATGAAACATCTCTGTGCATTTAATGGAGTTCACTGAAATTAGCTTTCTGTGAGGAAAGACAAATTTTGACCTCTTTGCCTTCCACAATTCAGAAATTACAATTAGTCAGATAAGAAAGCTGTTGGGTAGAAAAGGTCTCTGTTGGTTTGTGTAGAACCCACAGACAGCTTCAATAGCTTCACATGGCTCCTGGAGATTTATAATTTGCAAGCAACTTAAGTAACTGTCAGTTCCCTCCTCCTGTCTTCTGTTTCATGAAGTACTCATAAGTATGTAGCTGTATAGACAAAAGAAGTATGCAAGCATAGCAGGGATTATCCTTTATTTAGCACTGTTATTTTATATTACCTTACTTCAATGTCTTTTCATGAAGGAAAGCCTCAATTTTAATTTTTAATTGTGTTCAAATGCATTTTTATTGCTATAAAGGACCTGTTGTGAATGCTATGTGACCTCTTTCCCTAAAATAAAAGACCTGGCAAATGGGACTTCTCTAGGTAGAGGACTCCTCAGCAAACATTGATTCTCTGGGCTCTGTGTGTGCAAGAGAGAGACCAAAGCAACCCATTATCAAAGAAAGTCAGTCGGCACAACCACACAACTTGCTACATATTTCCTTATCTCAGCATAATTTCACTCTCAGTCTCTATTAATCTCTACATTAAAGAAAACCAGCTAGTTTATTTGCATCCATGAGTATTTAAAAAGTTCATTGTCAGCACTGGCCAATCAGCATGTCAGGCATTCTTCCACTGACGAGTTTGAGGCAGCTAGTGATATACCAAACCAGAGATATTATTGTTGTTGCTTCCTAAGGAATCTGGTCAGTGTTTATTTAATTTAAAATTGTATTCCTACCAAACAGTTAATTTCATTTAACTCCTAGAATTGATGCAGGATAAAATACTAAGGAATTCAGGAGCAACACATATTTTAATAAGTACTTAAGTACTTTCTTTTTTTTCTTCTTTTTCAAAAATAGGTATCTATGGTTCCTTTCATCAACTCTTGGTAAGACAAAGCAATCAGTGCATGAATCAGAAATGACAGTGATAATGTAGTGGCAGAAATTGAATTTTGAAGAAATGGGTGCTTTCTCAAATCTGCAAGGCAAAATAGACAATCATGCTCTCAAGCACTGGAAGTGAAGGGGAACAAAGCCACACATTTACAAGTAAATAAGTCAATACTGATCTAGTTTGGTGCTTTGTTAATTTAAGTATGTTACTTTATCTCTTCCTAGCTCATTTTTCTTATATGTATAAAAACATATTAAAACTAATATGAAATATCAATATAAATTACTTTTTCAGGAAATCCTTTTCCCTCCTGAACTTTCTGTTTATGAAAGCTGTTAGGGCAGTGAATTAAAAAAGGATTAAATTCTGTCACTGTATAAATGCAATAAGAATTCTATAATTAAACCAGTTGATCCAAACATCTGAGCACTGTAGACAAATTCTCAGATGCAAAATGCACTTTGGAATATAGACTGGGTTTTTTTAAATGTGAATCAATAATATTACTCAGTGCAATAGTAAAGGATATTTAGACAATTATGCAGAAGCTGGGATTCCAAAGTACATGAAATCTTAGAGCAGAGTTAAGGACATTGTCATATAGACTCAATTGCCCTCTCTGTTAATTCTAGAGAAGTTGGATTGTTTTCCTAGGACCTTCAAGAAAAGGTCAATCCTACTTGCCAGCTCTGCCACACAAAAATGAGAATTTCTCTAAAAAGTTTGAATTTGCCAAAACGTGAAATTTTCTGTGGGATAAGTTTCAGACTCTGACACAAGATTAAATCCTCAGCAACAGAACTATAATTGAGACAGATATGGCTAGGACTGGAAATTTTGAGATTCAGTCAGAAGATAAGTCTTCAATTCAGAACTTCATTATTGTTACAACATGCTTTCTCCTAGATTTGCTGACATGTATTTTTAGCCTCTTTTCCTGGTTCAATTTGCCATATTCTGTCTTCATGAAAAGTTGAGTTTGGTTTTGTTTGTGGGGTTTGTTTGTTTGGGTTCAATTTGGAGTAGATTGTTTTTGGTTGTGTGTGGGGTTTTTTTGTTGTTGGGGGTTTTTTTTGGGGTTTTTTTGGGTTTTTTTTGTTGTTGTTGTTT
>VZDJ01007755.1:48032049-48054534 GCA_008694505.1 Cyanoderma ruficeps
TAAAAAAAAAAAAAAAATTATGGCAACCATATTCCTTTAAAAAAAAACCAATCAAACAAAAAAAAACCAAAAACCATAAAAATATTCTTTTTAAAGGGCAATTCTACCTGTTCACATTGCTGTTTCTACTGCTGGTATTTCATAGTATTGTAGTATTTTAAATAATAGATATTAGAATTAGAAATTGCTGATTTGGTCATTTCTACTTTCAATTGTACTTACTATTTTTTTAAAGGTTCCTTCTATGGTATGCCTTGAATACTTTTGGTGATAATAGCTCTTTTGGCAGGTTATTCCACTATCTAATTGATTTAACTGTTATACAGTGCTTTTTTTTACTTTTTGTTCTCCATTTTCTTAATTTCAGGCCTTTATTTATTCTATTCCTTACAAGGACAAATTAGGCTAAAACTCCTCTTTTTTTTTTTTTTTCTCTTTTGATAATTCCTGGAAAGTACTTATATTTTAATCACCTCTTACTGATCTTCTCTGTAGACTGTAAAAACTCCTTACTCTCAACCTCTCCTCATAGTTCATGTTTCCTAAACCTTTCAACACTTTCACTGCCTTTGTGTCTACCCTAATGATGTCATTTTTTACAGTGCAGAGATGAGAATTATAAGCACCAAAAGCACCCTGTGCAATTTTTTGTAGTACTCATATAAATTTAAAAGAAATATTTGCAATTATTGGCAGGCAGTATTTTAATCTGTTTTAAAAGTATTAGAAAGTGGCCAGTTCAAGATTTGCTGAAGGCAAATGTTCTCACCTTACTTTAAAAACTTACTTAAAAGCAATGGAGAACAGGTGTCTTGGTTTCAGTAGTATTTCACTATATAACTCTTGTTGAAAGTGCTATTTGATAAACTGAGCTGTTTCTTTGGGTGGCCTTAAAAAAAGCCAACAAACACCAAGTGAGAAGAAGCTTTCTGTCATGATATAAGTGCTTTGATACAGCTTATCTTTTCTCATTCATAGCTAACACATCAACCTTCTTATTTACTACTGGATGAGAGGTAGGCCTTTGCATAAAATGAGACTTCACTGTCACAAATCAGGATTATTATAACTTTCTATTTATAACAAATAGCCATTAACACGTTTTTTAGACTTGTTGTGTATTTACTGATATTTAGACTTGCTGATATCTGTCCATATAGGGCTGGTCCTTTATCTTACATGCTCTATTATCTGTGAATAAAGATGCACTTTTTCCTATTTCTGTGCTGTTTCTTTCTAAAAGACCATCTTAATGTTGGTGAGTGTAAGGGACTGAAATGAAAATACTAGATTGTGATGTTTAATTTTAATTGTTTTGTTCCTCAATCATCTTAACATCACTAAGCTCTATTGAAATAAATCTTGTTTTATATTGAATTAGCACTTTTCTGCAAAGCTGTTTTCCATCTGTGTGTCCCCAGCCCCCAGCACATACTGGTGCATGCTGTTGCTCCTCCTCAGGAGCAAAAAGTTGCACTTGCTCTTGTTGAATTTCATGAGTTTCCTGTCAGACCATTTTTCCGGCTTGCTGTGGTCCCCTCGTATGGCAGAATGACCCTCTGGCATGTCAGCCACTGCCCCCAGGTTTGTGCTGCCTGCAAACTGGCTGAGGCTGCACTCTATGCCATCATCCAGGTCACTAATGAAGATGTTAAACAGGACTAGATCTAGCATACAGGCCTGGGGTACACTGCTAGCTACTGGCCTCCAACTAGATTCTGTGTCACTGATCACCACCCTCTGGGTTCAGCATTCACTTTTCAAACGACCTCACTGATTTAGGACAGCTACCATGAAGAGAGATTTGAAACACAGTCTTGGATCTCTGTCTAAAACTTCTTGCCGAGAAACATAAATACCTTGACTTCTTGAGTTGGTTTAAAAATCTTATTTTTTTGTTAAGGCTTTTTAGTTGGCTGATGAATAATTTTGGATTTGAAGTCCAAATTTGTGTGTGAGATCAGTTTCTTTCCAAATTGACTGAATTCAAGAACAGATTTATCTTGCATAAACATTCAAAATTTTGGTAGTATTTCTCCCAAATTACTTATAATTTAGGCCTCTTTCAGACTTTCCCTCTCCATCTAATGGCTCACTGTTTGTCTGATACTTTTTGCTTTTGACCACCATATGGCATTTTGTCATATTTTTCCATATATTTACCCTATTTTCATCTTGTCTACAGGTCTCTCCTGTATTTGCTGGTCCTTTCCATTTTCTTCCACTTAATATAACATCTTGTATGTTGAGATTTCAAGTTCCAAATGAAAAAAAACAAAACAAAACAAAACAAAAAAGAAACCTGAAAGCAAAGTGTAATAGCAACACAAATCAAGAAATGCATTGCAGTCCCATTTCTATTGATTTTTTTTTTTGTATTGTAAAAAAATCTAAAACAAAATGAAATTCTTAATTCTGATTTGTACTTCTCATAATCTTCTGAATGTGAGAAATATCTTCCTTCAATATTGTTCTGGTATATCCAATTTTCTATAGTCTGGATGGTACTTTTGAGCATCCTCTAAATTTATGTGCAACCATAAAAATATGCAGAACGAAAAAATTGCTTGTTCCTGCCTATTCACTTCTTTAGCGTACAATTTCAGGCAAATGTAAGCCTTGGTGATAGCAACAATTTCTTCCCTTATCAGTTACCCTTTCTGATCTCTAGGAAAATTTGAATTAATTGCAGAAGACCTTAGCAAAGTTCACCATAAGACAAAAATCATGCAGTAGAAGCTGAAGGCTTATATGGCCCATATGTAACAATATACAGTTTGGGCCCACTTTTAATGAAGGCTGTTTTGACATAGTGGGTGAAGAGACTGAAGCTGCGGCTGGAGAGAAACAGTAGTGCACTTGCACATACATGTTTGCATCAAGTTATCTATTTAAAATGCATAATAAAGAAAGTATGTCTAATGTTTTCTGACAGTATTTTTATATATTTAATTCTCCCTAACTGCATCTTTATGGAGTTAGCAGCCTAAAATTTATGTTTCAGGACTGTGCTAAGAACGAGGGAAAAGGACAAGCAACCATTCTCTGCTTTAATTGGTAACTTTCTGAAATCCTTAAATCCAAAACTCAAGATGCATATATGCTATTTTCCCATTATAATTATTGGAGTTGCAATTGCTGGTCCAATAACTGAACATAAAAATGATTGATTATGTGTCCAAATGCAGATTTGCTTCCTCTGTAAGTCAACTTGCTTGATTCCAGTAATTAATTGCATGGGTCATTGAATATGAACTGGCTGCAAAATGCTATAATTTTTAGTTGGTCATAGTTTTCATGAAGTATAAATGTCTGAGACGAAGGCCTGAGGTTGATTACCCAAATATATCAATAAGATATTAGATATTTAGAAGCTTTGGAATAGCTGGAATTACTCCTGTAAGGACATTTTTATGTGGCCAAGCTGAATGTAATATAGAACTTTTCCTCAAGTGTTATTTTCATTTTTTAGTTTTTAAATCAGTTTTCAGTGTGTGAATTAACCAAAAGGTGCAAGATATTACAATATGAGGCATTAGAACATCTTAGAGTAAGTAGTTGGCATAGTATGAATATAAGAAGGGTACAATTTCAGCTATGTCTCCAAGAGGAGCATTATTTTATTTTAAAGTAAAAATATTTTTCTGCCAGTTGAACAAGAATTCTGTCATTGAAGTGAGATTTAGGCATTCCAATTTTTTTTCTTCAGTGCAGACTTAGTTAAAAAATAATCAAATAGATTTTTTTAGAAATCATTGAACTTCTGTAATCAAAGGAGTTAGTTTTTGAAATTCATAATTATTTCCTTTTCTTTTCCTCTCTCCACTCCCACTGCTCTTTCTCTCTTTTTTCCCCTTTGAATTTTGAGCCTGAAACATTAAAACTTATATAAACAAATCTCTCTTTCTTTCTCTGACATTTATGGAAAAAACAGCAAAGAGGATTTTCAGTCATTTCCATTATACACTTAGAATTTTTTTTTTTCTGAAAAATATACAACATTTAGAAGCCAGGTCTCCCTGATGTATACATTTTTGATTCCTTATCAGCTTTTATCATTCTCTCAGATCACAGGACAGCAAAACCCCACCAGGGTCATCAAATTCAGTATTGTGCTATCACAGGCAACAGCATTGTACTGACCTTTTTATGAGTCATTGAACAGGATCTCAAAATTAACTAGGTGTGATTTGGGGAGGCTTTTTTTTGGTTGTTTTTTTTGGGGGGGGTGGATTTTTTGGAGGGTTTTTTTTGGTTTTGTTTTGGTTTGGTTTTNTTTTTTGGAGTTTTTTGTTTTGTTTTGTTTTTTGGTTTTTTGTTTTTTGTTTTTTTTGTTTCTGGGTTTTTTGTTTGTTTTTTTTTTTCCCCTGGTTGAGATACAGCAGTTGGAACTGTTTCCTCTTAAAACTGATCTGCTCAGGTTACAGATTTGTGATTTTGACCTAAATTTTTAACCTAGTCAACAAAATGTCTGTGGGCCCAGATGACATGCATCCCAGGGTCCTGATGGAATTGTCTGATGCTGTTGCCATTGCTGTGTGCCATGCCATTTGAAAAGTCATTTCAGTCAGTCAAACTCCCTGGTGATTAGAATAAGGGAAACATCACCCCGATTTTACAAAGGAGAGAAAAGAAGACCCAGAGAATTAGACTGGGGACCTTCACTTCTCCAACTAGGAAAGTCATGGAACAGATAGTCATGGAAGTGTTTTTAAGACATATGCAAGACAAGGAGATGATCCAAGATATCCAGCATGGCTTCACTAAGGGCCAAACCTGCCTGACCATTCTGATTCCCTGCTGTGATGGAGTCACTGCAATGGTCAAAGGAAGACCTACTCTTGTCATCTGCTGAGACTTCTGTAAGATCTTTGACACAGTCCGAAAAATCATCTTTATCTTCAGATTGGAGACACATGGATTTTTTAGGGTGGAATATTCAATGGATAAGGAACTGGCTGAAGAGCCAGAGAGTTGTGGTTAATAACTCCATGTCCAGGTTGAGACGGGTGATAAATGAAGTCCCTCAGGGCACCTTTCTTGGGGACAGTGCTCTTTCATATTTTCATCAGTGATACAGACAGTGAGATCAAGTGCATCCTCAGCAGGTTTGCAGATGACACCAAGCTGAGGTGTGTGGCTGATGCACCAGAAGGAAGGGATGTGATCCAGAGGGACCCAGACAAACTTGAGAAGTGGTACTACAAGAACCTCCTAAGACTGAGGAGTGCAAGGTGCTGCACCTGGGTCAGGGCAATACCAGACATGAGTACAGACTGGGAGAAGAAGTCATTGAGAGAAGCATTGCAGATAAGAGCTTGGTGGGGCTCTTGTGGATGAAAAACTGGATATGAGCAACACGCACTTCCAGCCCAGAAAGCCAACTGCATCCTGGGCTGCATCAAAAGAGGAGTGGACATCAGCTCAAAGGAGGTGATTCTGCCCCTCTGCTCTTCCCATATAAGACCCCACCTGCAGTGCTCCACCCAGCTCTGGGGTGCTCAGCACAAGAAATATGTAGACCTGTTATAACAGACCTAAAGGATGATCAGGTCGGGAGCACCTCTCCTACAAAGACAGTCAGAGAGTTGGGATTGCTCAGCCTGGAGAAAAGAAGGCTCCAGTGACCACCTCGCTGTTGTCTTTCAGTATTTAAAGGGGGCTTATAAAAAAAAGGAAAGAAATTTTTTACAGGGGTAGACACTGATGGGACAAGAGGGAATGTCTTGAACTAAGGAGAGATTTAGATTTGATCTCAGGAAGAAATTCTTTTCTTTGAGGGTAGTGAGGCATTGGAACAGGTTGTCCAGAGAAGTTGTGAATGCTCCATACCTGGGAGAGTTCAGGACCACAATGGATGGGGCTCTAAGCAACCTGATCTAGTGAGTGGCATGCCTGACCATGGCTGTGAGGTTGAAACTAAATGATTTTTAAGGTCTCTTCCAACCCAAGACATTTATGATACTATTAAAAAGAATGTTGGAATGTCATTGTGTAACTACATTGTAGTTTTGCATGGTTAAAACAGATGCACAATAAAACCCCTGTGTAAATATTATAGCAGTATCAGATAGCTGGTGATATTGTAACTGTGGCAGCACAAAGATAAATTACTAACAAAAAGATTATTCTGCTTTTTAAAAATTGTTTTCTTAATTTTATATGCCAAGTATTGCAGCTTTCAGTGGATTTTATAGACATATTGTAAGTGTTGAATGATTTTGACCATTATACATCTGAATAACAATCAGACAGAATTTGCATCCATTTTATAAATATTAATTGTATTCAGGAAGTTAGACATTAATTTTGCAGGATAAGTTGAGCAACATTTAATACAAAAAATGACCCCAAAGCTGACAGAAATTTTTGTGCTATCAGAAACTAGGTAATAGAAACAAAAGTAGCATGTCGTATCCATTAACTAAAGCACTCAGGGGAAAATCAGTAACTGCACCATTTGGGGAGCTTACTACCATAAAAGATGGCTTCCTTACCTATGTCTGCTCTTTCTATGAGTTAAACCTCCTTTAACCTAAACCACAGTAGCTGTAAGGTGATTCTCCTGTGTATTAGCACTGTATTTATACCCCATTTTCTCTTTCTTGCCTGGAGAAATATAAACATCAAATGAGGTGTCAAGACCTGCTATAAAAAATACATGAAAATTAGAATGGAAATGAAAACCACAGTATCCTGGGTGAAGAGATATCATAGATATGTCTGATAGAAGCCTGTGTCAGTCAGAGCAGGGAGCTGGCTTTGTCTACATTTTGTATTCCTCAGAGTGGATTAAAATCGAAAAAAAAAGAGGGTTACACAAAAATCAGTTTTCAGCAGAATGTAAAAAAAAGCAAGTCAAGTTTTTAAGACTAGAAAATCCACTGGCTGGTCAGAGAGACTAAAAATACAGTTTATATGAGAAAATCTATCCTTTCTCCTGAACACTTTGCAGGAAGCTTTCAGTATGCTCAGTAGCTTTCAAGGTTACAATAATCTTTATGCTGCTCCTTTTAATTCTTACACAGCTTTAGTCTCCTTTGAGACCCCACTGCCTATTCCCTGCTCCTCTGTGTCTCACTATGACAATCCCTTCTGTCTGCTTCATCAAGTGTTATCTTTCATGTCTGCGTCCCAAGGGATGAATCACTTTCTTCTCCTTGTAGTGTTTTATATGACCTGTTTCTCATGGAAGGTTGTCTTTATAAAAGAAATATGGATCCTGTCCATATTTGTGGCCAAATAAGCAATGAGAAGTAGGGGAGTAAACTTAGGGAACCATCCCTTCTCCTGGCATAGGTGTTTTAGCTTTTTGTTGTGCAGCTCCCCATGGGTTATCTGCTCTGGCAATTTGACAAAAAATCAACACAATTTATGTTATAATCATACAGAAATGAAAGGCAATGCTCCTGTCTCCCTTGATGCCGTAATGCAGCTGTAAGAGTAGTCACCCAAGTGGGACAGAACTGGATTAAATTTTCTGAGAGAATTTTAGTTTCTTGTTTCCTTCAAGGTAAATGCTCCGTCAGAATGCAAAGGTTTTGGTGGAACAAAATTATACCTTTAAAATATTCTGTTTTCTAGGATAATAAATATTCATTTGGTCAAAGAATATTTGTGAAGGTTCACATTTCATGGTTTAATTCTTGCCAAATGCACAAGCTGGAGGAGCTATCTGAATCCATGGTGAGGCAATTTCAAAGCATTGCAATTTTCACTGCCACCTCCCACTCCATGGGAAAACGTACATGTGTAATTATGAATTTTTCTCTTAAAAGTCTTCTGGCTCTTTAGTATGAGAGGAATGCCCAGTCTGTGTTCAGGAATCAGCCTGAGCAGTTCTGGTCATGTCTTGAATGGTACAGATTCCTGTGAACTATTTGACAAGTAGTGGTATTTCCTATGGGTTGTAGGTGGTTGAAAAAATCTGTTTATTCAATAGAAGAATCTGCAAAGACAGTTTGAGGATACTTAGGTTTCTGAGTTCTTTTATGGATCCTGCCTAAATATGGTTATTTGAGTTATAACTTTTCATATCAATCAGGGCTGTGATGTGTGTCTATGTTGTTTCATTTTTCTCTCCCTAGTTCATCAAGTCTAGAATAACTAATTTTCAAAGCTCCAAATCTAGTCCATGGATTTTATAGTTCTGGCTCCTGATATGAGGAAAGAAAGTTTTGACTTNAAAAAAAAAAAAAAAAAAAAAAAAGAAAAAAGAGGGAAGCCAAGCCCATATTTTATGGTAATTAAAAAGGGCTGGACAGAGATGTATGACTGGGGACCTTCAGATCATAATTATTCTGTAATTAAAACCACCTATTGGTAATCTTACGAGAGAAAATGTTGTAGCATAAATCTTTGATTAAATAATGTATAAGGGAGCACTTATATCAGAAACTGCTGATATTAGTGCAGCTTCTGGCTGGTATTGGCTATGTACCTTTTGTCTTAATTTGAATATGATTGTTACTCCAAAAAAAGGCCAAATGGGAAAAAAAATTACTTCTTATGAGTCTTACCTGTTGAATCAATTAGCCATATGCAATATAAATTCATATATATATTTCATTACATTCAGATTAAATTATGAAATTATCTATACTTCTGTGAAAGGTGAAAGTAGAATCACTATGAAGAACACTTACACAATGTAGCTTTCCTCTTACAGTCCACACCACTTACAGAATTCTACCTCAAGGTTGATATCTTCTGTGATTAACCTTCTATTCTTATGTGAGATTTAGATTGTGATGTGAATATTTCTTAATAGATTAAGAAGTGAATATTTCCAAGAAAGTTTTCTTTGTTGTGTCACCTGAAATATACTAACAAAGCCTGTGCAAAGGATAAATAAAGATCTTCATTTTATTAGGCAGCAACATTTGTAAAAGCCATTGAAAGTAGTCCTTCATATGTTGGCATATCTTCTGAAAAACACACTCCACCAGTAATAATGAAGTACTTTCCGAAAGTGGCAGTATTCTGAAAATTATTCTCTTGCTAGTATTATCTTCACTGTTCCTCGTCCTTCATTACTTCTTGCTGCCAATATTCTCTGATAATTTTTTTTTTTTTTTTNAAAGAAAGAAAGAAAGAAAGAAAGAAAGAAAAGAAAAGAAAGAAAGAAAATAATGAAAGAAAAAATCCTGGTTGTGCATAATCTATTTCAGAAGATAATTACAAGAAGAAAGGAGAATTCTAGTTTCACACAGTAGCTGTACTCATACACTCAAGGATTTGTGAGCTACAGATGTGTAATCTGTCCAAAATTTATGCCTTCTGTGTTCTTCAAAAGATTTCAAGCTTGGTAACACAGGGTGCTTCTCCTCCAAGCAGTTAAAAAAATAAAACATAAGGTTCTTAAAAGTTTTAAATGTTTTAAAACATAAAAAAGATACTAATACTTCTGGCTGCTGGTTTTTTTCCTATTTTCTTTTCCTGATTTTTGACATAATCAGTGACTCCTAGAGTCAGTAATAAATGTTATCTACTCAAGTGTTTCTTAGATGCACAGGCATCTTTAGGATAGAAAATGGCTGTGCTTTGCTTTGTTTGGACTGAAAGTTTAAGAAATGGAAGATAGGCATCTGACATTCCATAGTCTTTAGAAACTTATCTATTATTGAGCACTGTGAGATTCTAGTTTAAGTGTTCTCAAGGATGTGTTTGTATGTGTGCATGTGTCTGTGTTTTCTCAATTCAATGGTAGGACCAGGAAATTGAAGAATGGATCAATTACTAGCTTTCCATCATCTCAAAATCAAGTTTTACAATTGTTTACACTGAAGTCAAGCACTTGATTTGAATCAAGATGTACTTAATTTGCTTAAAAATTAAACAAGTTCTATTTTGGGTGTGGTGGGGTTTTTTTGGCTTTTTTTTTTTTAATTATAGGAAAATGTAGAAACAAACCCAGTGTTTTAAAGGAATATTCACTTGCCATTTATAAGCTAAAAGGAGGCAGCTTTCTTTCCTCCTCATGTCCCCCAAACCAATGGTTAGGGAAATCATTTAGACCATGGGACATATCTGACCTCTGTAGTTTAGAGAAGAGAGTTGAAACAAAGCCCCTCTTCCACTGAAAAAGGAATTACTTACTGAGAAAGGCAATTATCCAACAAGTGTTGGTTTGTCCACCCACCACTATATTTTCCTTCTCCAGAAAAGCTGTCCATATGGGGACAGTTGTCTGAAGACAGCACTGTCTATGCTTTGCCAAGTAGAAACCAAATGCTACAGCCATTATGGCCAATTATCTTTACTTTCCCTGTGAATGTGTCATAGTCTTAACAATCCTTTCTAAGTAAGTTACACTTCTGTAAATAAATAACAAAGGAAATGAGCCAAGAAAATTAAGAAAAATTAACCATGTCATTATCTGTTAGGGAAAATAATAATAATAATAAAAAATCTAAATTGATCCTCTGCCCAGGCAGCCCAACACCCAGGAGTGGGGGAGATCCAGGACCCAACAGTTTCAATATATATGTGCATCCTGTGTGCTCAGCACACAGCCTTCCCCTATTTGAAGAGTGGAACTGTGCTCCCTGAGGCTTCTGAAAGCATGACACCTTGCATCTCCATGCCCATGCACACTAGCTGTGTTGGAATAAATGTTTGCTATATTGGATTATTCCAAATATGGTCCTACTGGAAGTGTTTATGGTTTTGTAATATCTTCCAAATTTTACACTAGATTCTCACAAACAAGGACTCTCTCTCTCTGGGACTGTAGGTTAGCATTCACTTCTTCACGTGAAACCTCTTTCACAGAATCAGAGAATTGTAGAATTCTTGAGTGGTATGGTTTGGAAAGGACCAAGAGCATGGGCACCTTCCACTAGACGAGAATTCATTCACTCTTTGCCAGCTTTGTAAGAGACAGTAAGGGACAGTCCAGACAGGTTGAGTGTGTGTGAGGGGGGTGTTTGTTTGTTGTTGTTGGGTTTTTTTGGTTGGTTGGTTGATTGGTTGATCGGTTGGTTGTTTTTTGGTTTTTGTTCTTGGCTGGTTGGTTGGTGTTGGTTATTCTTTTGGTTTTGGTTTTGGGGTGTTTTTTGTGTGTTTATACAATTGCTCCTACAAAAATTTTACTGTGAGGAATGAAGGTTAAGCTGGAGAATTTCTTGAACTCTGTGTCAGTCCTTCAGGAAAGAGACTATTCCCATCTTTAGAAAGTGTTCAGAAGTTTCTGTTGTAATGGCTTAGAAAAATTGCAAGCAGTTTTTGGAAAGCTTTAGGTTCACTTCACTTACCCATATCTGCTGGTTACAGAAATGTTAGTTCAAAGACATTCGCTGTTTTCATTTTATCATCTGCTCCTTTGGCTACAAATCCTCAGAATTATCAGCATTAACTGGGATGATAAACAAAACAATTGCTTAGCTATCTCAAGAAAAGGAGATAATTCTTAAAAAAGAAAACATGAGATTGATCTAAAATTTGTCACATGTATCAAACAGTTCTTCAGAGCTGCTTGTGTCTATCCTGACTAACACCACAAAATGATGTTCCACTTAATTGGTCTTGCCTATATCTCAATAAATTTTGTATTCTTACATGAACCTTACTGCAATTTTGAAGTTATTTAGTAAACCCTACAAAAGGAAAAATAGTTATATTTTTGTATAATGATCAAGCTACTCTGAACCATTCTACTTTTTGTGGCAAGCAGTCTCCTGCTAACTACTTAGTTATAGCTATGTAAGAAGCTGAAACATTTAATGTAGGTAAAAATAAGTAAAATGATTGAAAAGAAACTCAACAAAACTATTGCTTGTATACAAAATTATGGAATATTACAAATGATTGAAAAGTGCATTGATTGTATTGAATGATGATGTAAAGCAAATGTGGTGTCACTGATCATTTTCAATTTGATTTAGGTAAGATCTGTTGATTCATAGCTTATTAGTATGCTGTGTATGAAAAGAACGAGCTAGGTACATTTGTTTATTTGTCAGAGAAGCTTACACATGCACAGAGTAGTATAGGCTGCAAGAGCACCTGGTTGTTTGCTAAACAGAATAATTAAGAACCCACAGAGTCCCACAAGAATGCAAGGATTATCACTGGGATTATATTTCTTAAGAAAAAATGTCAGTGTTTTTTTTTATAGATATATATGAGTGTAATATATATTAAAAATTGCTGTTTTAGAAAAAATTACTATTAAGTCTTGTGAAGTAAAACTTGCCATCATAATAGAATGGGACAGAATTAATTTAGTGGGCATAACCCTGTTTCTAATATATGTGATTTTATATTTTCATGCTCTTAATTACATATTTTTAACAGTAGTTTTTTTACATGCACTGCTTCAGATTTAAATGCATACCTCCTTTTCTGTTGGTTTTGGGCTTTTACAAGTAGATTTATGCCTCTTCTCAGTCATCACTGCCTGCATCTGAACACTGGACCTACAGCTTTATAGCATAAATCTCTTCCACTAAAGCTCTACTGTTACAATTATCACAGATGGTAACAGAAATAAGTGGTTATCTCGGTGGACCAGGTGCTTGAGAGAGATACATAGCACAATACACCAGTGGATTGCAGATTTATGAGTAAACACATTTCACAAAGAACATAGATGACTCCTTAAATGAAGGAGCACCTTTCTTGATGATGGTGTGTCTAACTGATTGAAAAGCAAATTAGGAATCCATCATGTTACTGATTATAGCAGCCTGTCTTTTAAAGGGAACAAGCATTAGCCTCTAAAGGCATTGAAGTACAATGAACAAAAAATGCCTTGAAAATATGACCCTTAATTCTTCTCCTTTAATGTTGTAATATTTAAATTTGTTGTTTGCTTTTATAGGCTGATAGATTTGTTCCCTTCCTCTTACCTCCACACTACCTACTACAAAGGACATGTATAAAGGATTCAGATGTTTTTGTAGTGACGCAATTATTTCAGCAAGTGTTCTCTTTCTCATGAAAAGAGGTTCAGTAAGAAAGAAAAGCAGAACAGGACTTATCTACATACACATATGAAATACTCCTAATATTTTCTTTCTGCCATTCCTCAACTCTTGGGCAGAAGGTGATAAACATGGTTTCAGAGAACAAATTTCCCAAATGTATTTCCCAAGAAGCATGACTGCATTAACTAAACTCAGATTTGGCCAGCTCCTTATTATTTCAGTGTTAGAGCACAGTAAGTATGTTAGGTAAATTTTTTTAAATCTAAAAATTAATTACATAAGAAAGGAAAGCCCAAATGGAATTGTGCATGCAAAAGAGGTTTTGTTTGCTCTATAACACCCAAGGTACAACTGATAATATCTCCCTCAAGTAGCTCAATATGGAACTGTAGTAACATCTGGTAGGTTAATGTGCCTTTCTCATACCTTTCCTCTGGAAGAAAATAATAACTTAAACGTCTTTATTTTTTTTTTTTAATTAGGTATGGAAAACAACAATTTGACACAGAAACCATGTGTAAAATGCTGTTTTGGTCCTGGGCTCGCTAAAATCATGACTCAGAGAAGGCAAATTCTTTCTACAGCTACAACTTAGAAAATGATGGCCCTCAATTTGTTGAGATAGTAGTTTTTGTTGTTATGTAACAGTTACCTTTACATAATGTGAAATGCTATGTTAGTGTGCTTCCTCATTGTGGGTTTAAGCCTTAATAACCAAACTGAGTTATCAACATATATTGTGAAGCCGAGTGTAAAAATGACTGTATCACCATTCCATAATTTCCCATTGCTCCACATTGTCTGATGTCTAGCAAGACTTATGTGTGTTTATGGCACCTGCTTCTTAGCGAAATGATGCAGGGGAAGGCTTTAGGGGCTGTGGATATTAAAGCAAGACTGAATCCTTGTGCTTGTGTGTTTCTTTTGTTTCCTTCCCCTCATACAAAGGCGAAGACAGCATATAAATTTATCATTAGTGGCTCCTCACCTTTTGAGAGCAGCAAATATGTTCTTGTGTTGCTCTGGGAGTGGCTAGGCAATAATGCATGACAGAATTCGAAGTTCCACATTTTCATCATTCTCATACAATTTAGTAAGAATTTACATGTGTCAGATTCCTAAATTATTGTATATCATATAATACTTACATGTTTTAACATGAAATGAGCAGGTGTAGTCTCGTAGTAAAACTAGAAAAATATTCTGTTATTCCCTGAAGCATCCTCCTTTTTTCTGTGCTAAGACTTCACTGCAGAAAGTTTTAACTAGTTAAATACCTCTGACAGGGCAGAACCAACTCTGACAATTCTAAACTTAAACCAGCTCAAGCCAGAACATAAGCCAGCCTAAATTATAGATTTGATTAAGATGATGGAGATATACTGTTCCATAACATCTGAGAATCTTGTCTCCTGTGTTGTAGCTTTCAGCCTTTTTACCTGTGAGGTTGGTATGTCCCTGCAGTTCATAGAGAGGACCATGCAGAAGCAGATGTCTACAGTGCAACCTGTGGAGGACCCCACTCATTAAAAGGTAGATTTGCTTTAAAAGAAGCTGCAGCCTGTGGAAAGAAGTCATACTGGAGTAGGGGAAAAGTGTGAGGAGGAAGGAGCAGCAGAGATAAACAGGTAGAGAGTGATCACAATTCCTATTTCCCATCCACCTGAGCTACTGAGGGTGGAGGGGGTGACGTGGGAGGTGGAATAGTTGGGAATGAAAGAGTGAAGCTTAGTCTGGGAAGAAGAAGGGTGAAAATATAGAGAGAAAGTAATTTAGTTTTGTTCAAGGATAGCTTCTATCCTGATTCTGACGAATATTTTTGTGCCAATACACAAATACAAAAGGACAATCAACAACAAAACAAAATAATTGGCCAAAGAATTTAAACCATGTTATAATGGACAAAAATCTGTTAACTATAAAATCATGTGCTTAGGTAGTATGTGATGCTTCAGCTTCAGCATAATCCATGGAACCATGAAATATATAGAAAACAAAAAAGAACAAAAACCATCCAGTATTATTCTATTTTTATCATTAGGGTTATAAAGTTACGTATGTAAGCTCTCTCTCTGGAGACTCCTTTAAACATATGTTCCAATAGATCATTGCTAACATGATGCTTACATTCATTTACCTTTGGCTCCTCTGCTCACATTCCTTTCTCTTCTGGTCCTCCGCTCTATTGTCCGTAAAATCATTTTCAAAATTTAATTTTATTCTTATTTACCATTATTAGACATATTTTTTTCCTTTTCACAAGAATCCTTGCTCATATTGAACCTTCTTTTGCTTCATAGAAAGAAATACAGTGCCCATTACTTAAGTTAAAATGGTAAAATACAATCTCAATAAACTGAAACAAAATATTGATGAATGACAACTGAGCAAGAAACATGCATTTGTGGCTTTGTTTATAAGAACTAGAATCTAATGGCATAGAGCCAAATATTTCCCTGAGGGCTTCTTTATAATGAGATAAAGAATCAGAAAAATGATTACAGTAATTCAGATCAAAATACTTTCCAGGATTCCAGGAAGTTTATATAAATTGCATTAGTAATAGCAATTAAAATTCAAAATGCTACCATCCACTATTAGCTCCTTCATAATTGGCCTCACCCAAAACTCTTACAAAAATCAGATTCTCTCAAATGCTTAGTGGCTATCCTGTTCTCATTCAGATTTAACAGACACAGAAACAAAGGCATTCTGTCTTCCTGTCTTTGCAGCATAAATAAATACAATATTTTGGAGTCTGAAAGTCCCAAAATGTTCCTCAGCAAGAGTCTATCAATATCCATTACCTTATCATTATGCATGCCTAGTATAGATGTCAGGCCATGGTTTGCCTTAATTTTCTTTCTCCATCTCGCTATACCCTAAGTCAACCAGTTCCACTTCAGTACAGCAAGACAATACAGCAAAATGGTCAGATTTTGGAGTGGCTTGGACCATGGGTATTAGCCCCCAGATAACTTTTTTTTTAAAACTGCAAGATAAAACAATTATGAAACTGCAATTGCATGCAAATCTGAGCAAATTTCTGTTCTCTTAGAGGGCATTTCCTGGTTCTTAAAAATAACTTCTGGTTGCTGGGAAAAAAAGAATAAAGTGTTGCTGAATAAGAAAAGTGCAGGTATTTATGTAAATACACCAGATTTAATGTATGCAATAGATGAGTCTTGCTTGCAATTTATTTTTTGCAAATTAGTAATATGGCCATTCGATGACTAAAAACTATTTCTAGAAAATAAGGCATAATATTATGTCATCAACTCTTGGCCAAAGGCTTAAGCGTTTTTTGGTTTTCTTTTTAGGAAACATTTTGAATGACAAATAGCTTTGGGTATACCTAGTGAGTCCCATTTTAATACTGGGGGTAAAAAAAGGAAAAAAAAATTCAGAAAAATAAGGTTCTTTCACAATCTTTCTTTTTTGCATGTTAAACTCCACATATGTAAGAAAACTCAACCCCAAATGCTGCACTTAGTTGTTGTTGTGCAACTTTTTTTTCCATTAAACCATGGCTGGTCTTCACCTAGGTTGCTGAGAGTGAATTTTAAGAGCATCCAGGAAGATGCAGGAAAGAGTGTAAGGAATAAAGAAAATAATTAATAATGGATATCTGTCCATTTTCCTTTAAGAGCCTTTATCTTTACTACTGCCTGTGTGAGGATTAATCACTCCTTAACTGGGCATCTAAAAGCTGCAAATTGGCAGCACTAATAACAGAGACACTCTCTTAACAGTGGGAAGATAAAAAAAGAATCTACCTCTCATCTCATCTACCTCTTCATCATGTTCATCTTCTGTCCCTGCAAACCTCTCTGAACTGGCCATGTTCAAGACCAAGATTCATAAATATATTTTTCTAGTTAATTTTCTTCATACCTTTTCCAGTACATTTTATTCAGTTTTGAATTGCTATTATTATTATTGGGCCTCATTGGTTAGGGATTGTAGGCAAAACCCTTTGTCACTGAATCACAGAATGTCAAGGAGTTGGAATGGACCTTAAAAATCATGTAGCCCCAAGTCCCCCTGCCATGAGAAGGGACATGTCCCAGTCGACCAGGTTCTCATGGCCTTATCCAACATGGCTTTGGACACTGGCAGGTTTAGGGAATCCGCAATTATCTAGGCAACCTGTTCCAGTGCTTCATCACTTTTTGAATAAAAAATTTGTTCCTAATATATAATCTAACCTACTCTCAGTTGTAAGCCATTCATTCCCATCTTATGTCTACATTTCCTGATGAAAGATCCCTGTCCAGCTTCCTAATAACCCCCATTCAGATACGTGGTGGTGGCTATGAGGTCTTTACACAATCTGTTCCCCAGGCTGAACAGCCCCAACTTTCTCACCCTTTCTTCACAGGGACATGAACCAATCTTCTTATCAAATTTGTGTCCCTTCTCTGGACCTGTTTCCTCAGTTCCATGTGCTTTGTATGGTGGAGACACAGAGTCATCTTATCTTCCGTTTCTTATTGCATATACAAAGACATACTCAAAGAAAGACATATTCCCATGTCTGTGTTTGTTTAGCTTTAGGAATTCTGAATAAAACCCAAAGGCCAGCTGCAAAATAAGATTAGTCATTGTTCTAGGTATAAAGTTACTATAGAAAAAAAGAATAGTATAAAATTATTACGGAACAAAAAGAATAGTGTGCCACACCAAAAAACAAAATAAAAGTACCAAACAAAAACAAAAAAAAAATCACTCCACAAAAAAAACCCCTAAAAAACAAACAACCCTCCCCACAATGTATAATTCCTCTCTCCCTGTAGGAACTACTGAATACAAATACAGCTATAAATACAAACACAAATGCATAGTTTTGTTGCTCAGTATGTTTTCTGTGTCTTGCCTTCTTTTTATTTTATTAGATCTTCTTTCTTTCAAGATGCTCTCCTTCCCTCAACCTCTCGCTGAGATAGAATACTGTGTAGGCTTTCTTGGTTTGATTGCTCTGATCTTTACACATCTGGGATTGTTGCCTTTCCTCCCCAAACCATTGCAGAGCATGCTCAGGCAGGAGTTTCTGTCTATGAACCTTTTCCCATAATCTCCAGTCTCTAATGGCAACTAGTACCTTCTCAAGCATCAGATGAAGAAATGATTTTAAGTGAAGGAACAGTATTTTACTCCTCCCTGGGGCATGATTGCTATGATTAGCTAGGTCTGCTAGAATGTTCAAGTGCATGAAGCATCTGCTGCCTGGAAAGAAAGTTAAAAGGAAATAAGAAAAGAAAACAACACAGAAAGCTGTTCAACCCTCACTGCCCCTTGGCAAAGCAGCAAAAATTGTGAACAGCTTTGAAAATGTCAACCTGAGGTGTGGAAGTGTCTTGTTGTTTATTCATATACCATTACATGAGGTTTGGAAGCAGGTGTAGAAGAGAGTTTTTACAACCCAATGTGTGATGTGTGCTGCGAGTCTCTGAGATTATTTGTAAAGTAGAATTTCTAGCTGTTCTGTAGACATTGTCCAACCAGAAATAGATACAGACGACATTATATTTGAAAAGCTAACAATCCATATAGCAACGAGTTTATTTGCAAATACGTGGATAGTATTCTATAGGCTTTCTTTAATATTATATTGAAAAAAGAAAGAAAATATCTCTAAGAATGTATTTCTACTAATACATATTTTGGTCAAAATACATAAATTATAATAATTTATGCAATACACAAAGGAGCAGCAGCAGTTAGTGCTGGTGTGGCATGAAATTTAACAAGAAATGCCAGATTCTGCACCTGGGACAGATTTATGTTGGACGCAAGTACAAATCTGAACAGAAGTGTCTGTAGAGCAGCCCTGCAGAAAAGGATTTAGGGGTGCAGCTCAGAGTGAACCAGGAGTGTGCCCTGGCAGCCAAGAGGAAGAACTGCCTTCTGGAGCATCAAACACGGCATCACCAGCCAGTCAAAAGAGGTGATTATGCCATTGTATTCAGCTTTGGTGCAGCCTCGGCTTCACCAATGTGTGCAGTTCTGGGCCCCATCATTTAAGAAAAATGTGGAAGCCCTTGAATGCCACCAGAAGGGCTAGTTATAAGTGTCCTTATCTTATTGCACCAATGCATTTAATTAGCACATAAAAATGAAACTGAAAATTTTATTGTTGGCAAAAGCTCTGGCGCAAGTCCATTATGATGTGATTATATAGTTTCAAAAATATAAAGAGCATTTGTCAAAAAGCTTCAAATATGTTGTTAATTTCAAGCAGCATGGAATTTATTTTCTTTTTTACCACATTACATTCTGACAGCATCTTAATGTCAACCTCTCACCCCTGAGATTAAACTTTTTTTTTCTGAATGAGTCTCAGTTACTAATTTGGTCAAGGTTAGAATCCAACTTGGCTCCTTTGGCACAAATGGAAAACAAATTAAGGCAGAAAGCTGCAAAGTGCTGCCCTTTACAAATAAACCTTTGATAAGGAAGAAATCATAATTTTATTTTAAGTGATTTTAATCATGGTTAAATAATGCTGGACCAACAGAATATTTGTTTAATTGAATAGAGACATGGAATGTAGCAGAGGTAATTTGTCAGGGTAAGGAAATTTAGGTGTGATTCAATTTTCTTCATACAAAAAATCTACCCTTCATCCTCTGCAGAGCATGCTAAGCATATTATTTATTCTCCTGGCATTAGTGTTAGTTGTATTATCATGTGAAGTAAAGCAATAAAATCTACAGTCTAGATCATTTCACAGGAGGAAATTTGGCTGTACAAAGATGTTAATTCTTATTTTTGTTTTTGTATTTGTCTTTCATGGATACCACACCAATCAAAGCTAGAATTTGTTGTAATAGATTACTACTGAATTTATGTAAATAAATCTAACTTTTGAAAAGTATGAAGGTCCAAGTGATGAAATCTAAAGCTAAAACAATTGAAAGAAGTTTAGAAATACATTTGATACTCCACATTTTTAACAGTCTAAAACTGGATTACCTTTCTAGCCTGGTCTGAAAAGTGATCAAAATATTCCTGAATGGGTTCTCACTCTAAAAGATCCCCAAAAAGATCATAGGAAATTCTAAAAGCTCTCAGTAGCAGAAAGTTCATTTTGGCATACCCTGTCAAGAGATTAAAATCCAAACACTAATGAACATTTCACTATTATTTAGCTTGCAAATCCTCCAGATCTTGAAGTAACCCCTACTGATTATTGTTGAAACATTTGCCTAAAGGGAGAAAAAAGCTTGTACTACAAGTATAACAACTTCAGCTTATGGCACTGTGAATTTGCTATCTCGTGAGAGCAATACAAACACCCAAAACCAAATGCAGTGCTGGTATTTATTTTCTAACAAAGTTCAGTGGTAACTGTATTTCCTTTTTTTTTTTCTCTTGAAGGAAAATAAATATAAACAAAGGTCTAAGCAATATATAAGCAGTCATTTAAGTATTCTAGTCTTACTGATGAATGTGCAGTAGTGTATAAGGGAAGAAAAAAGAGCAAACAGTAGTCATCATATTCACATGCCTCTAAAAGCATAACGGGAGTTAACTTCTCTTCCTTTCCTGGGACGACTAAAATCTAATTTTGCTTAATTAGTTCTATCCCAGCCTCATCAGTTTCTCACAGCCAATGCTGCACCAAAGGTAACTAAATTATCTTTTTGAACATTAAAAAGGGACTCACAATACGAGAAAGTTTTTTAAACTAGAAAATGCATGTTAACTTCTCATTTATAAGGTTTATCATGGATTTCAAACACAAAAAGCCTTCATATTTTTCTCTTCTTTCTTTATCCTTTTGAATCAGGTTCATTTTAAGAGTAAGGATACTGATAAAGCAGGAGGATGTCACCTACACCTTTGCTGTCTTTATAGTCTCCTACAGTTCTGCAAAATATATAATACAGAATTATTTTCATTCCAGAGGCAATCATGCAAATATTTTCTTCTTTTGATCAATGCAAAAATTTAGCTATTCTAAATTGAGGTGCATATGGTAAAGAACACAATTTGTTTCATTATCTGGAGACCCATTTTATGATTTTTTCATAACGCTTAGCAGGAGGGTCTTAAAACCCCAAGGACATCCTAAATAGACTGACAAACAACGATTCCACTGAATATATGATACCAGATGAATGATTAGAATTGGAAACTGTCAAACGTATCATAACTGTTAGACCTATCTATCGTGTTGTCCTTCTGGTTTCAGTGCTAAAAGTCAATGCTTTCCGCGTCTAATAACAATTAAAATCAAATCAACAACAAAAATATAAAGAGTCATGAAAAATTCACAGATAAAATATGAATAAATAATAATAAAAAAGTAATGCCATGAATGCTTTAAAAATTGCACTTTGTTTCCTTTGTTTACAGAACTGTGAAAATAAGGAGTCCTGTCTGAAAGAGCAGGTCTTGTTATGTAAAGGATCAGGATTGAACTCTTGTGTATAGGGAGAAGTCTTGAACATGACACCAAAGTGCTTTTAAAAGGATTTGAATATTTAAGTCATGACTGACTTATATTGGACACAGAATGAGAAAGCCTTCAGGGCAGAGGATAAGGAATTACAAAGAGGGAAAGAAGGTTAACTAGAGCCAAAGGAAGGAGTAGTTGAAGTATTAGGAAGAAAGGAGTGAAGTACATGATAGACATGTCAGTGCCCTTGCTATGCCTCAGTTATTTCCTCAATCACTACTCCTTCCTGAAAACACAAATTAAATGAAAAGACTAGATTTTGTAGATGTTCTAAAGGGGAAATGACAGGATTTAGTAACAGCCTGGATGTGAGAGATAAAGGACAGAAAACTGTCTAGCGTAATAATAAGTTACCTGTTTAGGGGATGAGAGGGATTACAAGCTTATATGCAGTGAAGGGAAAGGATGCCAAAGTGAGGACACGTGTGAAATGGTTATTTGCTTCCATTCCTCTAAAAGGGTCTACATTTCTGCTGTAGAAACACGAAAAATTTGCAGTGGTTTTCAGAACTGAAATTCAGTTTGTGTCAAATATTGAAAAAATATGGATTTTAAGGTGAGATAGGATTAAAAAATTAGTCCAAAAATTGTATTTTGGCTCTTTTTATGTGAACTGTCTTACATAACACTATGAGGGATTAAAATACATGCTATTAGATATTAATAAATGTAAAAAAAAATCTACAAGATCAATTGCAAAGAACACATTGTAAAGTATCTTAAACATGTTTAAGATAAGCAATGGTGAAACAGTGGAAAAAACTATAACTATTTTAACATGTAACTATTTTAAACATCATGAAAACAGAATTCATTTTCTTCTTTGATTTTAATTTTGTTATTTTCTACCCTTTCCATGTAACAAATGTAGCCAAACTGTATTGGTGATCACAGACACCAAGACACTCGATCTTAAAAGGGGAAGAATAGAGCAGGGTACCATCAGCTTGATTCCATTATAAGTCTAAATCTCAATGGCAGCATATCAGATCAGTTATAATATATCAGATAATGGGAAAATTCCGCAGTTCTTCAGAAAGCTTTTTCTTGTTCTTTTGTCTTGATTTCCTTCCTTCCTTCCTTCCTTCCTTC
>VZDJ01007755.1:48062050-48097990 GCA_008694505.1 Cyanoderma ruficeps
TACTACTACTACTACTACTACTATAGCACTCTTTTTGTGAAAAGTGGATTTCACTAAACAGCCATTTAAATTTTATGTTTTATGCAGCCTATTTAAGTATTGCAAAGGTTGTTCAACCAAGTTACTGATGGGAGTGGATCTGTTTTTTCTTTAAATATTCTGTGTCATGCAGCTCTAAATACTTTATCTGAAAAGCTCTGATCATTAAACAGTTCATAAAGATGAGGAAGAAGTTAGTTTGGGATGTATTAAAGATTTAATTTAAATGGTGCTAGATAGAACTGTCCTTCAGAAAATCAATGCATTGCAAATTACAGTAGCAGCTTCAAACTAGAAAATAGATTTTGAGTTAGAATAATGGATAAATTAGCATAGAATCATAAAATGTTCTGCATTGGAGGGGACTTTAAAGATAATCAAGTTCCAAATCCTGCTGCTGTGGGCAGAGAGACCTTTCACTAGACCAGGTTTCTTAGAGCTCCATATCCCTTAGGAGGTAACTTCTCTTTTATTTGTTCAACAAATTTTTGTTCAGCAGCTAATGAGTTATGGTAAAAGTTTTTTGATTTAATTATTTTTCCGTTAGGCATTTTTAATATGGCACACAGAGAAAAAAAACAGGGTTTTTTATCAAAAGACAAATAATTCAAAAAACATTAGCATTACACTCTGGCCACTAGTGAGTGGCCTGCATGTAGTCATGTTTATGTGATATTCTGTTAGAGGGAGATGGCTCCCCAAATTGCTTTTTGGAAATTTATTTTTATGGGTTTGTTTACTCGATCAATTTCACCTCTTGAGGAACTTCTGGTTTCCTTCTCAACAGAAGAACTTGTGTCATGGGCAAAGAGCTAAACTGGGATTGGAGTAACTAGGCCAAATTGCTATCTCCATCCATTATCACAGTGACATATAGCTCAATGGTATTCGGCTTTAGTTCTGGGCTTTTTTTCCCTCTACTATTTCTAAATGAAAATAGTAACATTTCCACTCCAAAAATTATTGTTTATTTTGTGAGAACACCGGAGAAAGGATTATACCTTATATATTGCATTCTCTAAACACTGAAGCAATGTGACTTACATTCCTGTAGTTGAATATAGATATTCATATATATATATATGTTTATAGCACATGAAGATTAGATGTGCTGTAGGAAAGAATAGTTGTGTATGCACTGTAGACATGTGGCTTGTTTTAAGCAAGCAAATATGTTAATTCTGAAGTTAACCAAATTATTAAAAATTTGGTCACACTTGTAAATTATTTTTTAGAGGATATGCAATCAATCCAAAACCAATTCAGTTCTGTTCTCTTTTTTATAAAGTAGGAATACCTAGAATTTGAAAGGAAGGGGCAAAAAAGGAGAATAACTTCTTTATATATTCTGAATCTCTTGTGCCCTTGTACCCACTAAATGCAACTATAAGGTCCTAGATACGAATTTTTCTTTCTTTTTTAAGTAAAAGTTTCTGTCAACCTACATTCACATTACAAATCTTTTAGAAAATACCATTCAAAGATAATTCATTCTTTGACATTGTGAAAGAACCCTTGCAACTTAAAGAAGAGAAAAAAAGTAGAAGAACATCAGAAAAGGATCCAGAGATCAGATTGTAATCTTCTGGGTTATGTAGAAGTCTTGGATGGTGTATTATTTTTCTAAACAGTTTAATGGACATTATGCAAAACAGCCAGTGAAAATGAAAATATAGTAACAGCATTCAGATGGCTTAAATAGTATTGCTCCCATATGATTTTATTACTAAGTGCAATCTGTGAGGCAAGCATGAACAATCTATTTAGCTGAACATTTATATCTCTGAAGGAAGACTCTCTGTTTAGTACTCTGTGTTCACATGAGAATTTCTGAAATGTACATAAGACTTTTTGATGCCAAATCAAATAACTCCATGTCTATGTAAATATCACGGTATCATATGAATTTTAATTATTTTATTGCAGCATATTTCTCTTTTACTTCTACAATTATGATAATTTAATTATTCTTGAAAAGTCTTTGCCAATTTCTATGGCACTTGTAGGTCACTACTCTTTATTGAAGGAAAAGGGGAAAAAGGAGCAACTGCAATGAGATTACATACTGCAAACTTAGACAATTTTGAATAATTTGTTTTAAAACTGGACTTCATGTTCTAAACATCTCACTAGAAAAATGTAATACTAAATTTCATTCAGGTCACAATAGTGTCTGTCAGAAAAAAATTATTTTACATCCTTTACTACATGAAGCACTCTAATGTAGCCAAGAAACTTATAGAAAACCATTGTGTTCCTTGAGATCCTCACATGACTTCTTTTCTGAAAAAAAAAGCAAAGCTCTAACTGATGTATACTTAGACATCAGCTGATGCAATGGGCATTACCGTAATGGTTTGTATAGCCTCACAACTCCTGAATTCCATTTTTGATCCTCATAAGGAGCAAAATCAGGCTCTGAAACCCTAAGAAGTATGTAATAAATCATCCATCTCCTTCTCTGGACTGAAATAAGACAAACATGTAGGCAAGAGTTAATCTACTTATATCTTCAGTACAGAAGAACAAATCAGCACTGTATTTGTTTAGGGTACTCTTGTTATTTTTCAAAACTGTGGCATAGTACATACTAAGTACAAGTCAGATAGACTAACAAGTCATGCACACAAGGAGGAGATTTTATATAGTAATAGTTTTAGTTTCTCTCATGTTTGAAACCACCAGAAAACATTTAACAAATAGTGAACTTCTAAGTGTGACATTGAAGATGTTATGATTTAAGAAAAAAAGAAATCCAAATGTTTAAAAATATGCTATCCTCAATGTTAAAAAAAAAAGGCTGAATACAGTTCCTCTTCTCATACAGAGCAATGAGCTCATAAAGAAAAAGGAGGCAGATTTTTCTATTGAAAGAAGAGGGGAAATGGAAGCATTGATTAGAAAAGACTTAAAAGTTAGAGATCATATGCAGTTGAGAATTTTTACTTCATTACAACAAGAAAAATAAATGCAATATGCAGTAGAGTAGCAAGCAAATTAATTTTTTTTCCGACATGATCTGTACAATTGGGTTTTTTATTTCTTTATCTGGTATTGTGATTAATAAATTGTCAATGTATTTTACTTAAGTTAAAATTGCGAGAAACAGAATTAAGTTAAAATTGTGGGAAACACAGTAAATATTTTTACTGTGTTTAATGCATGTGTATGGCACTAGATGAATGTAATTGCATTTACTTTACAATGGTGTCGAGGCCGTTTTTTCAATGTGCTTTTTCCTAAGACTGCATTTATTTATATACAATTTATTCAACTCACTCTCAGTCAATTTTTTTACATTAAAAATGTGAAGTGTTTTTAGGGAGGATTTATATGATAATTATTATGGGTGGAGTAGTTGATTTGACTACATCAAGTTAATACTGAACATTCAGAGCTCTCTTCCCTTCTTGTTTATTTTTTTATTCAAATTTATTGTAATGCTTTATAAATTTTAAGGTTTAGATTATTTTTCTTTTTATGCCTTTTGTTTTTTTAATTTAAGGAAACTGAGAAATAATAATTTTGGGGATAAACTCTTAGTAAAACTTCAGTTTCTCTTCGGCCACTCAGTGTGATGCTGCTAATTTTATGAAAATTGCCTCATCAGAGAGATTTAGTGCTTGGGGTATATTTAAATACAACTCTATTGGCATTCACAAAATTACTCTCATTAAAGCCACCAAAGTGGCCCTTGCCTTGCTTCAGAAGAAGCAGGATTTGTTCCAATATGATGAGTGTATTAGAGTCTCTTCGTGCTGGGACTTAATTGGTTCCAGTGGGGAGCCACTCTGCACGACTGCACCTACTGCCTGCAGGATCTTTGCATCTTTTCTTTTCTGTGAACAGTTAAGAAAGAGCTGACCAACTTATCAATGTACAAGAAATAAAATTAGCAAGGCTGTTAGGATCAGTATAAAACTTAGGAGATGAGTTTTTTGTAAATTGTTTAACAATCAGAGGAAAGTGACTGCTTTAAATTTACTGCCTCTTTTTGCCTTCATTTGATAAACATAATGGAGAGAAGTTTGTTTCCTTAGGTAATTTTTAGTGATCTGATGGCCATCCTCCATGCTGTCTATGTGATCCTGACACAAAAAAAACCCCCTAACCCTTCAAATCCATGTAAAATCAAAATGTAGGTAGGGTGCAATATCTGACAGAGTACTGATATGACAATAAAAAGTGTTATCCACTAATTCATGACCAAGAAGAAGAGGAAAATTGAAATATTATTTAAAATTCTGAGATAATTGGGAAGGTTTGAAGTGTTCTGAAACAAAAACCAAAAAATGCCAAGGTCAACAATTAAATAATTGGATGAAGTGAATAGTTATAAATCAAGATAAGAGTCTTAAAATCTGGTACTTTTTGCTCATTACTGAATCATGAAGAAATTATTTAGCTTAGTAGATGAATTTGATAGGAACACTCTAAGGGCTGAACAACAGAGTATATTCAGATCTAATTCTACTACTGATCATATCTTACAATTTGCACAGATATCTTTTCCTTTCTCTTAACTGGGGTGAAAAAAGATAACAGAGATATAATTTATCAAACACTTCATAAATCTGCACTATTTCTTGTGGTTTTTTTCATACATATAATAAACTATTCAATGTCCTGATACAAGTCAATGCTTTACCACCAATATACTGGTGAAATATTGAATAGTTATAGTATGAAGTCCTTGCTTTAAAAAAAATTAATATATTTTCGATCATAAAAAATGAGGGAATTTTTTATGTATCTTCTTTCTGGAAGGGTGTGTGTGAAAGATTACAAAATAAATTATTTGGAAGCAGTAAGCCTTATCATCTTAAAAAAGAAGTGCAGTTATGACCAATTTCAGTTTTTACCACTGTACATTTGGAGTGCAATCCGGTTTTAACCTTTTTATATTTTCTAAAGTCTTAGGGGGGAAAAAAACAAATAATAAATGACAACAAAACCAAAAACAACAACAACAAAACCTCTATTAACCTTGTATCTAAAGCACAGTTAGACAATCTCATGAAAATTGAACTGAAATAAATGCTGGGGGGTTGGTGTGAGAGGAGGCAGGTGTTCTGGGCTATGATGAGTTGTCAGTTGTGTTATGCACCTGAGTGTCTGGGGTCTGCATGTGCAGGCACAGGCCAGCAGATCCCCTGCTGTCCCTTCCTGCCAGGATGCAATACCACTGCCATCCAACAAGCTGAGCCCAGGGTCTGGGCACTCATGTGCTGGCAACTGGCTGGACAAGCTGTGATAACAAGAAAAGTGCCAGGGCGGGAGCAGAGAGTTACATGACCAGGAGCAGGCATAGTCCCAAGGTTACCATCAGAAGATCAAGGCTGCCTGTTTTAGCTTGTATTTGGCCATGTGCCTACTTCTTGTAGTTCTTTCTCAAATGTCTCTTCTTCCTGAGTTAGCAGACACACAGCAGCACCAACTGCTGGCCCTAAGCCTGGGCAGCTGAACTCCTAGAGCTGGGTGTGGAAGTGTGGTTTGCACTCTGGTCCCTGATGACTAGTGCAGAAAATGTGACATTCCAACTAAAGGTGTCCTTTTCTTAGTGTCTGTGTTCCTTTTTTGGAGCACAGAAAGAAGTATGCCTCTGATATGTTCTTCATGAGGACAGTGACACACATTTGGTAACCAAAGGCAGTGGGAGCAGTTGCCTGCCAAATTAGAAAATCTCAGTGGTTTGAAAAGACTGAAATCTGTAGAGGCCAGTAACCAGAAGCCCTGTGATCATGGTGTGTGCAAAAGGTTCATGTGGCAACTGATGCGGACTGGGTGCTCAGGGTGCCTTGGGTTGCTGCTTAAGACTACAGCATTCTGAACACAGGCTCCTTACCAGGTGAAGAGTATTTCTATTTTTTATTCTTGTTTGCACAGATTGGGAAGCTAGGTTGCACGCCACAGAAGTCTGGCTCCTTCATTGTCCAAACTTCATGCAATCCATACTTTTTAAAAAAACAAAGGTATCAGCATTCATTTGTTACATAACTTTTTCATTAATTAATACCCTTTTTGCTTGCTGTCTCTCTCATTTTTCATGGCAATTAGTCTGCATGTTCAGTTCTTCCCTTCATTTGAGTCTGGGGTCTCTTTTGAGTGGGTGGTCAATGAGGGTGCCCAGAATCTTCCACCATGGAATTACTTTTCACCCAGTTACTACTCAGTTCTGCTGAGTTCATTATTGATGGCTATTTTCCAGACTGCCCATTAATGTTGGGACTGTCTTCCCTTTTCCTTAAAACAAAAGTCTAGCCAAGCATACAATGATCACAGTGCAACTGCTTAATTATAACTGTCTGGCTGCAATTAACAACTAAGAAAAAATTGCAAAGTTTGTGTCAAAGCCTGAGGGGCTAAAAACTTGAGGGGATTGATATCAACAGGGCTTCTAGAATCAATACAATGATGTTTGTGAAACACCAGAGAACAAATTTCTTTTCAGTGTGACAACCTCCTGGTATAGAATACCTCAATGAGGAAGGAAACTCTGTGGCTTCTCAGTGAGATGGCTGTATGAAACCATATCTGAAGTAGAATCAACTTTAGTATGCTCCATACAAAGCAAATGTTGATTGCAAGGAGAAAGTCAAAGCTGAGGAGGAAACTGGAGTACTGGACATATGATGAAAATCTGAAGAAACTGGGTTTGCTTAGTCTGGAGAATAGTTAATAAGGCTAAGAGGGGAGCTAATTACACTCTTCCATTGCCTAAAAGGTGTTTTTAAAGATGATGAGGATGATGGAGTTAGCCTATTTTTAAAGTTCAGTGAAAGGGAAGAGAGCAAAGAATTCTGATTAATTATATATGTAGCATGTGCTATGGGACATAAGCTACGTAATTAGACATGAAAATCAAGTCTTTTGTAAGCGTGGACTAGCTAGATATTAGGGTCTCTGTGGACAGCCAGTGTACCTCAATCATTAAACTCCTGGATGGTCTCACTACTCATCTATGTAGATGAGATAAATATGTGAGATGTGAGAACAAGCTGTCTTGAAACTGGATGAGTGACTGAAGTCACCTTCAAAATTAAATATTTAACTGACATATAGGAGCTTTAGAAATTGCCCCAGTCAGCCCCCACTGTGTATAGTCCAATTTGTATGTATCAGTGCGTTGGTTAACTTCCTATAGGGAGAGTCTGGTTGTTCCCTCTACAGACTCCCTTAGGTGGATGCTGTTTCAGAAATGATCCTGTTTAGATAGTGACAGACAGCACATTTTTTTTCCTAAACAGATGGTCAGGTAGAACAGTCTATAATAGGTAGATGACATATTTAAGAAACAAGTAGTGACTAATTTTGCATAGGCCAGAGTCATTGGCAGAAGTGTGGGACAGATGGATTATTAGAATTGAGCACAGGAGTCTTGTTTGAGCCAGGTGAATATGTAGCTGGAAGGACCTTTGTAACAGGGACTCCCATTGCCATTTGATGAGTAACTGACCATCCTGTTAAAAAAATCAGGTTTCACATGCAAGTGTTCCCTTATGTCAATATTATATCCCCTTTTTTACCCACTTGTTAGCAAGCAATCTGCCCACACCATCTTTACAAAATTAAAAAAATTGTTTCAGTGAAGGGTGGTTGAACACTGGCACAGGTGCCCACAGAGGCTGCAACATCTTAATCTTTGGAGATATTCAAAGCCCAAGTGGACATGAAGTTAAGTAATGTTGTTTGATTTTGAAATTCATTCTGCTTGAAACAGGGTATTGTTGATCTTCAAAAATCCCTTCCAATCTACTTTTTTTCTATGTTTACTGTTTTAAAATCCTAAGCTCTTTGTGGAAAGCAATATTTTTTGTTCATGCCTGCTCTTTTCCTAATTTAAGAAAAAAAAATCACAACCCCTGAATGGTACCTCAAGGAAATATATAAAACCACTATGAGAGTGACAATAGCAAAAATTACATGGAAAGTTTCTCATTCTAGGGTTTGTTTTTTTTTTAATGCTAAAAAACTGTTTTCCAGAACAACACCACTCAATTGTTTAATAGTTTTGAAAAAAAGAATATATATATATATATTCTGACCTTCAGCCAGAAACTTACAGCTCATTTCACTAGAACAAATGTTACTTATTGTTTCCTAAAGTTTTGTCTTTCATTTTCAGCTACAATCAATACATGCTAGTACTCATATTCTGTAAAATATCATCCTCTGTGCTATAGACAATTTGTAAAATTTAAAATTGGTCCATTTTTTATTTGCTTTTGTGGTTGTCCTGGGTTGTAGTATAGAATATGCAAAAGTATTCTATCACCATCTTCATGAACTGTTGAATCCAATTGTTGGAGCAGTGTTTCCCAGACCCCCCCCCGCCCCGGACTATCTTCTGTTAATGGCCCATCAGGTGCCTTGCTGTATGACTCATAGATAACTGCCTCCGGGAGCGATCTCTCGCTAATGGGCCATCAAAGACTCTCCTGTATGACTCATCATGCCATTGTGAGATGCTCCGCCCAGGGGGGAGGAGCCAGGCATTCTCACCTGGATATAATCTGGGATTTGGGCAGCCTGTACCCACTGGATTTCCCAGAGGACTGGAGCTACCAGACCTTTCTATGGGATCACTGCTTCAGGAAGACCACCCTATCTGGACTGCTTCCATCACCCGGATCAGGTTGTATTCTGACTCTGTCAGTGGTCTTTTGTATTATTGCATTTATTCTATTTTATTCTATCTTTTTTTTCCCTTTCTTCTTATTAAATTATATTTTCTGACTTGGAGCCTCTCACTTGGTTTGTTTTCAAACCACTACAGTGTCAAGAAAATAAGGAACTGGAAAAAAAAAAAAGAGAGAAAAATATTTCCATCTAATATGAAAGTTTCCAAGATGAGAAACTTTTGGTTTGAACCATTTTTTTAAAAATACTTTATTTCACAGAAGGTGTTTGAATGCTAAACAAAGAAAGTCATGTCTGAGTTTTATAAACCGTGCTGAGATTCAGAACATGTTAATAGAGATTTGGCATTACTTGATTGGATTTAAAACCATGATAAGCACATCTCAAACTTCAGGTAGGCCAAACCTGAGAATATGGATTATACCTTGAAAACTGGAAAATTGTTTTTGTTTGTTAAAAGAACCAGTGTCAAGGTAAACATTTCCTGTAATTGTGACATATACAAATGTATAAGATGTGTAGCATGGAATAGATAAGAGAAATTCCACATGAAACTAGATGACAAACTTAGAGAAAGCAATTTGCAGTTAGCCAAGAAGTGTATTAGATAGGGTTAACTGGGCTTCATTCCTAAAGAAAGAAAAGGATCAAGAGAGTGACAGAGGTAGTATTAAGACCATAAATGAAGGAAAAGTCAGTTTAAAGATGTATCAGTTTCACAAATCTGTATTCAAGGAATAAAAATTGAAAAAAGAATGTCCCAGGAAGTGACTAAGTCAAATAACTGAGAATGAGCACTAAAGAAGAGTGAAACTGTGAAAAGAGAATAAGGAAATTGAAACATAAACCAAATTGCAACAAATAAGGCTTAGAAAGTATAGCAATGGAAAAGAGTGCCTGGGAGGTATTTAGAAGGACATTGCCACAACTCTGAGGGGAGGTATTCTTGCTACTTGGAATCCATGAGATCCCATCTGAAATACTACATCTACTTTTGAGTCCCTCAATATTAGAAAGGAATTGATAAGTTAGCACATCAAAGGACACTGGCCAGGGACTGTAGCCTTTGCCCTCTGAGGAGCTGGGGCTTGTTAGCCTGGAGGAGAGAACATCTCAGGAGTGCTTATCAGGAATGCCTCACCACCTACGCCAGGGTTATAAAGAGGCTGGAAAGGGTCTCTTCCCACTAGTACAAGGTGGGAAGATAAGAGACAGTGTAAGATGAATTCAGACTGGATTTTAGGAAACACTTTTTCACTCTGAGAACATGCAGAGAGTAGAGCAGGCTGCCCAGAAAGGCTCTGAATTCGCTGTCTTAGGATGTTTTCAGTACCTGACTGGACAAAGCTCTGAGTAACCTCGTCTGACTGCACAGATGATCCTGCTTTTTGTAGCAGGATGGACTAAACTATTATTGAGGTCCTTTCCAGTCTGCCTTTATCATTCAATCTCTGTATATTTGTTTGGACTTCTGTAATGCAAGGACACGCTGATGACTCATGTTTGGCTTTTCCACACAGAATTTCAATTGGGGTTTTTTTGGGTTTTTGGATTATTTTTTTTTTGCGAAGTAAATGTACAGCTACTCTAGAAGTAAATGGGGACAGGAAAATGTGTGGATACAGAACCTAAAGTTTTATAAAAGATTTAGCTTAAATAAGAAAGATAATATTAAAATATATGTTGAATGATTAAAAAACCATAACAATCAGCATATATCTTTTTGGAATTGTATTTCCTAATGTTTTATAAAAGTAAAAATGCGTAAAAGTATAAATGGAATAAATAGTATGAAGTGTTCTGTATTTTTGAGAGAAATACTTTTACTGTAGAGTACTTTCCATTATACCATTTTTACAACTAAAAAAATATTTCCTCAAAAATCTAAATCTAAATCAAAAATCTAATGATAGCTTTTTGACTGCTGTTCCTGAAGAGTTATATCCATTTTGCTTCCTACAGTAGAAAGTGACATTTAAAAATCTTTTGCCTCAAATAAATTACAGAAAAAAAAATCAAAAAACCTCCACTGATAGTTTTCTGAATTTTTTACAACTTTTTTGTCTAAGTTTTGGATAAGTATTTTTCAAAAATACTTCCTTTGTTGTTGTTTTGCTTCATCTGGTATCATGAGAATAAATTATTTTTCTAGTAATTTTATGTGTCATATAAAATTAAGATCTGTCACTTGAGCTGGACACTAAAAATCTTTCAATTCTTTCCTAACACTAAGAAATCTTTTGAATGCATTTGTGGCATACCAATATTTCTCTTCTATTCTCAATCTTCTGTAATATCCACTGTGAACTTGTCCTGCAGAATGCAGTTTTTAATGGCAGCACTAAATGCTTCAAATATGTTCTTCCTGCTTTCCTTTTCTAGGATTACATCATGCAGGATGGATTCCTAAATAGTTAGAACAAAGATATTTCTAGTGCTCAGAAACTCTTAATAGTTCAGTGAAAATGCAATGTGAAAGATATAAAGCATCAGCAAAATTTTTAAAACCTGAAGCTCTCACTGCCATTTTTTATTGTTACTATGGCTCCTTCCTGTAATAAATTAGAGGTCAAAATTTCAGAAATGTACTGTAATATAAAATAAATACCAGTCAAATAACCCACATAAAGCAAGGTCCATATATGACCATCTAGAGCTGTAATAAAAGTGCTTCCATGGAGTTTCCATAAATGATTTCACTCAAGACTGAGGGAAAGGGACTGCTGAAAGGTTTAAGAGATAGCAAGATTTTCTTTTTTAATGCAACATAAATTTTATTTTACATGTCACTCCTCTCCAATTTTTATTGTTTTAATACCAGAAAGGGTGAGATTACCAGTGGGATTTGTATGCTCAATGCTCATTAATTTTAATAGGGGCTGGTCATCAAAATCCCTTATGAAACCCTAAAAACATCAGCCAACATTCCCTGCTATATTTGAGAGCAAACTGCAAAATCAACAAACGGCAGAAAAGCTCTCCCAGTTGAGCTGAGCATGTTTGCTGAATTCCCACAGCACTGAATAGAGAATAGAGAGAAGTCTGAATCCCTTTTCAGGGCTCTGAGTCATGAAGAATGCAAACAGAAGTGCTCTGTAACAAACAGAGATAACACAAAATATGATCAAAGCTAGATCATCTTCCCCACTGCTCTTCGAGCAACCTGTATTTGCAAATGCAGAATGCTTGAGAGTAAATGATGAAAATCTTTGAGCTATAAAGTAAGGAATTATTACCTAACTTAACCAAATCATTCTAATTTTCAATTTACCTCTGTGAAATCACAGATTTAGCAGTCAAGATTTTAATGAGTACTCAACAGACTGAAATTGCAATGAAACCTCACTGAAATCTATGATCTTTTGATAGACATTAAAATTAATAAAAGCCTTCCATAATTCCAGGGTGTGCTGGATCAGGTCACTTTTACTAGACACATCAACTGCATTATTAAAGTATTTGCTCTCTGTATCTATAACAATTACATGTCTATAACACTATGAAGTCAAACTTTTCATTAATGTATTATGTCTCCAAATCTCTACTTACCAGAACTCAGATTAAAGTTCCTGTGACAAAACTAATGAGAATGAAATACATGCATTTTTTAGTAAATAAAAATAATGAGTAATTTATTTAGAGCTAAGATTAATTTATTTTGTTTAACATCAATCATCTTCTCAAAGTGTCAACACTTACCCTTCATGTTATTGTATTATTATTTCATTAAAGCTCTTTTTCAAAGTAAGAAAATGTTTTCCCAAGATATGAACAAGTATTTTGAGAGTCAAAGGGATTATAGACATAATGGAAATTTTAATTATTATAATAGTGTTCATTGTTCATCTCCTTTAAAAATTTTGTGGGAACGTATGACAAAGCTAACCTTTCTCTGTGTTCTTATTTAGTGGAAATGGAAATCAAAGAGTAATTTTTCTCTAGTTTTATAAGGTGAATTATTAGTAAATAGATAAAGTTCCTGTATTATAAGGTACATTTTTTTGTCCAAATAGTTTTAACAACATCACAGATCAAACTGAATTTAAAAAAAAATCCAGTCCTAAATAGAGTAACATTTTTAGTTAATCGATGTGTTCAAGTAAGTAAACATTTTAACTATATTGTGCTGAAGAAGTTAGTTTTTCCCATTAGCAAAGAAAAAAAATGTTTTTTAAAAGTATTTTTATAGTTTGTCATGGAATACAGAACTAACAGTATTATCAAGGACATAAATCTTTAATAAAAACATCATGCAGATGTCTTTTCAGACATTTTTAAAGCAGAATGTAGTCTTTGATACCTCGATGCCAGTCTTCATCTTGCTAATGTTACATTTATTTTCTTTTATTTTGAGAAGGGGTGAGAAGAGAGAGGGGAAATGCAGCTTTGCTGTGCAAGTGAAATGCAAAGGAAGCACCACTTTCCTGGAGGAGAAAAATGTTTTCAAACAACTGTTTTCAATTTGTGAAGTAATACCATATGATAATATATTCAGTTTTCCACTTTGAGTCAAGCATCTTCATTTTCAATTGTCTGCAAATATGCCTGGGATTTTTGTTGGCTGTAATCTGCTCTTCTTGAAGAAAATTTGGAAGGCCAGAATGAATTTTGTGCTGCAAATAATTCTTGCCTACACTGGCAAAAAACCAACAAACCCATTATATCTCTACTTGATATCAGCAACTGCCTCCATCACTTCTTCAAGTTCTTATTTCTGCTTTAATCTGCTATTTTTCGTCAGTTAAACTAAATCAATGAAATTTTATCAGAAGGATCTTAACTGCAACATTTGAAGGACTAGAGGATATAACTGCGGCTAAACACAGAAGTAAGGAACAGGCCCCCAGAAAAAGAGGAGATGGGATCTACCCAATTTCTGGATTTCAATTCATAATTAGAAAATGTTTTTGCCCCTGTGGTTCTGCATTAATGAAGTCTTCCACTAAAGATGAAAATTACTGTTTCAGTCCTAATTGACCCATTCTTTTCTAAAGGAGTAAAACTGATACTCAGACACGTAACTCTTGAAGTTAGAGCAGCTGTAGAGGATTATTCCAGTGGAGTGGAGATTTTGGTTCAGGGCCTTGCTAGCATGGATTGAAGAAAAACCATGGCTTTCCACCAGGTGCTCCAGAACTCGATGAGAAATGAGTAAACACTTGCTGAAGATTTTCCTAAGTCTATGTGTGTTTAGCCTCTGCTGTAGTGCTCTAGACTGCTCCATGAGCTGTGATAGTTTTCTGAGGGATGCAGTCTAGTTTTAAGCATTTCTTAATTGACACTATCCTAGGTGCGCCGTCTTTCCCTCCACCTAAATCACTAAAGGCTTTCCTTGATACTGCAGACCCATTGTTGAGGTTGCATATTTTAATCTTATTTAGGAAAGTCATATGTTTTGGGGGTTAAATTGCTTCTTAACTTCGATGTATTTTCTTGGTTTTGTCCTTTTTTTTTTTTTTTTTAAGTCAGTATCTCAATATAGCACTAGCTACAGTGTTTATGGTAGGGAAGCATGCGAGATGATCCAGATTGCCAGTTTTGCATATTTACAGATCTTTGTGCCTCACCAGCAGATGTGTGTGAAGCTGCTAGTCCCCCAAATTGCTCAACCCAATTGAAATTGTCATGAAGTTAAGAAGCATTACGCTTTGATTTATAAACACAATAATAGTTTGCTTTGAGATAACAGAAACAAATTAAGCAAAGTAGAAAGAGATTGGGGGTTATTTACTTGTCTTTTCTGACAAAAAACCAGAGCTGTGGAAATGCAGTGCATCTGACAATGCACAGCATTCTTTTTGTTGGCAATATGCAGAATGTTTTCAGGCTGAAAATGAATATATTTAAAATGTCTTGGAGACAGAGGAGTTACAGATGGATGTTGCTCATCTCCATCACTTCTTATGAGGAAAACTTGAACTATTGTTGTTTTTTTCTGAACTCAAGGAGATTTTGTGCTTGAGTACTGTCATCTTTACAAAACTGCAGCAACAGAGAATAGTATAGCTAGAAGTTGTATCTACTGCCTATCTGCCCATTTTACAGCTATTTAAAGAAGAAGAAGCTTTTTCTTGCCTTTTGCCCCAACTTGTCCAAAGCACATGTTCAAGAGAATTAAATGAGGAAATTATTGAAGTAATTTGGTTTAAATTCTGAGTTTCTGACCCAGGATATAGTAAATCAAATTATGAAGGGTTATTTGTAACCATGTGAAAATTTTTAACTCCAGGATTAAATGGAAGTTTACTGATTCAAGTGTTTCTGAGGATCGATTCTTCAGGTAAGTGTAGGTCCCTGTCAGTATGATGCTAATGGTTGCTAATTTTAAGAAGATATTTCTCCTAGATGATTGAATTGCTCCTGTTACTGAATGTTGTTAGGAAATGAAATTGAGAAAATGGTAGCTTTTTAAGCCTACATAGAATAGGACATCTTGTAGAAGGAACACCTGCTTAGTATTTGTCAGATATTTGGAGCAGTGAGTTCTGAGTAGGGGGTTCTGTCACGTTACATACCTCATGCAAAAAGCTTCCAGCATTCACACATATTTTGCTGACATTTCAGAATTTATAAGAAAAAACAAAAAAACTAATCACTGAAAAATCTAAGTGGAATCCAGTTGCCAATTGTTTATGCATGCTATTAACTGAACCTCCTCAGGAATATTACTGTACTGCATGTACCACAAAGTATTTTTAAAAAGGAACAGCCCCATCAATACTTCAAACATATTTCATGGGAGACATCTTCTGGTTCTACATATATACTCATTTTTAAATTGTATTATAAAGAGACTTTTTAAAATTTTGTTCAGATAAGCTGCTGGCTTTTCTAAAATTTGATTGTTTCATTGAGATCAACATTTCAATTTGTGACATCAGTAATCAACTCAGAAATTTGTGTCTTTGTAGCTAATGTGAAAAATGTTCTAATGATTATGAGTGCATCTGAATCCCACTGGAGTCCATAAAAAGCTGCAGAGGCTGAATATTTATGAAAAAAAGAAAGATTTGGTCGAAAGGACTCAGGCTTTTGTAGCTGTGTGTTGAAAATTTTAGAATAAATAGCTATTTGTTAATGTCACTAAAATTTTAGCAACCATTATTGGATATCTATTTCAAAGTACCTTTATCAGCTTCTTATTGTTTTATGTTTTGTTATTTAAAGATTTAGTTAGTGGCACTCATTTTAGGGAAAAAATTCTAACCAGATATTGTTTTAGCATTTCTCACAGGACTTATATGCAGACAATCACACCTATTTGTCCCTCCCAGTACTCCCACCGTGAAATTTCTAATATTTGGGTTTGTTGTTGTTTTTTTGTTTGTTTGTTTGTTTTTTTATATTGCAAGGATACATTTTTTTCTCTGAATGCATCACAAGGGAAAAAAGTTCATGTCAGTGTGTATTTCCTTTGCTCTTTGGAAGGAGTGTCATAGTTGTGTTTAAGGTAGTGAAAGCAGGAAACATTAGAAAAAAAAACAACCTGAGTCCTTTCATGTTTTTCAGGTCTCAGGTCAGATACAAATAATCTTAAAATTTTGGGAAGATTCACTGGACTTTGAATGAGGTGCTGAGTCTTGAGTAAGTGACAGCCTGAAATACATCTGTACAACAGAATGGGTGTGTGGATTTCACCAGCGGTAGGGAAGCAAAAGTTAATGAGGAGGAACCTGTCATGAAAAGAGAGCTACTGTGGATGACAGCAGCAGCAGCAGAAGAGTTGACACAGGGCCATAACACAGTCAGGGGTTCCTGATTTCCATCATGCTGAAGCTAGGCAGAAAAAGTGAGCAGCTGGAATTTTATGTGCTGTATTTCTTTCAGAGACTTAACAGGTCATTAGGGGATAATAGTACCTTTAAAAGACCTGACCAGTAGGAGAGAGAAGAGGCTTGGTTGTTGAAATTTCTGTAATTATGGACTCCCATTGTGTTCCTTGAAGAAAGTAGTGGAAGGAGTTTTGAGGTAGCTGACCTGTCCTTGGAGGATGGTTTGTGTTCCACAGGGAAGCACACAAAAATTTAAGTCAGAAGCAGTGAAAGTGAATACATAAGGATTAAAGTAAATCTCTACAGTATATGGAAAATTGAATACTTCATACATTTACTTTTCACAGCCTACTACCGTTCTCAAACCTTATTGTATGTTTTGCCATAACACTTATTTTTTATTGATATGTGCAGCAAAATAAAATCGTGAAATTAAAAAAAGAACATTAGAAATTATGTATTTGGAATCACCTACCTACAGGTTTCTTTTAGGTTAAGGGGATATTTCAGTTCAAGCAGTGAAGACTGGTTCAATTATTGCACTCAGGAGCCATTTCAAATCAGTATTAGTAAGAACTACTCAGGAAAAATCAGCTCCTTAGTTTTCTACTCTATTGCCAAGGAGGAATTAATGTTGTAATTTGGTATGCATACTATTTTATACAGATATCATTTGACATTGTTTTCTGATTTAATTCTCTGTCTTACAGCTTGAGGAGATTTTTGCTTTAAAAAGGTCTTCAGCACATTCTTCCCTCCCTTTAGATTGCAGCCATCAGGGCATGCGCTTTTGTTAGGTTGTGGTTGTCTTCTGTGCATCACCTGCTCTTTCTCACACAAATCATTAGTCTTAATTATAGATTCTGCAGATATATGGCCATCAGTGGGACTGATCATATGCAGGACATGCTTTTATTTTACCTGAATTAATTCTAATGTGGCTGCATTTTTACCTCACCTTGGGTGATCTATCAACAGGGTGTAGTCCAACAGCTCTTTGGCTGCTAATGTAATTATTTCATGTAGCTCATCAGTAGCTGTGCAGCTTGGGTTCTACTTTAAAACCTGGAGTAAGTCTTGAGGATTTCATCTGAGAACAGGTAAGTGAACTGAATAAAAAGCAGGGAGACCATGATGAAAAGGGCAATAAAGATGGCTAACACCTCATCTTTGTCTGCTTGTTTTGTGATTTATATATGAAGAATGATCATGACATTTGAAGGTCTAAGATTAAATGGACTGGGGTGTTACAGACCACACTTTCAAAAGAATTATGATGCTAAATTACAATTTCAATGAGTTTTTTATACGACAAAATGTAATATAAGAGAAATTCTTGTTAGTCCAGATTTTGCTCTAGGTGGCTAGAAATGGAAAAAGAAAAAACAACCTTATTTAAACCCCATTTTTTTCTTTAAAGTAAAAATTATAAAACTTTAGAAAAATTAAAATGTTGATATGGGGCATTTTTAAACTTTTTTGTAGTAGTAAAATATTTCATTTTTTAATATGTATGACCAGATTTTCTTCTGGAACTTCATCTCAAATTTTATTTTTTCTCTCCTCATCTCCTCTTCCCATCTTTTTTCACTCCAGATAAGAGAGAAATTTGAAAACTTTTGAATGTACTGAAGAAGACTGGTAGGCTGACTGTGACAAGAAAATAAAACAATCTACAAAACTTTTTCAGAAATGTATTCAGTGATCTACATATTTAGCTTCTGTCCTCCAAGAAGTTTGGACTTTGGCTTTACAGAGTTTTCAGTATATTGGTCAGGCACTCAAGCTTTGTAGACAATGTAAATGAACTCATCTACAAGCAAGCTGTAGAGAAATTCAATATTTTTACTTCATGTCTAAAATGTCAATTCTAGTTGTGCAGCTCATGGATGACTGTCAGAAAGTGAATTCTAGGCCTATCTGACATTTATGGGAACTTTGCCATTGACTGCAACACAACCACAATGTTGCTCACAGCTGTTACTATAGTGATTGGAACTTATTTTTGTCTGACATTGTCAGAGAGTCCTTGGAAGTCTTGTTCCAGTTGATTTCCTGTACACAATTTGTGATGTTGCTATAGTAATTAATAACGACAATATTGCCAATCAACGCTGTACCTATGGTGGAAATTCTCGTGGCTCCTTTGTGTGTTGTATGACTTAAAACTAGTACAAACACAGTGAATTACCTTGAGAGTGATAATCAGCACTAAGAAAATAACTGTCTTTTCAGAGTATCAGATCTACAAAGGTTTTGCTATCAGAATATTTGTAAGGCTAGTTCTACATAAAAAACTGATTTTGAAATATTTTTGGAAGACTTTTCTCTGTTTTTAAAGCGTCTTTGAAACAGATAAATCATTACTTTAAAACCTGGATCACTTAAGAATTAAGAAAATAATGAAACAATTAAAGTTGAATGTTCTACCCAAAACAGCCCATATACCTTAGTCACTCAGATACCTAGTTTATTTATTCTACAGATGAAAACAATTTATAATCAGTGCGTTTAAAAAGGGCATCAGAATATCATAGGAGATGAAATTCAGGCTATGCTCTGGTTTACTTGTAGCGTATGAGAGATACTTGTGAGATCTGGGAAAATTTGTGCAGATTTACAAGAGCAGGCACATCCTTAGAGAAAGTAGCGAACACTGAATGAAACTTTGCCATTTTATTTGAAAATACCATATTAAACTGTGACCAGATTGTATTATGGAACCTGTGTAGACGGATGGTTTTAAGGTTATATTTTGTCATATTAATCAGATATTTACTCTGTTAGAAACTTTGGACAATAACCAGCTTTCATGCCTTATTGTTGCGTTTTTCCATACTATTAATTTTCATTGGGAGGAGTGTCAGAGCTGCTCCATATGTATGTAACTATGTTGCCCTCTTGTGACCAGCTCTCTAAAATGAGAAGCCATAGACCACTTCAGGAACAGAACTTGATTTAAAGCAATATTGAAATTGATTATCAATAGACTTGCATATTTTGCGTGTTTCTTTTAAGCCAAACAGAGCAAACATTTTATATTTTCTAAACATAGTGTTAAATATCTCTCACATGTATGCTGATTTTATTCCTTTTATTGTGTCATTTTTTTGTGGTTTTCTCTTGGCATCCCACTGTTCTTAGGTACCTAACTGGTGTAAAAACAATGTTCACAAACATTGAGGAGCATTTTATGTGATGACTGATATCAGGAGATAAAGATTCTATTATTAATTATATATGAATATAATCCATCAAGCATCAAGTCATTCTTGTTTTGGTTCTCTGTCTCCTATGGTTCAGATACTGGTTTTTGGAGTAAGCAAAACCTCAGTGAAAGTAATCTGTCATTTGTTTTGGATGTAAATCTGATTAGACTGTCTTTGGGGCTTTGTCATTTGTTTTGGTTTTGTTGATCTTTATTTTGTTTTTGGTTGGTTTTTTTGTTTTTTTTTTTTTNTTGTCTTACTGTGTGTTATGATACAGAGGGGTTCTAACATATTTAGTTTCAAATATTTCAATGGTATCTAATGTGACCAGTAAAAAGATACTGAATCTAAGACAGCTGATGTGGGAGCACAAGGAGGGGACATCAATTGCATGCACATTCACCTGTGTAAATCTTTTGATGGTGTTCACTCCTCAAAAAATCCAATTGTTGTTTAATATAGAAAATACTGGATACAGAATGTACCTTCATCTTATAGACAAATATTTAGAGGACGAAGCCACTGGCCCAGAAGGCCGAAACATTCTAGCAAGCTACTGTTTCTTTTAATAAAGAAGACTCTAAGGGAAATCTGAGCAAAGTAAGACCTGAGAGTTAATTTACCTAAAACAGGGATTAGTTCCCATTAGATTAGAATTAGTGAAGCCACCTCAGGTTACATTTTAATTAGAATTTTTGTTGCAGCATTTCTGCAGAGAATGCTTGATTAAACAACCTACTTTAGCAAATATAAAATTCTTCTTCATCATAATTTGTATCCATTCCTTAAATCACGAAGATATACATAAACTAGGGAGCTTATATATCACCCTCTTGATAGTTGAAGGGAAGAAAATTAATAAGCATTTTTCCCCCCCATATAAATCTAGATACTGTAATTTCTGAAAGAAAAGAAAACCCACAGTTTTAGAAGGCCAGAACCCAAGTATCAGGAGCTGTTTAATGCTGCTTTTCCATTCCAGGATGAAGGTATTATACAGTTGCAGCAGGGACTCTGGTGAAGTGCAGGTATGTTATCATTATATCTGCTGTTGCGACCAGCAGCACCAGGCTTTTATCTATTCTGTGAGTTTGGCTGTTTATTGGCACATATGCAGGAAGCCAAAAGGAACAATTTTGCAAAACCAAAGCCCTTGGCCTAACTTTATTATGAATTACCATTATACCTGTGGAAATGCTGGCTTTTTAAAACAGCTCTGTATTCATTTAAATACCCAACTGTGGTTTTCCAAATGACCTGAATGTCTAGAACTGGCAGTTCAGGGGGAGATTCCTAGCTCATTTCTCTGCTATTCTGTCTAATGTGGAATTCTGCACAGCCAGGTTATTGGAGAAGAAATTTGGAAATGCAGTAATGCTAAAAGGCAGTCGTATTTGAGATGCAGGGCATTAATTAAATGTCAGAAAGAATCCTCTGCAACAGTGTACCCATAGATTCAGTTACACAACGAAATTTCTAAACTTACAGAATAATAGACAAGATACTATTTTAAATCTTTCCACAGGAACTGTTGGATAGAAATGTACATCAGCATCTTTTGCTGATATTATGCTAACAAAGATGCATTTTTCCTTGGAATTCTCAAACTGATAAAAACATTGACATCATTTTTATGGTAAATTTCAATAATTGTCTGTTCCAATATTTTTGGTATATTGTTTAGTTTTGTCTTATTTTAATTCAGCAAAGCATCTTAATCTCACACAGTGGTTAATGAAATAATATCATATTCATGTGTTTTGGATTCTCCGTGTTTGACAGGGATCTTTAATTGTTCATAATACCTGTGGCTTAGAACAACATAGTCTAGATATAAATGCAAATTTTTATAGTTTGAAGAAAAGCTCCTATAAAAAACTTTATTTTATCTCAGGAGTGCTACAAAAAAAATTTCCATCGTTATTCATAGTTTAAGTGTTTAAACTGAATCATGCTGAGAGAATACAAGCCATTGATATTATTTATATTTGATATGGCTTTTCATGCTGCCTCTTAATTGGCTTTTATGTGGGTTAGAGATAGTTTACAATAATTAAGCATTAAGTAGGAGTTCACATAGGACCTCATCATCTCTAAACAGCTCTTTTGGCTCTCACATATGGAGAGTGAAGTCATGACTGGGATTTTGAAGAATAAATCATTATTAAAGATATGTAAGGAATGATCAGATTAGAAAAATATATCCATTAGAAAATGAGAGGTTGCTTTATATTCTTTAGCATCCCATACTATTTTTCCAGAAGTTTTTTGCTAATGAATGCCTCTTTAATAACAATGATAAATAAAACTTGCATATGGATAATACAGCCTGATTTCAAAATATGCTGTTCTTATAAGAAGAAAAAAAACTAAGAAAGGTCATTTTTCACTTCCAAATTTTAAATATTTTGTTTGAATTCTTGCCAGTATAATGCAGGTACACTTTCACAATCTGATTAATATTTTCAGGGGTATAGCGCATTCAGAAATTACAGATTGAAAAGAGCATACTAATCCTCATTTAACTAAATCCATTTGGATCAAATTTCCTTTTCTTGGTCAAAGTTTTTTGTTCACTTTTAAAGAGATAATTTTGTTCTTCGGTTTAGAGAAATGAAAAAATTTTAGAAACATCATAATAGTGTTCCTTAAAAAATGGCAATCCAGGACATAGTAATTTTTTTAAGATATGCCTGTATTTTATATTAGCTACATTATAAAGATTTTATTCAGTTTTAACTTCTTAGCTTAACATCACAGTTGGGAAGGGCTTCAAGCAGGAAAATAAGATACAACAATGAGAAGGATCATGTAACAGGTAATTAAACCAAATTGAATATTTTGGAAGATGACAGAATGAAGATTCTAAAAGAACTTGGTTGCATATGAAGGAAATATTTAGGAAATGCACATTAGAAAAATAAATCTATGACATAAATGGGTATGTGGTATTTTTTTTCGCCCTGGGTTATATGTGAAAGAGACTAGAACTGTATAAAAGGAGATGTGGGGACAAAAAGGGATTCTCATGACGGCTTTTAAAGTCATTGATGACCCAGATTTCAGATTATGGTGTACAAGATCTAAAGCTCAGGCCTGAGTTTACTGTGTTCCTCTCCACAAATGTGCATTAGATTTACATACAAGGCACATTTTCCTATGGGCATATGCTACTTTTTGCTAAAGATGCATATTACAGACCTGTGCACTGTGTAATGTGGGATGAGTTCACATTCTTCGACCCTTCAGAAAACCTTCTGTGCTCTTTCATTGAATCTGTAATGTGCTCTGTAGCAGTCTAAAATTGCATTTAAGCTCTGTTATATGTAATTCCAGTCACTGTGTGTGGTAATCTAAATTAACTTCTGTTCTAGTCCTTTAAATTTTATTTAGAAGTTTATAACAGTAAAAGGCTGTTGATTTAGAGGACATTTACTATGAGAGTACAAAGTACAAGGGAAAATTCTGTTGGAATAGGATAATTGCATATATTCTTACAGATGGTCAATTTGTTCCACAGTATAATATTTGGAACAGAAAAATGTGAGTTGTGCTATGTCTTATTTGACTTAGAAAAGTTGAACTATGACACTTTTCTGATAGGCAAGACAGATGTTTAACTAGCATAAAACATGCCAGGCAGTAGAGCTTGAAATATGTACAAGACCTTGGAAAATAAACTAATGATATTTCCTCATGCACAGAGTGTAATTCTTGTGTGCCTACTGCAGCTGGAGAGGGAGAAGCAAAGACAGTTGTGTGCCTCTTTTCCATACTGCAAAAGTCGTGGCTTCCTGGGAACTAATACTTCAGCTGCAATGTAATGCTAATCTTTTAAACACTTTGCCACTGACTCCAGACTGCCCAAGGAATTTTGCTCTGGAATCCCTTCCTAGTCATATAAAAAGGAAAATGTTAAGTGGGGGATCTGAGCTTTATACTGTTTGAGAGATTTCTCTTGCAGCATCTGACCTACAATAGGTACCTGGAGCCTTTCATCAAATTATCTGTCAGAGGAGCTTATTGTTCATTACTATACTTATCTTATTGGTGGCAACGTTAATGGAAAAGGAAGCCAAGATACTTATCTGACAAAATTCAGAAGCAGAAAGTGAAGTAGAATTTAAGACACTTCTGCTCCATATTAAATTCTAGACTCTGCTAAAATATAATGCATTTAGGCTGTGAGAATACTGTTATAACTACACACTAGAGACTAAATTCTTTTGTCCTTGTTCAAGCAAATCCTGCCCCCAGACTGAACTGGGAATTTAGATTGAGTGAAGACTGCAGAATTGAGCCCTAAAGGAATATGGCTTACTGCAATAAAAGACACAAGAGAGTTGGAATAAAAATACTGCTAGCAACATGTAGCAATGGAACAACATTACTTAGGGAAACATTCAAATGGGATGAATTAATTAGAAACAAGACTTTGATCTAGTGCTTATGACAGTGTTTATGTTCAATGTAACCTATTACTTGTATTACCTCCACTCTGTCATATATTTTTTCTATTTGCTAAGTGGCTTGCTTATCTCTTACTGCTCATGAAAGAAAATATTTTGCACTGTCAACATATTTGTTTGTTTTTAATAAAAGATTATAACTAAAAATATAATGATGTGTCAAACAGAACTAACCCTCCAGAGAAGCTAAGCAGATGGAAATGGTGCTATGAAAATGAATGCATTGTAATTCAAATAATTTGCTTTTCACAGCAAATCATCTGTAAGTCCCACCCACAACATAATAATGATGATGCAGAACTAGAGGAAGTTTATGGATTGATTCTTCTATCCTTTACATTGCTGTGAAACCTATATAATATCACATGACATCAAGAGTGTTAAATTAGATTTACAATAACATAAATTAGAGTTCAACAAGCAGAACGTTAGTAAAGCTAAGTCTTTTAAACACATTTTAAGCTCAGTGAAATGTTTATTATTTCACTGATGAGCTCTCTCTAGGTCCAGTTTAAAATCCGCTAGCTCCCAGAGAAAGATATGGATTATAGTTGCTTAGAAAACAAATACACATTTATTGATGAGATATTTTGATTCATCTTCTTTAATGCATATTTTCATATTTACATCATTTCATAATTTATTCTCAGGAAAATATTCAAATAAGGAAATATTTGTTCATTTTTTTTTCTTATAACTAAGTGTTTAAATTGATTGTAGAAGAATGCACAATTTCTTATTATTAATCTAAAATGATTTTATATGAAATCTAAGTATATTCCCATTATTGTATTTATTCAGAAAATTAAGGAATCAGTCATACTAAGTATAATGTCAGAATTAATACAGAAAAGCTAACTGCAACTTAATTTACACCTTTCCTAACCTAAGAAACCTTCATAAATGAAGGCTATTTGCTTTGTGTTGTTATTTTTGGTTTTGTTTTTTTTTTTTTTTCCTGGAAAACTAATTCCACCTTTCTTTCTAAAGTAATTTAAGATCCATTTCTGCACAAGGTTTTATAAACATTATGAATATCTATGAACTGGTTTTCATGCTGAATTCTAGTGCATAAGGCTCAGGGAATTATATTGACCACAATTTGTTTTTCAAGATTTCAGTTTTGTTTGATACGTCCCCATTTTTGCTGAAATTTTGATGAGTCTTGCAAAGCCAAATATAAATTGTTTTCAAAATTGCTTTTGTTCCTCTTTCTCTGGAAATATTTAGTTCTCTCTTCCCATTTCCTGCTCCTCTCCTCTTTCTTTCAATGACTTTTAGTGAAAACCCTGCCCATGGCAGCAAGTTGGAACCAGATGATTTTGGACATCCCTCCTAACTCAAACCATTCTTTGATTCTGTGATTCTATGACATTCTTAAAAAAGATTCAGACATTTTCCTCAATAATTTCAGGCAGATGTAGACACAAGATTTATTAGGGGAAACTTCAGTGCTTATGACACTCCTGTGGGGTGAAACTGGTCTAAAAGCAATCTTCATGTGAGACCTGAGCTACACCTGCTCCCTATGAGGATTACTCCAGTTTGCAGAAGAGAGAAACAAAGGAAAAGAGGGAAAGGAGAACAACTGTTAACATCTTTACCTTCCTATACCATCACAGGATTAAGAGGCCAAAAAGTGATAGTAACCCAAGTATGCACCCTTGAATTACCTTAGAAACAGGAAAAGGCACAGGAAGAGGTGAGGCTCCATGGATAATGCTTATGGCTCATGCCAGCAATCTATTTGTGGGGAAATAAAAATAAATAAAAGTAGCCATAAATAGTTCCAAAAAAAGCCTCAGGAAAGGTAGAATACAATGGATGGTGTGGAACTGTCCTGAGCTTTCAGACAGGACTTGGAAGTACTGAATTGGTCTAAACTAGGCTGGAAGTTTTGCAGGTTTGTTTGGTTTTTGGTGGTTTTATTTTTTGTTTTGTTTTGCTTTGTTTGTTTGTTTTGTCTATGTTTTTATTTTTTATAATTTGTAATTCTGCAGGATAAAAATCTTTGAACTAAAATTACTATCCACTTTTTAAATCTACTCTGCTTAATAAAAGAAATTTAAATTAAATATCATAGAATGAGTAGCTCTGCTCTTGTAACTGCTCCATTCAAATTTCCCAGTGTGCAACATTCTGGAGAAGTTTTAATTAATATGGTTTTTCTGACTGGGAATGGATCTAATCCCTGGTGAGAGAATCAGGCTGATACTTGAGAGAGGATCTTTTCCTATTGCCAGTTTGGAGGAAAAGACTTTTGAAAAATTCAGGTTCTCCAGAGACCTACTAGGATGAAAAGCAAAGTCTACAAATAAGAACTATAACATTAAATGACCTCTATCTTGTTCTAATATGCCATCAGTATGAAAGCAAAATAAGATTAAATCTTTGTTTAATAGTAAGTAAATTTAGACATGGATAAGGGCTTTTCTGATAGACTAGAGATAATTTTTGTTTCTCTATCAACACAATAAAGAGAACTAATTTTTTAAAAAAGATCCTGAATTGAGAATCATAGCTTCTAATTTATTTTTCTGGACTAATTAGTTGGTAGACTGCAAGAGCTTTATTTATTTTAATATTTTATAATAAATCTTATTAAAACCTCAAAGTACAAATTTTATTAGCAAAACCAAGTAACTTTGAGTGTTTCCTCTGCTTTGCAATATTGACATGCAAAAAAAAAATCTTATTTGTTTTTTCAATTAAAAAAAATAAAAGAAAAATAATTGCACACAAGTTTTTAAAGTTTTGAATCATCTCCACCAAGCAAGCAACTGCTGTTCTTGAAGGCAGCTCCCAGGCATTTGCAATTTCCCCTTTCACATGTTATTTTGTAGTAGTAGAGTCAGCAGAATGGAGAGTGTGTGTGTGTTTCAGCTGTTCAAGTTTAGTTCAGCAAATTAGCTTCTTTTTTTGAGAAGGGGACTCAGGCCAAGAGTCTGAGCTAAGAATGGGAGTTGCTTCAGGGTTAGCATATGTTGCATTCTTCCATAAGATGATAGTTTGTTAGAAAGATTCAGCATTATCCTGAACTACTGCAAAAAATCACCAATCTCTTCTGTCAAAGAATTTACGTATCGGTGTTTCTGTCAAAATTAGCTTTATCAAATTAGGGGTATTTTATTAGGTAGAGCTGAAATAGTGTGATTCAAGGGTGCTCTTCCTCTTTTCTCAGGTTAGCACAACTCTTTTGTGCTTCAGGTGTGGTCTGCTGAAAAGAGATCTGTAACTTTCTAAAAGAGCTCCTGCCTTCCTCTGCTGATGCTGCTGCCCAAGTTTCATATGTCCTACCCATATGTCCTACCTCCTGGAAATGTGGCAATCTTACCATGCTTCAGATGACAAATTAGCAGAAAGAGTGTAAAAAATCATTTTATGGAGCACTAGAAAAATTTTGAAGCATTGTTATCAATGCCTCATCACTACTTTGCATTTAAGTATCATAAGAAAATAATTTACAATTAATTTTAGAAATTTGCAAACAGTATTTTGCATTTATATGTATGTCTTCTTTGAGAATTTGGGTTCATATTAATGCAGTGGCCATTTAATTCAGACGTTTGCAGTTGTTTAGCACTGCAGTAAAATGGAGGGAATTAGAGCAACCCCAACATGATCTATCCGAGACTCAAAAGTGTATGGCAGTACTTTCAGTCCAGTGTAGCAGAGACACTGAACCAGCCATAAATGCAAAGTACAAAAAGCTCATAGTGTGACTATGGTGGGTCTGGAAATCCTGCTTAGGCAGAATGAGCTAAGGCATCTGTAGGCAGCTAGAGCTGAAAGGAAATCTTGCTACTAGNTAGTAGTGATATAGGTTACTCTTGGGAATTTATTAGAATTTTCCCTGGCCAAATTGTTCAGGTTTAATCACGACTTGAAAACTGCTGCACATTACAGAGTCATCTGCACTGAAGTGTATTTATTTAATTTTATTCTAAAGTAATTTCACTAACATGTTAGTTTTAATTTATATATGTTTTAAAATAAATTATTTGGTTATGAAGTTCAAAATCCATACTTGAAGTTTCATAGGTGTATTTTCAAGGACAGAAGAACTTAAATGGAAGAAGTTATTGAAAAATCTTTTGCCTATACTGAACTAAATTAATTCAGATAGCATTTCTGAGTATTTCTTACTACAGTAGATGCCCATGTCATAAGTGGTTAGTGAAGGCATTTTCCTGTAGGAAAATATTTACACTGAATAATTTTATATATGCTGAAAATATTTTAATATCTTTATTTTGTTGAAAATTTTAACATAAATTCATATTTTTTCCTTGTATTGGTACCTACCTCAGGCTATCAAATGCAAGTCTTAGAAACAAACTCATTTTTACAAATTTAAAAGAATATTTGGTAATCATTGGGTTCCCAGTTGATTTTAGTGGGAAAAAAAGAACTGGGAGATAGTCAGTAAACTTTCTTCACATCTAACCATATATGATCCTTAAGGAAAACTGAAAATTTTATCCATCCATTCATTATAGAATCATAAGTTACAGGCAGTTCTGGGTCACTTTTACCTTTAAATCTGATCATACCATCCATAACTAAGCTTTACATACGAATCACAACTCCTAATCCAGCTGATATTACCAGATAACTACCCATCCCCAGGATGTGATTCTTACAAATTTGTTTTGTAAGACAAGTTTGCAGAGATTGGCAGGCTGAATCTACAACCTCTACTTTGTCCTGACTTACCTTTAAGCCAAGGACTTAGTAACAATTTGCTATTAAGTCTGTGAAGGCTGCCTTTGTTAGTTGTTTATGTGTTCCAAAGGCAATATTAATTTGGTATTGCAAGCACGGGGTGCTTGTATTAGGACCATTAACTTGCTATTTGTGTAGCAACAAGTATCGGGAAGGCACTTTAGTATCTTGCTTTGTGACTTGCAGCCAAATAGCAGGTGCAATAGTCATCTCAGGCTCTTCTCTCTTTACACTGAAATAAGCTCCTTCTTGAATTCACTGTAATTTCCTTCTCAGCTTGATCTTTTAATCTCCATTTGCAGACTGCCATTTCTGTGGCTGTGCTGCAAGTTACTAAATGTGCTTTACCAGATTAAGAAATTTGTCCTGCTTGACTCTGAACACAGTTTTTTCATAATGTGAATTTTAATCTTTGGTACCAATCCAAAGGGCAACATCTCTTTTATCCAAAGCTAAACTGAAATTTCCATGATTAAACTTGATGATACTTTCTGGTTTATAATGTTACTGATCTTTAATTAAATTTTCCAAAGTATTGTTTAACACCAACACATTTTCTTTGTTCTATTTTTCAAACTCTTTCTGGAGAAAAGCATCCTTGTCTCTGAATTCTCTACTCCCCTGCACTTTGTATTTGAAGGGATAGAGAGATGGTGTAGAGGATAGATATTTGAAGGGATAGAGAGATGGTGCAGAGTTCTATCTGGATCTCAGGAAGCAATGGTGGACAATAAATGGCTTAAGAAAGTAATTGTTTAAACAAGGCAAGATAAAAAGAGGAATACAGACAGCAATAAAGCATTGCACCAGTTCAGATGCTGGGCATTCTACATGTATGCATCATCTGACACACCACTGATGCATTCCCCAACTGTGCGCTGCACAGAGCCTGTCTGTGGTGAATTGTTTTCTATTTTGGCTATTTGAGTTTTTTTATACAGTTTTCTTAAAGAAACAAAGTCTATTCAGCAGTGGTACTGCCAAACAGAATGGACGTTTGCATCCAAGGAACCTCTTGCTTCACGTCTTAGATAGAGACATATCATGTACTTGTGGGTAATGAGTGGATGGGAAATGTCTGCAGGCTGCTCAGCTACCAGACGCTGGCTGAGTTTGTCCTGTGGCCAAGAATTTGTGCAGCACCACACAGGCTGAGGCTACACTGAACAAGTGTCCCAGCCAGCGCTGGTCTGCCTGCACTCATGCCACCTGCAGTGTGGATCACCAGCTCCTTGAGGCATAACAGCCCGTGGTCTGAGAGCAACAGAGCAACCTTGTTGCTCACTTTGATCCAAATTTGCTGTTCCCAAACATATTTCAAGTTCCTATTAGGAAGTTGTTCAGCTAATGGAGGGTTTCCTGACAGTCTGGGACGTTACTTCTATTGTAGCACCCAACAGAAGCTGGCACAGGGTGCACCAGATGGTCCCTGCTGCGTCTTGTTCTGTGTGCGGATTTCTGGAGTACACGACCCAGTACAGGAGACTTGGGCTGTTGAAGGTCACCAGCTCCCCAATACAATGTCTTCTGCAAGGCTCTCAATACAGCTACGGAGAAGGAATCTCTTCTGTAGCATTTCCTTCCACATTCATACTCAGAGTATGAGGACCCAAGCAATCCAGTAAGGAAAATATGTCTTTATGAGGGAACACATTGTGGTGTGCATTTTGGGCTTTCTAAAGTTCTGTATATTTTGTTATATGTTTATAATGGTTTGTTCCTACACCCCCATCCCCAAACACCCGATGGTGTTTCCCTTGTCAATCGCCTTGTAAGATCTGGAAGATTCTAGGGAAAAAGCCCTAGGATTTGACAAGGTACCCTGGTACCACCTTCTTTCATTGTTTTGTTAAGTTTCCCCATTCTGGGTCACACCCTTCCTCCCCTGAGATTGGTTCTAAGTTCTTCCCTGCCCAAGGTACGCCCCCTGTACTTAAGGTGGGGACAGAGGGGCTGCTGGTCACTCTCGCCCTCTCTGCTCTGTCCATCTGCATATGGGAGGTAACTGGGTGGAATAAAGCCAGGTGAAACCCAAGCAGAGTCCACTCTTTCTTCCACGCTGTCAACCACGCTTCAGCCTGAGGTTCAGACCCTCCAAGCCTTCCTTATATAGTTGCCAGAGAGCGAGCTAGCTGGTGAAGCAGCTCCAGGACGCAACTACACGAACAATTATTGAAAAGTCCCCAAACATATAAAGGAAGAAACAGCAGGGTTTTTTGACAAACCAGAATTCAGTAAAATATTGCTGTGAAATGTTTTTCTCTCGAAAAATCTTACTTCAATGAAATAAACCAGAATTTGCCAGAATGTGGGAACCTGTCAACTGCGGTGACATTATTCCTACGGCAGAGGAAAAAAGCAAAATGGTAAATTTGAATCAGTCTGTTTATACTTGTTTTGGTTGAAGAATATAGGTTTCTCATTGTTGAGAACACTTTCAAAATATTCCTTTGAATATCTAAAGCTGAATTTGTAGTATTGACAAAATTTAAGGGTAACTGTACATAAATTGCTCTTAAATTGCCATTTTAAAGTGACTTCAATTTTTTTCTGTTATGTTCTGTTTTCTTTAATGACAGCTGAGCAGACAGAGATGTTGGCTAGACATGTGTTAAGTGATGAACACCCTCAGAAATCAGTGCTTTTGGTTAAGTTCATATACCTTAGCCAAGACTGGCCATACTTCCTCCATAATGTAAAATAGACCAAAAGTCTTAGAAAAGCAGGCCCAGAAGACCCATTCAAAACATGATATCATTTAAAAAAAATAAAAATTTTGAAAAGTAAATTGTAAAAAATGTGTGATGCAGAAGGAAATAAAAGAAGAAAATAGATAAACCCAAGTCTTGATGTACCAACTGAGAACCTGAGATCTTCTGACATCCACCAAATTAAGTAAGAATCTCAAGAAGCTGCAAAATTATTAACCTTAATAAGGATCACTAATATTAATGGATTGTTTGCTCCATAAGGTAAGTACATGGATGTTTTAGTTGTGTGATTTACATACAGAGAATCTGTAAAATCTAAATTACAGTCATGAAAGTTTTGTAAAATTCTTTGGACATTTAAAGAGAACATTAAAGTAAATATCTGTAAAAGATTTTTATTATCCTCTAAAATAAAGGCCTTCTTAAACTAGGCAAAGTACTGCTGGAGAGGAAGGTGGATTTGAAGGAACATGACAAAGCTGTCGAGTTTCACAGATGTGGATACTGAGGGAAATTTAAACCTATACTTCAGCTTTCTGTATGCCAAGGAAAGCAGTCAGCCATTGTCACAGAAAGTCAATGTGCATATTTTCAGCAGGATGATAGAGTTGACACACCAGCACAATGCCAAAAAGAATGCAGTCCCTAGCCACACTCTATAGAGGTTTTTAACACCAAGAGTTTTAGCATGTTGTAGTTTTTAAAATCCCTTATAGAATTGAAGCATACATTTGGAGATTTCTGCAAAAGAAGGCTATTATTTTTCCATTAGTCAACAAGAAAACTGTAGTGGGTTATTAAAATATGAAAATGGCATTTTGAAGGGGGTTCAAAAAAAAGTGTCAGTGAGCAGGAGGCCAGACAAAATGGAAAAAAGATTAAAAGAGAAAACTGTAAACGTGATTGGGCATCCCCAAGAGACTCTTTGCACTGGCATCCTTATAAAACAGGTTTATCTAAAAGCTGCTGTTACAATCATGTGTAAAGGAAAGGATTAGAGTACACCTGATCAATGACCCTTTCAAGTACTTATTTGCATATCTTGATTTTCTTTTAACCATTTTCATTTGTCTATAGATTTGTGAAATCCAAAATAAGCCTTTTGTATGCTTTCCCTTTTCTTGATATCTTTCTAATATGGCCTTAAATAGAAATCATACTGAGGACAGGTCTGGGAGGTATGTCCAGCAAATAATGGTAATGTGGCAAACCTGCTCGAAGAAAAACTGACCTTTCTTCACTCTGTCGGCTAAAAGCTTTTCACTAATGTTCAATATTAATTTAAAGACTGGAGTTATATATAGATGTAGAAAGCTTCTAATAAATATTTCTAGATCAAATATTGATGCTGCATATGTAAGTACAAAAAACAGAGAGGGGAAAATGAAGCTTTAAAACTCTGTCTGCACTTCTGCAGTACAAGCAGCATGGGAAAAAAAATTACTTATCAGCTTTCTAACATCCCACTAAGTAGCCCCAACATGAGGTATCAAGGGTTTTGGAAGGAATGTACAGTCATAAAGTATTCTCAATGGAGAGTCCAAGTAATGTTCCACACCACTTAGAGCCTTGAAAATGCTTTCATAACATGGATGAGTTTTCCGGATTGCTGAAGGTGTTGTCAAGTGAGAAGCCAGCCAGACTGATTAAAAGGTATAAATGTGTCTTCAAATTTTGCTAGCCCTTATTTCCTTATGAATCTTCAGTTTCAATCAAGCTAGTACAGAACCTTCCTCACATGTATTTGGATTTAAATGCATCCAGTATTATATTTGAGGTAACTATTCACAGAATATCTCTCTGGCATTGCATTGCAAGACCCAATGTCAGATACTGCCTTTCCTGTAAATGTCATTATTGGAAAGGGTCATAAATGTTTATTTACAGATTCTATTAATAATGTTATGCGCACAATATATAATTTTATTTAAAGTTTCATTTGTAACATTATGGTTCTTCATTTTTCTCTGCACAAATGAAAAAAAGTAGCATCTTCCTTCTTATTTCATATTCACTTTCCCTTCTTCACTCCTAATTAGGACATTGATTTCTTTACCAAAGTGAAGAAAAAGTATCTAGAAAGAGGAAGGACATTCAGCCCTTTCTTTTTTTTTTTCTTTTTTTTAAAATTTAAATTAAATGTAAAAAGTCATAAGCTGTCTAAAAGTATAATGATTTTTAATAATCTGCTTTTAAGAATACCACTTCTCCACAGTAGACTTTTAAACTCTAATTGTTTGTAACAAAGTGATTTTTACTGAAATCCACCATGATTTTTATTTTAAGACCTTCTCAGTTCCTGAGTTATATATGTTTCTCACCTCTAAAAATCAATGTAAACACATCAGCTCTGGCAGGTTGTTATCAATGTTTCAGAGAACATAAAATGAACCGAAAAGATAACCTTCCAAAACTCAGAGGAAAAGACATACTTTCAAATTTGCCTGTCAGTCTATCTCAAAGGAGACAAAGCCAGGAAAAATGTCTTAAATGTGATGGTCTCCTATGATCTGTTTCTAAAATTGTGTTTCCCATTGGATAGATCTTTTATCAGAACAAGAGAAAGCTTTATGCTCTCCAGCCTGACAGTGAAGCACATGCTTTATACAACTTGCTGCAAGGGTTATCTCATTTAAGCTACTCTATGATCAGCAACCTATTTCTCCCATGGGGCTCTTCAAAGGTGGCTAGTACCCAAACATAAGAGGGGAAAATAAACCATTTGAAGCCACTTTTTTTTGACACTTTCTTGCATTGCTTCTATCTCTCTTATCTATCTTGTGTGTAAAGATCATAATTTCAAAATCACACAGACTCTAGAAGAGGCCAGTCTGTGGTTCAGCACATTCATGTCTGTAGTATATTTTGTACTTAGATATCTTCACTGTGCATCCAAGGTGAAGAAAGTGAAAGATGCTTTGGTATTATATTATTCATAATATTAGTTACCAAAAGAAGTCAAGCTGCTAAGAATCTTTCAAAATGTAGAGGAAATAGGTCCCTTTTCTGTCTGCTAGGAAATTTCCTTTGTATAATATTGAATAATGATAAAGTTGTTTGTAATTTTAACCCATCAGAAGAGAGCTGGAAATTAATTGAAAAAAACCCAAAGAAATAGAAAACAAAATCAAGGTTTTCCTTTGTTCTTAGATCACTTTTGGAGGAATAGATCTAGCTTATTTAATCTGGAGATGGAGGCACAAGAAAAGGGGTAGAAAGGTTTGTTGTATTTCTTAGTGGGAATAATAAGGATGGGGTTATGCCACTTTCATCTCTGTAATATTAGTAATACAGAAAGCATGACCCTCAGATCCTTCTAAAGACTCTGATCTAGAGGTGTTACACGGTAACTTCAAAATCTGTTGCTATTTTTATTAGCAATCACAAGTTTTCTTGACTTCACTGAAATAAAAAATACATCCATCAGCAATATGCAACAGAATTCAGATAATTTCTTTTGGAAAGGATCATACTTTATTGATTTCATCCTCTTTTCAGTCACAGTGTCGGTTACAGATTTTTTAGCTTCTGTACGTCTCTGACTTCACCGCACCTAGTCATCTGTGCATAGCATCAGGAAAATTTGGAGTATCTACAAGCACTCTTTTGCATTCAAACAGAATCTCTTCCAGAATCTCTTGGAGGGGGAGTGGATGCAGAGATTATTCTGAGAAGGAATGCAGTGAGGAATGATGTGGGAAATCAATGCTTGAGAGCCAAGACAAGTTGAATGTGTTTAGGTAATGTGCCCTCATGGAACTGAATCTGAAGGTAATGTTGACAGAAATAACAAGCTTAAACCAATGATGATCAATCCTGAATAATGGCTGCATAATGAGACTAAGTCTATGGAGTTCCAAATAATATAAGATAATTTACAATGTTCTGAAAGCATGAGAGAGTCTGAAATGAGTGAGAAATACCCATGTGTTAACATTAGCTTAATGCTTTCATTCCAACTGACTGGTCTTTAGTACTTTAAACCCACCTGTGCTATACATTCCAGGGATGCATTTTAGGATCTTTTGTACATGTTTGTTATTTTCTGAGGCGTCTAGACAGAGTGTATGGGAAGCTTTGTAGTGTACCACTTGATGCACTGGATAAATATCTCCACAGTTCTTGTTATTGTGAGTATGAAAAATTACCATTTAAAAAAAAATACAAAAATTACTGAAAAATAAGCCTCACTCAAGGGAAATCGCAAATTTTGCCAAAATAAAGCTATTTCACTGGTACAATTTTTTACAGAACACAAATAGATTAACCTCTCCTCTCCTCTCCTCTCCTCTCCTCGCGCCTTCTCACCCCGCCCCTTCGCCCCCCTTTCTACAACATACACCTCGATCATCAGCTTGCATAAATTCATATACTA
>VZDJ01007755.1:48098003-48181027 GCA_008694505.1 Cyanoderma ruficeps
GAGATGTAAAGCTCAAATTTATTGGATTTTATAAAAGGAAACTGCATTTGCCATCCCTTAATCCTTTCCTGCAAAGAATCTCCTTCTATGTGTATAAGAGACAGCCTCTCCTCTCCTCTCCTCTCCTCTCCTCCACTTTTCTGCTAATTCAGTTTTTTATTGATGCAGCACAAAGTTATCAGATCTAAGTACCCATTAACTACTAGAATTTGAAACCAGCTATGAAGGCACGAAGTAAAATAAAGTATCACAGTCTCAATTTTCTTCTCAATGCTAGTGCTTCTGGCCTTCCCATGTGAGCTGTTATTGTGATGAATAAACACGCACTGAATTGGTTCATTAGGGTGGAACTATAGATCTCTCCTGATGTTTCCTTTATTCTTTGCAAAAGAGGCTTCATTGTTTCTGTATATTTGGTTGTTACAGCTGTGATGTTGCCAAGCAAAACAAAGCACCATACAATAAAATGCTTCTGCATATATTAAGTTCAAAAATAGGAAGCAGAAAAGATAAACGTGATGCAAATGGTTTATCTTGCTGATTGCCAGGGCTATTAATGTGCAGGGGAATTCTTCCCTAAATTGTGGAGTTACAATGACATTTCAGAAATGTGTTCTCATCAAAACTACAACTTAATATTTAAGGATTAAATAGACCTACAGTTCTACCCTGGAATCAGATCTGGAGTATTACTTCTCTGTTATATCTATCACTCCCCATGCCATGCTGTCTAAAACATTTTAGTCACTTAAGAAATTGGTTTTAACAACAAATAAAATACCAAAACAGAATCCTAATTTTTGGTTTAATGCCTTGTATTGTCCATTTCACCACTGCTTTGATAACCTCTAAAAACTTTTCTATAAACTGACATTTTGTGTCTGTGATTGTGGCTCATTAAAGATTGTTGTTGTGTGTTGGAATCAAGAACAATGGAGAATCTAGTATTTCTGGGTATGTTAGTATCTATAGTTTCAGTTCTAAACAAATGGCACATTCAATCTTTGATGCTATTCATCTAGGGTCAAATAACACAGCTTGATGATAGTGTTTTAACAGGAAGTTTATTCAGATGTAGTTGGACATTGTAAAAAACAAAAGCATTTTAAAAATACAGATTACAGTTTACTAAACAGCATGCAAAAATGAGCATCACTAATAGTAACATTGAGGAAAGGAATTTCCAAAAAGTTGTTAAGTACAATCATACAAAGTAAACTTAGTTTACAGCTAACAAAATAATTTACTTTTACCTACAAGTTAAAAATCCTGAGAATCGGAGTGTAAAAGCTAAAATATTACTGCTATGACTACTTAATCAGTGCACAGCTTGTGTTCCAATTAAGTGTGACATTAGTGTGCAAAAACTTTAGGATCATAAATAACAGCATCCCAAGAGTGTCTAATAAGCACTAAAATAACAACTGAAGTAATTTCCTAACTTCTGCATATTCTTGATAAAATTCTTTCATTCCATGCCTTAGACTTATTTCTTTGTTCATGACTTTTTAATTTTCCTTTGAAAACAAGGTAAGGTCTTGCAATGCAGGTAAGGCAATACACTAGGGAACAGAAAATAACCTGATACTTCTTTTTAACTTGCTTTACAAAGTTGTAGTTAGAATGGAATTTATCCCTGTGCCAGAAAATCAAACATTACCTATGTGCCACTTAAGTCTCAGTTATCCTGACAAGAGTTGCATGGTACAAAAGTCTTACTCAGGGCTCACTTTCACTTTCGGTCTGCAGCCTGTGAAAATCCGTTTTCACTTTGCAGATTGCATGTCATCTCATTATCTTCAGGCTAAACAGCTAGCAGCAAGCAAAGGTCTCTGCCTCTGTGTAAATGGGATGAAATGCACTGTGAAGAGAGATGTGGGCTGCAATTTTATTACATAATATAGAAACACTGTCCCTGGACAGGATGACATTTCCCCTGCAAGTAGACAGAGACAGCGTGGTCCTGCATTGGGACCCACAACACTGGGGAGTCTCTGGTTTAGGTGGCAGCTAGGAAGAAATCTCACACTTTTTTACATGTACCCTGTGGCAACTTCCTGGCTTGTTGTGGGATTGAGCCAGAGGGAGAAGAGATGGTGGGTGGGGGCTGGAAGTTCACTCTTTATGACAGACCAATGGAAACATGAAGCAACTTTCCCACTAACCACACCAATCCATAAAAATCAGTGGATAGTGTGTAACACACATATAAAATAGAGGTTTAAGCATTGAGTGCTTGTATTCTGTCCTGTCCTTGCCATATTTGTTTTAGGTTTAATGAGGTGTCATGTTTTAGGAATGGTATTCTCCAATTCAGTAGTCCCAATAAAAGTCCACGTCTCCACACACTTCCTTTGCCCTTTCAGCTACAGGCACAAAAGGCAAAGATCACATCTTGAGATAAAAACAATTTGCCTGAAACAGCAATGACATAAGACAATGAACAGTGCCACCAACAATTTTAATAAAAAAAGTGCACAAAAGAGAGAGTGCAGAGGTTGATCTGACTGAAGCCACACCACTCAACCCTCCCCCTCTGCTCAGGACTGTTGATACCCTATCAGTCCATCTCCCACACTTGCTCCACTGAAAAGGAACATCCTCCTCAGAAGAGAGACACAGTCTATTTCCCCCACGAGGCAATGAGGTCAGATGGTATCCCATGTCATCAGGAAAATAATGCTCACACAACTACAGGCTCCATCCCCTCACAATGACAGGAAAAATTAGCCCTGTTCTTGGGTAAAACCAGGATATGTTTCATATCCCTTAGGGCAGGTAGAAGGTTGTTTGCTGTCTGCTCCTAACAATACAATTTTGGCAATGGCCATAACCAGTTTCTTAAAAAAATATTCTACACAAGCCAGGACATCTGGCAATCTCATGATATTTTCACATACTTCCAAGCAGAAACTCATATTGAAACACCTTTTACTCTTTATTAATGTTGTCAAGCTTTCAGCAAATTTGCAACAGGTCTTCTTTTAAGATTTCTTGTCCTACATTATGTTGTTGTTTCTTTTACACAAATTAGTAGGAATAGAAAACATGAGTAAAATTTCAAGAAAAAAATATTTTCGCTTATTTCTGAGCCATTAGAATATGTTTGACATTCAAGAAATGCTTCTTGAGGTGTACTTAAACCACTATTGATTTGTAATGTTTTTTCCCAGGTATACAGAACTCATTCATGTCAACAGAAAAGCCACGGCTATTTCAAGTAAGTTAATAAGAAAATAACAAGAGAAAAATTCCCCCTGCACCCTTCTGTCTGTAGCACTTCTGTAAACTACAGGTAACTACTTTTTGCTCGCAAACATAGAAGAATAGAAGTGTTCATGAGGAAAACCCAATGTATGAGCAAAAATCACTACAAAAATACATAATCATATGTCAGATAAAATAAATGGGAGCATCACTGAGATCTAAAGAATTAATTATTACAACAGAGCACTGATAAGACCCCTTCTTTTCAAGGAAGGAAGACTATTTTTATTGTTCTCATGCTGCTTGTGCTGGAGGAGAAATAAGGACAGGGAAACCAAAGAGTTTAATCTTAGTTGCTGCTGTCTAATTCTGGGGCATATATGATTTCAAGACTTTCTTACTGGCAGTTTAAGTAGCCATAACTGTGTCAGATTTTTTCCTTTATTATTGAAAACTGCCTGTCTTCTAAAAGGCAGAAAACGAACTTATTCTGCTTCAAATAATGTCCGCCTTGTACATAGTTAGAATAAAGGAAAAGAGAAGAGCTGTAATACTTCCTGCACTGCAACGTCACCCTGTGTGTGAATGAAGAGATAAAGCACTAGGAAGGCTCTTTTGCACAGCAGCATCCGCAGTAATTCATCCACCTTTTTGGGAAAAGTCTTGCCAAAGTACAGGTGAACATTCAGGTATCCTGCTGGCCACACTGTTGCTAATACAGGCCAGGATGGCCTCTTGGCCACCTGGGCTCAGCTGGATCATGTTCGGCTGCTGTTGACCAACACCTCCAGAACCTTCTCTGCTGGGCAGGTTTCCTGCCACTCTTCCCCTAGCCTGTGCTGCTGCCTGGGGCTGTCGTGACCCAAAAGCAGGAGTCTAAACTTGGCCTTATTGAACTTCATACAATCGACCTTGGCCCATTGTCCAGTCTGTCCAGATATTCCTGCAGAGACTTGCTGCCCTCCAGCAGATCTACACTCACACGCACTTGGGTGTCTTCCATTAATTTATTAAGGGTGGACTCGATCCCCTCATCCAGATCATCAATATAAATATCAATCAATTAGCACCACTCAATAAGGCCAACGCTAATGGGATACATTACCTCATCTCTTGCATGTATATCCTCATTATTTTAATAATACTCAAATTACTATTTCTTGATTTTCTGCAGGTTTTTTGGATATTTTAAGCTGGTCTGAGAATTATCTACTGATGACTCAAGTAGCCATTGATAATTTTGTTTCCTTTTCACTGTAATATTTGTGCTATTTTAAATAAATTGAGCCATTTTGTAGTGGAATATATGAAACTATTATGTTCATACAATTGGACTGTCTCAAATTTGTTTTTAGAAAAGTAGAATAAGGATTTTGAAAAATACTTCAAAAGTACAATCTGAGATATTGTCATTTTGTCAATAAATGTTGGATCAGATGTTCCTTGTATTCCCCTCACAAATTTTCCTTCTATGATTTTACCATGCAATCTATCACAAGGCTACTGCTTTTAATTGTTTATTTGTAAACAATATTTAATTTTAGTCATAAATGTTAATTGAGTAATCTGTTGGACTAAAAGTCTTCCAGTTATTCCAAACACAATGTATTTCCCGCTCTTCTCTCCATAAATCTAGGATTTGGCTTACATTTCAAGGAAAAATTTTATCCAGACTATGGATTGTTTTCCCTTCAGGGGAAAAAAAAAAAGAAAAAAAGGAATATATGTTCATTGGCAAATTACACACTGCCAACATAATTTTCTCTGGAATCTGTCCATTAGCTCAAAAGGAAGATTTAGCATTGTCCTCCTGCTTGGCAAAAGAAATTAATTAGGATCAGAAACTGTGTTGTCTCGATTTTTACAGAGCTTCCACAATTATAGCATTAAAAATCACACACATATACACACACACACATACACACAAAAATAAAAACAGAACTCATTCAATTTGTTGTTCTCATACCCATTGTTTTTCTCAGCCTACTCAGAAAAATACAGTACGTAAGCATTCCATTCCTTTATTAGCTTGTGAAAAATATCTGAATATTTTGATCAAAAAGGACAGCAAGCAGAGTGCTGATGATGTAGCTGCCTTCAGACTTCCCACAGGGTGAACATTCAGTCTCAACACATGTAAATCCTCAAAAGAGCAATGAACAGATTGTGATGCCCACTGTTATCACTCAAAGGTGAAGATTCTTTATTTTGGCCAACAGAAATAACAGCAAACTGCTGCTCTCTTAAACAAGGAGGATGCAGGGAATCAGTCATGAGCCAGCTGTGCGTCCTCTCTTGGTAACCTGCAACAAGCACTGTCCTTTACTTCAGGCAGTGCTTATCTCTAGCTCTGTGCATTCCTGCAGTTCCCATAGTGATAAGCAGAAACTTAGCACCTCTCCTAAGGAGAAGACACCTCTGTTTCTGAAAGGTTCTGGTGCTCATAGTTTAGCTACATTTAAATTAGATAGGCAGTAAATTATTCATGGGCATTTCTCTCAAAAAATAAAGTTATGCATTTAGAAGGAAAATCTTTGGTGGAATGTCAGTTAAAAAGGAGGATGACAATTGCAAGCATTGCAGAAGGAAAGAAAAATACTATTTATTGAAGAAATAAAATGCATTCTGACAGAGATCTGAAATACAGTATCTGACAGAGATTTAAGTATGGGGTTAAAGAGTACGGTAAAATGGGCTGCAATGTCATCAACTTTGACCCAGTGAAAGCAATTAATGTGATACCAGTGTCAGCTGGGTTTATGACAAAATTTAACCTGTCTGACCCAGAGAGATGAAAATAATGACCAGAATTTCTGAGGTCACAGAATAAATCAAGTCCTTAGTACTCTGTGAGGGACTGTGAAGGTTAAATTCATATCAAAGTCAGAGGAAACTGAGGTTATTTAGGGGCAGGTACTCAAAGGTACTTAAGTGTTTTAACGTTCCTTCCCCTCCAACCTTCAGTAACGCACATATTTTCTGTATCTGATCACCAAAATCATGTGAGATTAAGTTCTCTACCATTAGTAAAATTTTATTAACAATCAGTAAGCAACAGCTTGGCTACTGTTGAATAGAAAATGAGTGAATTGTTCTTGATTATTGTTTCATGCATTCATCAAAAAATTAAATGCAAAAAATGACCTGTTGGCCAATGCACCCTTGAAATGTCTTGACTAATATTTTTGACTAAGCAGATTTTGTTACAGATACAACCACAGAAATTACTAAACCATATCAAATTAACTAAAAATAATTTATTTTGGGTTTATAATTTGAAAATAACTGAATATGGGCTTTTTAAAAATAATGCCTGCATACAGGGACAGTATATTCTGTTCTACTGTTGCAGTGTAGTGTTTTTCCTTTTCTTTTTCTGTCCTTCAACAAAGTCTCAAAGAGGAAAGTTGAAACTAGGGAAGCCACTGTGTGCTTGGCACCAAGTGCACAACTAGTGGCACTGCGGAGAGACTGTTTCTCTTATTTGAGGAACAGAATGCAATTCAGAAGCCCTTTGGCTGAACTTTGGTTTGACACCTTGCCCAAGTGTCTCACACATTTACAAGAGCTTTCTGAATGTATTCTGCTTCTGGATTTTTCTTTGATAATTTCAAGTCATTTTGTTTCCTTCTCCTTCTGTTTCACTCTCTTTGAAAAGAGTAAAAAATAGATTTCACAAGGATGATTGTGGAGATGATAACGTATTTGCAGTTTATTTTGAGACCTTTGGAAATGGAATTTGTTTTACACGCTAATTCATATTCTTTATCTCTATGTACTTTCTACTTGAAATATTCACCCATTTCCATACTTTTGCTGGAAAAATCCTCATTTAGGCCAATGGAGCAAGAGTGTTTCTGGGGCCAAAATTTAAAGATAATGCCTCAAACCCCCAGTAGTTTGGTTTCTGCGGTATATTTAATAATCTAGCAAAAAAAATTGTATCTGTGGACAACCTTAGCAAGATACCCTGATAAAAGTCTAACATCTTAATCCTTAACCACACACACAAATAAGGTTAAGTGAAAGTGAATGAGCAAGACTAGTCTAATTATTTTTCTTGTGAAATCAGATCCCTGTTGTACAACACCTGATATTTCAAGTGTTAAAATATCATCTTCTATTGAGGACAGTCAGATGTTACCAAATTAATTCAAATGCACTGTTTAGCTGGGCTTACCCATGAAACCAAACCAAACTAAAAATAATCTGAAATGTGTTTACATACACACATGCACAACATCTTTGGGTGATGAAAAAGAAATGAACATTGTCCCCTTACTGTGCTAATCTTTGAATCAAGCAGGGTAATCACTAGTCAGGTTTTCTGTAGTTAAAGTTTCTCCCAACAATTAACTGAACTTTGACACACAAATTTCATTTGTGGATGTCTGAAAATGGGCATGCATGCCACAGTTTTGTTTTTAAAAAAGATCTTTTTAATTGTTACTTTTAGCACTAGAAGCTTGTTCACCAGTACTCCTCAGGCTAGGTAAGAATTTCTCAAAGCACCCAGAACTCCACCATGAAACATTTTCTTTTATTCAGTCTTTGCCTAGACAACTAGTTCACTTTTTCCATGACTAGCTCTCTTGTTTGGAAAAATAAAGTCAGACATCAGGCAGTCATGTTTTTTAATATGTACTTTCTTTTCTGCTGAAAGATAGAAGAATCTGTATTCAAAAATAGTCAGTGAGAGACACCTTCCATTGCATCTAATATTTCTGGGAGGTGATCTTTGAATGCTCTCACTACCTCATTAAAACTTCTCTTCAAGAAACTAATTTGAAAGTAGTAGTTTGTTGTAGCAGTCATCTCTCAAATATGTTCTCTTTCGTATTCTTCAAAAGTGCCATTTTTAAATTAGGCACAGAAATTTCTCACAGTCCACTTCTCAGTTTCCCACTTAGTATGGAGTCAAAAGTGAGGAAAGAGGGCAGGTATTTTGATGGAGTTCACAGGTGACTATAAGAGTGTCAACACAGAGAACTTAGAGGTAAGGCAATAAGAACTCTTAAGATGCTTGGGAGAACATTTATGATCAACATAGAGAAGTTGGTTATGTTTTTTTAAGCAGTCTAAGGTAGAAGTAACTGCTTTTACAACATTTTTAAATACTCTTCTGAATGAATATTCTGATCTGGGCAATAAAAATTGTTACCAGCATCAAAAGCCATATTTGTGTGACTTTATCTATCAAAGTTTAAATTAAATAAAACTGCACTCAGGTAATTTGTTAAATTTTTGAATGTATATGGATAAAAGTGTGATATATTTTGCTTCTTTTAATTCTATATTAGCCTACCACACCTCAGTACCAAGTGAAAACTTTTCTTTATTTTTCTAAGAAAAAATGGGTGGCATGTCTCATTAATACACAATACATAATCAGTATTCATCAGAGTACACAGATTACTTTGTACAAAATAAAGTACTTATTCAGCTGGCAGTAAAGCAAGCAAGCTGATAGCAAAGCAGAAAGTAAGGAAAATGGTGGGATGCTGATAGTTACAAATACAAGAAATTAGTGTATTGGAGAAATAAAAGAGGTGCTGTCTGTTATAAAATCATATTGGCATGATGTTTTAACCACTTGTGTAGGAGCAGCATAAGCCAAAATTCTAGATTCGAATTTTCTTGATTGCTAGTTGTTATTTCTACCTCTTTTTTTTCTTTTTTTTCCCCCCCCACATATTTGCATGGCAATGATTCAGAGTAAACACAGGAACCTGAAGCTGCATTTTGAGATGCATTACAAAACTGGCATTATATCTGTAATTAACTTTATTGTCAAAAAGGCTCCATAAATTCTTTAAACAGATGAACAGATCCAATATGCATTCACATAAAGCTAATAATTTTTTACACTTAATATGTGCTTCTCACATTTATTCTTGAAAATACATTGGTCCTTCAAAATATTCTATCTTATAAACAAGTGAAATGTCCAATTTTAGGCACTATTTGGGCTAATTATACACAAGGCCGCACCTGAAAAGAGGATCTAGATCAAATACTTAATTTATTTTCTTTGCTTGCTCTTTATTTTTCTTTATCATATATTGTAATTAGTTTAATTCAGGAGCAGGACAGTGACTCAGAATACAACCGTTTTTTAAATGGTACAAGATCTTTTTAGATTTTCATTCTAAACAAAGGGCTAAACAAAGATTATGTAACGAGCTATTGACAATAATAAATCCTGTCATAAAATATTTTTCTATCTTCAGCTTTCTCACATCACGGAACCAAAGGCCTACTGACCATTGTTCTTAACAGTAGCGCTTTTTACTGATATGCTAACCAATGAGCAAAGTGAAGAAACCATAATATTGTAAGAATGAAATGCAGATTTTTATAAAATCTATTGCATCTTTATCATTGAAATGGAGTAATTCTTCCTTTTCACATAGAAGTTTATTATTCTGCTAAATACATGCACATCTTAGAAGGGGAAACAATGAAAATTGCTGGTTTTGTTAAAATATTGACAATATAATATAATGTACAATATTGTAATTGCATTGTATATAGTATAAAAACAGAGCATTGAATATACTATAAAAGCAAAGATCAGCATTGTATATACTATAAAAGCAGAAGTAATTCTTTACATTCTCTCCTTGAAATCTCTTTTCATAGATCTAATTCTCTCACTGAGAAAGCAGAGGTCTGACTTCTGTCAGGAAATTCAGCTGTAATGTTTCCCTTTTTACATGGTATTTTTTCTGTATTTTGTGTTCTGAGGAGATAACTGCCATCCTTTTCAGAACAGAAGAGTAGGTAGCAATCAATATTTCCAAAAAAGCTTAGGGAACATACTGCTTTTGTGCATCTTATGGTGTCTTTTGATACTGCTGAAGAGTTTTTGTTCTCTTCAGTAATCTAGCCAGAGACTTGACCCTATCATTCCTTTAAAATGAATGACTTCTTTAATTCTTCTTTTCTGAGCACTGCTGTGCTTGAGAGCAAACGCTTTGGGTATATGTGTTGACTGAAAATGTTCCTGAAACTCTGAGCAAAGGAACTGCTTATTGTTTGCTTTGTGACATGTTCAAGGAAAAAGAACTTTAATTTCCTTGCAAAGGCATAGGATTGAGTAAAAAACAACGGACAAAAAAAGTTCCCCAAACATCATACTCCTCTTTTTATTTCTTGCTTAATGGACGTAAACTGCAACCTAATCACAGGTATTTTAAAGAGTCTGTCCTCTACTAATGTGTTTAGACCCAATTGTGAAATGCTGAAGAAGAGTAAATTAGCACGAGAAGAAAACTGCTGAAATGTAGATGTGCTCTTTCTAGCATCAATTTGTCTTGTTTAGAGTTAGTCACGATACTCTCTATTGCTCTGTATTATGGCATTATAGTCCATGTGTGTAATGCATCTTAAGAAATCAATTTTTATATTGAAATGTAAAAAAAACCCACAAACCAACAAAAAAAATTAACACCAGCTGTATTTTTATGTCAGAACCTTATCTAAATGTGATTTTTACACTAAAGGTGAAGGTCAATGGTATCAAATCAGGATGCTAAAATACGTGTGTAAAAAAACTGTTGAACTTCTCAAAACTGCCTTTCTGAGTTGAATGGGAGAGGCAAATATTTTGTAGCATTACAAAAAAGCTGTCCTTGCCTGTTTATAATTTGCAAAGCGCAGGATCTTTTTCAATAGGTAGAAGGTAGAATTTATGCTAGTTCAGTGTTATACTGAAATAGTACTATAAAAATACTATTATACTACTGTACTATATAAAAATAGTATTATAGTGAAATAGTATTATAAAAAAACTATGTTCCCTTTTAATTTTAAAGTTATAGTTGTCCTATTTAAAAACAATGTATTCATTGCTTTTAAACATAACAACTATAGCTCTAAAATTACTACATGTTAACTCTTGCTTTTCTTTTCTCTGGGTGGTGTCTTCCTCACTATCAAAAATTCCTAATACTTAAATGGGATTGTAGAAGTCTTCATACAGGCAGTCATGTAAAGATACATCCTTTTTAGAACTCAACATGGGATTTTGTTCTATTTGTGTACATGGATAGATTTCTTCTGTTAAAATGTGTTTAGTTGTACAAACCCTAGGAAAATTATTCTTTTGAATACGTCTTGTACCTATTCAGTGAAAAGTGTATGAATTTCCACTTTCTATAAATATTGTCCAAGAAACTACAATCCTGTATGTAAAGCAGTTTTAAAAATTCAAAAAGCCTGCAAAAACAACCTCTTATAAGGTAAAAGAGATTTGAAATGCATCTACTTTGGATGAAACCATGTTTTTACTGAAGAATGCTTTTTCACCAAATATCCTTTTGAAAGGTATTGAACAGATCTTGTCCAACTTTCTACTGAACTCTCCTGATGGCAGAGATGAACCTTGAGTTCCAGATCCATAAAATGTCTTTGCTCCCTCTGAGGAAAATGTCCTCAATGGATCCTGCAGGATGCCTGACCCTAGAGCAGGTGCACCTGGTATATCTTCCCAGAGATTTTGTGTACACAGCATTTCTCTAGTTCTGTGGGGACCAAGTGCATAATCGTCAGCTTAATGATTGTTATTGCCATCAGAACTGTCATGATCCTAAATTTCACCCAGACCTTACAGTATCCAAGGCGTTTCTAGCTTGCTAAAATATTACTTCTATCCAACTCAAATTGAAACCAACTAAAAACCAGGACAAAATAGAGCACACTCTAAACAGTGACATTTCCATCAAAGTTTAAAAATAAAGTATTTTAGATAGACTACTCATTGGAAACAATGTTCATATAATTCCCTTTTTTTTAACAAGAGTACACTTACCTGACTCAGCAGATAAGTTTTGCTTTGATGTTCGTTTTTTATCTCTTTTCCCTTCAACGTGTCACATCAAACTTCATTTAATGCGCACTAATAAATATTTACACTGAATAAAAATAGATAAATTTTCTCCCTGGGTTTTTCTCTGGGAGTATCATGTTATATTTAGTTTTTAAAACATTGATGACTATTTTTTTTCAATGTCCATATAAAAGAGATTTTTGTTATTACTATTTCTAATGTATTGCTAGAAAACTGGAGATTCAGGGAGCTGATGTCAAAGTCACTGGTTTTGGTTTCCTGATATAAATTGTCTAGATGGAATATAATTTCTTAAAAGTTCCTACTGTTGGTAGTGCACAGAAACAGCACCAAGGATATTAGGGTATAGAAAATACTGTGCCATCTAGTTGTTTTGATTGTCAGCTGACTTTTTTGTGTATTTTCATAGAACCATGGAAAAAAATTGAATGATCCTTAAGAATCATTGAGTGCAACTGTGCTTCTCACAGGAAAACTGAAACTAAATCATCTGATTTTTTTGTCCAGGTGCTCCTTGAACTCCGACAGGCGTAGTGCAATGACCACTTCCCTGGGATGCCTGCTCCGATGACCAGCCACAAAGGTTCTCAGTGCAGAGCCTTCTCCTAGTGTCCAGTCTGAATTTCCCCTCATACAGCTTCATTCCATTTCCTTATTCCGCTCACTGGTCACAAGAGAGAGGAAGTCAACAGCATCCCTTGAGGAAGTTGTAGATGGTGAAGAGGACACCCATTGTCAATACAGACTAAATTGACCCTTGGCTGAACATGCCTGTTTTCTTTGTCTCAACAATTGTTCTAAAATATTTAGTTTCATACCATGTTAACCTTCCCCGATAACATCTTGTGACTGGTGTTCAGGAAAGTCCATCTGCCTCTCTAGAATATGTAAGTCAAGCTGAGGATCCAGAAAATTATAACTGAGGTCCCATAACATTTTGTTCTTCTTTTAGTCACAGCGCTCCATTTCTTCTTTTTCCACTGGTTTACACTATTCTTTCATTGTGTTCTGAATAATTTTTTTCTGCTGCTGTGATCCAAACAAAATGCAAAACCAGTATAAATATCAAGATATGAAGAGTTTAAGTTCCTTCTCATTTGAAAGCAGTTTCTTTCTTGGCACATTCTAGAAATGATTGCAAAAAGAATACTATTTTCCACAGAAGAACAAGATTGATTCATTTTTTCCCTGTGTTTTCCTCATTATTACAATCTCAAGTAAAAATCACAGTGTCTTAAAATAAATGCAATCTATGTAATCTGAACAGAAACTTTTTAAAATTTTTGCTTCCAAACCTGCAAGCATTGTTTTTGTGTATAAAAATCATGATAACACTGATTATAATAGAGGGAATTGTTTAGATTTATTGCTGTTGAAGCACTTTTGTGAGCCATAAAGGCTATCAAAAATGTGTACAGCTGCATATGATTTAGTAATTACCAGTGTCCAAAGCATCTATCTCTGGCAGATGTTTCAGAAGCTTCTAATTTTAAATTGCATCAAAAAGAATCTTGCATGTAAGAGAACACTTGGGTCTTGTGAAATGTAAAATTATTAGCTTAACTTCTACAGTGTTATAAAAGTTTTTAGGTTTTCCTTTTTGAATAAAAAAATATTTGAATAAGCAAAACTCTCTTGTGTTAGTAGGAAAATTAAGTAAGATGATATTTTCATGTCAATCTGTGCTTGAATAGTGGTTTCCTTAAATAAATGAAAGAAATTCTATGCGTTGAAATTTTATGTATTTAGTTGATGTGTCTGTCCTTACAAACTATAAAGCATCTGTGTGATTCTAAGTTTTACTCTCTCTAAAATGTGCAAAAAATTGTGAACAATTCAGGCAAAGTTCAGGCCCAAGAAATAATTTCAAACTATCTTCAGGACACTGTGTACAAGATTCATGCATTGTGGCCTTTATGTAAAAAATAAATGAAGAATAAAGTATTTCTACTAGAACTTGAATTTTACAATGGTATAATGCAAAGCTTCCCATTGCAGTAAGATGCTAAAATATCAGTGCAGGATGACTTGGCATTCAGAGATGGACAATTTGACTCTAACTTCAGGTTATCTTGCTAATTATGCTGATACATTTTTTCACTGTTGTCATTCACAGACCAAAGTGAAAATCTGTAGTAATACTGTTTGAGTGGGGAGTGGGATGGAGGCAGGTGGTTTACTGGTTCGCTTAGTAGGATATTTTTGTTTATTTGCTTGTAGGTTTTTTGGCTGTGAATTGCTGATGATTTTCCTGAAGGTGCCATAAAGAACAGAAAGATTCTCTTACCTAATTAATTGCATTTTATTCCAGTGTCATGAGGTAACTTCCATCTGTCATGCATTTTTACCTACAAATTTTGTCATTGCAGTTTGCTGGGTTAAATCCAGCTAAATTAACAACGTTAAACAAGGTTCATCTAGGCAATTATACAGTACTACTGCCAGAAAATAACTTTAAAAAAGCTTTTCTACTCAGTAAGTCTTTGGAGCTCTTTGTAATTTGTGCTAAAGTAGCTACAGCACTATGTAGCATTTTAATGTATTTTAGGGCACAAATTTTGAAGGTGATAGTGAACAGTAAAATAATTTACTTTAATTTTAGATTTTTTTTGACATTTGTAGTGTTTTATGGATCCAGGTACATATTTACCATTCAGTACAGGACATATAACCATAGAAGTCAACAATTTTTAGGTCAGAAAAATGGAAGGAAATTACAGCAATTTTTTTATCCAATCTAATTTTCAAATTTTTGACCTGGCTTCCCTCTGGATATTAATTTCTGAGTAAGAGAAAGACAAGAAAAACAGAAAAGAATTAATTCTGAAAAGAATTATTTCCAAAAAGAATTAAAGAGTGCTTTTTCCTTATGATCCACTAGTAATGGAAAAAAGTTTTACCTTAGCCCTAGATTACATCTTTTTGAGGGTAACTTTTAAATCAAAGAATTGGGGTAAAGCATATTGGGTTGGTTGCGGTGTCTCGGGACCCTTCTCCTGCCTTGCCTGGCCAGCCCTGACACCGGCCGCAGTGCGAGGTACGGTCCAGTATCTGGGGACACGTTCCCGATCCTGTGGGGCCTTTGCCGCTGTGGCAGCGTGAGCGATGACGTGGAATGAAGGGAGGACTCTGATGGGTGAACAGCAACTGGGGTTTATTGATGTCCAGGTGGAACCACCTCACCCCCAGAGAGTCTGCCCAAAAGAGCGCAGATCATCTCTGTGCAGCACCTTAAATGCAGGGGAGGGGCAAGGGTACAGTGTGGGACCAATTAGGGGGAGGGGGATTTTATACATAAAAGACAGACAGTAGAACAAATCAAGGAGGCAAGGGAGGGAACCACAGGATCCTGCCCAATCACTCAATGCTCTCCCTGGAACTTTCCAGACACAGGGAGAGGCCCCGAAGTGACTGGCAGGGCCTGTGATTTCCATAACATGATGATTGACTGATAACAGTAACTGGGGTAAACCCAAGAAGGGGTAAACATGGGGGTACAAGGAACAAACCATTAGAACTTATATGAAACAGTATAAAAAAACGGAACAAATACATATATAGAACTGATAAAACTAAAAACACACCACTACAGCGTATGAGTAGTTAACCTAACAATGCCATATTGAACACGATCCATTGCCTTTTTAGCAAAAACTGGCAATTTATTAATATTTTATCTAAAATGGCATTTCTGACCCTATTAGCATGGCACTCAGATAATTTGCATTAAACCATCACTATCCATTTTGTTACTAGTTATTGTAAATTGAACATGTAATATGGTATGTAAATCAGGTTTATTTTCTACCACATTAGTTTGCCAAAAGGAAAAACGGCACACACTCCTTTATAACCTCTTAGAGAATAATTATTGTCTAGCTGTCTGCTTGCAAAGTCAATCAAATTCACACTTAAAATATTTGGCCAATTTCATATTTATTCTGGTTGATAAGCAGTGAAATCAATCATGTCCGAAAACTAAAATATATGTTAGTGTATGTGGCATGTTCAATGAAAACATTACAATTAAGATATAACAAATTTAATTTACATGCTAATAAATCAGAAATAATGTAATTAAAAATATATGAGTTACACTTGGATTAACTGAGTCCCATGCACAATTCAGAACAGGGAAATTTATAAAACATATGTTGTGGTTTAGGAATGGTATTTCACAGTTTAGTACTCCCACTTTAACACTCCAAACCATGAACCCTCTGTTACTCTGCCCCATTTCCCTCTTCCCCGTCCCTTGCGGTAAGATGGAGAAGAAAACTGGAGATAAAGAGACAAAAGATAAAGATCACAGGCTGAGATAAGAACAATTTACTGGAAATGGGAAATGAAATAAGAAAACAAATGGTAGCAGTAAGAGTATTAATAACAGACTGTACAAGAAAAGAGATGAATGATTCACACAGGATTGGTCATCATGCGGAGTCTGACATCACCCCCTCAAGCAGAAGGGGCCTCTTCTGTGATGTGTGAGATAGTATAAATGATCTCCAGGTCCTGGTCATGACCGTCCTGACTACTGCAGAAAATTAACCCTATCCAGGTTGGAACCAGGACAATATATGAAATAATATTTACTCATACCTTTAGCAGACTGTTTATGGCTTGCCAGTGAAAATTTTCTCTTTTACTTGTGCCTCCTTAGCTTTCATCTTGAATTTGCAATTCCATTGTGCCTTGTCATGTGTTATCTTTCTCTATGGGGATTTAACATGGTAGAGAAATATTTCATGGACTGTATGCATAACTAGCACAAGCCATCAGCACCAGAGTGGACAACATAAATTGCAATCCTTTGCTTCAGTAAGAGCTATCTGCAGAGCCACAGAAACCCTAGACTAACCTTGCTAAAGAATATCTGCTTCATCTTTATTTTCTCACAAGAGTTGCAGAGTTTCTTTAAGGACCATGATGTCCTTGGTTGTGACCTTTATAGCGTAGCCATCCTCTCCAGAGAAAAGGTGGTAAATAGAATTCTCTAAAATGTCAACTGGCAATCTATGGATCTTGCTTTAAAAGTACAGAATATGGAGAAAGCAATATTACAAGGAAAATCCTAAAGAGCTTATGTAATTTTCTATTATAATATGTAAATAAAGATCAAATATTTAAGTAAGTATATTAAGATATTTAAGTAAAGATGCCATCTAAATTTCAAAATAAATTAAAAGATAATGTTTTGCACACACTCTCTCATAGGTCTTTGGACTTTTAGAAATTATATGATTTAGATTCTGCTTTCACACTCCATTTGTACAAAAGCTAATGTTTTGCTTGCACTTTTTTTGGTGTGCATTAGAGGGAATTTATTATTCTCTCTTATCCTTTACAGCTTTCATTCTGCCTCAGATCCAGCAAACTTTTTTTTTGTTTTCATTTGATATCTACCTATCTACATATTCTGCTCTAATTTGAAGTTTAGACTTCAGAATATTCAACATCTCAAAGGAAAAAAAAAACCAATGTAACAAAACAAAATCCAGGCAGCCTCCCTAACAAAATTCCAGAGTTTTTATGTTTTTATATGAAATTAATATACCTGTAAGATATGAACATGTTGTTAAACATTCCTTATGTCATATTTCCACAAATATTTTACCTAGCCCAAATGGTTGTGACTGCGGCATGGTTAAGGAATGAAAGTATATCAAGCACTGTACAAGACAGGTTACATGTATGTACTCTGTCCCACAGAGATATTTTGCTGAGTTCCTGACTTATTAAAACACCTGAAAAACTTTCTAAGTTTATCAATGAAAATTGAACACAGCACTTGCTAAAATCAATTATGATAGCTACATCAGGCAGGCTGCAATACAGATAACAATGACTGGTTACAGCAGCCACAGTGGTGTGAACTTTATAGCACACTCATGCAATTGTATGAACATCTGCTTTTATTGCTCTCCTATTTCTCTGCTGTTCAAAATGTGAACCGAATTTTCCTATTATGTTCTGTACTAAGCAAAGCCATCAATTTTAAGCATCTTTTTCACATGTGCTGCAGAATGAAATAATTTTCTTTTCTCATCAAACAATCTGTATAATTAGAGTACTTTTAGCTATCTGCATCAAACGATTAGTGTATTAATTGCTGAGGGTTGGACTATACTAGTGAGCATGTAAGCAAAATTTTATAAATGTGATTACGTTGTTGCAAGAGTAATGAACACGAATGGCATTTCTATAGACAATGAATCTCTTTTTCCAGAACTCAACAACAAAGATTTTCATTATAGATAGTCAGTTGTTTTTCCTCAGGGGATGTTTCCCTTCCCTATATCTCAGCTTCCTCTTTAGATTTGAAAGGCCTGATTCTGACCTGGCTTATTTGGGTTTTATGCTAAATGAAAAGTGATCTAAAAAGCCAAAGCTTACTGTGGCCCAGATTGTTTTGTGAGAACTACTGAAAGTTCACTGAAAGTTAGTCTCCTGCAGATTCTTAACAAATAATGCAATGTTCCCCTGTTTGTTGACAGACACTTAGCATATTATTCTAGTCATTAGGAACACATTTGAAGTGTGCATGCTTTTGTATATACATGGCCTGTTAGTTAAACTGAGAGGTCTGTACTGTACTTCAAGACAGCTCCTCTATGCTCTCCTTACAAGCGTAACTACTCCATCATCATCCAAAAATATTGATTGGGCAGTCTCACCCATGATAGGTCAGCCACACAAGCAAATATTCTTGAGCCTTTGATCACAATGGCTGTTATTCAGAACATAATAGAATGTCTTGGTTTGGAAGGAACCATAAAGATCACCTAGTTCAAACCCCCTGCAGTGGGCATGGACACCCTTCACTGGTTTGGGTTCCTCAGAGCTCCATCCAGCCTGGCCTTGAACACTTCCAGGGCTGGGGCACCCACACCTAGTCTGAGCAACCTGTTCTAGTGCCTCATCATCCTCACAGTAAAGAATTTCTTCCTAATCTAAAATAATCCTACTCTCTTTCAGTTTGAAGCCATTCCCTCTTACCATGTCACTAAAAACCCTTGTAAAAAGTCTCCCTCCATCTTTCTTGTATTCCCTTTCAGGTGCTAGAAAGTCACAGTTAGGTGACCCCAAAACCTTCTCTTTTCCAGGCTGAACAACCTCAATTCTCTCAACCTTTCCTTGTATGAGAGGTGTTCCATCATTCTAATTGCCTTGGTGTCCTCCTCTGGACTCGTTTCAACCTGCTGATATCCCTCCTCTATTGGGGACCCAGAGCTGGATGCATCACGGCAGCTGGGATCACACCAGAGTGGAGGAGAGCGTCCTCTCCCTTGCCCTGCTGGCCATGTTGCAACCCAGGACACATTTGGCTTTCTGGGCTGCACTTTGCCAGGTCTTATCCAGCCTCTCACCCACCAGCCACCTCCAAGTCCTTCTCAGCAGAGCTGTTTTCAATCTGTTCATCCCCACCCTGTATTGATACCAGGGGTTGCTGCAACTCGGGTGCAGCACCTGGCATTTGGTTTTACTAATCCTCATGAGATTTCCATACTCCCACTTCTTGATATTGTCCAGGTCCCTCTGTCATCCCGTCCTACAGGATGGTACCATGACCTTTTGGGTTTATGAACTGCAGCACTCAGCCTGGTGTCATCTACACGTTTGTTGAGGGTGCACTTAATTCCTTCCTCATTAATGAAGACATTAAATAACAGTGGTGCCAATGCAGACCCCTGAGAGCCACCACTTGTCACTGATGTCCATTGTGACCCTGAGCCATTGACTACTAACATAATTTGGGTTTCTTTTAAGGAGAAATACCCAACTACTCTACAGTAATACTGTGACTGGGTCATGAACAGGAGCAGGTATATCTGACTGTCTTTATAGTGTCTGTTTTCTCTGTATTTACATTTTTATCTTATCTTTTTCAATTTTAAATATGGAATGCATTAAGCATGCTAGTATTTGTATATGTCTTTCTGAGTGAAGGACTGGCAAACTGGAGCTCTTGGTCCAGTGGGGAGGAGCTTTGCAAAAGGCACTATCAGGAAGGAGAGTTTAAAGGGTACTGTACTTCTAAAATAATCCAATCTTACATAGAGGTATTATAAAAATAACATCTTAGCTACATTTAAAAAGACACTGATGCACAGCTATTCAAGAGACTCAGCAAAATTCTTTAGAGATCAATACCAGTTAGACATGATTTAAACATTTTGATGAAATACTAAAAATATCTGTCTATAGAATGGTCAAGGTAAACCAGTTCTTTACCTGTTCTGCACAGCGGAACTAAGTAATCGCACAAGGTAATTTCTTGACTACTAAAAACTTTTAATAGAAAAAAAAATATTAATGAAACTTCCTGTTTGGTTTTATTTGCTTTGAAATTGGTCACTGAACAACAGACAGTAGGAGAACACAATCACATGATTAGAGGTTTTCTTTAAGAGTCCTTATGACAAGTATTATAATTCTGTAGGAAAGGATGGAAACTAAAAGTGAGAAAAAGTCCATCAATATTCTCAGGAAACTTCCATCACTTTTACATTTTTCAACCATATGTAATTTGTAATTTCTTTATTAATACTTTACAGGGAAATGAAGAGCCTGGTGTCTTCTAAGAGTGAGAGAAAAAAAAAATCAAATTTACAGGGCTACCAGGCATTAAAATATTTCCCTGAGGTATTTTATTCTTTAAATTAATGTGGTTCACATGATTAATTATCAATAGAGAGTATTACTTAACATTTTATATATTGTTCAATCATTTCAAAAAAGAGAGACATTTATGCACATAGTGATCCTATGTATGCATAGGATGTGTGTCATATCCACTGTACGGTTGAAAATATTTCCACCCAATGCAGACAGAATCATGTGCTTTTAAGAAAACCACATTTAGTTGAAATTAAAAACAAGTTTGATTTTAAAATCTTCATTAGAGCATCATTTCATGATACTTTGAAGTTTTAACTTAATTGTGCTCTTAGTGATAGCTATTTCCTATACTATAGTGTATATATATATATACACACACTACATATACTATAAAATACAATAAAAGTTTAATACTTGAGACACATTCTACAGCTTTTTAAAGTATTTTTTGGTATACTTTAAAGTATTTGTGCACTTACTCGGTTAGGTTTTAGGATCTCTTTTCCTGTAGCTAAAGGAATTTTTTTCATTAATTGCATAGTAAATTTTTTGTTTACTATAATATTTCTCATTAATCTCTTCATGTTAATTATGTCAGAATGTTTAATATTTTTGTCTCACTGGTTTCTTTCTTTAGAATTGTATTGGAAAATAAGCTGAGCTGCTTTATACTTAAGAAAACCTTCTCATCCATGAAAATGTATTTTTCTTCAAATTATAAAAAAATTGTGGGCCTTGCTTGGTTTTGTTTTATTTTTCAACAGGATTTACTGTGCAAAAGCCACAGCCATAAGAACATACAATGCCTCAGAAAAAGCATTGCAATTTATCACAATAGAATTCTGTGCCCTATGCAAGCAAAATCTAATTTTTGCTGAGTTAAGAAATGAGTAGTCTTCTGTATTTCATTATTACCTCTGATTCTGTTTAAGGAAAGCTAAATTGCTGTTATGAAAGGCGGGACTTGGTAAGTCTCATGACAGTAAAAGAAGGTTAATGCTACATTGATTCTAAATCTTCCTCTCTCCTCCACTTCTTCACAAGCAATCTCCCTAGGCAGTTGACTTTGTATTGTGTCATAGAAGATTCTCCATACAATCCTGTACCCCTGGACACTGCAAGAGATTGTAATAAAGTAGATAGTTAAAAATAAATACCCGCTTAAACTGTTTGCAGACAATGCACACATGATAAATAGCCTTTTTATGGAGAAAGAATGGATGCAATCAGGGAATAAACATTTAGGCCAACAATATCTAGAGGTCTGCCGTTAAATTTGGATACAGGGTATCAAATATTTCAGTCTAGTGCCATCACAAAACAATTTCTTTTTGTCCTTGCCAAACTGGACTTAGTGTAATTTTACTGTATTACCCAAATTGCATGAAATCTTAAGACCTCTGGATGGAATTTTTACATGCCCTTTCTAATAATATAAGTCATAGAGGATGATTTAAGGTTAAAAAAAAAAAATTACATCAAGAGATTCCCATTCTTGATGACAAAAAACCCCAACCCAATTGTAAAGAAGAAATATATAAAATACCAGGCTAGAATATTTTCCAGTTTATTCAGAAGCTAGAAAAAAAGACAGGATGGTTCGGAGATGTTTTTCAAAGGTAAGTCAATAACCTTAGATGCCTCTCAGAATTCTGAAATATTATTTGATGAACAAAGAAATAAAGTAATTTAATGGACACCTTTTTAACTTACTGCACTTCCCGCTTCTTTCTTCTGTAACACACTTAGAAGGCCAACAATTGACAATGAAAACAGAAAACATCTTAGTGACTGCAAGGATAGATGAAACTACAAATACATTGTTCCTCAAATATGTAGGAACTATTTCTAGTGTTTTTTTAACACTCTCCTGGTAGGAAAAAAAACCAAAAAACAAAAAAAATTCCCTGAAGAAAGGAATTTATGGAGGCAGGAAAAGTTTGGCTTTTTAAACTTCTTCAAGATGCAATCACTGAATCCAGTGAGATGGAATGATTAATTCTACTGTTAGGAAGTAAGAGGACAAAAGGTTAGGATAAAGAATTATATATAAAACAATAAAAAGGATGGGCTTTTTTTCCAAGTTTGCAATAGTGTAAAGAGAAAGTAACAAAGAAAAATATATTTATTTTTCTGACACTTTTGTTAATATATATTTCTACTTTCTCTTTTTACACCTACAGGAAGTCAGCCCCAAGAAAACATATGTAGCTTATATAAGGAAATTTGTACTACAAGCGTATACATGCTAGATGTTCATTTGTGAAGCTACTCTGGACACATCATGGCAAACTTTTCAGAACAAACTAAAAAAATTCTTAGTTAAAGCCCTTATTTAAGGTTTTTAAGAAAGTGATTCAGTCCTTTTTCAATATATGTAGATGTTTCTGAGACTTGTTTCCAACTACTCCTAGGATTAGTTTTCCACTGATCTGTATCTCACATTCAGAACTTCCTAAATATTTTTAATAAAACATTTAATTTTATTTTTGCAATTCATAAACTACTTGGAGATTAATGTAAGTTTTTTAAATTCCAGACAATTAAAGTTGGAAAGACATACTCCTGGAAGACATACAAACCAACCCCTGTCTTAGCATGATACTTCCATCAATGAAGTTCTTTGAGTATTGTCTAGTCAAGTTTGCCCTTGCACCTTCTTTCCAGGCAATTGTTTCAATTTCTGACCATCCTAACTCCATAAATTTCTTTCTAATATCTAGACAGAATTTTTGTTGTTGTAAATGGTATCTGTTGGATTTTTGGTTTTTGACCTGTCACGGAGGGCCAAGCTGAAAGAACTGCAATACAGATGCCCTATTAAATCTTCAGCTGTCTATCACACAAATAGATCTAGAAGGGTTATTATTGATCTAAAGTTTTAATCTTTATTACAGCTAACAGGTATTAAATAAAATCACAGCTCTGCTGGCAATCAAATAAAATTAAAATTAATATTTAGAGAATTTTATCACTTCCTGGAGGAGCATCTCTGTTTTTGTCTTCAGCAGCTGTAGATAACAAGAGATGCTTCTGTAATCATCTTCTCTTGAATCTGGACACATCTAGTTCTTTCACTCTCTCCAGCCATGTCATACCATTGTGCATGTGCGCTAATCATGTTAGTCAGCCTTTGATGGCTTTATGACAGTATGTCAATCTCTCTTGTAAATGAAAACCTCCATTTTCACCTGAACATCACATGTACCAGGTCCAGCCAATGGAAGAGAAAAGAAAATAGCCTAGCTGTCAGAGATTTGAAAATAGGCATAGAAAGAAAAGAAAAGAAAAGAAAAGAAAAGAAAAGAAAAGAAAAGAAAAGAAAAGAAAAGAAAAGAAAAGAAAANGTGTGCTAAACACAGAGGTTCCAAAAGGATTCTGGCAGTCACTGTATGTCTTTAATCACAGGTTTCTTTAAATGACTTAGTCTGCAGAGCAAAATTTTGTAATCCAGCTAGGTCTTAATTGTAGTCTCACTAATATGGGTGTGCACTTTTCTGTTTGGTGTTATGTACTTTTATTTGGTGAGCTTTGTTTTCTCACTATTAATTTTAATCTGAATTGAATACCAGCAGAGCTGTCACTATAATTAGAAGATCTAGCTATAACAGTAAGTAGAACTTTATACAAATACAGAATTGTAGATTTGCTGGTGTGATAGATAACTGAAGGTTTAATATGGTGACTGCAATTTGCCATTCTTCCAGTTATTATCCTTTGCAGCATGCTTAAAGTCTTTTCTGAAGTTTAATATAGTCCAAAATAAACTGAAAATTGAAATTCATGGCACATCTTTTTGGCAGTGTACTTCCATGTCAGAGATTCTTGCAGCAGCTTGTAGCAGGCTGGTGCAGCTGCATCACAGGAGACTTCAGCTGTGACACAAGTGGAAATAGGGTCATGTCACTGCTTTAAGTCAAATGAAGGGTTGGACTTGCAGGACGAATTTTGGTAGGAGTGTAACAATTTTCAGTCTCTGCACAGCAGCATAGGTTTATTTTTCTATGTCTAGTCTGTAGCTTTGATGTCTGGGGAACAAAAGTCACGCCTAACCTCCCTAGTAAATCTACACCTGGGCTATGTGCTCTGCCTGGGCAGCCTCAAGCAAAGGTACCAAAGGTGAGACCATTTAGTGTGCCTCTTAGGCAAGTATGTTCCTAGAGTTGTAGACAAAGATGGTCATATTTGCACTGTGCTATATCACGGAAGATATGCTATTTCTGCCACCTGAGAATTTTCCCCTAATTTCATTGCTATTGCCTAACCTACTGTCACTGAATGGCAAGTCAACCGAAAAATAAAAATTTTGTAAAATGATAAATGGCTTGAAGATTCTGTCTTTGAAACAGCCTCAAAAGATCTGATTTTCAGACGCAACACAACTTTAGTTAGGTGTATTCAAAACCATTGACATCTTCGAAGGTTGAAGTCTTTCCTCAAAAGCAGTCCTCTCACTGAAAATTGTGTCCCCTCATAAGACTAATTTTTCTCATATTTGTCCTATTTGTTGATTCATTTAATAATTTCTAATTTAGTTCATATTTTTAATCTACTTACTGTAAGCAAGTAAGAACAAATCTGAAATATATTATTACTTAGACTGTGTCTGAAAAAAGGACGCTTTGGTGAAATACTGAGAGTCCCCATGAAATCCTCATTTCTTTTATTCTACTAATACAAGTACACATAAGAACAGAAACAGGGTTGGCTTTATCAGTCCCAGTGCAGGAAAACAATCTATAAGGACACTGAAAGTGTCTGCAAGATCATAAAAAAGGAAGAGGATAAGAGAAGTATGTGAACAATGCCTTGCAAGTACAGACATATGGAAAGTCTTTAGCATAATGTCTATTTGTAACTCTACACTGAGCAGTGCAGTTTAGTAACAAAATTTATTTTCAGTAGAGGAGCAGAAGTCTCCTGATCTTAGCATTATTTTCATTTGAATGAACAAGTGAGATATGAGTAAGAATGATATTAGCTCCTTATTTTGAGAAATTAATTTCTGAAGAACCTAAAAATAGTTTTCACTCTGCTTTGTCAGTTTTATCTTAATATTTCCTTATAATTTTCATTACTATTGATTTACCTTACACGAATTCTGGTTTTTGTTCTATTTAGTGAAAATTGTTTTATCATCTGTGAGAGACTGTAACTGACCTACTGAAATAACTACAAAAGAAAAGACTGAGAGAGGAGTAAAGCTGACTTGGCTTTTAATAGACATATTTTAAATGAAAATGAACTATAGAACGCTAGAATGAAAAGTTTAAGATGAGTTAAACTCAGTGTCTTAACTTTGGATGAAATAAAATATGTTCAAAATATTTTAGCACTAGCGAAGTGCATGAAGTATTTAACTAAGGATTTAATGAAGTAAATTTTGCATTTTAAGTCCATTAATCTTCAGCAATATTATACTGCTGAGTTTACAAAGATCTTTACTAAGGAGAAATAAGTGCTTTAAACAAAATCAAGACAAATACTTGTGTTCAAGAAAAGATACATTAATATCATAATGGAAACTATCACCACAGTTTCTATACTTCAGTGGTCTCTGCAGAGAGCCAACATTTATGACAATCATCACATTAGAATAAAAACTTAATGGAACACTACATGCATGTGGCATATTCCTAGGCCACAATGTGCTACACAATAGAAATTATTACTTTGCATTTTAGCACTTTTTTTTCTTGTCATAAGACTTTATATTAATATTAGGGATCCTTCTGATTTCATATGGAAGTTTATATCATCCAGATGGAAAAAAAAAATATTAAAACAAATTATGGCCCATTTTTTCTAATTTTTTTCTTATAATCAGAAGATGTGATTTGTGATAACTTTTTGTGTTAGAAATGGTTTATTTTAGCTTCTAGGCAACTGCTTAGAGAATAAAATTACTCTAGATTTGTTTAGAAATGGATATCCTATTCATCTTTTTGCCTATGGTTTTAGAGAGAAGACAGTTATTATGTCAGAAAATCATTCTTATCCTTAACGAAAATAACAATGAAGTTAGAGAAGTAGCTATCATGAATTTTACAATGGATAAAAAGACTTTTTATCTAAGTGAAATTTTGTGGAATGTAGGGTAGAAAATGATATTTCATATTAATTGATACAGGAAAACATGCTTTTCTTATTAGAGCAGAGTTTTCATTTGGTTTGGCTTTTGTAGAAAATCGCCTTTAATTGATGAATTGCTTATTAGAGAATAATTGCACCCGTTCTTTACATTTAGGCTTAACTAATTCAAGTGAGTCTTCTCTGTAGAGATTAGTGTAGCTCTTCTTATGTGTAGATACTTGTGCATTTAGAGACAGCAGGCCAACACAGCATTTAAATTTATGTTTTAAAAATTTGAGCTTTAAATACATACTCCAGATCAGAGCTTGTGTGGGTAAATGCAGTCTGCTTTATTACTGCTATGGCACACTTATAGCCACCTGGAGTCCCAGCTGGGAAAGTTGTCACACAGCATAATTCAGAATGCCCCTGGTGGAAGGATTATTATTTTCCGTTCTATTGCTTAGACTTTTATCCTCTTTTATTAAATCTAACATAATAGGAGAATATGTTTCTGAAGTAGACGTCTTTGGTATGTATGAAAACAAAGTGTAAACCTATTCAAAACTTGACAAAACTATTTTTTTTTATTCTGTTTAAAGGTATACAGCATTTTTATTAGTTTAAGTGCATTAAAATTTCCATTAAAAACTTCATCCTATGTTGTGTCTGGTAAGTGTAATCCTTCTCCAGGTATGTCTTATTTTGCTGAGTGGAAATGGATCAAATAAACAGTATAGTACAGAAATGACTGAAAAAAAATGATATGTCACTTTATAATATTTCCCCTCCTTAAATTTAAATATAATCAAAATTTAATAGGTATCAAAACCAGTTAAATGATGTAGGCATACATTTTTTAAAGGCAATACCTCACTGTTATTTCTAAACAAAATTATATCATTCTACCAAAGGATTTAATTCCTTTTACTAATGTTGTGAAATGACAGCCAGTTTTAACCTCTCTGTAGAGCTCTCTCTGACAAATCCATTACAATCACTGCTGTGATGCCTTTAAAGATGTATTTCTAGTCAACCAATTACTCTGCATCTTCACATGGAAATTATCGGAATGATTTGATTTGAGCATGGACTCTCCCCAGCTGATGCCTAACTGGACCTGCTGGACAAGGAAGTACTTTCAGCTTAATGACTGCAGCCGTGGTCCACCTCAACAGCTGGCTGCTGGCAGCACCTGCTTCACTTGAGACAATGTCTGCATTGAACTTAGTAAGGGAATGCACACTGAGCAACTTAAAAAAAACCTGAAACCAACAGGTAAAATGTTTCCTTATTGCATCCAGCTTATGTTGTTTCACTTGGTTGATAATAGAAGTGAAAATAAAATTTTCTATGAAAATAAAGCACAATAGTGACTTAGGAAAGGTCCTGAGGTCTGAAAAAAACCAAAAAAAATCAATCTAATCTTCAGGGGAAAGAAGGAAGATGTAGCGAACAACATGCTGGCCAATTTCGCTGTCATGCCTGGGAAGGTGGTAGAGCAGGGCTGCAGATGGGATCAAGGATTCTGCTTCCTGGGGATATCCATAGTGCAAGCAGCCCCGGATCACCTGGCACCAAGGCTTCAAGCCTTGGCAGGGTCCTGCTTCCACAGCTGCACTGCGTGGCCATTGCCTTGTGGGCCCAGATGATGACTCTCCTCCCTGAGAGTTGTTCTCTCCCATTTTACTTCCCCAGACCAATCTTCCCTGCAGGCTCCACACCACCTGCCTCTGTGGGGACAGGTTTGCCAAACTCATCTTCCACTTTACCTTTTCCATCCTGCTGCCAAGGGAAACAGTTGGAGTGTGGGCACAGAAGAGCCTCTCTATTACTCCCCTAAGGGCATGCCAGGAAACTGTGTCCTGTGCTGAGCACACACAGACCAGCATGAGCCCCAAGCACAAACCTCAGCCCCATAAAGGCCATGTTTGACATCTCATCCAAAAAAAGGGCGAGATCCTTGGAAAGATCACAAAAGTCAGGAGATGCCCCACTGGGAAATTTGATCTGGTCCTCTGGTCACAAAATGGTCAGTGAGGGCTATCCCTTGCCTCCTCCCAAGCTCCTTATGGCACCCAGTGTTTCTGCAGCATCCAGACAGTACCAGCCCCATCCTCAGAGTCCCCAGACAACACAGGTCATAGCAGCAGGGATGGTTCTCAAGCTCACTGATTTTAAACTGATCTTCAAAGATTTTTTGTCTCAGATCAATGGATTGATTTGTGTTTGTAGATACTTCAATATAAAAACTATTGCAATCTCAAGAATGTATTAAAAATTTCCTTTCTGTGGCCTGTTTCAAGAACTACAATTTTTTAGAGGGACTAACACACAAATAATATGGTTAAATTAATTTCAAGTTATGTTCTTAAAATCCAATAAAAATGAAAAGGAAGCAATTGAAGGGTGTACTATGGTAAATATGTAACAAGCAGCCTTGGATTCGTTTAATAATGCCTTTAGTGCTAAAACTATCTATAAGTAAGCTTAGTCAAAAGTCACACAGATATTTCATCTACAATGAGAGAAGCATTTAGGTGAAAACAAAAGAAACTTCAAGAAGCATAGAATCCTTAAGAGACAACAGCATCACTTTCAACTTCCCATAAAAATCTTTCTCAATTCTGCTTTCCTAGCTGATCATCTCTGATTCTGTAAGTATAGAACCAATGACACAATGGTTAGTAACTTTTCATCTTCACAGAGGTAGGTTAAAAATATCAAAAATGTGTAGTAAATGTAGCAGCTCAAGGGTGTCACTGTGCCCTTGTACATCCACACAAGTTATGTTCCATATTATTTTGAAAGGACAGATGGCACTACAAGCGAGCTCCATTCTTGTGTTTATAGCCTTCAGTGCTAGTGTCCTGGTTCAGAAGAAGACTTCTGTGATGTATACCATTCAGCTGTGACAGCCCCTAAGTAGCACTCATAACTAAGATGTCATGCACTATTTAGTGTTAGGGTGGGAGAGAAAATGACTTGGTGGGAGGGTTAGCTGCAAACACTTTGCTAAAGGAGATTGCTACAGTCCATTAGCTGCGAGCAGCTGAGCAGATGAAGAAAGCCCTGCACAGTCACATATTAAATCTATGTAGCTATATATATTACGTAGCATGTGTATAGTTGCATTACTGATCAGGGATTATAGGCTAAGTGGAAATGAAATAGCAAATCTTTTCTAGATGCACAGATGATTTTATGTGCTTTATATTTATGGAGCTCCAGCATTAGATGCGCTTCTATATTAAGATGATTAAGCATGCATTTTTAAAAGTGATTTTGCATCTGAAGTTAGGTGAAATTTTAGCACTGATGATAAGAATTTCAGAAAATATTTCTTACTTCTACTTTCAGTTCTAAGCAGCCTGAGTGATCCAGGTAGAGCAAAAGAAGTGTAAACTTCAGTGAGTAAACACAGCATGAGTAATGTTTAGCCAAAAGCCATAACAAAGTAATTGCAAACAGCCTACAGGTCACAGTTAACTTATCAAATGGGTTAGCATTTATTTAAAGTTAGGAAAAAAAGTTCTGATGAATTGGGATTGATTTGCAAAAAGTCAGATGAATTAGTTAGTTTATTTTGCAGTGAACCATCAGACTACTAGGTGAAAGTCCGCAACAGGATTTTTCCTTCTTCTCTTGTAAAAGGTATACCTCCCACCTTTTCCTTTGCTTCCTAACTAACAGAAGTGAGCAGATAAGTAACCCTGACTGTATGCAATAATGTGATGCCCTTTTATTTCAGCCAATTACATGATTAATTATCTGAGGGAAAAGCCTTTAATTATATTAATCCCTATGTTTCACAACAGTTAAAATCTGTAGGGTGAAAACAACATATATTTTGATTTTCTGCCTTTTCTGATAACTGCACACCACAGGCAGAAATAGGATTTTTCCTCATGTTAATCAAATTAGCACAAAAGTACATTTTTACTCAGATTATACATGGATATTTAAAGAAATTTGAACAAAAGGGATTTTTGGCTTGTTTCATTTTTAGTGCTTTCTTCTACAAGCTTGATGTTAACCTGTTGTAATGCCTTGACTAGGTATGTGTCCTTCTAGCAGTCTTTCAAGATCACATAGTCTTTAATATATACAGTGAAGAATGAAATTCTGAAATCTTGAAGAGGTATAGATCATTATATATTTCTAATCAGAATGTTTACTTGTTAAATTTGAAACATTATTAAACTATATATGCAGGGAAAAAATGGCTAGCTGCCAAATTAAAATGATTCTAAAAATACCTACGAGGGGCGGGTTTTCATTCCAAGTCCCTGAATATTTCTGTCTTAGAACTCAAGTCACTTTTATGTTATTGTCCTTATAACAAACATCTCTAATTTTTTCACTTGTTTAATCAGTTCTAAATATGCACTAATACTAATTCCAATCACAAGTGCTTAGTACTGAATAGATAGGAATACATATTTATAAGGTCAGTGATAGGACAAAGGGACACAAAAAAATGCAGCAGTCACATGTATGATATATTATGGTTTCCTAGATGCAAAGGGAACATGTATTTTAGAAATAATTTTTCTACTTCATGTTATTAACTACTGATTTAAAAAGATTGAGATAAGCACACTGGAAATAAAGTCAATTTTGCATTGACTTTTTTCAGTCAAAGCTGGTATAGATGTATCCTCTCCATTCTTATGGAATTAGATACTAGATCTCTTCTTAGGATGTGGACCTTCAAAAACTGAGTGTAAGTTGCCAGTCCTCAAAATTCCTGAGTTGTTTGTGGCTATGAGGAGAGGCAAGGATGAACTGGACAGTAAATTCTTGCTTAGTGAACCTAAGGTAAAACTATGATTGATTTTTGTCTTAAGTATTCCTTAAATTACTGTAATATAAATATGAGAAAAATGAGGCCCTTCACATTCTTTGAGAATATGTGCCTTGCAATACAATACCTATATTTTTGACTTCCAAGTTTTTCCTTTTATGGCAAGAATGTAATTGGTGATTCCCAAACAATAAATATACTGTCTGGTAAGACTTGTGCTACCTTTAATCCTATGTTTACATTTCAAAAATGTGATAATGGTTCCATGTGACCAACTCTACTGCCAGCTTGTCCCATCTACTTCTTCTGTTTCCACATTATGAGACCAATAAATGAACTCTTTTAAAAGTAATACTTCATACTGTTCAACGGTCCTTCGCAGTCTCGATGATACAGAAAAATACAATAAATAATATTGCGCTCATTTCATCCTCATTCTAAGAGTCTTACAGCACTTCATAACAGGGGTGGAATGTAGGAGGAGGATTGCACCAAATCAGGGCCAATGTGGCTTTGAGAAAGGGAGAACATTCTAGGGGAAGGACAAATAAAGGAGAAAGGGGCGGGGAGGCCAATGGGCCAACTGGGAGAGCAGAACTGGGGTACATTTAATAACAACCAAAGGACTCTGGGAGAAGGCAGCTTCTTCTGCTCCTAACATGAAAGGACGTGTCTCAATTAAAGGACATTCCTCCAAGGAAGCCTCAGGTGACCTGGTTTACGAAGTGCACTGGCCTCCACAACTCCCTCTTCTCTATTAATTATGAAGGCTTCCTCCAGAGACTTTTACAGATAATGTTTTAAACAAGTGAACATACATGAAACAACAAAAACTATTAAAAGAATCCACAGAAAAAGAAATTAACCCATCCCATATGTCCCACAAGTCCAGCTGTGCCTTCAGCTTGCTAGGCATCCTTTTCATTGTTTGTATCTCCCTCGTCATTTTTGATGGCTGGGTGTTTTTGGGGTTGTTCACTGCCTGGCACATGGTTTTTAGGAAATCTACCCGATTCTGCCAGGGAATGGGGTGAAGAACAGGGCCGTTGCCAGCAACATCACCTCAGGCACTCTCTTGGCTGTCATGGCTGTACTTATTGATGGTTTTGTGGTTGGTAAGGTTACTTCTGTTTAAAGAATATAAGTGCTTTATGTAACTAAACTTGAACTTTCTTTTTCTCAACCTTTTCTCACCTTTTCCCACCAACTCTCTCTTCCTCCTTTTTTTGTACTGAAAGAACAGTGGGAAGAGTTAGGTGAGAGGGTTAACGAAAGTTAAGTTTAAGGGTAAGAAAACTGGGGTACAAGGATGGGCAGAGGAGGCAAGAAGATGGAGAGGGAGGAGAAGAAGAACTCATCCAGATTAAGACCAGACATCTGTCAGATATCTCCGTGTTTGACGTTGCTGTCTGTCATGCTTCTGGTGATGTCATGCTGGTTGGAAATCGTCTGGTGGGTCTGCGGCGTCTCCAGGCTGTGTTGGCCTGGTCCTTGGGGTTGTCTGTGTTTGACTCGGGAGGGTTTTGGTTAATAGGTGGCGAATTTGTATTTGCTTGGCTGACATAAGGTTTGACATTTTTGCTTGGCAGCCACCTGGGGCCTGATGATGTTGATTTACAAGCATAGCCTCTGCTCCGAGTTGCTAAAGGAAAGGGGCCTGTTACTTTGTTAGTTTTGGGGTCCTTAATCAGCACAGGTGGCTTCTCATTAAGTTTGGCTTGTGTCAAATTAGAAAAGTGTCTGAGCAGGGGGGAGTAGGCTCTGAAAAGGAACTGTTTAAAAAATTTATAGTGTAAAGAGCCTTACAGAGCCTCTCAGTGGGAGAGCTTGTCTCTGTCCCTCTGTTGTTGATTAAGGACTTGTTGATTGTTTGGTGTGCTCTTTCAACAAATGACTGCCCCGTGGGGGACTGGGGTATCCTGGTGTTGTGTTTGACCCCCACTGATTGAGAAATTCTTTAAATTTTTTTTTGAGGCATATGCTGGGCCATTGTCGGTCTTAATATTCTCAGGGACTCCCAAGGTAGTAGTGGTGGCTTCTTTTCGTAAGATCATAGACTCATTAAGGCTGGAAAAAAACTTTAAAATCCTTCATTGCAACATTTGACCCAACATAACCATGTCAACTAAACCAAAGCATTATGTACCACATCCAATAATTTTTTTGACAGGTGCAGGGATGGTGACTCCACCATTTCCCTGGGCAGCCTGTTCCAGCATTCAATCACCCTTTCAGTGAAGAATCTTTGCGATGTCCAACCTGAACCTCTCCTGGCACAGCTCTCATTTCCTCTTGTCCTGTCAATAGTTGCTGGAGAAGAGGTTGACCCCGACATGGTCTCACCTTCCTTTTAGAGAGTTACAGAGAGCAATGAGATCTCCTCTGGGCCTCCTCTTTTCTGGGCTAAAAACTCAGGCTCCCTCAGCAGCTCCTCACACAACCTATTCTCTAGGCCTTTCACCAGCTTTTTTGCCCTTTTTGTTTTCCTTCAATTCATTTCTGCTTTGGCTGATTCTTCTTACAATTCACTATTTTTTATGTCGTGACTTTTTATAATTTTTTTTTCTTTTAAAACCTTGTTTTGACAAACTTATAATTTTCAGTATTCCACTTCCTTGCACTTGCAGAGCAACTTCACATCAAAGACCAGAAAATGGAGGCAATCCCACTTTATGTATTTGCTCATATTTTCAGTTTTGCTGCTTCAGTGTGTACTCTGATAACTTAATTGAACTTCATGTTCATAACTTTGTTATTTTCCCTATTCTTTTCCCCCATCTTATAAGTCAATCCCTCATCTTTATGTCCCTGCACATAATTTTTTTTTTCCAGTAAAATACAGTTCCCTTTATTCCCTTTTTTTCTTCCTCCTTGCTCTTTTTTCATCACTGAAAGCCTGTGTACTTTCTCCATTTTCTGCTCTTACTGTCAAAACCCTTTCTACCAGAACAACCTGACCTCATAAATATTTCATCAAAATGTTCTCCAAGTAGAAACAATGTCGTGTACTAACAGATTAACCCATACTAAGACTATATTGTCTAGTTCTTTAGCTGAAATGAATGCAATTTCTCCTTTTATGCAAAGAAGTGGCATATTTTTTCTGTTCCCCACAAGACAGAACTCTAAAGAATCTGTTTTATTTTTGCTTGTGTTTTGAGTCTTGTTAAACTCTTTAAGTGGTCAATGCTGTCTTTCTCTTTCAAACTTTTGTTTCATCCATCTTAAAGGAAAATATCATGAAAAAATATAAAGGACAATGTTCTAAATAACAGCTTTAAAGGAGTAATGAAATAATTACAGAAATAGAATGAAACACCTAAGCATATCTCAGTGATTTAAAAAAAAAAATAAGTGACATTTCCATTTTAGCTCTTTAGTTGAAGGGAAAGGTGTCATGTAATGGAAACACTCAGAAATAAAGTACCTATCATCAAATTCTGAAAAAAGACCCAACCCACCCATTTATATTTATTGATTAAATTGTGTCATACATTATAAGCAATTTATGATAATGGATAGTGAGGAAATTTTAAAAAGTGCAGGAACCTAATGAAAAGCCAGAAAATCATGTTTTGTTGCCCTTTTTGTTTTCACCTTGTTTGCACCATTTCAGCTTTCATAATTTTCAGTCCTGGGTGTCTGGTTTTGAGTGACTGTGTGAATGAGAGAACAACTACAAGCACAGATATAACCATACACCTGGAACAAGTCTACCTCCTCAACGGTGTGATTTGTAATATCATGAATCACTGGTGCATCATGAGGAATCTGAATGACAGAAAAAAAATCTAGCTCAGTTTTTGGTCTTCTGCCTAACCCCGGTCACATTTATGATGGTTCAGTCTATACGTGTTTGTTGAATTTGTTGTTGATATCAGTCATTGTCTTGGGCATAAATCTCCCTTATATTCACCATTTCATTTTTCTTACATTTAATAATCAACTATGCATCATAAATCAGGTAAGATTTTAGGCAACATGTATTATCTGAATGGAAAGCGAATATGGTTTAGACTGTCCTAACTTACATTTTAGTTCTTACCAGCTACAAATTTGTTAGGAACTGACCTCATTCCATCAGAATCAAAGTATTTTACCATCTTCAATCAGACCATATAAGCAGGTTAACTGTTGTCCTTGATCATTCTTTCAGAATTAATGGAATTCACTGGTAAGCAGCCCAAAGGTAAAATACATATTGAAATAACTAGGAAAAAATAAACTAGAAACAAGTAAAATTAGATATTCTAAAATTGTCTAAACTCTAAATTTATTCTCTAATATAATTTGTGAATGTTAAAATGCTTTCGCTACAAGCACTACAGAATCTTAATATTTGTTCTTGCCTATAGGAATGAAGGCAAAGGACATGGGTGAAAATGTACCATTTAACATGTGCTTAACTGCTATTAAATGGAATTGTTTACAATTAGATGCATCCCCTGGGCAACACTGTTTTAACCTGAGAGGTTCTATGTTTTGTATTAAGAAAATGACGTTAGGAATTTTCACTTGTCTATTGATACCTCAGTGCTGTGATAAATTCTGAAAATAAATAAGTCTGTTTTATAAATCCTCTCTCAGAGTAACAGGGCAAGAGAACGGGAGCAATAAGTAAGCTAAGAATAAAATACATGACTCAAACGATAATGCCCTCAGAATACTCCCTTTAGACAATTTTAGAGTTTACATTTCTGACTTGCTATGAAAAAGCTAAGTTACTTTAGAGGCAAGGTAAATTTGCCTGGGCAATGATCAGTACTTGCATCTAGGCTGTTTCTAGTCCAGAGCAGGTTAATTTAGAGTTAAGGCACACACACAACTCCTACTTCCTCCCTCCACCTTTGCAGTGTTCATTCTGGAAACACTGTATTTGTCTAAACATTTGTGACGGTTTGAATTCAACCCTTCTGAAGGCTTTACAGGTTAAAAAAAAAATCACAAATTACATGCTTACCTTCTGTTCCTGTCTTGTGAGCCTTAGTTTGGCTGATGGGCAGGACATTTAGAGGCTGTCATTAATGCATCATTGGGCTTCTCTGTGCTTTTCCCTCCTGCAAATCACAATGTAAGATCAGTAAGATCAAGACTTCCTATTTTTTGGGTTTTTTTTTCCCCTGGTTCTTTTACATTTCTTAGTTATCTGCTGGAAGTGAAAGCCTCAAGAACTGGAGTTGTTTTGCTTAAAAATAAAAGAATAAAATTACCTGTGCTGCCATAATTGTAAAAAGTCAGAATTTTAGCTCCGTAAATCAAGGAGGCTACATACTTGCTGAGTTGTAGCTAAATACAGGAAATGCGATTTTTAAAGCAATAAATATATATCAAATGACAGTTATGTATTTTATTTTCAGACAGCATTTTTGCTATGCTGATGCACAGTATCTCTAATATTAGATGTTGTAATTCTCCCAAGATAGATGACATTCATAATGCAAGTAGTGTAACAAGAACATGAGGGGTACAACCAAAAACGAGATTTAGAGCAACATAGATAAAACCTGGAGTTTCTTTTCTGTAGCTTTTTTAAAGCTTAGGGCAAACTTGCAAGGGATCTTTCAAAATAAGTTGGCAAGGGGTCTCTCAAAATATGTTACCATTTTTCCAAACCCATTAAAAATGAGAGAACAATCTAGTAAGGTGGAGAAGCAGTTAAGGCATGATGAATAGTAGTGAAAGGTGAAACATTGAGAGTGAGTGATTGAGATACTGGTGAAATCCTCAGGATTGACAGTGCACCATTTTCTCATTCTGCACCTTCAGGTCTCAACAATAATTAAATAAACCAACTAATTCCTCAGGTTATATGTCTTTCTTTGGTTTAGGTTTGGGTTTGGGTTTTGTTTGATTGTTTGTTTGGGGGGGGGGGGGGGGTTCTGTTTTGGTTTTGTTTTATTTTTTTTTCCCTGCTTTAGCACAGACCTGAATTCATCTTTCTTAACTCCCCAAAGTTTCCATAGCTTGGTAATGGAATCTTAGTTCTAGTCATTTATTGCAAATAGGCCAGCTTCTGAGATGACCTGGGACAGGCTTGGATGACCAGCTTCAGAATCTTTTCATTGTAAGGGCTCTTGCCCTGGGAAATGCAGGGCAAAACAGTAAATTGGCAATGACTCTTTTGTACAAAAGCCAGTCAGCAGCAGTGGCAGCTGCACAAAAGCTGGTAATGGCTTATTACAGAGTTTGGAGAAAATGGTATTGCTTGAGAACTATGTTGCTGTACAACAATAAGGGCAGACAGAAAATATTTAATAGGATTATTTTGTTTTCTTCAGTAGCAGGCTTGAAGAACTTGGAAACATTTTGTCAGCTAATGTTTTATATATTCATGAATGGGTTTTGGGGGAATCACAAAATATTGTCAGGCAGCTTGGCACAAATCTGAGAAACAAGTTTGAATGCTTTTCCAGGATTAAACTAAAGAGCTCTCCAAGCGTCCCTTTTCTCTAACCAGCTATACAGTAGTGGGATTATGATCACTTCAATACTGACAGTAAAAAGATATATTACTGGTAGTATTGCTCTCTTTCATGCCTCAGTTACAGAAATGCCATGTCTGAATTGTGATATTCTGGTATTCTGACATTCTGTGTTTTCTTTAACTTTCTGTACCCTGTGAAACTGAACTACTGATGTGTATGATGAACCATTCCTGTATGACAACAGGAATACTGCTTTGGTAACTTTCAGGGAAAACCCTTCCGACCACTTTGTCTACCTTTCTTCCACTTGTTCCCGTCATTTTACATTCATTCCTAGTCCTCACTGCCTCAGACTACATGCTCACCTTTCAGTCTTTTTTNTTGGCTGAAATATAAGCACAGTCTGGCAGGTATACACAGTCCAAACTGAATGTTGACATGGATATTTCTGTTGATATGGATATGCTGACATGGATGTTTCAGTAGCCTCACAGGTAAGGTTTATGAACCTGGAGATACACAGAAGAGCTTATTTTCTTGATTATTAGCATTTCATTATTTTTTTAGAAGGTCTTACATATCTGTTTAGGTTCTGCAGCAACATTTCTGTGTGCATAGGAAAAGAAAAGGAGTTATTTAGATGTCCTGCTTCACCAATGAAGGTGAAGACCATCATTTTTGCTTCCTTTCCACTAGCAACTCACCTGTCAGAAACTAATTCCTTTGACTTCTTATTATGAGCAGTAATTTTTCTCTTTCAAGTAATCACCAGATGATACTTCCATTTCAAAAGCTTCTATCCAGTGCATGTGGCTGTATTGCAAATAAAGCACACGTCACTTGCTATATTAATGATACTGATACACATTTCTGCTTTAAAGGACACATCAACAGTAGTAATTGCAAATCAGCTCCTTTCAAGATAGATCAGTCCTAAATTATTCTGTGAAGAAAGGAAAATGCTTGAAATGTCCCATCCTGCTTAGCGGGTACAAGGGAAAGCAGATGGATATACTCACTGTGGTGCATGGAAGGAATGGCAGAGTTCTGAGGTGGTTCAGAAAGAAACAACTTTTACTTGCAAGCTTTAGAGCATCCAGAAAGGATAAGGCACCTGGCAAAGCTTTGACTGGATTTTTTGGTCAGGCTTAAAATATATGTTGAGAGGAAGGTAAGAGGGGAGTGGAGAAGGATGGGGGAGAAGAGGGAGGGAGGACACAGGGAGAGGAAAAGGTCCCCGGTAAGGGGAAAGGGAGGGTAGGCATAGAAGGGACCATTCTGTCTCATTTTCCTGACCTTTGATTTCTCATCCTTCACTTCAAGTTGATGCCACTGGAATGGTGATGGGAATAGGATGATATGAGACATGCAAAAGGAAAAAAATGTCTTGGGTGTCTTCCCTCTGTGCTGGGATGAAAAGTGAGTGGATCTTTTGTTCCCTTTTTCCCTGCTTTGTGCACTGGTGAGGGCTCAACTGAACTTTCTTCGCACAGCCTAAAATGTAAACTCCAAGGATGGCCCTTGGATTGCCCCTGTAAGAGTATTTTGCATTTTCCCCTAATAACGTCTATTTTTTATTTATTTATTTATCTATTTGGATGGATGAAAATGGGGGAAGTTTTACGGCACCTTCCTGCTCAGGATTTTCATTTACTAAGTTACCAAGATCCATAATTAAGCTGCCAAATTCTACTGAACTTTTCTGATTCAGTTTCTCAGACTATAATGTTGTCATGAATGTAATTTGTAAAAGAATAGTGAATTTAGGGGAGGCTTGTATCACTGTTTTGAACAACGTTTGAAGTTAAATAATTAAACAACAGTGGAAAATGGAAACAAATGAGATAATCCTACAATTCTAAAAAAAAATTCAATTTAATCAAGTCCCAACTTTTTTGTTATTTTTTTGCCACTTAAATTCTGAGACTTTGGGTAAAATTTGATGCTTGAAAAGTTTTATAGTGTATTCACGCATAAAAAATATACACTGTATATTTTTGTTATAACTGGATTGCCATACCTATTTTTTCTGCAACATATTTATACAACCTATATTCAATAATCATTAAAACACATTATTAACTCAGTTTGACTCAGAAATTATTGTGAATCAGTTTTCTTGTTTGTCATTGATTTACTTGCTTATCAGTTTTCAGGGTGTGTGGAATCTGCATGCCCATGTGAATGACATACTTATCAGCTATAATAAGATTAATATAATTAGTAAACCCCCTTTTAAACACAGAATGGTGGCAATCTAAGTGAAATAACAGAGGTAGCTGTAATTCAAAAATCTAGAAGTTCTTTAATCTGTTAAGCATTTTGCATAAGGCTGGGATTTTAGATTTTGGTTTTTCCTTGCTGGATATATTTTGAAAAAAGGGGATGCACAATATTGGAATTTCATATTCTTCATAACAAACCTTCATGTCCTGCTCCTCTTAGAGCAAGCAAATTCTCAATTACTGTTTAATTTTTTCTTTAGTAGTGCTTCTGAGCTGAGCACTTGAGAATTTGTACTAGTACAAAGAAAGAAGAGTAGTGTTCGTAACCCTTCATTTTATTGTTCAGGGCCAATTCCAAGTGTGAAGATAATAAATGATAAATTGATATTATTATATGATTACTTTTATTGTGAATTGTGAATCATATCTGGAAGAATGTGCCTCATGATATTCCCTCAATTACCAGAGACATTCCTAAAGGAAAGATTCAGATTTCAAATAGATACACACATACCCATTTTTCTTAACTGTAGTTACACTGTGACATTCAGGTTAAGCTTCTGTGGTGCAGAAATAGTTTAGAAATCAGTGTGCTTCAAAGCTAACATTCTTCTGTCATTATTTGATTTGGAAGGACAGAATAAAGTCAGAAGGGATTAAGGCATGAAGGACGTTAATATAAAACAGAGGGCGGGGTAGAAGACTAAGTCTAATACACATGCTGTGAAATCCTGTCGGCCAGAAGGAGAGATTCAGGTCAGAAATGGTTAGTGCCAACAACATCCTTACCAAGCTTTCATTCTGATCTGCAAGTTGGTAGACAGTAATCAACATCAAAACACATGCGCAGATAACTAAAAGAACAGTAACACTGCTTACAGTCTGTCCTTCTTTCTGCATTTTATACAAAAGACAACTGATATTTTTCAGTTTATTTACATATAAAGTACAGTATTTCATAGAATTTTTGGTGACAAGGGATCTTGGAGGGCATCTTGCCTGACCTTCATCTAATGTAAGTCCAGCACTAGGTCAGGTCTAGGCAAGTCATGGAAAATTTCGAGGACAACGATCCTGCAGCTTCTGTGCATAGCCTGTTATAGCTCCGCACTACTTTCCCAGTATGCATGGTAAGCCTTTTCTCCTAATTTCCAAGACAAATCTCCCAGGCCAGAATATGTGACACTGTGCAATACTACTGACAGTCGTTTTGTTATGTCTCTTTTCTAATCGCCTTTCAATCAGCTAATCATTAAATTTTCTTCTTTGCCAGAAAAAGAAAAAAAAACAAACTGTAAAGAAGTAAAGAATCCCATCTATTTCAGGTGAAGTGCATGAAGACCACTTGGACAAAGGAGTGGTAGATAATGTGTGCAAACAGAGTATATGTGATACTTTTTTAAATGGTTGTTTTCAGCTACATCCAGTTTTGATGAATTGTGGCAACACTGAATACTCTGTCCCTTTTTGCTTCCTCGGCTTAGTCTGATGTATGATCATTGCAGCTCCTCTTTGAGCCAATTTGTGCAGAAGACATTTAAAATGAGCAAAGTACTTCTGCAAGGATATATACAGTTTAAATTGCAAAGCAATTATTTAATACTTAAATCACATCAGCTGAACCTCTGGAATGAGTTAAATCCCTGCTTTGTGAAAAACCCATTAACAAAAAGTCCACTCTTAGTTGCCCAGAAGGGAAAAATGTTGTTTTAGGTGTGTAAATGTCTTTTAACCTGTGGTCTCAGGCACCCATTCTCTGGCATCACACAGAAAATGGCACCAAAATTCAATCAGAGTTTCAATCACAAACTGAGATTTCTCTATTCTGCCTGCCATCCATCCNCTCAGGCTCTTGCTTTTACTTCCTTTCTCTGAGGTCAGTGAGCAAATAATATAATTTAATACAGCACGAAGCATCAGCAACATATGAAGAAAACACCCAAATAGTCTCACATAACAGTGAAAATAATTTCACTTGCCTTAGGTCATACTCAGGTCTTCCTTCCAAGCCCTGCTCTCCCCATGCATAAATGCTCTATGAGACAGAGGGGTTAATGGGGGCTATGCTGTGGCAGGGGATCTTCACTGAGTGCAAAAAATGTAGCTGGCTTTTAAAACCATAAAGCAATGTATACAGTCAGTCCCAGGGAGTCACTTTTTCCTTGATAGCATAGCACAGTTCTGCATGAATTCTACTGTGCAGAGAAAAGAAGCAGAGCAAATGAGCCAGAGAAACTCAGCCTCAGAGAAACTCTGAGGAATTTTAAAAATTCTTTTTGAGATAAAGATTTCAATGCCCACAGTTTCATGTGTGCTAAGAAGCTTTACTAACAACCGAGTGCTGAAGCATGACCTGCATGTGCCTTTTAGGTCATCAGAGCCAGAATGACCTCAACCCATTAGCTTTCAGGTTATGACTTGGTCAAGTGAATTCTTTGAAGTCATTTTAGCTGAGAAGGTTAAAGGTTGACATTTGCAGTTATGACTTGTGTGTGCCAGCTTTATACTCCTATGACTATCATAAAGTCAGTTTCCAAGTTTTCACCATAAGAAATTCAACACATTTCTAAAACTTTGGAAATAATTATTTTTAATTTGTTTTTACTTTTGCATTTCCCATGCACACTCCCTTTGCTTTTTTGCTTTTAAACCAATTATGAATAATTAATTTAAAGAGATTAATAATTATATTATAATTTTACCTATTTTAGGGTGATGTATCTTATTTCAGCTAAAAGATGCATATTATTTTCACTGTTTTTTAATCTATGCATAGAGATCCTATTCTGATGGGATCTTACAGTATATAATATGCAATTGTTAGAAAACCACTTAAAAAGCCGAATTTTAAAAAAAATATTTCTTAAAATCCCCTTTATCTATTATTTATTCATGCAAAGATCATTCATACTACTTGGGACCAGCCTAGTGATAAATGACAAATTAAATTATATTGCAGCCTTTCACTGGTGTGTGTAAAACAGAGTAACACAGAAGCTGTAATATTCTATGTTATATTGTACTGACAACTCTTTTAGTAGGCTTTTTGCATTTTTTTTTTTAGTTCAGACAAGATAAATGGTTCATTCTTTATTGAAGGAATAAAAATCATTAAAAGAATGACAAACTATAATACTCTTTCATGCTAGTTCCTATCTTTCTAAGTCATAATAATGTTATTTAATTTTCTTTTCAAATTAGGAAAGTATTTTTTAGCAATGACACATGGTTAATTCTGTAGTATCAGACACATGAAACATTTTCATACCTACATATGTTTGTTTCAGGACATTTATAACTGCTCTAAATCAAGCACTAACAAAATTGTCTATTCATGTAGACTAAAATACATAATAAAAACTGATTACAAAAGGTAGCAGAAATATTGTAGATTATGTCTGGCAAGAAATAGAAAATACTTAAACATCACAAAAACTATTTAGCAGGTTTATATATATCACTTGTCACTCAAGACAAAGCCAAGGCTGCAAAAGCCTTCTGGCTTCCCCCCATCTGTGCTTTAAGCTCATTAACAAAAAAGAAGACAAAGAAAGAAAAGACCTTGAGTGCTATCTAAAGTTCTTAGGCTGCTCACTGTGGCGCATTGGTGTATTTGTATATATTTGCCTCTGTGTGTGTGTGTATAAAGTATGTATGAACACTTTGACTTGACTGACTTTTTGGAATACTGGAAAGGGTATTTACTGGAAAAACTATCTGGTCATTTATTATTGCTATAAATTTCACAGTTGTCTTACAAATTCTGCCGGTTAAAAGAGGAAAGTCAGGGAACCATTTTGCCAGGTTTCTCTCTGCTGCTGAACTCTGATGAGAGATTACCACGAGGTCAGGAAGTTTGAACATGCATCACACTGGTGGTGACCTATGCCATGCTGCTGGTGCTTTTCATTAGCCAGCCTGAAAGTAGTTTCTTTCAATCCAGAAACTGCACAGGTGAGTATGTGCTTAAAGCTAAAATGGACATGAGTGCAGCTATTCTTTAATTTTAAAACCTTATCCATCCAAGTTAGGTTTTGAAGTACGTTGACATTGTGGACATCATTTTACACTAATTCCTGCTTGTGTTTGCAATTTTTTTATTTTTTTTAACAAAAAAACCAGGTAAATTATTGTAGAATTACATTTTTCCTCTGTTGTTGTCTTCACTTTCTTTTTGTTCTCTCCTCAGTATAGCATCAAAACCCAATAAATACATGATGAGCTGTGTTTAAACATAATTACCAATCTACCTACACAAGAACATTTGCATTCTTACTTAAATTATTAGCTCTGGCTTGTTCAGTGGAGCTGTTTTTAAAGAAATTGGCTTGGTTGTCTGTGCTTTCACTCTTATGTCTCAGCTAAAGACCATTAACAGAGCAGGATGAGGTCTGCATTTTGAATAACCACACAGCGTTCATGTTTTGCTACCTTAACAAAAACCAAGAAGCAATCAAGTAAAACAATGCTGTCTGGACTTCCAGAAAAGTTTAAAAGCCATGGAGTTTATGTTCCCTAGCTAATTTCAATCAATCCTCGTGCAACCTTTGTTGCATTCTCTCAAATATTTCTGTGACTTAGAATTGAAATATAGTTTGACTATGCCTCCTGCTTTATAAGGAACTGCACAAGAAATTAAGTAGCTTGAGCTAGATGGTACTAATAGATAAGCTTTGTCTGATACATGGAAATGATAATTCAACTGGTCACATGTCACTCCAAAACAAGAAAGCATGATTGTATTCAGAACCCAAAAAAACTCCATGCCTTACAGGTATAATAATTAAAAAAAAAAAAATTATTTACCCTTGATTGTCCACTAAATGTCTGATGCTTTCTGCAGCATAACATGAACACTGATCAATCTAGTGTACCTATGCTCTTGATTAAGACTCTTTTGTGAAGATCAGTAGCCCCAAATGACTTTCTGTAGTGGAGCATGATTAATTCTTAGCAGTCAGTATCAGGTCACATATACTAAATGTGATGGTGATGAGGCACTGTAAGAGAACAGGAGTATCATATTTATCATCAGTGTTGACAGCCCATCTATGTGCATTTTTACCTGATATGAAGTTAAAATCACCGCATAGGTGACAGAAGAATTTGCCTCAGTGATATTCTGTATTCTGAAACAATTACAATGCCTGTTTTACTGTGTTGGTTTTGGTTTTTGCTGCACCTTCATTTCATATTAATGAACTCAGCACTGGCTTTTATCTTATTTAGGGCTGAGCACTGTTAGCTTCAGGAAACTGGCCATTTAGAGCTGGAGTTGAAAGAACTTTTTTGATCTTAGATGTGTAACTCATGTAGGGCTTAATTTTGAAATGGTTTTGCTGACAAAGCAAGCAAAAAAATTGTCAAAACTCTAGGAGCTCTGCACAAAAGTCAGCAATGATTTATATGAAAGTTCACTGCTACAGTTACAATTAGTATAATATTGAAGAGAACTACCTTATTCTAGAAAGCTACTTATAAAAAAATGGTACTAAAAGTACAATGAATGCCATCTGTGTCAAGAAGAGTATTTCTAATTTAGAATTAATGAAAACATGACTTTCTTAAGAAAATCCTAAAATGTGGAATTCCTGTGCCTTATAACTCAAAGTCTGCGGTATTATTTTCCAAAATTTTAGATATGTAGCATGGCATGGAGCAGTTATCCTGTATGCCTTTTGTCACTGACATTTGATTTTCCCCTTCACCTTTTAAGGTGGGGCTTTGGAAACTAAAAAGTTTAATTATATTTTTTCCTAACTTCAGTAAAAAAGGGTAGAACAAGGGAGCCTACCGCCAGCCAGTAGTCTTGAATGAGTTAATGCCACCTGGGGGCTCATATCCAGCAACTTTAGATTGTTACATATCTTGAATATATTTGGTTTAATGTGACTTGCACATGTACTCATACAAGGCCACTTTTGGTTTTTTGTACTATTTAAAACTAGGTCAGGTCTGTAAAACAGAGATTGGAGTAGGAATCAGGGGCGAAACTGTAGCAGTCTCAGCTTGTGAGGGGGAAACAATATTTCAAGGAAATTCAAGTTCAAGGAAACTAAATACTCAACAGCAGGTATTTTACCTCAGCAGTCACCTTTGAAGAAATTCTCAGAGGTATGATGTTTACTTATGTGCTCCAAAGGAAGAATACCTTTAATCAGATAATTTATACCCCCATTCTCAGCTCTACAGCTTTCAGACCACTAGCGGAGCAATGTGACTCTGTTCAGAAGACATTCTTGATTTCCAGGTATGTTTTACAGAAAATGACCTCTGAAGCTATGGAGAAATGAAAATTTCTTTCTAAAATACTCTGAAATATTCCTTTTTTTTCTCCCTGGAGATGATGTCTGATGTCCAGCACACAAGAATTTCAGCACTGCCATGGTAAATATCAGAACAATAGCCTCTTGGCAAAACAACAGAAACAGAATTTCATTCTACAGTTTACTAAATTCCCAGATGATACCATGAAAACATACAGACACAACAAGTATAATTTGCATTTTATTGCAGGAAAATAAAGCATAAAATGTCACATTTATGAGGAAGTCTCTGTGATGCAACATTTTGCTGTTCACAAAATCTTGCAAACTTAATTCCAGTGTCAGAAACTAGTAATTTAATACATCAACCTTTCTGATAAGCAACATGCAAATTACCTCTCAAAGACTAGAAGCAAAACTATGGACGTGTTACTTACATAAACAAATGCACTGACCCAAGACACACTTAAATCTGTCTTTTGATTAACTTGATCGAGATTTTTGATTGGGCCTGTACTGTTTGAAGCAGTACAAAAGTTGAACTTTTGCTTCCATGTTAGTTCACATAGTAGTGTTGTTAATGCACAGAAACTATGTGTTATGTCAAGCTGAAAATTGCCTAAGACTGATGATTTTTAGTCTACTTTTTTATATTTTTTGTTCCAGGAGATGCTTATATGTCTCTGTATATAAAAGAGCAAAATTTTTGGTTTTGTTTTTTGTTTTAATATAGATTAAACCAAATAACAACTTCAAAGAACTTCCTAGTAGAAAAAATGAATAACTTGCATCTTACATTGTGAGTCTTGAATTTGAGATACATTCATGTTCTTATTATTGATATTAAAAAGGTTATTGTGCCCTTAATAGTCAGGCTGAATGAAAAAAAGTGGTTTAGTTATCAAGTTTTGTGTTGGAGATTTATGGTCCTATTAGTTCTCTAACCTTGATTTCTATAGAGAAGATACTAGGGCAATATTCAGGACATGATGTCCAGCCAAATAACAGCACATAATTTTAGTGTGCCTACTACATCTCGGAAGCTGACACAGACCAAAATTTAAGTATAGAACACGTATGTGGGAATTTTGCCAGAAAATTTAATAAATAAAATACCAAACCCAGGTCCCTTCTTCTTGTATTTCTTCCAGTGAGTGCTAAATTTCAGTTCACAACAGAGGCTGAATGACATTATTTTACAATCTACAGTTTCAGAGTTTAGCTTAGGCCTCCTTTCTTTTGTTCACAGCATGATACGTTTTTTGTGCCACAAATCAGATACCATTATAGGAACATATACAAGCAATTTGGCAAAAAATGTAAGAATACATTTTTCTTTTAGCTTTAAACTGAACAAATAAATATATTTGTATTTTTACCTATATCTATCACACATGTAATGCAGGAAAATATCTGTGGAAGGCAGAAGACATGCAAGTTGTTGCCTAAAGGAGACTTTAAGCAGGAGTTTCTAACCCAGCTGAGGACAATATAATTCATAAATCTCAGCCAAAAAGCTGATTGTCTAAAGAAATTTTTTACTGCTAAAGAATGGCATGGACAGCTTAGCTAAAGGTCACATAGTTTCCTAACTTGAAAGTATTTCTCTAAACCCTTTACAGTCTTTGTTGTTTTTTCTTCAAACTGAAAAAGACTGCATGATTTCATTACTGGAGACAGTCTGCAGAATAGCCCAGCAGAGAGTGTTAATACTTTTAAAAAACAGTACTGCTGTCAATAAAATCTGAATCAACATGGTTAGGTCATTGATAGATAGCCTAATTCAATGACAGCTGCAAGTAAGGAAGAAAGGTGAATACGAACCTGATTTATTTTGAAGAGTAAATGTATCAATATTTTATATAGACAAGAAGTCATACTGTAGTAATAGTACACAAGAAATATTCTATCATTTCCAAGAAAAAAAACTGAAAAGAGCTGGGCGGGGTGGGGAAGAATTTTTTTATAGATTGTAAAATATTCTGAAGGCTTGTGAAATGCTGTTGGTATTCTAGGTTGTGGTCATAACAAAAACTGAGATCCTACTTAGTCTTAGGAACACTGAACATCCCATGAATAAAGTACTTTAGCTATTTACCCAGAGAATGCATTGTATGGAGAGATAGTAATGGAAATTTTTCTTGTACTTTTCTAATTCTGTGCTGAATTTCCCTTAGGATATGTCATGTTTTAACTTCTGCTTGGTCACTAAGCATCATACAGCCACTTGCTTACTCCCATCCAGTAAGATGGGAAAGAGAATCCTAAGAATAAAATTAGAAAACTCATGGGTTGGGATAAAGACAAGCAAACAAGTAACTAGAAGAGTGAAATTAAGTTTTAAGTGAAATTAATTGTGTCTATGCATTTTGCCTATTTTTAAATGCAAAAGAAAAATCTATTTTGAATAACAATTTTGAAAAAAGGTACTTCAGCACTGTTTACTTTTGTATATTTTTCTGTCTTCTATTGTAGTCTCTCTCATATGCTGCCAGAAGACTTCTCAGTATAATGCATTTTACTGTTAAATACATATCCCCGTTTGCATTCTTTCTTAAGAGTAATTCATAATCTTTGTCAGAGGTTTCAATGTGTAAGAATAGGCATTGACTCCTTCAGTGTTCCTGAGATCTACCTAAAACATCTCTTGCTGAGCTCAGATTCTGATGTGTGAAATATCACCTCTTTTTATCTATGATTCATATTCTTTTGTAATTTTGTATTTTACTCTTTGTGTGGAAATAATGGTTTATTATAGAGTAATGTGGAGAAACACATGCGCATGATACTAATAAATAGGACCGTGAATAGATCTTTTACACTGTTAAACCTCTTAGTCTAGAAGGCCCTCTTGAACTTCATTATAATAAGAATATAAACAATTTTAGGACGCAGATAAGCTATTCCATTATGTGTTGTTCTAAAATAAATGCTGAAATTCTTCAGGCTAAATACTATTCTAACAGAAAATCAAAACTGTCAGACATTTCAGGTCATGACCTCTAATACATAAGCCTCAGTAAATCATCAGAAACAAGACATTATCCTTCACCCTTTAGACAAAAGCGTTACAACACTATGGTTTTGATTAAGTCTCAAAAAAACATTAAATGAAATAAATAAAAAGACTTGTCATCTACCAGTATGCGTAGAATTCAAAATACCAAACACAGGACAAACCGAATTTGACATTAAAAAAAATTGAGTGTGACAGCTGCAGCAGTTACATCTTGTGGAAGGATGTGTGTGCTTGCAAAGACTTTACATCAGGTCCTGGTTGGGAGCTGGCATTTTCAAAGGTCATGAAGCTCCTTAGCACCATTCAATTACTGCACAAAGGGTACCACTGACAGTTTTAGCACTGTGGTTAAATTAGCTGAGTATTATCTGAGACAATCAAACTTTTGACAGGATTGGTAGGATAATATCTGTATATCGAAAAAATACCTCAAATATAATTCCGATCTTATCCCCCATTTTTATTTTTGAATGACAAGAAAAACATGAAAGAATTATTTACTTGTCCTGTAGTTTGTGAAGATATCAACACTCTCAACCTGACAATCGTACAAATAAAGATAAGGCAAAAAACATTGATTTTAGCCACTTTTGATTTTGTTCTTTATTTTAGGTTCTAAATAAAAAGCCTGAATCATTACCATCCTGTTCAAACTGCATTGACATGGTTATACTGATTAAAACAGAAAAGGACCAACATCGTTCTGTTGTTTACAAGTGTACCTGCTTTGCTGTGTTGTGCCTTGCAAACAGTTTAGATGAAACTGGAATCATAGAATCATGCAGGACGGAAAAGTTCTTTGGGATCAAGTCCAGCTGTTAGCCCACTGCCAAGCCCACTACTAAATCATATCTTTAGGTGTTGCCCTGATTTTCAGCACTCTGATTATCTTGTTTACATACCTTCTAGTGGAGTCTTTCATGCATGTACCATAAACAAAGTAGATTGTTTTCATTCCTCTCTGTGATGGACTTCTGAATTGACCACTGGGGTCAGAGAGGTGTTCCTCCTGTCCTCCAATCCTTGATCAAATTCCAAATCCTATTTAAACCCCAAATCATAATAAACTTCCCTTCTTTCCTCACTTCAACCTGATGGTGGGTGTGTGGTTCTTTTGTGTCCCTAACAGTGACACTTTAGATGCCCAATCTTCAATCCTTTTAAATACCCCCAGGGATGGTCACTCAATCACTTCTCTGGGGATCCAGTTTCAAGGGAACTTTTGACATCCATTTTGGTGAAGAAATTTTTTTCTAATATCCTATCTAAACTTTCTCTAGTGCAACTTAAGGCCATTTTCCCTTGTCCTATTGCTTTTTACTCAGGAAAAAAGAGTCTGACTCCCACCTCACTACTATTTCTTCTCGGGTTGTATACAGCAATAAGTTACCTCCAAGTCTTTTCTCCAGGTTTAACAGCATCAGCTTCCCCATTTGCTTCCCATAGGATTTGTGCCAATGACATTTTTCCAGACTTAATATTTCTATACATCCTGTCTAGGAGGCCTGTGCATCCTGTGAGGCCTTTCCCAGGGAAGGTAGGTTGTGATTCCAGTAGTCTATCACTCTTTCAGACTCCCTGGTGGCCCTGTACCTACTCATCTCCTCCTGAGGCTTCTGTCACTTACCAGAGGGGTTCCTGCACCTGGGTACACTTCCCACTGGGGTGCTTATGGCTGTCAGCCAGTCCTGGTGTAAGACCTGGGCTCACCCTACAGCTGGCCCTGGGGTGTGCCCTGCATGATCCCATAGGAGCTGTCTGCAAATCTGCATCTGTTGTGGAGTTGTAGACCTCAGAGGGGCCGTGGCTTCTGCCAGATGGTTACCATTGTTCCTTGGTTGAACTAGCAGGGCTTCAGCACCCTTTGTGTATACTCTTCCAGGGGAACTCCATGGAAACTGCAGCCCTGGGTGACATTACACGCCCTGCCTGTCTGCCCTGGTCCCCAACACTCCCAAGAGGCTTCTTTTACACATGGAGATTGTGGCCTTTGTTGCCCACCACTGTTCCCAGCCTTGCCTACATCTTGTGAGCCACTATTGCATGAATCACTGGCTCCTGATGAATCTCTCCTCTTGACTGAGCTTCCTCTGGTTCAGGAAGTCCCCTTGTGCACAGCATTACATCACCCCACTGCAGATCGTGCCAACATGGGTGCTGCTCACCTCATTGTTTTTGTCTTTATGATTGTTTACCTCTGTGTACATTCTTGCATCATACATGGAAGTGACATAGGGAGGCCTAGATAAACCTTTTAAAATAGATGGTAAATATAACACCCTAACGTAGTTACAGCTTCCGGGTATTCACACAACCACACTTGCTTCCTTTAATTAAGTTCATACACATGTTTCTAAGGTATATGCATGCACACTTACAAGTCCCTGTACGATACAAATTATAATCAACACCTTGAAACTGAGAGGAGCAATTTGTCAACTCTCTTGCACAGTGCAGAAGTATGGCGTTAATCCCATATCTTGGTAAATTTTCTCTTATTACTGATGTTTTCTATATTCAGTGAAGATGTATTTAAAATGGTTTTAATGTTTTTAGAACTCCCTTATTAATTTCACTACAGAAATTAAGTACAGAACAGTACCCCATATTCTGTACAAATACAGCACAGAACACAATCCCAATTATATGCACATAATGAAAGTAGGATAGAGCACTTTCATAGGGTTTATAATCATGAAACCAGCTATTACAAATACTTAACCAGACGTCTTACAGTATTTTATGATCCTGAAAGCAAAGAAACATGTCATTGGACTCTTGGAGTTAAAATAAATTTGAATTATATTACAATAAATATGTGTCCATTATAATTATATTACAATACATCTTTGTCCATTATAAATTCCTTTCCTTTCAAATATTCTCTCACATGTTGTCGATAAGTGTTGATGACCCAAATGTTCTCTTTTGTAGCAGTAGTTTCTATTCAGTTATGAATTCAGAGGGTTTTTTTGGGGTTTTTTTTCACCTCTTTTCCATATTTTGCTTTTCCTAACCATATTTTATGTATCTGGAAACCATGAAAAGATGAATATGTGTGTAATCTCACTATTCACAGTTTAGGTTTTGCTGCACATAGAAATTTGTTCGCATCATTCATGAACAATGATCTGGGAGTGCTGAAGGATCTGAGTCTTCAATCAAGACTTTCATAAAAATAAAATGAAGTGGCTTAGTATCTGTGTGAATTCTACTTTTTGTTGTGTTTTAACACATTAAGGTTCAAATTTATTAGGTGTCACAAATATCACATTTGACTTTTTGGAAATTCTGCCTTGAATTTGAGTCCTTTTGTCATAAAAGAACAAGTAAATCTTGTTGATATGAGGCTATATTCTCTATAGAAATTCTGATGTTTCAGAATATCCTTGCTGAGGATAAAATCTGCATGTCTGGCTGTTCTGGTTTAGGGCAAATTTTGGAGGAAACCTCCGAATGGGATTCCTCTGGAGAGCAAAACCTAAATTGCCCCTCCTCCCAGTCAGTCCAGGAAAAGAACTTCCTTNNNGCTATCCGTGCATCTGACAAACATCCAAAAACGAAGAAGAGCTGGGGAGGAGTGAACACCATTTTTTCAAAACAAACTGTGCGCTTCTTCTTTCCCTGCTCACTCTCAGAACCAGTCTTAAAGGTACAGAACACACAGCACGCACAGAGCAGACGACTGGGGATACAGGCACCATAGTCACCCCAGGACACTGGCTGTGGAATCAAGACACAAATATGAAAAAAAAAATGTAACTATTAAAGCCATTAACCTATAAGAAATTATATTAAAATATGTGAGCTAAAGCTTTGCTCTAAAAATAGAGACTATTGACATGATTTTTTCTAAAACTTGCAAACTTCTATTTGCATACTACTGCTGTCTTAGTCAACAAAAGTATGAAGAGTGGACTCTTCCACTGCTGTTGGTATGCAACTTGATAGTGAAATAAATACATATTTTCCTTTTTTAAACTTTGTGCCGATTTGGGTGATGCTGTATCAAAGTAGCCAAATCTTAATAGTTCCTGAGTGGTACAGATCTGTATTAATGTCCCTGGAGGCAGGATAGACAATTTCTCATTCAGTAATATTTCTAAGCAAAATAAAGATCTACAGTATCTATGGCAGAGAAAATACTTGTGAAGCTCTAGACAGTAATCATTCAGATAAAATATTTAATTTCTTGCTAGGTGTATTGTAATTATATCCTGAAGCTCATAACATCCAGGAACTGAATATTCAGAGTTTAACAAGTGTTTTCAAGGGGTCAACTCGAATAATGCATTGGACATAGATAGGTAAACACTAAGAAAAATATTTTGAAGGAAAAAGTAAGACTGAGAAAAACTACCATGTTTCTTACAGATCCCAGAGTGAGGGAGGCAGGTACAATTGCAGTAGAGACGTAAATACAACATGTTTAGTCCAAAATGGCCTAGGTCCTGGAATTTGTGATGTTCTGATACAGCTTTCTGACATGCATTCCAGTTTGGAAAGCAAGAAATGCAAGAGGTGAAAGGAAATGAACTGTCTAGAAACAAAATAAATGCCGTGTGCCAGGGTAAGATGCTTGTTATGCTCAAATAGTCAACTTTGATAGCCTTCTCCACCCACCTTTCTAAAAAATGCTAAGAATTTTAATAAATGACAAGATCAGAGGAACTGGGTCTTTGAACTGGGGCTTTGAAGGTCAATTGGCAGTCAATCACAGTACACTGAGATTCTAATACACAAGTACTCAAAAAGATAACACAAATTCACGCTCCATATTCTTTAAGCGTGATCTCAAACACCAATGTATGTGTATAATACTAGACAATTTGCTCATACCAGAGTTAAATAGTCTGATATATACCTCACATTTAATGAGAATCCTAGAGGTTCTGAGTTTGCAGAGATATGTCCATTTTCAATTCAATTGCTCGCGATTTATTTTTAACACTGGGTATTAATCATGCTTAATTGTTGAAAACCAAGCAAATTTAGCTTAAGATTTTTGGTCGTCCTGGGCATAGCATTGGGACTTCTTATTACATGATTGATAAACTATACATTATGTGAAAATTAAGAAAGTACAGCCAGTACAGCCAATTTAACTACGTGTTCTGCACATGCTCAGGACTGTTAGGAAAATATGCTCAGTAATTGTTTTCCAGAAGGTCTGAGAACCCATTCTATTAGATATTTGGAAAAATGCCCAGTTACAGGAAAAATACAATCCCATAAGACTGTCTGAAGGGGAATGGAGTTTAGGGATATAAAAATCTCATTATATGGGAAAAGCAGTAATGCTAAGTGGCCAAGGACTCTTGAAGGACTTTTCAAGTGGTAGAAGATTGGGTTTGGTTGCTTAAAAGTGAAATTATTTGGACTACCTAAAGAATTAAGGATTTTGTACTGAGAATCAGACATTTTCATAGTTACCAAAGCATGATTTCCTAATCAAGTCTTAACAGAAAAAACTCATGTAGGGGAAAAAAAATCCCATTAAATCATATTTCAAATATATCTTACTGAATGTCGCCATAAACAATACCACAATTTTATTTGCTTTGCGTAGCAGGATTTTGGTGGTGGTGGGGTTACAGGGGTGGCTTCTGTGACAAGCTTCTAGAAATTTCCATCATGTTTGATACGGCCAATGTCAGACAGACATGTTGGGCAAAACTGAGCCCATCAGCAGTAGTGCCTCTTTTAGTGCCTCTGGGACAACATAAATAAGAAGAAGAGCAATTGCAGCCAAAGAAAAGAATGTGAAGAATCATCTCACTGAGGAAGAAGGAACACCAGACACAACATATGATAAAATGACGACAATTCCTGTTCCTCGGCCCCTGTGGGACCACTGAAGGGAAGAGGTAGAAAATTTGGGACTAAGATTATCTTGAGAAGAAAGGAGGGATGGGGGGAAGGTGTTTTAGGATTTGGTTTTAGCTCTCATTGTCCTACCTTGGGTTGACTTGCAATAAATTAAACAGATTTCCCTAAGTAAAGTCTGTTTAGGCTGTGACAGTAATCAGGAATGATCACTCTCTGTCCTTATCATTACCCATGAAGCTTTTGTTGCCTTTTCTCTCTCCTGTCCAGCTGAAGAGGGAAGTGATAGAGTGGCTTTGGTGGGCACCTGGCATCCAGCCAGTGTTCACCACCTATCCTAGTTCCCACTGGCACAGTTAATTTTCTTCCTTGTAGCTGGTTACAGTGCTATCTTGCATTTAGTATGAGATAAATATTGATAACACACTGACATTTTGGTTGTTGCTAAGTAATGCTCACCCTAAGTAAGGGACTTCTCTTGTGTATGGTCTGCCATTGCACAAGAAGGTGGAGGAAGCATAAGTGGGACAGCTGACCGGAACTGGTCAAAGAGATATTCCATACTATAGAATGTCATGCCCAGTATATGACCTGGGGTAATTTGACTGGAAAAGCCAACTACTGCCTGGGGATTGGCTGAGCATCAGGTGGTGAGCAATTTTAGGTGTGCATCTTTTGGGTTTTTTTGTTGGTTTTTTTTGTTTTGTTTTCTTTTCTTTTCACTTATTTTTTAAATTACTAGTTTTAGTTGTTGCAGTAGCTGTTTCAGTTTTTTGTTAATTTTTGTTTGGTTTTTTGTTTATTTGGTTTTACCTTGTTTAAATTACTAAGCTCTTCTTACCTCGACCCATAAGCTGTTTTTCATTATTCTCCTCACCATCTCACCAGTGGGTGGCTGCATGTAGTTAGACCAGGATGCTACCACACCATCTAAATGATAAAAAAGGCATTAGCTTTCAGTACATCTCAGCTCACCACATACCCTCAGAGAATCAGAAAGCCACAAAGGCATTGATAATAATCAAGAAAACAGCTATAACCTTGAAATCTCTGAAGAGACTGGTTAGTCTAAACAAAAGCTACATAGTACTTTACTTCCCATCAGTTCTGAACAAGACTGAAATAGGTCTCAGTTGAAAAAACTGAGAGATGCTTTCATTTTTGGTGATTTTTTTTCTCTATAATTTGAAATTGTTACTTTGAAAACTTATTCAGTGTCAAAACAGTGGCTGCAATGTTTTTCTTATAACCAGATAAATAACCAGATAGAATTTTCTTCATAAAATAAACAGGAACTGCTAAGAGTAAAGCAGTTATGGGCCTATCAGTAAAGAGACATTTAATAAAAAAAATTAAGGACTAAGCATGAAATCAGCAGTTCTGAGAAATTCTCATGGTGCATTCTGAAGTTCTAGAAATGGTGTCATTCTAACCTTGTTCCCACGATGCAAAGAATTATTGCAAAGAATTCCGCACACAATGATTGGGGAACAAAATTATTAGAGTGCCTCATAGTAGGGTTCCTCCTTCCTTGGGATAATGTTTTGGGGTTACATTTTTTGTTTAAATATTCTCAAAAAAAAAAGTCATTAAACACAAATTAACTTATTATTGCTGTTACCAGCATTTTTTCTCCCTCCCTTCAAATGAGAAATCTGAAGGGAAAAAAACAACCACAAAGTTGCTACAATATGTAACAAAATAAAATGCCTATCATCTTATTTTTGTTTTTTTTTCTTTTCTTTTTCCTCTGTGCTTTTATAATTTATGCAGTGAATAAAGGGAAAAAAATCCAGAAATGACTGACACCAAACATAACTCAATGTTCAATCAGTGACATACCATGCATATTGTGTTAACATAGATTGTAATTACTTTCTCACCAAATGGTATGCCAGATCTTTTCACTGAATAAATGTATGCAAGTGACGTGCCATCATTCTATCACTGCCAGTTTAATAGGCATCTCTTTGAAGAGAAGAAGAAAAGTGAAGGTATTCAACCGATTTCTTTGAACTTACTTATTCAGTATTGAACTGTTATGTTTACTAGGAAACACAGAGCCTTGTATTAAAAAGGTGTATAGAATTAACATCTAAAATGATGATGAACATGAAGGAAAAATGAGCTCTGAACCCTAAGGACCTCTGACAATACTGGGACATGAGATTCCATTCACTAGGGACACAGAATAAAGAACAATACAGATGGGATGATTTTATTAGGTCTTTACTCATCCTTTCTTTCAAAAAAAAAAGCATAATTAATATTTTTTCTTCTCAAACTAGTGTTGCAGATCCTTTTGGTCTGGAATCTCTCCTTAGTGGACTATACTGTTTTCCTTGTATGTTTTCTTTTGTGAAGCAACCATCTGAAACCTGAGAAGGTAGAATAATACTCTAATACTCTTTTGTGTGATCCTGGAGCTGACATAGTACATAAAACATATTGTGTCCACAGCATGCAGATTGAACTGTATGAGATCTGACACTGCAGCATGACAGGCCTGTGAGGGAGTGAGAAAGAACAGCAGATACAGACAAAATGCTGACTTATAACAGGTTAAGCCATGTTTGACATGCTATAGGCTAGCACAGAACAAAATCAAGTGAGCTTGGAGACAAAGCAGCAGCAAGCTGTAAAACAATTTTGCTTTGACAGTTTCTGAACAGTTATAAAACCACTCTCAGTTCTGGTGCCTCTCACTAGGATTATGGGATGGATGTCAGTTTTCTGTAAGCTTGTGGGCTGAGGGGAAGAATCTGGGAAGGAAGGGAGTGTCCCAGCTGAAATGGATACGTAAATAAATTAGCTTCACACTGACAGTAGGTTTCATTTGACATGAAACAAGGCTTAGGCATTTTGTTTCAGACACTTTGATTAGAAGGAAAGCCAATGGAAATGAGGACTCTAGACTTCATCTGCACTACAACAATTTTTGGCTTTCATATTTTAGTCAAGGATTTTGTAACTCAGCTTGTAGAAGACACTTTTCAAATCCATTTTTAAATCCATTCTCTGAGTGAATCCTACAAAGCTGTAATTTGGAATGTCTTATGATATTTTGGAACAGAAAAGGCTCTCCTTTTAATTTTTCATAACTGAGGGAATGTTTATCACTCTAAGTCAGGCCTATTTTGAAACATAGATTTTTTTCCTAAAAATAATCTTAATTCCTCACATCTAGATTGTAATCCCTATCTCCAACTAGTTTTGAAAGAGAGGATTCAATATCAAGTCTTAAAGTATCTCAGGAGATATGTGAGATAGTTGACTTTCAAAAAATACATCTCTGCATGAGTTTTTTAAGGAATTTAAATGTTTTGCTTGAGGCCCTCTTTTTGAATGTTCAAGGAAACTATTTTTGAAAAATATCTGCTGTTTTCCTTTCTAGAGCACGGTGATAATAATTGCAGGATTATGGGTTTGATGCCTGTATGGACCATTCACTTTAAGAGCTGAACTCAACGATCCTTCTGTGTTTCTTCCAACTCCAAATATTCTGTGATTTTTGTGATTTGCTTTCAAAGACAAGACCAGGATACATTATGGGAAATAAAAATGTGATTAGGAACGTTTTTTGAAGTATAAAGTCAGGAGAGACTAGTTTTACTTCCTACTAGAGATCACAAGTTATATCTAAGTAATATTTTCCAATTTAATTGTTTCATGATTTTATTCTTTCTCATAAAATAGTAAAAAGTTTTCAAGTAGGAAACCATACATTTTCAGTTAGGCATTTCAAAGGTTAGCATACTTAGGGTTTCAAAGCTTCAGAGTTTCAACAATGTAATATTTTGTCTTGGTTTAGGGCAAATTTTGGGAGGAAACTTCTGGTCTTTTCTAGGAAGCAAATTCAAGCAGCCCCTCCCCCAACTGGTTCGGGAGGTAAAACCTCCTTCAAGAAAAGTGGAAAAACTGTTTATTTAACAAGCAAAATATGGAAAAATATTTTAAAATAATATAATACAAATAATATAAAAATAATGAATAATATAAAAAATGGAGCCTCTCGCTGTTCTGAAGAGAGGGCAAATTCAGAGAGAGTCCTTGTCATGGGGCGTAGCTCAGTCCCTCTTGGACTGGAAAATGTCACGTCCCAGGCCCTGGTGGGACGCAGGTGTGGTCTCCTGGTGTTTTTCTGGGTTTTTGGTCCAGAGCAGGTTTAAGCAGTTCCAAGAAAAAGAAAAAAAATGCAGTCCAGGGAACTTCTCTGCTTCAGCTAGCTTGAAAAAACTAGCCAAAAATCAAAGGAGAGCTCTCTCCCACTGTCCCTGCTGCAGACAGCAGACACGGAGAAAAATGGAATTCCAGGGGGTGAAAATGAAGCTTTCACCCAAAATTATCCCTTCAGTGTAAGGGCTACTATATATACCCATGCATATATACAATTTTTTTTTTCTAAAGAGAATTCTACTCTGAAAGAATGCCACAGAAATAAAAACTTAAAATCTCATCAACAGTGAGCCTTCATAGTAGCAACAGATAAACAGACATTTGTTGCTTTGGAAAAACTATCAATGAATGAAAACACAAGCATAAATTAAGAAAAAGAAATCATATGCAATTATAAATCAGTATGTAGTAGGTCTACATTTCAGGAAGTAAAAAGATGCTTTAATCAAAAAAAAAAAAACCAACCCAAACTCCCAACCTCACTAATATGCATCTACAAGAAAAAGAATGAAACTAAATTTAGAAAAAGAAAGAAAGATCAAGAGCAGGGAAAAGCTTTTAGATATTATTAACATTGACTTTGAACAGAGGATTTTTTTAAATTTGTCCAAGCAAAATAGGTCTCCATTGTTTCAGATAACTGATACAGTGCTTTTTATTTTCTTTGTCATTTTTAGCATAAATCATTCTGAGCTGATTAAGTTTATTTCTCATTCATCTGTAATTGATTTTTTTTTTCTTTTTAAAATTAACTGTATTGATCTGTTTGTATTCTTTAAGGAAAGATCTGACACTGAAACTGAAGTGGTGTAATTAAATATATGAGAGCCATATGTGACAAAAGAAAAAAGTAACCTTTTACTCCACAATTTTGTCTTTTATTTATATAAATGAAATTAAAGGATCAAATTGGTAGCTAGATCAATCTAGGTTTTCAGGTGTATGATCATTTATCTGAGAACTTAGATAACACTCAATAAAACTAAAAAAAAAAAAAACCCAACATGAAAATTTCACAAACAAATAGGAAAACTACAATGGACACCTAAGAATAGCAATCTAAAAAATAATAGAATTAACTTGTAATTCAACTTGGAAGTTTGTCTACAACTCTTAAAACATATGTTTTTAATGATTGTAAGCAGTGTAAACATTTATAAATGAAATTGAGACTAATTTGTCTTGATGCTCAGACTTCCAGTCTCTATTGACCTTTTTTTATGTTTTTGTTTAAATTGCTTTTCATTTTGGTTTTTTTTTTTTTGTTTGTTTGCTGGTTTGTTGTTTTGTTGGGTTTTTTAATTAGGTTGGTTGCGTTGAGGTTTTCGTATATAGAAGGCTTGAATTTTCTAACCTTGTGGTAAATATAATATTTATATATCAATGAATATTATGTATAAAAACTTAAGAATTGGGAAGCCTCAGTAATTTTTCTTTTTGTACTTTGTATCGATAAAACAAGTTCTGTAATGCTGGTGGGGATCTTGGGAATTTTTTCTTCTATGGTATTAATTACATAAACATTGCTGAATTTTGTATTCTTCCATAGATGTTTTAGGCTTCTTCCTATCTTTTTTTCCTCCACTCAGGTTTGTCATCTATACTGGACTTTAGCATTACCTTTAGGTCTATTTAGAATTCTTAATAGTACATCAATTATTAGAGTAGCAAATAAACTGAGGCTGTCATCTCTTGAAATTTTTTAAGATTTGAAGCATTTCCAGCATCAGTTTTTCATAAAAAGGCAATCTCAATTCCAAAACAACACTGCAGATACTTTGATTTTCTCTCAGACATTGTCAGAGCTGATGATAAAATCTGTGCCACCTTCAGTGGTTTTAATGAAAGAAAAGAGTCTGTATTCAGGCAGGAACAAAGTAAGCATTCCTGCTACATTTAGATTTTTTTCTTTTTAACATGGATTTAATGTTGATGAAAAATTCTTGACTAGAAATTCTAAGCAATACTGTCCTCCAATGCAATTATTCTAATAATGGCGGTAATGTCATAAATAGTCTTGTAATTTTTGTTGTGTATCAACCAGTTTATGTGATACTTGCTCTGCTCATAACTGGTGGAGATTATTCTTCTGTTTTGTTGATGAAGAGTTGTTGAGCAGACAGAATTAAATAGCTTCCTTTGTTTCACAAGAGAAATCAGTAAAAAACTCAGGGAGTGAACTTGTACCTGAATTTGGAATCCAGCTGGGATCCAGATGATGAAATCTTCCTGGTGTCCTGAGAGCTTATTTAGGCAGCTGAACACATATTGTTCCTCCACTAACAGTGTTAGGTTAATCTGTGGAGAGATAGCTTGCTGCATTGACACAAAGTACAGTTTCTGCAAACAAAGAGAAGGATGATCATCTTCATAGAATCAATGCTAAATAAAAACAATGGGTATTGATCAAAGTTCAATAATGATTATTGAAACAAATGTTCACCAATGACAAAAAATTCACAAAAATTCAAAGACTGTGTAATCAGGACTCAATGATCTATGAGAAGACAAATCATAGCAATGCCCACTGCTGAGACTCATAACTGGATGCTAGTGAAGCTCCTGATTTTGTTTTTGAGATACAGGTGGTGTTCTCAAAGACAAAGTAAAGAAACAAAGCACATACTCCCCTGAGTTATCTTTGGAATGGAATAAATCCAGACAATCTTTTGAAAATCTGAGCCAGTGGTTTCTTTTTTTCTTTTTTCAGCATCATCCATTTGAATCTGTCTTTTTATAGCAAACTTTTATTTTCATTGCATAATCTTAAAACCAGTAAATGTATCATGCAAATATATACCTCACAATGTCATGATTGTCTGTTGTATCATACTGAATTCGTTGTCACACTTCAACAAATAGAAAATCTGGCAACTTTAAACTCATGTAGAAGATTATTATGGCATAATTCATTAAATCGTTTGATGAACACTTTTTAGCCAGGTCTTATGCTAAGTAACACTTATTGCTTGAGTCCTAATTATTTCAAAGGTATAAAAAGCTGAGTTTCCCATAGCAACATGGGAACAATTACACAGGTGTCATATAATGAAACATCTGTGTTTGAGTTTAGGACTTTTTTAGATTGAGGAGCAAAGAAAATGTTTCCCAATTATGGGCAAAAGAAGATTCATCTTCCTACTAATTTGGCACAAATGGAAAGGTTAAGCTTTTAATTGCTTCAAAGTAGAAATTGGACTAATACAGTAAGAACAAAAGAGCAGGTCCTCAGAGTGCTGTCGTAAAGAGCAATGCAGTCTCTAATTTTGTATTAATTTTGTATTAAAAGACATTTATACCGAAATAAACATAGCTGTGAGCAATCTGTTTCCACTCAGTGTGTTTAGACCTTAAACCTCAATCCACTGAAACTGGTTTTATGTGATAAGTATTTTAGAGCAAACACACAGCAGGTGCTTGCCATTGAAGTTTGAAGTTGACTTTTACACTTTTTCTCTGAGGAGCAGCAGATGGTGAATCTGCTCCCTGTAGGTTCTTAGGAGGTAAGAAAGAAAGCAAACACAAGAAATTTGTTTCATTTTCAGGTGTCCTGCACAAGGGCTAACCTTCCATATGCTAACCTCTTCAAGTACTGCTCATACAAGTACCATTTGAAGTGTTACCAAGGAGGAGGCAGAAGCTGTGGCCTTTGCTGCTTGTGTACAAATCCAGCTGAGTGAGGGCTCTTCTCCAGGAGCTCAGGTGCCAGCATAGCTCCTCACTAATTTTTTTTTTTCAGCTCACTTTCAAACTTACTTTATTTACTCTTTATCTCATCCATTTCTAGAACAAAGTACCCCAATATCAGTGTAGAGATATCCTTCTCTGTCTTGTTATGCTGCTTGTTATGTAAAATCAGTAATGCTGGACAAAAAAGATATATGAAATTATCAGCCATTTTCCGGTGTAGATATCACTGATATAATTTTAAAAATCTAGAAGCATTCCTAAACTTTAAGGCTGAGAACTATAATATATTAAAACATTAGTATAAAGTAGCTTGGATAATGACAGAATTTTCAGTCAAGGTTTTCTATTTCCAGAAGAAATTTGGATTTTCTGCTGATTTACTTTTAGTAGGAAATGTTTATATTCTTGGAAAGATTTTGAAGTGTTTGCAAAAGAATTTTTTGGGTGAGGAAGAGTTTAAGTTTTTTACTCTTCAGATACATTCATTCTGTCACATTGACTGACAGAAGAGCTAAACAAAGCAGTACCTTTGAGTATGTGTTTTAACACAAAAGGATTACTTGTGGAAGTTTTAGCAGTTGAAAGGGTGCAAATTATGGGTAGAAGCCTAAATTTTATTTGACACTCAATGAGGAGACAGGTTAACATTCAGAATGTCATTGTCAGGATGCAGAAATCGCCCTAGATTACATAGGAAGATGAATGAGGTGTTGCGCTGGAATCTCTTCCAGGTTTTCCAGTCCTGTTCTCATTCTTGAAAAGTATTACAACGACCATATCATGTGTCTCCTGGCCTCATGCAGGTGGAAGTTCTATTGTTTGTTCTATGGAAAAGAAGAGAAAAGAAAAGATCTCAGATTATGTACTCTGATGAACAGCAGGCACCCTCCCTTAACTGATGTCATTTTCTAATTATTTTTTATTCCTACAGACTACAAAAAACAAACAAACAAACAAACAAACAAACAAAAAACCCCAAACTTTTTTTCTGTGTCATTGAGCAGGCTTTTAGGGCCCTATGTATACAGAGCATTTCATGTGTCATTTGCGGGGGTTGGTGATTGATGCCCAGATACAGAATTGGCTGTCTTTGGTCTTGACATATTTAAAAACTACAGTCTTCCCAGTCTTCCCCATATGTTCAATTTATACATTGAAAACTAAGAAAAAGAAGGCAGATGTACAAGAGAAACAAGATGTTGGGTAAAGTGGAATCTTGTTCCTTGGTTTATGTATTATGTTTATGGATTTTTTGGCAAGAGTTGCAGAGCCATGTGGAAATAAACACTTCTTTGGAAAGCTAATCATTGTACTTGTGGAGTTTAATTTCTCTTTGTTATTGTGGTCTTTGCTCTAAGATTCAACCTGCTTGGTTTCCCATTGGTAAGGTTGATGACCTTTTTGCTAGTTTGCTAGACATCGAGGACGGTGCTTACCAGTGGATACAAGGACTTCAATGCTCTCTTAATTTGACCCAGTAATATGGCAAGGTTATGTGGAGTTTCTATTCCCTAGTTGCCCAGCTGTAAAACACAAACAGAAATATCACAGCTTTAGTTTAGAGTGGTGATGTGAAGACAATTGTGTTAAAATCTGTGATGTATTTAGTTTTTATAGTAATGATGGTTCAGAAATATATTTAAAAAATAGGAAAATTGTGGGTTTTTCCCCTCTCCATGGAATTTCATTTCTCTTTTGTGACTTTTTTTTTTTAATTTGAAAATATTGGGATGAAAGTGTATGATTATTTTCTTCTGAAAAATTAGCAATATTGAGAGACACATGTATGGGCTTGTGTACAGGCTGATAAAAATGGAGGATCACCAAAGGCTGATATCAGATTATATGAATCTGAAATAAAACAATACCATATGACCTGTGGGACATGTACTGAGAAATTTGAATATCATGCTATTGCTTGCCAGTAAAGTCATTAACCCTATGACAATACTCCAAGTCTTTTTACATTAGGAGAAAATTTAAGTGCTTCTTTAAGGAGCTTACTATACAAAAATAAGTCCTAACTTACTTCATTAGAGTTCATCCTATTCAGCATAATTTATTTCATATCAGAATTACTCTTGGTTGGAAAGATAGATAGCACACTTCAATTAATGTCTTCCTAATATAGCAATATGGGTGTAGTATAACATGCTTTACAAGATATTTATCTTCAGGAGGTACCTAGTCTGTTTTATGTGATTAAGGATTAATAATGTGACATAAAGCAGATAATTGGCTTGCCTTATATAAAGCATATGTTCATACATTGTCATGAGGTTATGGGAAATTATGCCTTGATAAATGTTAAATTAAAAATAAAACACCTTAGATTTGGAAGAGTGAGGAGAAAGAAATGCAAGAAGAGCTCATGGGCTCAAGAATGGGTGGAATGAAAGAAAGGGCTGGTAACAATCAAAGAATGATTGATGAAATAGGTTTCATGAATTCCTACATGAAACTTCTTTCTTCAATGCATCTTGATAGTGTTCTTCACTTCTTTAATCCACACTTTTCTAGAGTCCCTAGAAAAAGAAGCAATGCATCTTACTGAGTAGCATGAATAGTTGCATCTAGTGAGCCAGATGCCTCTGGATTGAAACTCTGAACCTGGTGAGGGTTGCATGTTAAAGGCAGATGTCATAAGAGGAGTATTGGTGAGGAGTTTTTATAAGCAGGCGGCTGTACTTGGGATTAGGTGAAAGCCATCTCAGTTGTCTTGCTGCTGACAACTTTTCACTTGTAGAAACGATATTGAGTCTCTTTTGAAAACACTTTTTGGATTTCTGTTTAGATTTTTTTTTTACTTTAGTAGAAGACAGGCCAGAAGGCCAAAGAAAAACATGTCTGTCATGGAAACGTTTAGTTCCTGTCCTTTTGTTCTGAAATCCATCTCTAAGATGGTTATTGTCTCCTCTCTTGCTGTTGTCAAAGGTTTAAGTGTTTGAACTCTTCTGTCAAACAACTGTACTGAAAAACATAGAGAATTCTCAATTCTGCTCTTTTCTTACTTCTATCAAGTTCATACTGCTTGTATACTTCTCTATTTTGTAAATATTGTTTTTTCAACACTGTTGTCCAAAGGCCAGGTTTTTTTCTTGGTTATATAGAGAATCTTAATGTGTCATATTTACAAATAGATCTTCTGAAAATAGTCACCAATCTGAAGTTTTGCATGAATCAATATATTTTGCTAGCTGAGCATAGCTTGTGACTTAATGAAGTTGTGTTTTTTTCATTTATTATGATATTGTAAGAGAATAATATTGAAAAAATTGATTTAAACATTTGGTGTCATAGAGGTAATGTCAAGAAATGTGTTAAAGTTCATGCTTATTATGATAATCCTAAATAGATGTTGCAGTAACAGCAAAAATGTGTTTATATAATATGAAAAGGCTATTTTTTTCAATAAACCAGTACACTACATTTTAAATACAAGTTTTTCTAGGGTTGTTAAGGCATTACTCTATTTTTCTGGCAGCTTGTAACTGTGGAAGGTTTTTTCCTGGGGGGAGCAGCCAATTATATATGGCTGATGAAAAATTCAAAAATCTATAGCAAATTGTGTTATGATTTTTTTTCATTTTACAAGTAAATAGATTTTATAGGGGACTATAATTTTTGCCTTACATGCAAACAACTGCATTGTAAATGTTTAATTTTCATTCAGCCATGAAAGCTTGAATGCCAGCTCAACGACTATGCAAATTTCTTAAGAGTCAGAAGTTGGAAGTACTAATTACTTGCCTTTGTGCTTACAACTGACTTCAGAATTGTTCAATTCATTATGCTGCTTTCACAATAAGTCCCAGTAGCAAAGAAGCTTGTCATTCAAAATGGCATCTTGCATTTTATCCTTATTAAGACAAGGAGTCAAGAAAGCTGAACCAGCAATAAAACTCTGACGCTCTCTGTGTTTAGAGGCCTTGGCAGTCCTCTGCTGGTAAAATCTTCTGTAGTTTAAGACTGTGATTATGTAAGATTTCAAGCATCTTAATTCCCCTTGGTTTTTACAGAATTCCAGTTTCACAGTACTGTCTACCCCTAAAAAAGAGGTGATTGATCAAACTATTCCAGTGCTTACTCTGTGTACAGTCTTACACAGTGCAACTTGCCTGCTTTTAAAAAGTCAATGCCTTTTGGTAACTGAAGTAACTGGCAGATTTTCCTCCATTTTTTGCAACAACAGAGCTCCACTATTAGAGACAGGCCATGATATTGGTGATTTTCCCCTCTCATAAACAATATCTGAATCTGTGAAACACTAGCAATGCTTGTTATTTATTTGATTTTCAGCACACACCCCCCCCTCCACCTTCCACTTCCAAATGGTTGATAAATGAGGATCTATCACATCTCTGAGGATCTTTCCTTCCACTGGCCCCTCACTTCAAGGAAATTGCCACAAACACCTTTGATATTACTTACTACCTACTTGGGAGAAAAGAAATCTGACAAATGGAAAAGTCCATTAAAAAAAAAATTCAACAAAATGGGTAAGACAAAATATCTGGATTAATAATATTTAATGTCTATTTCTGTTGCACTAAATTAGAAGAATAATCTACATATCAAATGACTTGAAAGTAATCAGGGTATAGTAAAGTATCAAGGTAGATTAAAAAATATTTTTAGTATTGGGCTTTGATAGTTATTTACTTATTTTTAAGTTTTATAATAGATTCTAAACATGTTTTGAAGTTTTCTCTGAAAACATAAGGACTGGGCACTTGGTGTGGTTTTAAATGAGCCTCTCATGGAAACAGTTTGCTTCAGTGAGCCGTTTTTAAGAAGAAGACCAAATATTTTAAAACCTACAGTATAATTATTAGAATTGTTAATATTGTAATCGGGTCCAAATGTGGCACTCAGCTGCTGTCAAGTACGCCGCAAGTATACACTGTAGATTAAATCAGTCATGACAATACACAATGCACTTCAGTGTTAAAGAATGAGAGGTGTTCTCTGCAATTGAGTGTAACATTGTTTGGAAAGAACTGTTACTCCCCAGAAGAGTTTCCTCCCTACTTTCCCCCTCCCTTGTTCCTTTCTACTATCCCCACTTGAGGCCAGTGATAGATGTAAGGAAGCAGCTTATTTATTTTTCTTACTTACAGTTTAAATAGCACTACAAATATTTAGAAGAAGGGAAAAAAAATAATGATGGTATTCTGAGAAAGAGTAAGAATAATAAATTGTGGAAATCAAAGTCATATTAAGAGAAATCTCTCTTTCTTCTTTCAATAAACTTTAGCATGTGTCAAATGCCTTGAATCTTCTATTTGAGTTAATTTTTTTTAATCTGTGCCAAACATTTGCCTTTTAATTCTAACATTATCAGCTTACTAGCTAAATATGATCACAAACAGAAAACTCACCATCTGTGGTAATGTCATTCATAATAATGATATTGTCAGAAAGGATGTGGAAAGATTCCCTCTCTCTCAAGATAATCCGATATCATGGGGACTAAGTCATATACCATAACATATTCAGGGTTTCTTTTGGTGTGGAAATAAAATTTCCTCTCTCTATTTTTTAAATGTATTTTTATTTTTCATTTTCACCTTCCATTTCATCTGATAACCACTGCCCCCCCCCNAAACCAAACCAAAATGAAAAAAAAAACAAAAACAAAGAAATAATCAAAATCCCACAGGTCACTACCCCAAAAACCCAAATGCATAACTCCGAAATATCTTTGAAACTGTGCTGGTGTAAGGTTGGTGTTTGTGGGTTTGGGGTTTTTTTTCTCCCCATGTCTGTTTTACAAGGGAAGAGAAAAAAGAAGACACCAAGTAACTAATGTATTTTTCAGAATCAAATTTTTGGCGTTTTTATTTAGTCATTATAATTTAGTTGTTGTCTTTCATATAACTTGGAGGAATCTGTAGTTCTTGCAAGATATTTTTCACTCAGCGCAGAGAATTGAACCCTTTCATTTATTCATGATCCTGTTCACCCACTTCAGTCAGACATCTATGCAGCCATTCTGTAACTGAGACCACAGTTTATGCACCATTGGCAATTACTGTGAGTTTGTGTCCACTGATTTGTGTAATTTGAGGTCACACTTCATGGTCCTCCAGTTTCCTCTCTGAAGCTGCTCCTGTGGTTGGGTGGCCTGTGGCTCTCAGTGGGTGGGGTGTGTCTGTCTGTAACGCATCTGCTACTCCACTTTCTGCTTGCTCCATTCGTATTCAGACCTTGTGAAGCAACCTGACAGTTCATCGTAAAGGAGCAGCTGCAAAAATATTCAGTTCAAAGGATACTGCTGAAAACAACTGCAAATCTTTTTCAGTATTATTAGAGCTGCTCTCTTTTTTACTCCAGTTCAAGCTAAGTTGTATGAAGAATTACCAGCTGTGCAGCATTGATTTGAACTGTAATAATGTGCTTGAAGATTCACTTCTAAAACTAAGATGAAAGCTAAGTATTTTTGCCAATGTCAATGGCAGCAGTTATTGAGGTTGTCCATAGGCTGAGGGTGAAAGATTCTCTTTTTTCTTCCAAATCCCTATCAAAACTTTCATGTCAGTTGTGCACAATCACGGTGTCCTTTCTTTCGTTCTTTCTTTCCATCAGAAATACTGTGCAATTCCCGCATGTTCATGTCTGCGTTCAGACTATGACACACCTCAGGAAAGCAGCTATCTCATAAATTAGGATTAAATATAGCATTAATTTTACAGTAAAGTCATTAGTTGCAGGTGAATTACACCATGAGTTCTGTTTACACAGCGAAATGTTGTTTGAAAAGGTAATTTCAATGCAGCATATGTTTCTTTTTTTGCTTTGCCCTAATCCTCGTTATTTCAAGTATCACTGTTCCACAAAGAATGGCTAATACATTTCAGTTGGTAGTTGTAAAAAATATACTGTTACTGAACACAAGTGACTGTTTGCTTACAAATAGACTATTTCTGGGTATGTGGACTGGAAAGCCCCATTGTACTCCCAAGACACAGCTCCAGCTATGAGTACTGCTCTTGGAAGAAGATTGAAATTCCACTCCTCACAACAAATAATGTTGTGCCTTTACATAAAGCATGCCAGATTGCTTTTTTAGCTTGATTATTGATCACATGAAGATGTTATAAATGTTGCATAGGAGTACATGATCATGCATTCCAGAGCCTTACCTATGTGGCAGATAACAGTATGCCCTTTTAAACACAGGCTGTACCCTGGGTTTTCCCTTTGTGCATGCAATCTAATTCACATCAGGTCTTACCCTTGTGTTTCTGAGGGTAGATGTTAGGGAACAACATAAATCTTGGCCTCAAGGTCACTTACACATTGTCATGTAGATTCACTCAGAAGGTATTGTATCTCAGGTTTTGCCATAGTCAGGGTTTTGATATGTGGTGGCTTTTCTGGAAATGTCTCTATCAATAGAGGAAGTGGCAATGCTTTATTTTAAGTAATTAGTTCTATTTAGGCTATGTTATGATCCCGCTCCAACAGTGCTGGATCAGTATATTTTGATGGCTCTGAATTAAATGCTTTGGAATTTCTATTCCATGAGAAATTCTTCAGCAGCAATGATCAGTTACGATTCAAGACAAGTAAAAGCAAAACAAAAGTCTAGTCTTTCTGAGAGATGAAAATTTAATTTTTGGGGCAGCTCTAATAAGCAGTGGCATTAGTTTAGTTTATGCAAGAGATACATTCCTTCCTGAAAATAAGTATTTTTCCATACTTTAAAATTTGCTGGTTTAGCTTGGTTATTATAGCCTCTCTTTCACAAGAGAACTTGATATCTCTGTTCTCCCACCATGCTTGGCCTCAATGAGACACCTTTTCTGTTATGCTGAAGCAACTGGTCGAGAGCAACTGTCTCCTAAGGTGAGACCCACTTGGATATCTGTACCTAAAACAACACCAAATAGAAGCTCAAGATTTCCCAGAAAACTCTTTTGTACATAGTACACGTTAGTAAGTATGTCACATTGTCTGCCGGCTGCAAAACGAGATGCACTAACTGTACTCAGGAGCAGGATGTTGAGTGGGTTATGAAAGGCATTTTCATGGTTGCTTTTCTTTTTGGTTTTGCCTGTTTGGGACTGTTGTCCCTTGGGATCAAGAGGGAGTGTGCCTGTCTTTCTCAAGTGGTGTTTGTTTTGCTGTGGAGAGACAGGCTAATTATTCCAGTTACTACTGAAGAGAAGCTGAGGAGACTGAGAGCTGAAGGTAAAATGTCTCCCTTACTTTGGAAGGGAATAAGACCCTGTTGGAAACTGTTTCTGACACAGAAAATTCTATATGTATCTGTTCTCTTTTGTTAATTCTGTCTGACTTTTTTTGTTCTAACTGTTGTATTGATGTAGCATCTTGTTACATTTTTATTTATTTACTCATTCTTAAAAATATTTAGTAGATATATGGTAAATCTTTTGGTCAACCTGCAATGACACAAAACTGGAATTGAATTATCTAGTTCTCTTTGTGGTCTGCAAGACACAAGAATCTTATATAGATTCAAATCATGTTGCCTTGATTTGCTGTCTGCCAAATGGAATAGAGATGTGTTGGAAAGATGCATCATAAAGACTATCTAATTATTTGAAGATTAGTGTTATGGGGAATATCAGTATAAAATAATTCATTCTAGAAATAAAGTAATATAAAATGTTAAAAAAAGACAGAAGCCGATTCCAGGAAAGCTGGTCTGCACCCGTGAGGGGACAGACGGCTCCAGGAGGGAGAAAAGAAATCAACAACTGAAAGGGGAATCGCAACCACTGAGCTGGGCAATCATCGATGGCCTTAACGACCAGGAGCACCCACGCTCAAGACTGATCAATAATGACTTCTGGGAAATCTCATCTGTTCATCAGCTCAGCCTGGAAACGTATTCAGGAGATCTGGAATGTCAAAAGAGGATACATAGATATACAATCTAAGCAAAGGTGGACAAAGAAACCCTGCCTTGGGTAAAAATGAACCGCCTCTCTTGGTGGGGAGACTTTGTGAATGAGAGGGAGATAGGTGTGATAGAGGCCTGTCCTAGCGTTCACCCAGTATCGATCCCGGGATCAGGACTGTCCTTTTTTTCATGTCTTTCCATGTTCACTGTTATGCAAAAAATAAATTTTATTTTTCTATTTTTCAAATTCGGCTTCTCATTTATAACATTAGCATCCAATGCAAGCATAAGATAGAATTTTTGAGGAAGATATAGGGATAAAAAAAATAAGTTGTAAAGATGCCACCCAGCATTACAGACTCCACGTCTGCCCAAAGTAATTTTGCTGATATTCCACTACCTTGCCATGGATTTTTTTTTTCTTATTTGTATTTTATTCTTCTCCAGGTACCTTTAAAAAGCATATCTTTCTAGTTCTCAACAAGACATAGATGACACTGGCTATTAGCTCTGAAGCATTTTACATGTTACTAATGTATGAATGCCAAGGTGATCAGCTGCACTGTACAATTCAAGGTCTCTGCATGGTATCTGTTTTTGTTTTGTTCTCAAAAGGATTTTAAATTTGATTTGCTATGGCACGTTATCTGCTCGTATTTCATGTATCAGTAATTTTTGAACTGTTCTTAAATTGTAATGAGATTTTAGATGTGATTGGAGGACAGACTCATCAATCAGTTCTACCTGTGAGGAAAAAGGAAACAGCTATTAATTTTGTCAACTAGCTGTTTCCAAACGCTCAACTTCTTCAGTGTGTTCAGAGACAAGTCCATGCTTCCAACAAGCTGTGGCATAATTATCTCTGGCAACAATGTTCTTCCTTGTCTCTGGGGATGAAGACTTAATGCTAAAGTAATTGAAAGGAAGATTAAGGAAGTAGATGCGTATGGATAAACAAGTTTGATCTGTTGAATGACTCTCTTTTTTTGTCATTTCCGTCAAATATTTCCACTCTCTAGATCCTTTTTTTTTGTTATAGATTTTAGATATTTTCTTTCCTTTAGAGTTCTGCTTTTTTTAGCCTTTACTTCCAAAAGCCTTCCATTCCCAGCCTCAGTCTTTGCCACCTTTTTATGAGTTTCCACTGCTCCACTTACACCCAATACCTTGTAATTTTATCCTGTCATTTCGTGAAAATCAAAATTGCATTTATTTTACAGTATGACCAAGGATCTTGTGCAAACTGGTCACATCATTACCTATTCCTAAAATGTATCATGGGGCCTTTTAGGTAAAAAAATGATTACAGGTTTTACTGGAAATGTTTGGGGAGATTTTGCTGGAAATTTTGAGTCAAATAAGATTTGAACAAACCTGATTTTTTTTTTTTCTACCAACAACTGATTCAGCTGAAGCCTTACTAATGATTTCTCCCAGGCTTGCAAAGTATTTGCATGGACTTGGAAAACAGATCAGAAGACTGTTCTGCATGATTCTCAAAGTATTGAAATATTGCCTTTAAGGAATATACACATGAAAAAGATAATTTGGTTGCTATAAGAGAGTATTTCCTGTGTTTCATTATTTTCTACAAATCATAGCCTGAAATTCTTCATTTTTTATCCAGCAGTAGGGTCAGAATTAATTTTCATTAGTTTCTTTTCATTATTTTCTCTCTTATATCATTTTTTTTCCCTGTACAGAGGCTTCTTCTCTGCCTTGTTATATTCCATCTCTGGTGAGGCAGAGATATATAACCAATCTCAAATATATTAAATTCTCATTGGAAATGAAGACAGATAAATAGAAGTTAATGCAAGTATTGAGCGAGAGAAATAATAAACCAAAGATGTATGAAAACTCTTTTAAACTAATAAGACATTAACTTACATTTCTGTCACCCTTGTTTTCTATCATCAAACCCAAAAAGAACATCTGGATTAAAAATATGGAGTTCTATCAATGACAAAAATACTTCTTATGTCCTTGATTCCTTGTAATATCCATGCTGTGTAGGTCCTTGTGGTATATTTTTGAGTCTCATTTCACTTCATGAGGGTTCTTCAAATGAATGTTTCTAATCTAAATGGAACAAGGTAATTCTTCAAGGATTCAAATAAATTTAATTTTCTTTCATGGCCTTTTTTTTTTTAGTTTAAAAAAAATTGTTTTTAGTATATGTTAGTATTTCTAATACTGTTTAATAGAGACATTATTGAAGTGAAAATGAGTAATGCTGTAAATAGCTAGTTCCTGTACTTTTTTAGTATATTTTCCCCCACACAAATTAATTTGCAAACTCATCATTTTTCATCAAGGTCAAGCCAAATGATTTATTATAACTTTTTGAAAGAAATCAACAGAAAGGAAACCAATTCTTCTTTGGACCAGTTAAGAAATGGTACTGCTCTTAGAAAGAAATCCTGGGGCTCTGCTTAAGCCTCATTGATTTTTAGTGAGAGTTGCTGGACCTATTGAAAAGAAAATAGATACTTTTGAATGTTCAGCATCAAAGAAGTGGCTCCCATCTCTGTGTTACTCTAGTTACAAATGTTGGCTGGCTTCTCAGCACAAAAGAAAGGAGCTCTCTCAATAGACAGAATTTATACTGCAATTGTGATGCTGCCAAGCTTGTAAAGGAAAATCCTGCCACCTCCACTTTCCTTAGTGCTGGTGTCAGTATCACTGGTAGGTAATGAAGCAATGAACACATGGCAAATCTCTGTGTACAGAGGTGAAAAAATCAGGATTCACTTTACAAAGACAGACAGCTATCCCTAACAACAAAGTAAAAGTAATCACTGGGATATTAAATACTTCAGACAAATCCTGTGGAAATAATTTACTGTTGCCTTGTGGTAAATTATCATTTCCTTATGGTAACAGCATCAAGAACCTTATGATTTGATAGTTCAGGACTTTCTCACACAAATATGGAATATGGGGATTACTTATAAGTAGTAGAGAATGAAACAAATATCATAGCAATTGTTGGATTAAAGCAAGGTCATGATTCACTTGGCCTGTCACACATTACATCAGCACGGGACATGTACTAATAGTAGTTTTGGCTAGCAGGCAGCAGGGTAAAGCAAAGATGGTTCCTGAATATTTGGACTGTAATCCTGCAGCCCCGTGTTTGTGTTCAGCTTCCCAAAGCTGCTGGTAGGGCAGGAGTGGGAAGGAGCCACTGCTAAAGGGTCAGTTGTTTCCCTTTGCTGAGCATGGAGAGTACAATGAGTGAAGTCATAAGGAGGCTCACAGCGGATCATTAGGATAACAACAGATCACGCCTGACCCCCTCACAGCAAATGTGAAGACAATTTACAAAATTCATCCTAGCACAGTCCTGTAAACTTGGCTTTCTTGTTTGGGGTGTGGTTATTTATTCCTTTTAGTAGGTAAAATAAGCTGCTGTGTAGGTCTAGTGCCATAAATGGTACAATGGAAAAAGAGACTGTTGGCATCAAGTTAATCTGGTGGTATTCTTAATATGTAATGGGATGTCATTGAAATTAATAATCTGTAGATTACTTAAATGCTGTTTGGAGGAAGAGGCATTCCCCAATAATGGTGTCTTCAAACGATATAGTGCTATCTCACCCCAGTCACTTCTCTACCAATTATTTATGTTCACTCTTGAAAGCTGCTCCACTTGCAACTAGAAAGAAATATCCAAGCACTTTGTCCTGCACTGGTTTTGAATATTATATTGCATTCATATTGGCAGATGTTTTTATTCATTTCTTTAAAATGCATAATTTTCTTCACGAGATGGAGTCCGTAATGCTCTCTGTATTTTACTATTTGAGTTCCTTTACCTTTATGAAGTTTCAGTTTATGCATAGAGTAGATGCTTTTCAGGAACAAATTTCCTTCATGTTGAGTTTTTGTAAACATTTGAAGTATTTCTACAAAATAGCAAAATGACCCTAATAGTATATTCTTAGGAGAAATAGGAAATCAACACACCACACTGCTGTAACAGCTTTTATTTTCTTCATTGCATAGACTCTAACTTTTTAATTATTTTTTGTTACGTGTCATAGTAAAAAGAGTGAAATATTAAAAAAAAAAAAGTGATTAATGAAAGCCTTCATTGGTTCATTCCTCTACTTCTTTACAAGACCAGTGAATTAATTTCAATTTCATACATGTGATTATTTTTATCTCAGTCAATTTATTTAAAGGATGTTGTAGAAGACAACAATATTTGTGCCAAAAAATATAAAATAATCATCTCTATTGTGCTTATTGTAACTTTGATATGCATCTGTCCATTTAATCACAAAGCAGAGGAGTATCATCCTTGTGCTCTTTTGTTGGTCGTGGATGTCAGGCTGCAAAGAATTGTTCTGTCATACTCATGTCTGATACTTTTTTTAAAAGATTTTAAGACAAGTTTTTGTTGGTGAATCTTCATGAATTCTGAAAGACATAAAACCCAGTTCTTCTGCCTTGCATGTGACATCTAAAATTCATCACCGATGTTTTTGCATTTTAAGATGGTCCATTTTAGTGGGACACCATTTGAACTCAGTGATACTAAAGATTTTTTTCCAACCTAAGTGACCCTATGAATCTCTGTGAATATATTGTTTTGTATAACTTAAAACAAATATATAATTCAAACTCGAATAGCAAAACTAGTAGCAGGACTAATGCAATTATTCTTTTCTAACATTTCCAGTAAGCCTTTAGCACTTCCAGGAATTTTCTCAATTCCAGCTACTCATGAACACTTTTATAAAAGTGATGTGGGGTTTCTCAGCTTTTTTTTTAGAGAAAGGAGAAAAATATTTTGGTCAGAACATGCTATAATTAAAATAGAAATAACACACCCCTTTCCTGAGGTTTTCTAAAATCGGACTGACTATCTATTACAGAGGCATACTCCCTAGCAGAAAATATTCAAGGTGTTCCTCACTAACTAAATTTGTATTACTGTGCATGCAGGGGGCTATGAAATTCCAGGAGGGTAACACAAAGAACAAGGGCACTCAGCATGCTTTTCACAGCATTCTGGAAGGCAGGCACAAAAAGATGGGGTGTGTGAACATTAAATTTTAAAAGCTTCTTATACTTCAGGAAGCCTTTAAAACTATAAAAATTTTAAAGTATTTATAAAAACTACATATGCACAGTCATCGAAAGAGCTTGAAGTATGTTTGGAAAGATCAAAGAGGAATATCTTACATTATCATATGATGGGGGAAGGAGAAGGGAGGGAGAAGGGAGAACAAGTTTCTGGAGTTTGGTGTCGCAGGTGAAGAGCAGAGCTGAGGATAAAGGTCTGCTTTTCACAGTCTTATCTGGCACACACTGTTTGCCATCTTCACTTTTTTTATCTATCTTAGTGCTACTTAGAAAATTGTAGAAGGAGGTGGAGTGTGAAATATCTGAACAACCCATGATATTCTGTGGAAAAGAAATGTGCCAGTTTTAGTGCTTCAATGGCTGTAATTATCATATTGTGGGCGAGAGTGCTGAAAGCTTAACATTTCAGTGAAGTATGGTAGGATTATACAATGCAAGATGTTGATATGTACCTATAACTTGCATATGATATAGTGTGTCATTAAAAGCAACAACAGAACACCCATCGCCTTTAGGCTGAATCCATACATGAAATTTAGGTATTTGCTAAAGGTCCCTTTATAAATGTTCCATGAAGGATTTGCAACAGGCTTACCTTGTGGCACTTGACAGTTCAAAGAGTTACTTTGGTTTTACTATGGTGAGTGTACTGCCAAACTTGGGATTCCAGTGTGTTCCTTCCTAAGCAATTACAATGCCTTTCAGGGTATTTAAGGAGCTATTTATTCAGCTTGCATCTTTCTCTCCTTTTTTTCTGTCTTCTTTTTTTTTTTATCACCTCAATTTAAGGGGTGATGTCAGGTTAAATTTAGATCAAGTTTTAAATTTATTAAGTTTTTCTTTAAAAATATAAAACAAAGAAGCCAAAAAAGCAAACCAAAAGCACTCCACATGTTGGGTTTGCATGGCCAAACTTTACTAGCAGGGGGGCTACAGGGGTGGCATATGTGAGCAGCTTCCAGAAACTTCCTCCATGTCTGGCAGAGCCAATGCCTGGCAGTGCCAAAGACAGATGTGCCACTGGTCAAGGCTGGGCCAAATAGAAATGACAGTAATGCCTCTGTAATAACAGATTTAAGAAGAAGAAGAAAAGTTATTGTGCAGTCGTAATTGAATCCAGAGAAGAATGAGGTGAGAATATGTGAGAGGGACACTGCACACACCAAGGTCATACAGAAGGAGGGCAGGAAGTGCTCCTGCTGGGTCTGAGATTCATTCCCCCGCAGCCCATGGTGCAGGCCATGATTACACAGCTGTGCAGCTCTTGGAGGACCACAGGGATGCAGAGATACCGGCAGCCCATGAAGGAGAGCCCTGCTTGAGCAGATGGATGCCTGAGAGGAGGCTGTGAACATGTGGGAGGCCCATGCTGGAGCAAGGTCCTGGCAGGGACCTGCAGACCCATGGAGAGAGGAATTCATGCTGAAACAGGTTGTCACTGAAGGGTTGTAACCCATGGGAAGTGACCCAAGTTGTAGCAGTTTGTGGAGAACTTTCGCCCATGGGATGGATTCATGTGTATTAATGGAGAACTATCTCCCATGGGAGGAACCCCTCGGTGGAGCAGGGGAAGGACTCCTCCCTGAGTAGTGGCAGAAACAATGTGATGAACTGATCATAATCCTTAGTCCTTGTCTCACTGTGCCACTGGGGAAAGGAGATAGAGCTGGGAAGGAGAGAGGGTTGTGGGTAAGGTGTTTTTAAAGTATTATTTTACTTATCATTATCTTGCTCTTTAATTAGATTTTATTAGCAATAAATTAAATTAATTTCTAATTCAAGCCTATTTTTTCCCTGATGGTATTTGGTGAGTGGTCTCCCCCCATCCTTATCTCAACCCAGGAATCCTTTCTTATATTCCCTTCCCCCATCCAGCTGCAGAGGAGACAGATAAAGGGGCTTTGGTGGGTGCCTGGCATCCAGCCAGGATCAACCCACTACAACACCCCCCACCCCAATCGATGTGAAACAAAGCAATAACCTCAGAGCTATATTTGAAGTTCTTGTGTGTTTGTAACTGAAATATTACACTGTTGATTAAGTGTTGAAAAGAGATTAAGAATATTTTAAAAAAAGAAGACAACTGAATAATTAATATTCATTGTTCAAGCAGATGGATACAAGTAATCTTCCCCAAAAACATCAGTGAATTTCTCATGGTAACTTATTTCTGTGTACTCTTTTACCTTCTTTTTGTTGCTCTTTATGGGTTTTTCCAAAACCATTGGTAGTTTATGCTCAGATAGGTCACAATTGTTTTGTCTCCAGATTATCTTGCCCAGAGAGAGAATGAATTTTGTTGGTTCAGAATTCAATTTATCTCAAACACACACAGTCAGTACCAATTGCTGCTACTCTGTTCTGCTAAAAAAACAGTTTCTGCTTCTCTACGTTTTCCATGTTGTCACTTTAAAATCTTCTGTACCTGTTTACTGAATTTTGTCTTGTCAGGTCTGGATGGAGTCTTCCTGAGAAACATGCATGGGCCATCAGTGGGGGGCCTCTTCCACTACTTTCTGCACCTAAAGTCACATAATAGCTCTTACCATGCACTGCACTGAGTATGAAAGATCCTCTAATTTGTCAGTGGTAGTTGCTTTTGAGACAGGGTCCTTTGGTGCTTTGCAATGAGAAGCCAGGAAGAGTCTGGGAAGTTTTTGAGCTATTTGAGAGACAATAACTACCCAAGCTAGGTGTGAAACTATGAGGAAACAAATAAGGAACAGAACCCAGTTGCTTCCACTGCCTATTCCAAACTCACATATATCAAAATTGTTTAACCTGTAAAAGCCATATTCTGAGTTTTTAATATTATCAGAGCATTGAAATAAGTAACAGCTTCATAAAAGTGTTAAATGTTTTATATACTTAAGATGTCCATGAGGCTTTTCATGATCTACTGAGGTTTTCAAAGAGAGGTGCATTGCTTTATGGTGACATTTATTTCCTTTCTCATTTCCTCTCTTGCATTTAATGTTATTTTACAAAAAACTACAGTATTTTTCCTCTAGAGTGATCCCAACATATTTTGTAAATGGCATAGTTTGGATTTATTAAAACTCAATGTCATTCTGTTAAGTAGCCTCTGAAAATAGGTATGTGCATGTATCGTTCCATATTTCTGGCTGCCCTGTGAGGAATACAGAAGTGCTGCACATCATATTTATAAGCTCTATCTTGAATTCTTTCTGCAAGTAAGACTCCCACTGAAGCCATCAAACAAGTTGCTTTTACAAGGAATGCAGACTCCTACTCAAAGTGAATATTTCTTGTTATAGACCAAGCCAGGGGATGCTGAGGGAATACTTAGTTTTGCCCTTAAAATTACAATGAAGTATTGAGTCTCTAAGCAGTAGCGTTACAGAAGAGGAAGGGTATACAGTGAACAACAAAACAGCAAGCCAATTCACTTGCCATCAAATGCCTCATAACCAAATTATTGGATGATGATTTCTGCATAAAAAAAAAAAGAAAAAAGAAAAAAAAGAATAAAAAGTGATTTTTATAAACAAATAGGCAGAAAAAAGGAAACAAAAAAATATACTTCCTGTGTCAAGATGTGGTTTTAATTCCTTAGCCTGAACACCCTTACAATGATGACACACTAGATCTACTTACTTGTGTTTGGATTAGGCATATGCTTTTTTTTTGCTGCATGTCCTAATTACCAACAAAGACTCTTCTCAGAGGCTCTTGCAATCTTTCTGTCCCAAGTTATCATTTGCCTGTTTACTATGTCCACATAATGTTGTGCTCTCATTATCAATGCACTTTGAAGCACGTGAAGTCTAAGTTCATTATTTAAAAAAAACCCAAAAAACCCAAACATACTATTGAAATATTTTGAAAATTTAAAGCAGTTTTGGCTTCACCAGATCAGAATTGTTAGTTGCCATAGTAACAACATTATGTGAGAGGGAATTAAACATCATTACAATCATTCCTGAGTGTTGAATAGCTGCTCAAAGTTTTGCCTCTTGACATATTGCAAATCTAAAAGTTCACAACTCTATTGTAGCAAGAAGACAGCCCAAATGGCTTTTGTTTTTTTGGTTGTTTTTTGTTTTTCTCTACCAACTTGCTCTGAGATACAAGTGTTTAGCAGCCTTCTCAAACATAATAGCCAGAATAACAAATTATAGTTCAGTGAAAGGTGGTCTAGTGTTCAGGAGCAGTAAGGAGCCCTTGTCTTTTGTTCACACCTTTTGTTCCTATCTCATCAAGACAAATTCCTGCAATATCCTTTCACTGCATATGCAGAGTGAAAGATAATGAACAGTATTTTAACTCCATTAGCACAAAAATTGTGTGACATTTATCAGAGGTATATAGAACCAGCTAGTGTGTGTATGCCACCCACTGATTTGTGTTGCATTTGATTGGCCAGGTTTTGGTAGCAGTGGGGGGGCTACAGGGACAGTTTCTACAAGAAGCTGCTGCAAGCTTCACCCCCTGTCTGATAGAGCCAGTGCCTGCCAGCTCCAAGATGGACACACCATTGGCTATGGCCAGGACCACCAGCACTGGTAATAACGTCTCTGCAGAAACAGATTTAAGAAAGGGGAGAAGTTACTGCTCAGGAGAGATTTCAGCTAGAGAAGGGGGGAGAGAAAATATGTGAAAGAAACTACTCTGCAGTCATGGAGGTAAGGGAAGAAAGAGAGGAAGGAGGTGTTTCCAGATGCTGGAGTAGAGGTTCTCATGCTCAGTTCATAGTGCATACCATGGTGAGACAGACTTTCTTCTGTAGCACGTGGATATCCCCAAGCAAGCAGATATCCACCTGCAGCATCTGGAGGGTCCCACATCAGTGTGGGTGGATAACCTCCCAAAGGAGCTTATGACCTTGAGAACTCCACACTGGAATAGGCTTCTGGCAGAACTTTTAGAAAGAGAGGAGCCAATGCTGGAGCAAGTTTGCTGGCAAGACTTGTCACCCCGTGGGGAATAGTGCCGAAGAAATGTAATCCTGCAGGACTGCATCTTGTGTAAGGAACCCACAGTGTAAGGAGCAGTTTGTGAAGAGCTGAAGCCCATGGGAAAAGCTCACACTGGAGAAGTTCACATAGGACTTTCTCTTGTAGTAGGGGAGTAGGGGAAGAGTGTGAAGAGGAAGTAGAGTGGATTTGACACTTCTATTCCTATAAATTTTCAGTTGTGTTCTAAACTTCTGTCCAACAAGGTGTGTGCATTGATTAACTGTGCAGTGCATGTAGAGAGACTTCAACCAGCTCTGAACCTGAAAAATGCAATGTGAAGCCTTTCACAGCACTGGGATGTGGAGCTACAGGAAATATATTTTTGGGAGGTCTCAGCTTCCTCCACCTCTGCTGGGAAGGTAGCCATCTGTTAAATGCTCTTTTACAGAACTGAACAGAGACCTTAGTTGTCTCCTAAAAGATTGATTATGGCACTTTTAATATATGTGTATGCATATAAATACGTACATACATACATACATATTTTTATATTTATAAATAAACGAACAAAAGCTAATAAGGAGTTTTCCAGGCTCCAAGGCTAGGTCATGTTTCCATGTGATGAGAATTGCCATATCTGTAGCTTCTCTCTCTTGCAATAACCAAACATTTTTTCAGGCAGGGGAGAGGATGTGAGACAAGCTGGAAACAGTAAATTGAATGGAAATATTTCATTCATGTATTTGAAGCTCTATTGGTACTAGTCAAAAGAAAACCAACAAAAAACAAACCAAAACTAAGCTCCCTGAGATGGTGAGAGTGATTTGAAGGGAGGGAGTGCAGTTTAACAAGCCTATATTTTTCGAGCATCTGTTTAAAAAAACTGTTTAAAGTAAGTCACAAAAAATCCTTAGATTAGGGCTTTTTTTTTTTTTTTTTTTTTTTTTTTT
>VZDJ01007755.1:48181038-48218056 GCA_008694505.1 Cyanoderma ruficeps
TTTTTTTTGGTCCTTGATTTTATACCGCCAAATGATTGAAACAGAATATCTAGTCACTTCCTGTCACATCATATCAATTCACAGCTTCACAGCAGCATCCAGCAGTAATGTGTCTTCTTTTCTTGTATTTTTTAGTGCTTATGCAAACCTTCTTGGAAAGATGATTCCTACAGCTGAGGTATACTGCAATTAGTATGCTATAGATAGAGAAGTGCATAATATGCACAGTATATAATTTGTCAATGGTAGCCTAAAGAATTAGTTCCTACCCTGTAAGAATTATCGAATAAAAGTTTCTGATATGCCAGATCCATCTCAGAGGATCAAGAGTGAGAAAATTTAAAATTCTGTGTTCAGTGCTTTATCTGATGAGTATGCCATTTATGTGGCAAATATTAGGTAATAACAGTATAGGAAAATATGAAAAACCTCTTCTTTTATGAAGCTAGTTATGGTGTATATGAAATGGGAAGGTAGAGAAGGTCTTTTGGGAAAATACTATATAAATAGCAATTAAATACTGTACTGTAATGAATATACACTAGGGGATAAAATATAAATTCTGCATGCATTCTTAGTAGCATATCCTATGTCTCCATGAGTCTGACTTTCTTCCAGACCAATAAGCAATTTCTGTAATCACAGAATGGTTTTGATTGAAAGAAACTTTAAAGATCAAGTTGTTCCAATCCCTCTGTCATTGGCAGGGACACCTTCCACTAGCCCATGTTGCTCAGAGCACCATTCAACCTGGCCTTGAATGCTGCCAGGGATGGGGCGTCACAACTTCTCTGGGCAACTTATTCCAGTGCATCATCACCTTCACAGTATATATGTATATTATAGAGAAATGTGAAATAGTTTTCTTTTATAAATTACTAGATTTGCCTACATTTTATTAAATATGGTAGAAGAAACTGCTCCCAAGAAGACAGTAGTGATCTCTGCTGTATTTGTATTAGCAGCAGTTGCATCTACAGTAGAAATTGAACTGGTTTATTTTAATGTTTATTTTTAGTATGCAGTCTATAAGGCTAGTACAGCTGTTTCTATATTCTTTTTCTTTTTAGAGTAGCTTGACAATAAATTTTAAATTTCTTTTCTTAAAAGTAAAAAAAAAAATCTACATTTGCTAGTTGTAGACACAATGGGAAAGAAGATACTGCTTTCTCAGAAATATGGTACTAATGGTTGCTGTTTAGCAAAATTGTTAATTTGGTAAACATAAATAACACATTTCTGCCAGATTAATACTTTTAGATAAAACATAGGAGAGTTTAATATACATAGGGTAATTCAAAACTGTGTATCTATTAGGATAAAAATTCTCCCAGATATTGATATGTTTCTAAAATCTGTTAGATTTCAGATGAACCTGAACTTAGTGGTGCTGTTCAGCATAATAGAAAAATATATCTTAACAGAAATTTGAAAATTCAAACCAAAGTGGTTTTCTATTTGCATTTTTTCTTTATTGTCAGAACAGAACAACTATGAGTCAAGAAAAACACCTAAAAATAAAGTGTAGCACTGATGTCATTATTTAGTTCTACAGCTCTCAGCAATACTGGTTATAATAATTCGATCAAAATATGAGTAAAGTTGCTGCCACTTAACTAACTAGCCCAGAAAATTAGATCCTGTTTTGCTGTGTATATTTATGGTAGTTGGTTTTAATGTGCTGAACAGCAGAAGCAGCAACATAGTAAGTCTTTTATCCACGGTTTCAGAAGTATAACAGGTTTTCTTTCATCTTTTTTACATTTTTTCTTATAACAATAATAATATTAATGATAGTTAAAAAACCCTTAGTGTTGTGATTGATGTCAGCAAATGAAGACTGCACCCCTCAACTGTAAGAAGTAATTGAAATTTTCACAGTATCTGAGAATATTCCCATGGTGCTTTACCAATAAACCAGAATTTCCTGCATGCTACCCTCTTGCTTAGTGCATGAAAGAACATGCTTGAGGGTGAAACCAAAGGCATTTTTTGACACATCAGTTCTAAACTTTCCCAGCCTTTTAAAAGTAAATATTAAACTATATATAAAAAAATCTCTAATTTCACTGTAATTATGATATCAGGTGGCAATTATTTTCCTCATGTTTTGTATAGTTGTTCACAAATGGATAATAAACTGTTAATGTATTTAATGTATATGGCTTTTGTGACCTTTAGTTTTTCATACTGACATAAAATAACTGCCTTTGGAGAGTAATGTGAGGGGTTTTTTTTACCAGAATCTCCCACAGGTATATCCTGTGAACTACGAAATCTAATTTACAAGTCTTTCAAAAAGACAAATTAAATAGCCTGTCTTCCTATGACTTATTTCTGACCCACCTTTCCTCCATAGCTACATCCCCCAGAAAAATGCAAAGAGCTTGCACCATTTTCCAGCCCTTTTCCTTCTTACCTTGTTTTCTCTTACTTTTTTTTTCTTAATTTATCTGTTAACAATGTCTTGCTTATCCTACTGATTCTGGAAAGGACAAGAAGAAAGCAAAGTAAAATAGGGGAAAGTTCTTATGCTCTCTCACTCTTGCTTGTGGTGCTCAGAGTGCTTTGTGCTAGTGTCCTAAGGTGTAATGGTACCATGAAATTCTCTCATGTTGAACTTGTGGGTATTTTGGGATGTGGAATCTATTGTCGCTCATCACAGCTCTTAGATGTGTAAGGGGGCAAATTATTTGTCTAAATTCAATAAATGTTCTGCTATGGCTTCCATAGAAACCACTTTCCCTGAAGTAGTTAATGTCCTCTTATTCTCTGCTAATGAAGAGTCCTCAACCTGATTTCAGTATTTGGCATTGTTGATAATACCATCTTCCTCCATTATCTCCATAGCAATCCTGGTTATCCTACCAATCCAACCCATTCTTTTCCTACTTCTTTGTGTTGAAAAACCTTCTTCTTACCTTCTTAACAAAGTTAGACTTTTGATCTTCCACTCTACATTCCATCTATACAGCTCTCCTCCATTTCCTTGTCTACATTTAGTAGGTTCCCATTATTCTTTCACAATAATAAATTCTGAGTGTTTTGTTATATCTTTGAAGGACAGGATTACCAGGTTACAAGTTTAACTGTTGCCATTAGAATTATTACAAAGACATGAGATCACAAAAACTTGGTATCTTTGTGAAAGAATATGCAAATAATATAAAATAGCTATATAAAAAGTGGTTACTTAATTTTTCAGAAACTTGAAAAAAGCCCAATGATTTTATCATAACTGTACTCATACAATGATTGTGAATTGAGACACTGCACTTTTTTTTTTTTTTATCTGGGTGCACTGAGATGCTGTGATAGGTTATAATTAGTGGTCATATGACATTCTTGAATAAATGTTCTGGCAGTAACATTTATGATAGCATAGGTTTAGCAGTTTTAGTGTTTGACTCAACAAATCCTATCAGTATTACAGAATCATCAGGACACTGGAGGAATATTTGCTGAACCAATAAGGAGTTTTATCGGTGCATCCTCGAATCTACAGTCTTTTCCTGGCGTACTGGGAGATGTTATCCTTCTGAGTGGAGAATTAAATTTAACTTTCTCTAATAGGAAAATTTGTCAAAACCTATATTGCATAAAGATTTGAAGGGAGTTGTCCACAGGATGCATAATGCAGGTGGACATGAGTCTTTCTAAGAAAAATGCAGATATATTTTACAGAAAAATATAGCTGTGACTTCACTTAACAAAAACAGATTTCATAATTTCTTTTGGTTTTGTTTTTTAAATTTCAGAAGAGTCAACAAGTCATGTAGCACAATTTAACAAAATCCCAACTAGATTTTTATATCTCATTATTTATGTCCTATTACATTTATTTTATTCTGTTAATACATGTCTTCTCATATCAGTTTGTCTCTCTGATCATTAAGTCCCGCTACGAGACTGAAGCTAACAAAATCTGTCATGACCACCCGTGGAAAAGAGAAGTGGTATATAAAACTTATACAGTAAACGCAACACTCCTTTTCTACAAAAAGAGATGTCTTTAGAGAAGGCATAAAAACTGACTGTGGAGGAATTGTTTGAGATCTGGGAGCTCTGATTTCTGACCATGACGTAACCACATTCTAAACAGATCACGTGTGTTCCTTTTGCCTGGTGCTATTTAGCAGACTCTTTGGCTAGTATCCTCATTTTCAGACAAGCTGTTCCAGGTGGGCAGAACAACCCTGCCAAGGGCAACTGCATCCTTTTCCATGAAGCTGGAGAACTGGCAGAGTGGAATGTCATATCCTGCCAAATGTCTCTGAGGAGCACAGCAGGCGCAGTGGGTTCTGCAGTGTATTTCTGAAGTTGTCTGCCGATCTAAATATTCATTCAACTGGAAAGCTGTATTGGGATACACTATGACAGATTTGAGTATGGATTATGGTAAGAAGCATGTGTCAAAAAAAAAAGATTCGGAAATAATGCAGAAGGGTAGGAGAAAGCACTAGTCTTGACTAGAACCTAGGTTAGAAGAGAGAAACATATCAAAATAGCCTAAATTCATTCAGTTTAGCTCAAAGTTGGTGCTTGAGGCCTTGCTTGTGATTTTTCTGTGCTGTGGTGTGTAACCCAACCTGTCAAATGAGCCCCACACAAGTCACTCACTCACTACGTCACCTCTTCCTCTGGATGAGAGGAGAATAGGATTGGTAAAGGGTAGAAAAGTCATGGGTTGAGAGGAAGACAATTTGATAGGGAAAACAAAAGCTGTGCACACCAGCAAAGCAAAATAAGAAATTAATTCATTGTTTCCCATGGGCTGGCAGGTGTTCAGCCATTCCCAGATCGGGGTCCCATCATGTGTGACAGTTGCTTGGGAAGACAAACACCATCAATTCAAAGATCTCCTTCTTACTTCTTCTTCACCCAGCTTCATATGCTGAGCATGATGTCATATGGCTGTTCAGCTGATGGATTTGACAATGGAAAGTTTCTGAGCATTTGCTTTTCATTAGAAGCAAGTTTTTGTAGAAATCACATTCTTATTCAGTGATGTCTATGGCAAATAATTGCTCTAGGGTTTTTGCCTTTGATGGATCAACCATTACTTCAACCATCACACATTGAAATTGCAACGATCCTCTCCTCTTCTTGGATCCATGGGTGGTCAGATCTTTCAACTATTAAAATTTGTCTCTTCCATATATATTTTCTTAAGTATGATCTTTATTTATCTACCTAAATATTAGTAAGATAATGATAATAAAAAATCAAAAATCACTGCACACCTCCTTTGCATTGCAAAAAAAAAAATCTAAAACATATATATGTATATATGTATATATCAACACTGATAATTCAGTGTCATTTCACTCTAATCTGCCCCAAGGGAGTCAAGTAACAAGAACCTGAGATACCCTCACCTTCTAGGGTGGGTTAAAACACCCCCCATGAAATAGGCTTCAAATTAAGGATTTGGCCTCAAATATTTAGTTGTCAATATAAGCCCACAGCATCAAAATTGTGAAAATTTTCCCCCAGCTTTCAGTGTGGGAAGCTCCCTGAAGAACTGATCCATGTTCCTAAGTATGTTTTTCAGGTTCTGCTTTATTTTCACCCTTCTAACCATCCTCCCCAGTGGCACAGACTGGAATTCAGGGCAGCGAGCCCTGGGTCTATTTCTCTGAATGCAGAAGCCCATCCTTCCTTATTGTTAGGGTTAGCAGGTTTGTCTGTGAGTGATATTTTTGGTAGCCTTCTGGGTGACAGAAAAAGTGGCATGGAAACAGCAGAAGCCTATGACTGCTAGATTTTTCCTACAGAAAACAACTAAATACTCCTTCTTTTTTTTTATTTCATGCTTTTGTTCTCAATATATCTCAGTATGATAATGGCAAATAATTTCAGTGCTATATAATGCAAAAAATGGGAAAGAATAAAGAAAAGGTCCACATGGGAACGATAATATTTATATATGAATGTAGCTTACAAAATGTGTTTATGCTACTGAGATTTAAATTTCCATATCTGACATATTGGTGATTTGTTTTTCTTTGATTACATCCCAAGAAGCAGCACAAGAAATGTATGCTGTTAACAGCTGATACATTGAATGTCATGTTTAATGTTTTTCAAACATAATCAAAATATTTAATATTTTCTTGTGGTTTCTTCTGTGTAATGGTGAAATTAAGGCAAATGAAACATAATATTTTTTTTAATATTCCTTAGGAGTGCAAGAGAACCTATAAATGACACATACTGGGCTGATTCAAGCATTTTGCTGTATTAGCATAGACATTTCTTTTTCAAAACATAGGCATAAAAATCGCAGTAGGGTTTCAAGTTTGACATTCCCATGCCCCAGGGGCTTTATGCTTATGTACCAGTGCTCAGAAATTACTTTTTTCTTTTTTTTCTTTTTTCTTTTTTTTTTAATTTTATTTTTTTAATTGACCTGTAAAGACAATTTAATAGGGGAATTTTGGTTATATAGAAAAGCATGTCAGTGGAGAACCTCTTCAGGACCAAGTCTGTACCTCAATATTATGAAATAAAGAGAAAAAGGAATCTATTTAAAATATTTAACATTGCAGATGATATTCTGTAAAAGGCTTATATTTCCTTACTCCTTCATTCTTTTTCCAATCCTTATGTCCTAGCACAATAGCTCTCTACTGAATTACTCTTTGCTCTTTTTATAGTAAATTTAAACTGTCAGGGGGACACGAGCATCTATATTTTTCTTGGGAAGATAATTCTATAGTGTAAAAAAATCAGTACTCCGATATTGAATTTCCTTATTGTCCATCTATATATCCTTACTCATAATTATATATTGAAAATCCTGTGTTTCTGAAGAGAAATATCATGTAGACCACATCTGGTATTTAGACTTTTTTCCTCTGCTCTTCTCAAATTGAATGATGCAGCTCTACTGTGGAAAATTGCTTGGGCTTAAGAACACTTTTTGTTTCATTTGTTTAAATTATTTTAAGCATTCTATAGTTCACAAACAGGCCAAGTTATTTTGTAACCTATGCGATCTCAGAAGAAACTTTACCTTTTGACAATTTTTTTATACAAGGTCTTCTCCTCCCTTGTGTTTCACTTTTCACTCCAGAAGTTTTAATTGCAGAACTATGGGTGATGCATGACATGAGCAGAAAGGAACACAGCTTGACTTTCTGCTTCTGTGCTGCATTTGAGGCATGGCTAAGAATGAAAACAATATTTCTGCTAGGATACTGAGCAAATATGATCTTGAATACAGTGCCAGTTAATAATTTTGGAATCCCCATTTTTGTTGACGTATTTGCTAGGCTAGAACTATATTGCCTGCTAGCAATCACAAAATAAAAAATACTCTTTTAGAAGAAGAAATTGTATTTAAAATTATTTCAAAGTTACTGCACAAAATCCTTAAGAATACCTCAAGCTAGTTTAAAAATTTTCTTATTTTAGAGTTATTAATCTTTTGAATACAAATAATGTAATTTTTTTATGATTGATGCCTGAAATGTTTGAAAACAACCACTGTTGTTGATGTAATGATAAACAATACTAATTCACAAATTTAGCCTTTTCTAGATTTGTGGTTCTTCCTGTTACTAAACCCAAGAGCCTAATGCAGACACATAAACAGATTTCTGGTTAGCAAATTTCTATTCTTTGCCACGGACCATTTTTCTGACAGTCCACTCTCAGTCCTTTGATCAGTCTGTTTGCATTCTGTGACTCTTGTTTTTAAAATATGCTCAAAATGTTTGATTTTTGTTTGCAAATTTCCATTATCCATTATTCCCGTGTCTATCCCTTTTCATGCTATCATTCTGACATACACGTCTCTCTTTTATGAGATATTCTGATGTTTCTCAAATTGTAACTTGAAAACTGTGATCAACAGCAATTAGTAAAAAACTTGTATATAGTTGTTCGTTGTCCTGCTCCTTCACCAAGCATGATAATTGTATGAAAGTTAAAAAAAAAAAAAAAATCCAGGAAAAAAGATGGATAAAGAAATATGCAGTCAGCCCAGAAATATGTTCCTATGAGAAGTGATTCATAAGTCTAAATACATGTCTGGCTTTATTAGAGTAACTAATATATTTGGTTAAAAGTTACAAGTTACTACCTTTTTCCTCAGGTTTTCACTCTATTGCAGATGTATAAATATATGAATTAAATCAGATTGCACCACTAGTAGAAAAGTATTTGTAACAATGCTGTAATGCAAATCTCATTTTTGTTTTATTTTTAAGGGCTTTTCATAAAATCAAGAGAAAGACTTTTAACACACGGAGATTTTTACCTCTAAAAAATTTCTGTGTTCATAATACTTTGCAAGGAGTTCAGTATTGGTAAGTATAGCAGCACGTCACTGACTTGGGAAGAGAAATGCAGTGGGTGAAATCTGGCCCTTACTGCTATTGCTGTGCAAAAGCTGGCTGTAAAACAGCACAAGGTTGGCTGAACATCAGTGACAACAAATATTCTGGCACTATTGTGCAGGATGGCTGAAGGCACTCATCCATGGCACAGAAGAAAACACACTGGCATTGCTTTGGAAAAGATCAAACTTCCCCTTTGGTCAGTAAGTTGCAGATGGCAGCATATGTGTAAGCAGGTGGGGAAGCTGTTTATTCTCTTTGGCTCTCGCTCTGGTTCCCGTTGGATGTTGCTGTGTTTCCTGGTGCCCATTCTGTATCCTAATTTGAGCATTAGTTGAAACAAAGCCCTTCATTTGCACAGTGGATGGAGTTGAAAAGCCTCTTCATGTCTTGCTTTTTCTCTGCATCCTTGCCGAGTGCTGTTCAGTCTTGTTCCTAAAGATCTGTCATTAAATTACAAACCTGGAGTTGCTGGAAGGTTTTTATTTGGTGGTTTTTTGGTTGTTTTTTTTTGGCAATCAAAAATAATGTCTCATCAAGAAATCAAATGAAAAGGCATGGAAAGAGTCCTTAGGAATAAAAGCCAATCAGGTCTGAAGGAGTGGAGACCAGATGGTGTTGGGTACTACAATCTGATATTCTTCTACTGTCCACACCTTCTGCACCACTGTAATCTGCTCTAAATGAGGGATTAAGGATAGAGCTATTTCTTTTTCAAATCTGCGCATATTCCTGCATTCTTTAGGGTTTACTGCACATTTCTTTCATACCTGGAATTAAAAGCCTCTTTCATTCACTTTCCTGAACAAGTCAGGCCCAGGAAAGCAACTAAACTTGTCCTCTTGAAACTGTCTCGGATTTGTATCCAAAGCACACAGTTGCTCAAAGAACAATTTAGTTTGGAAATAATCTCTGATTCACAGTCACATGAAAGGTTTCCTTCTTTTAAGATGTCTGAAATTTTTGGGGCAGTGAAATATAATTACAAGAAAAAAATGTGCTTATTTTTATCAGTGAAGGTACATAAACTAATGTGGATAGTTAGCTCTCCTCAAGGCAGTAGGGCCTGTGGAGAGAAAACCAGGTTTTTGCTTCTGTCTTCAGTGTTGTCCTGCTGGGTGCTTTTGGGGGAACTGGTGCACAAATAAGAGCTTTTCCTACCTGTGAAACAGTGATAATGACACTGACCTTCTTTGTAAGAAAGCTTTAAAAACTAGGGATAAAAGCATTATATAAGAAGTATTATTATTGTTGCCCCTAGCAACTAGCAGCCTGCTTCTTGACAGCTGAGAGAGCAAGTCTCAAGTGACAAAAATCCCAGCCCTAAATTTCTTCTCACTGTTTTTACTCATGAAACTCTTTCAACCCTTCTTCCACTACTATGTGCCAAAAATCTACTTACATGATGAAGTGGCTGGAGTGGTCATTCTGCCTCCAGCTGCTGGAGGGAAGGGAAGGCTGTAATGGTCCTGGACAGGTTTGGTGGTCCTGGGTTCCTCCAAAGATATCTGCACTAATCAAACAGATCATAAACTCTTTCTAGCCTGGGCTAAATGTCGACCTGTAACTCAAAAAAGTAAAATGAAGGACATAACTATAAGCAGTGAACAATGTTATCATTTTTCTCCCACCAAAATCAAGATCCGTGTTTGTGCAGGCATACTTTGTACAGCCTGTCATTTCCCTGTGAGAAGTGATGGGAGAAATGCTTGCCACACTGACTCTAAAAGCAAATGCTTTTAAAATTACAGAGTTCATTCTAAGCTTGAAAAAGGTATATTAATATGTGTTATGACAGGAGCTGTGTCAAATTCCATGATAAAATGAAGAAATCAGGAATGTGCTCGCATTTTAAGTTACAGGACTGTTATGAAAATGTGTTTCCTGCTAAAACAGTGCGCAAAAAAAAGACACTGGAGTTGTGACAAGACACTGTCACTTCTTCAGCTCTTACTGGTAATCTCAATTTTTTTTAGGAAAGTATTCTAATGAATTTTGCTGGAGTGGGAGAAAGGTGCTTTGCTTTGAATGAGGATGATGGCAGGTGGGAAGTAAAAGGAAAGATGTACATGTTCCTGGATTTCCTGCACTGCAGGGTGCCCTGTGACAGCCAGTGGGCTGATTCCAAGCAAAGACACTCACTTCCCCTGTAGAAATAACGTCAACATGATTTCTTTGGAGCACAAGAACATGGATATTGACAACATTCTTTTCTGCATTTAGTTCCTGTGAGATTTTAATGAAGATGAAAAATTTCAAATTTGGAAGTGATTTTTAAATAGAGTTCAGGCTAGATCTCTCCTCATTTGAATTATGATTCATGAACTGAAACTGAACCAAAGAGTAAAATATACCTTCTAACAAAAGGATGCTAAAACAGCATAAAACCATCTGTGAAATCAAATTATTTTATATCTCCAGTTTGCACTTAGTTGAATATGTCTCGTCCTCTGCCATGTTTTTTTTTCCTTTTAGATGGGCATCTCTGTTTGATGAGATGTGGTACCTAAAGGTTGTTGCTGGCAAAAGTTCTAGATAATAAAATGGGGATTTTTTTAAAAAATATATGCATACATATACACTCACGTATGCATATAAGAACAAAAAAATCTGGTGCCTATAAAATATTATCCATGCCTGTTCCTGAAAAATTCTTCTTGAATTCTTCTCTTTCCCATTCATCTTCCCATGGCAGAAGTAAAGCATGTGATACCCTCATTCTGGTTTTGTTTTGTTTTTTGTTTTTTTTTTTTTTTTTTTNTTTCTGAAACTTCTCATTTGTCTATAAAATCAATTGTAAAACATAAAATGCAGCAATATTCCAATATACAATGACCCAGGCACTTATGTGCACTGTCTGTCTACTTAGCACAAGTGAGAAATGAAGTGTAAATGTAACTTCAAAATATTACTTTCCCTGTAAATTAGACCACTAGCAGTTAAAATGCCTTTAGTAGAACAAAAGGTGTTAATGTCTGTTGTCATCAATGCATAAGAAATATGCTGACAAAAGTTTCATATATTTTCTTTTTTGTTCTGTGTGTGACTATCCTGTTCTAAAAACAGTCATTTAATGAAAGGACTAAAAATTTTAAGCATTTTTATGTATGATGTTGGTTGCATTTAGGCTGCTTAACCTGGCATAATGAGGAGCCTGTTTTGGCATTTCACTGAAAAATGTAACCTTCTGTGGGAGATCGTCTCCAGCTTTATTTTGTACTGAGACTACTTATCAGAGTAAGCTTGTAAGTCTATGAGAATAGCACAGAAGTCAGTTTAAGTGAAAAGAAATAGCAAATACATAGATACTACAAAACAAGACCTCCATCAAGCTGGAATGGCTTTATGTTTGTCTTTTTTTTTTTCCCTTGGAACATTCACTTGACATTTTTCTGTGCTCATTTTTGCTCCTTTTTTCTCAGCTTATTTGTTCTTAACCCTGGAGAGAGCCCATTCAAAATTGATTTCAGTCTGTTCAGAATGATCACTAAATCTAACACTATTTCCTTGGGAGTTACTAAATTTATCTTGGTCCTTAGCAATCACAAGTAGGTTTTCTGCTAGAGATTGAGTTAGTCTTGTAAATTTTAAGTTTTCCCAACTGCTTCTTCTCCTTTGCAAGGAACCACAACAGGGTGATTCTGAGTGGCAGAAAAGAGATCCTTGGTGAGATCTCTTTTAATAAAAATTACTTTTCTCCTTTCTCTTGAGCCTCTTCTAAGGTCCTAAGGCCTTGAACTCCCCAGTGAGAGATGTCTTACATATTAGTCAATCCCATGGACCAGGAATTTTGGTCAACAAGCCCAGCTGACTTCACAGAGAATGAAGGTGTACATAAATATTAATGCCCAGCACTTCAGTGTGTCAGTTCTTTCACAGAGGGAGGAAAATCTTCAGAAGCATCACTGGAAGGAATTCTGACCTATTGTCTCTCTCTTTGCTGAAGAATAAAGAAATACTTCTGATAAATAATCTGAAAGTCAACATGATAGAAAAATAATTAATGGGCCAGAGTGTGTCTTTATGTCTGGTTGAAGGGTCTCTGAGGCTGCAGCCTCTTTATTATTTTTATGGTAAAAGATGAGTGTCTCAATAGTCCACATAATATTGTCAATGTGTATCTTAATTTTCTTTATGAAAGCACCTGAAAAATGGCTAATTACCACATAAAAAACCTTGAAACATAATTTTTGATATCTGTAGGTGTTGGTTCTCCTTAAAGTCAATATTAAAAATGGAAATGCTATAGAAAATGTATTTCCTATTTATTGAAACTGTTTATTCTTTGTCATGCATTTGAGGTTTTATATTTTTCTTTTTTTAAAGAAATATGGATAAACCTTTCAACTCTGTTAGATTATGTCATCCACATGTACTCCTTTTATTCTCTGATGTGAAAGAAATGTATATTGCATTAGAAAATATCCAGCAAATATATTTTAAACAAAAATATATTCTTGATGACTGTCATTAAGGCTTCAGGAAATAAGCAAATGTACACACTTCTTTTAAGGACTAGTACGATAACATCTTTAATAAAATACTAGTTAGACTTTGTTTTTATTTCTTCACTCCCTTTCATTTAAAATAAACTATTAGTAATATGTCTGATTTTTCTAGTTGTCTCAAAGCTCCAAAATAAGATTAGTATATAATAACTTTCCTTTCATTATTGATGTTAGATTAAATTTTCAAATTCTTTGAAGGAATATTAAAAACCGTTTCCACATCTACCATAATAAACTTTAATAGTTCCTTAGATCCACAAGTATCTATCTGTTAAGTCTTCTCAGAGGTCATCTGCTCACATAAAAAAGCATGTGTGAGTGAGCTTTACCATTAAATTGTATTATTATGCCATATAGCAATACGCATTGCAAGTCAGAGTGGTTTATTTATAATCAGATTTTCAAAATTATTTTTTCTGTTTTCTACACTGCATTCCCATTACAGAGTATGCAGATACGTTCGCTCCATATTGTTCTTGCACAGTACATTGCCACCACTAATTTGCTATAAGAAGATATATTCGAAAATGGAGTATTGCACAATACGAAGTTTCCTTTCTTCAGAAAGATTGGACAGTTCTTTATGATTAACAAAGTATGTGAGTAAGTAGTGTTTTTATAAATTCTAATTTATTTAATAAAAATACAAAAATATAAATATACATATATAAAAATATCAGGATGAATCAACACACAGACATTCTTTAACTCAATAAATATGGCAGTAATATTAATCTTTTTAAAGTATATTTTTGAGATTAAGTTATAATGCAGATGCACACTGTCCAACACAGTAGGAAAGGTAAAGCAAAGCAATTAAAAAATACGGAATTTCCATGTCGTTATTAAAGGCACAAAAAGCCTTTTATTTTCTTTTCATTCCCTATAAAACACTTCCATCTGAGGTTTCTAGGCAGAGAGGGTGAGTTATAGGTTTTTTTTAAATCTCAATCATTCATAATCATTCACGTTGACTTATTGATTAAGCAAACCCTTACTAGACAACACCTATTTTTTGTAAATTTTTTATTCTCAAGTAAGAGAGTAGGCCACTTTATTTATCTAGGAACATAAACATGAATTCCACTAACACTGACCAGGTCACAGATTACTTTATCAGTCTCGATCACTGTCCTCTCCACCGTACATATCTGCTAGTTTCTTAAACCGAGGGCCCCAGTCACTGAGGTAATCATAGTCTTGGTTGCCTTCTGTGGTAAGTGATTCCAGGGAGCTGAGTGAATTTGCTATGGAATCATTTCCTTCGTAGGCATATGTTGCTAATGAATCATAAGGAGGGGCAGCTGGGTCTGAATCATTTTCCTTTAACCTTCTATGAATAAAATCTTGGACATCGATGTTTTCCCAAAGAGGTGCAGTCCGCCTTATCTGAAATATTGTTTCTGGGATAACATCTCTTCTCATCTTACTTTCCTCCCTTGCTTCTGGATTTCTCAGTGTGCCAATGTCAAAAGCTTGAGTGTCTTCTTCCCCACCTCCTTCGTCATTGTAGGTCACAATATTGTCCCGAACATCATCCTTGGAGATTATCAAGGGTTCTTTCTTCCTCTGTCTCTTGAGAGCCGTAAACAAGACAACTAACACTAAAAGGAAACAAAAAAAGAAGGAAGAAATGTATAGTTAGGAAGTAAATAAATTTCACCTCATCTTTTGACCTGGAAAGTTTTTAAGGCTGGAATGGGATTTTTAGTAGGAATATAGCAATAAAATCTATCCCCAAGTTGAAGCTAATAAGGCAAAGTATTTATGATTTCATAGCAGTCAAAAACCTATTCCTTTTTTAAACCTATGGGAGAAATGATCAAAATATTTTAAATTTAATTATATTTGCAACTGAGCTGAAGTTGAAAAGCAAACAATATCATCCAATATTTTCCTACTAAAGTTTGATTTTAATTTTGTAAGTACCACCTTTCTGGCAGTCACTAAGTGCCCTTTCATCAAATATAGTTGAATCTCCTTGGCAAAAGTTATTCACACTCTTGAAAGATAGTGATTTAGGTAAGTGTCTAATTCACTTCTGAATATGGGATCTACAGGTCCCTCTGAAAATAAGAACCTGCAGACCTTAAGCTATCAATATTATTGACAAAACTACTTTCAATTCAATGACAGTGAGAATTGAAACCCAGTCTTTGTTAATAAATGTTTCTTTTGAAAAAACATGATTCCCTAATTTATGAAGTTCTAGTTGAATAACTCTTTCTTCTGAAGAGGTAAGGATTGATATAAAAATGATGCTCTATAAGGGGAGATAAAAAAATGAAGTTAGGATTTGTAAATACATTCTGGTGTCTAAACGCTATTGATTTCAGTAGCAATTCAATGCTTAAGTGCATTTAAAAATCTGACTCCCTCTTCAGAAGCTGCAGTAAATAAGAGAGGCCAGAAAGACCATTTGTCAATGAGACATAACAGTGGTTCCTGAACCATAAATTACAACAGTGCTGAATGGTTGTGTTGAGTCTTAGGAGCTAAGTTTTTACTCTGAATCACCTGAGTACTGGTGAATAAGAGACAAGATTGGACATGCTGTAGGTAGGAAAAGGGGAATGGGGATCTTCTGCATGCCATGATATTATGTTCTGAATATAAAGGGTATTCCATTCTGTTTTATTTAGGTTTTCTTCCCTGTAGCTGTACAGTGACCCCTTTTTTCAGAATGTTATATAAGAAACTACACATTTTAGTAATTTTAAGATCTCCATGTAGGAGAAAAGGGCAGATCACTGAAAAGTTATTATGAAATGTCTTTCACAGCCTGGTACTTACTGTATCTCAGCTATGTTGGGCAAGTGTACACCAGTCTATTATTACAACACATTACACCTTGTTGAAAAATTAAAGATGATGCTGAGTATCACACTAGATGTAGACCAAAAATTCTGTTTAGATGCTCCACGGCCACATTTCTTTGACTTTATATATGTTCGTAATGCTAAGTAGATCAAGGCCTCAACCCTGGGGATGAGAGACGCAAAGTGGTCATACTTGTTCTGCACAGCAATGGTCCCTGATCCTCTTTGGAGTCTCATGCGCTATTACTGTGGCCCTAAGGCACACTTTCAGTTTTGATGAATTCAAAGTTTAGTAGAGATTTGTTCAATCTGTACTAAAGCATTGCAGCCAATCAGAGCAAAGTTTTCACTGTGAGCGAGTAAGCGCATGTGTTTCATGTTCCAAATTTTTGTGCTCTGTGTTGGGGTGTGCAGGATAACTTTAAAGATGCAGAGCTTGTTGACATGGTGTTAAGAAGATGGTATGCAAGATGAAAAGCAAGGTCTGGCAGAGTTTGAACCATAATTTTCTCCTGAAAGTGGTCCCCTTCAAGTTCTGCCTCTCAGACTATGCCTGGGCGACATCCTGAGGAATCCAAGGGGGCTGATGCTGAAACCAGGCCAGCAGCAATGCCTGAACTTAAGTTTATCTATCAGTTTGTCAGAGCTCAAGTATTCTCCCTCCCTTAAGCCCAGTACAGATATATTTTATAGATATTGCCCTTCTTCTAATAACTATAGCAAATATTAGGAGGATCACAGAGTTATCCTTAATCCAGGGTAAAAACTGAAGAAACAAAAAACAAACAAAAAAACCATATAATTATATAAACTGATATCTGTAGCTTCCCACTGACCCCTTGACAAGCTATGCTTGCTAGGACAGGTGGGAAAGGAAAGAGGTTTTCTGCAGAGTTTTGCTGGAAAGTAGTGGTGATGGCACTTTTCTTGTAAAACACGCAAGTCGAAATTTTTATGCTCTTAACACCAGATAATGAACTAGCATTTATTCTACTTTCTTCATATGTCACCACATCTTTCTAATACTTTTACCTTCTAAATGCTCATCTGACTCCTATGGTCACTTATTTAATCAGCTGTTCTCACCATCACTTGCAAGTAATTGAATATTTCTATCTTATGCTATTGAGCTAAGTATTTTCTGAAAAAAAACAAACAAAAAACTTATCTTTTATAATTAAATAGCTAATATAAATCACAACATTTAATTGTTGCAAAAGTTAGCTCTCAGCTTCAGAAATCTGATTTTGAAATTCTTGATCTAAATGAAGATCTGACTGTGGTATGAACATTAGTCAAATGAGCATGGTAATTAAAACTGACCCTATTGATTGACCCAATTATATTTAATTTAAATAACACAGTGTCACTCTTCTCACACAATCTTCTAAAGAGTAGCCATGATATTTTTCTGCAAGGTCATGTGAATAAGGGTTTTAAGAATACCAAGGCTCTCGAAGTGGCTAGATCTTTGCCTGGTCAAGTAAACACCTCATCACAGGTTCCTACCTAGCAGGATGATGATGCAGAGGAGGATGGCCACCAGTGCCCCCGTGCTGAGGCCGGCGGGCAGCAGCAAGGCCTCGGCGCTGCAGGACTGCATGTTCCCGCGGCTGTCACAGGCGCACACGCGGATGGTCAGCGTGCCCGTGCTGCTCTGGATCGGGTAGTCGTTGTCAAATATTATGATTGGCAGAAGATAGGTGCTCGTCTTACTGCGGCTGTATCCATTTCTCCTAGTCATAATTCCTGCTGTGTTGTCTAGAAAGGAAACGCAAAATCAATAAATGTTTCTGAATTAAGTTGTATGTGATATTGGGGGGGGCATGTTAGGGTCGGCAGTTACCTTTGTTGTCTACAACAGAGAAGTTTGGATGAACAGCAAACTCTGGCACCACCTCAAAGAAAAATCTGTGTCCTCGAGGAGGCTGATCTTTGTCAATTGCACTCACAGTCTGTATGAGCTATAAAGAAAAGAGTATTTCATGCTATTTAAGAAATCTTGTGTCTCAATTCTTTCCTTTTCATGTCCAGTAAAAACCCAATGAATCTCTATCTGATGACAAAAACCGATGTCCTAAGCCAAATGTTTCCCACACAAACACAGTAGAGGCTACAGTAAACAAATTGGTTTATGGTTTAAACACATAACAAAAGATGAAAAAGAGTCCAGTCCTCACTGTAGAACACCCATGAGCTTTGATTTGTGCTCAGTATCTTGCAGTGATACAGAAACATTTGCCCTTCTGAATAAGCCATAAACCTCCTGTGGCTTCATGTAGCAATGACTGAGAGTACTGTGTAAACCAGTTGTTAAGTGGGTCTAATTCTCCATCCACCTCATCTGCTCCTGGCGATAAATTGCAGTACTGCACTGGCAGGATTCTCGATTCTCCTGGGGTAATAAAAAGAGAAGCTTTGCTCCCTACTAAATTGAAACCTCTGGCTGTGGATCTTAATGGCTGCCCTAACAAGGCCACTCAAGCCCAGCTGGGAAGGAATGATAATAGTGCCAGAATAGGGTCAGAGCAGAGTGGACTGAAAAAAGAGAGGCTTCAGCAGTATCTCTGAATTGCACAAGCTTTCCCATTGCATCAAAATGTGCAAATGTGTGTACTCATGCTTATGTAGACACATATAAATGCAACAATTTGATTATTTTCTAATCTATCTGCTGCTAGACTGACAGAGAGAGGCTAAGGGAAACAGCTGCAGAACTGAGGAAGGAAAAGTCACCTGGGAACAGCTGTGGTTTATGAACTGACTTGCAACATTTGACACCATGCCACACTGCATGAGTCACAGTAACTCCAGAAAAGCTCTGTGCATGGCTGCTCTGTCCTTTGCCCTTCCTGGTGGGTGCCACACTAGAGGGTAACCTATAGTCCACCTTGGCTCGCAAGGACAGGTTTGCATTCAATCACAAGATGACCAAACTTGTGGTATGAGAATAGGAGTAAGTCTCAGCTGAGGATGGTATAACTCAGTACAGGTGCATTTCTATGGCATCTAAACTTAAAGGCAGAATGAATTCAGCAGTCAGACATTTTTCTTTCAAAGTCAAGAGGGAGCCATTGACTGTTTTGAGTTTCCAGGTGTTTCCAGTGTTCAGGGTGTCTTGAAATCCCACAGATATCAAAGCCACTTTTTATCAAAGACTTCGTTTTTCTCTTATTTCCAGAGAAGGTGCAGCTTGACTTCTTCCAGAAATACAGGAATTGATAAGTAGCACTAATATGATCTGTAAGTTTTCTGCCAATGAAATAAGGAATTTCTGTTTCTTATATACTGTCTCTGAACATCAGTTTGAGTGGGATTTGAGGATACAATTAAATTTTGGGAGGTAGTATCTCACAGAATGGATCATTGTATTAGGCTAACAATATTATAGGGCTAAAAAAGTCTTTTTTGCTGTATCATTCAGAAACTTGCTACTGCTAGTGCTGTACTGCACCATGAATATTCGACCCATTTTTGCTAGTTAACTTTGGGGCAATTTGATTGCTGTTAATAATATTGGATTATTATTTTAAAAACCCCAAACAATCCAAAACAAAAAACAAATCCAAAACACAATGTGGAAACAGTTGAGGGGTCTGAGTTTTGCTCAGCTTCCAGAAGTTCCTTCTAAAACAAGCACAAAATATTCTTTATAATTTCTTTTTATTTTTGAGGCATATTGAGGAACTTGAAAGGTAATTTGTGAACATCAACCTTGCACAAAAGACTGTGGCTATGCTCAATGCAGGATTATGCAGTTTTTCTAAGTGTAATTAGAATAACTACATATAAAAATCACTTTTAAAGTATTTAATGATCATTGATTTTTTTTTTTTAATTTTTAGCTGTTTCACAAGATTAGTCAAATCCTTGTTTATGGTGAAGTATCCATGTTATGGTGAAGTTCAGTGTGTCTCTAGATCACAGTTTATGTCAATAAATATCCAGTGTTCAATTGCTTGTGTCTTTCCTGTAATCTGTCTCTGAGAGTGTTAGTACAGAGAGCAAGACCAGGATTGTGTTTAATTTTAGTTTTCCAGAGTTTAAAAATATTGTTAAAAAACCCCAAATCATTATGAGTGGGTTAAGATACCAAATTTAAATGAGAAAATTTTCCTATTACTTTAGCACAAGTTTGAAAGGACAGAAGAAATAAAAAAGTACCAGGGAAAAGAGAGAAGTAGAGTAAATGACAACATTTTTGTAGTTTATGATTACTTTTTGAAAATCTCAAGGAGAAAATATCCTGCTGCAATAACTATCAGAAATTTTAGTTGGGTATCTTGAGTCTTTTTGAGATGTAATCAGTGGGTGTTTGTAAGATTTGATTCCCTTCATGTGCAAATCACATGGAGAAGTACAATTGCACCAGGCACAGAGGAACCTAATTACAACAAATAATTATTGTTGAGGGTAAGGCTGTGAAAGAAAAAAACCCAGCCTTATTACCTGATTTAACTACTGGCAACATAAATTGAAAAGCAGCTGTTTGCCTACCAGGAAAAATGGGAGATTAAAAGAACAATAAGAAACCATGATTGCAGGTGAATTGTTTCAAATGATGAATAGATGAAAGGAAATTAAAATTCTCATCTAATTAAGGAAATCTTTTTTCAGTTATACAGCTGTAAATAAAAGACAATGTCAATGATAATCACCACAGAAATGAAAGTGATTTGGCTATTTTTAAGAGTCTTATTTATATGAAAAAAGTTAGTACTCTTTTGTGCACATTTTGTGATTTCTTTTGGGAAATATATTCACCTATTTTGATGCACTTATGGACACTGAGTAATGATCACTCTTCATCAGCACTGCAGAGCAAGATCTCTGATGCTGTAAGATTTATGATGGAAGACTTATTTCAAGAAAATTACTTTTACTAAAATATATTACAAGCATATCAAGCTTAGAGAAAAAACATTCTCATTATTTGCTTTCTTTCATACTTTCCCACATGAATGAACACAGTTTAGAAAATACAGCAGTATTGTCACTATTTTGAGGGCTGCCTATGCATGTGCATGAGCCCTTCTGTGTACTTAAAAAAACAGTGTCATACTCTCAAATGGATTTATTAGGTCAATTCAAGTTTTTAAGGGTCACTTTTCTTTGATGGTAATAAAATTTAAACATAGCCACTGACATGAATTTTTCTATTTTATATTCAGTACAAGGTGTTTGTAGTAGTTTGACAATATTAAATGAGTAGCAAGAAGAATTATTCCCAATGGAAACATTTCTTAATGATCTCGGGATCACTGCTCTTCAGCCATGCTGTTTACCAGTGCTCTGACAATGACTGGTGTCTTGGGACAGACGTTCTTTCATATCTTTGTCAATGATGAAGGCAGAGAGGTCAAGTGCACCCTCAGCAAGTTTGCAGATGACACAAGGCTGAGCGGTGACACAACACAAGGAAGATATCCTGCCCAGAAAGATCTGGGAAATCTTGAGAAGTAGACCTATGAGAATCTCACAAAATTCAGCAAGTCCAAGTACAAGGTGCTGCACCTGGGCTGGGGCAATCCTAGGCAAGAGCACAGAATGGGAGAAGATGTCATTGAGAACAGCCTTACAGAGAAGAACTTGAAGGTTCTGGTGGATGAAAAACAGGACATGAGACAACAGTGTGCACTCAGAGCCCAGAAGGCCGACTGTATCCTGGGCTGCATCAAAAGAGGGGTGGCCAGCAGGTCAGGGGAAGTGATTCTACTGCTCTGCTCTTCCCTTGTGAGATCCCACCTGGAGTACTTCATTCATATCTGGGGTCCTCAACACAATTAAGACGTAGGGCAACTGGAGCCAGCCCAAAATACAGGAAGAAAGATGTTTAGGGGTATGGAGGACCTGTCCTATAAAGACAGGCTGAGAGAGTTGGGACTGTTCAGCATGGAGAAAAGAAGGCTCTAGTGAGATCCTATTGTCATCCTCCAGTACTTTAAGACAGCTTATAAAAGAGAGGAAGATTGACTTTGTACACAGGCAGCTGGGGATAGGACAAGGGGGAATGGTTTTTAACTAAAAAAGGAAAGATTTAGGTTAGGTGTTAAAAAGGAATTTTTTACTCGAAGGACAGTGAGGCACTTAAGCAAGTTGCCCATAGACGCTGTGAATGATCCAACCCTGGAAGTGTTGCAAGCCAGTATGGATGGACCCCTGCTCAGCCCAACCTGTCTAGTGGATCACATTCCTGGCCATGGCCAAGGAGTTGGAACTAGGTGGTCTTTAAGGTCCTTTTCAATCAAAATCCTTGTATGACTCCATGATTCTATTTATTTCTTTCATGATGAAAACAGAGATTCTGCTAAAGGGTTTGGACCTGTTTCCCACTGTTTTTTTTTTTTTTCTTCCTACATGGAAACAGTTCAATTATAATCCTGCTTCACGTTATTTGTTGGTTTTTTTTTGTCCTGGATGCTGTGATTTTAGGGCCATGACTTATACCACAGTCAAAATCATGATTGTAGTTTATGTTCAGGCTATTTTATAGTTATTCATACTCATGTCTGAAAAACTGGTTGGGAGTGGGGTGACTGTCTAGAAACCTATTCCTTATATGTATCTCATACATCCTTAGGCAAAGGCTCTTCTTCAAGTTGTTTTAAAGACAATGAGCAAGTAGAAGCTAGGTGGGGAAATTCTGAAACAGGAAGGGTCTCTGTGCACTTCAGAGCATGCTGTTAGTGTTTCTGAGGCTGCACTTGTATACACAGAGAGCTGCACAAGTAGAAGGCTTTGGTTGTAGGCTCAGCCTCGAGAATGCCTTTAAAAGAAATATAGGAACCATTAAAGCAAGTGCTAAGCTTTATCAGCACAGAGGTCAGCACCTTCTGGATGCTTTTAAGATGGGCTTTTCAGTGTGTGCTGGCTTGGCATGTCATGCAAATAAATGGCTCCTGCACCTTGGCTCCAGGGTGTACTCTTTAAAAGCTACAGCCACATGCTTTGAAAAGTTCCTTGGAGAAACATGAACAAGATGAGGTCCACAGGTGGGCAAATATGATATATTTTCAGGCTAAGCATTTCTACTAATAAAACAAAACCTGAGACAAATAGAATGTTGGCAAAGAATTCTGCCGGTACTTCTTTTCAAAACAGTAATAAACTGGTGGTAGTTATTTTATTTCTAAATTTTTTCCTCTTTCAAAATTCCTTCTTTCAAAATTCACTATAAATGGTGAAATATAATATCACTTTCACAGAAATTTAAAGACGATCAGTGTTGTAGGTTGCCTTTCTGAAGTTATAATACAACACGATAATCATAAAGCATATGATATAAAATTGAACTTCCAGTAGTCACAAAGACTACTGGAGAAATATATTGTTAAGGTAGAGGTACAGTAACAACAGACGAATTTGGTTTCTTCTGTATGTAACAGAAGACAGGAGCAGGCCTTTAATCCACTTGAAACATTTGGGCTTTCATTTTTGTTGTATCATCCTCTTAATTAAACCTCTGTACAGCAGAGAAACAGACTTAAAAATATCACTAAGCACTTGAGAAAGGAATGTCTGAGAAATGTTAGTGTTTGTTTTTGTCTAATATTTTTTAGAAGTGGTATAGAAGAGAACAGAACAAATTCTGGATCTGGAAGCGCTGGCTTTCTTGAAAGTTGTTGAACTTGTTTGGTGCTGTGTTTCTCTAGGAATCTGGAAAGATCTCACCACTTTGCAATAAACTATGGGGAAAAAGATCTCGTGAGAGAGACTATGTTTGGCAATCACGACAACAGTGTGTGTAAATGGTCGGGGGAAATGATGGAAGAACAGCTTTGTTTCTCCTAGCCTTTCTCCCTCTTGCCCCTTTTCCTGCCTGTATGATCTGGTGGGGTCAATCACTAACTAACCTTGAATGCATTACTAACAGCAACTGTAAATATATGGGACAAAGATTATGTAAAAGATATGATGATATGGCCCATAGGAGTATTTCAAAAACAAACCAGCTGTCAGTGGATGTCCCTCTTGTCATTATGTGGCTTGAAGGATCACACTTGTACAGACACAGTTCTAGGCTATACACCTGTAAGGTGCTAGCTGCAGAAAAAGGCCTCTATTATGCGTGTGCAATCCTGAATAGATGCCTGCCACTTAACAAAACTTCATGTTCAGTAATGCAAAGCAGTTTGGTTTCCAGATCTGGGCTCTGTTCCACAACTGTGTTGGCAGTTTTAAGCAGGAGTGAATGCTTATCAAAAGTTGGAAAGCTCTCACTTCAAATCTTACTTAAAAAGACAGACTGTTAGCATTGGTCTCTCTAAAATAAGCCCAAAGGTGTCTACCTAGTGAAGCAGCTACAATGTATATAAAGTCATGACTGATCATTAGCAATGCGCACTTGAGAAAAAGTGTTCTCTCTCTGCTCTACTTTAAAAAGCAAGGGAGGGCATGGAGGGTAATGAAAAGAAATGCCAGCCAGATCTCTGAAGGAGGAAACAAACTTTCTACATTCCGATGTCTGAAAGCCTGTGAATGGCAGGAAAGAATATAACATTAGAGGGGAAAAATTGTAACCCAGGTTGTTTTTTGATGGGTGTTGAAATTAGCTAATTTTTTGCCAACAATAAACTATACAATAAATTATGGAGCTAAATTTTTACCAACAAATTGTCCAGTGAAATCAATCTCCTTCTCAAGTATATCTTTCTGGTTTCCATGAAGAGTACTCATCCTCTAATTCGGCTAAGAAGACCCAATTAATTCCCATCACAAGGTTGTGAGAGAACTTGTACCAAAGCCTTCCCCACAACAGTCCCTGAGGCTTCAGGATTAGGGGTTTGTAAATTGCATGAGAGGAAGGCTGCTTCCTTTTCTTTAGCCTGTGTACCAGCCAATGGAATGAGATTCTCATGGTGGCAAATGTGTTTCAGCTTACTGAACATAGATTTTTAGTAACCTTTTGTAATAAGGTCTCTCTGCAGTCACACCATTGTTATTTGGAGACAAAAGAGTAGGAGAAACTCTGTAGGATTTTCTTTCCTCTGACCCTCCTAAAGTTATCTGAGACACACAATGAGTGTGAGACACTAATATCTGTTGATGTTGAGAATGAGTAATGTTGCTTGGTGGCAGAGAACAACATTTGATCATTCTGATGCTTTCTGATGCACCTGAGACTTAGAGAACAGTGTGAATAATAACTGGTCCTGGTTAAAAAAAACCAAACAAACAAACAACAAAACCACCCCTGAATATATTTATCTTCTCAGTCTGATTCTTTTGTTACGGTACCAGATGTAGTAGCAGTGCTTTCTTATGTCAAGAAGCAATAATAGTTATAATCAAAAAGCTATTTTAGGCGAACTCTGAAATAGGTTGGAGTAGTACTAAATGAACATATGTTTCAATTTTTATTGTATTATAGAGCGACTGCTAGACATGGACAATACAGGTTCTCTGGAACTTAGCATCCTTGGCCAAAAAGTTCAAGTTTGCATTTATATATTCATTGGTATTTTTAAGCACCAAAATAAAAGTACTGTCATTTATTGGAGGAAGCCTGTCTTCTGAAATATTAAGTCAGTTATGCGTAAATGTCCAGACATGAACTCAGGTGCCTCTCTTGATGGTCTCCAGCTGTTAACAAATAGAAAACCAAAATGGATCTCTCATTTTTCTGTAGCTTCAGTAGGTGCACACTGTCTTTGTAGTATTTTTATGGGTTTTTCAAATGAAGGAAAAAAATTCTGAAATTACATTGGTAAATTAGATGTATGGGAGGTCTGAAAAAACAACATGCCTATCTATCTAATGGGTCTCTGTCATATCTGTTGTTAGGTAAACACAGAATTTACAAGAAAGGTAAATGAAATTTCATACATTCATGGTTATTGCATCAAGTATGCTAGACTAGATGGAAATTGGATTAAGGGAATTGACAGCCAGTATGCCTGGGTTGAATTTCTTCAGATATATGACAAAACATGTGTTTGCTGTTTGGCAAAATTGTGCAAGATTAATTTCAATTAGATCTTAATTTCTAGGTTTTGAACTTTTCTTTGTGTTATATAATTAAAGTACATGACTCACTTTTCTACCAGTTATCACACTGAGATTTTAAGATTTATTTACCTCAATTTTGTCTTGTACAATGAGATATTGTTATACTAACAGAACTTAGGTTCTATGGCAACTGTTTGCACTTAATAGCTAGAATTATCTATATGTATTCAATACGAAAAAAGCAACTTCTAAATCATAAACTAAACCTATATGGATCTAATAGCCAAAAGTTTGGAGAATTTTTGCACCCTCTGTAAGGCTTGAACTGTATTCTTAAGTGGCAACTTATGTCACTGGTTAAGACAGGATGATGTGATCATAACTTAGTTGGTGTGAAAAGCACTCTTTTTTCGTTTTTCTGATATGATAATTCCTTCCACTCTTTTAATTTAATTAATCATTGCCTTTGATGTGTATATTCATCTATTTATATAATTTACATGAAAAATAGTAAAACTTTCTTAAAAAACAATGAAAAAACTGTCAAATAGCTCTTCAAGGGGAAGTGATTTTTTAGTCAAAGCATCCTCTGCCATTCTAACTCATTTTGTCTGAATTCTGATATTATGTGTAATGGGTGAAAAATAAATAGAATTGAATGCGCTCTCCCAAGAATCTATTGTGTCCTCTTTTCCTCCCTTTTTTTCTTTTTTTATCTGTTAAAAATTCATAAAACATCACTTGAATTGCAACTGATATATTACATGTTTTCACTCTGCATAGAGTTCTGCAGCACCAGAAAACTTAAACTCATCTCAGGTAGCATCATAACTACTTTTGGTGAAGCCTCTGTGACTTAAATAAACACTGGGCAGAAAATCAGGTAAAACATGAGCATAGTTCCTGATGCGTATCCATCTTCATAAATTCTTTGAATATTGCATGGTCACTGTGCTCTAAAGAAAAACAAAATATCCTTCTGATCTTTTCCACATATTTTCCATGAGACCAGCCACTTTTGGCTGGATGATGACAGCCTAAAGCTTGTGAGATATGAGGATAGACCTAAACTGTTCTTAAGGCTTCATCCTGGCTTGTCTCTTCCAGAGTAGGAACCCACTTGTGTTTGTTCATGTTTTATCTTCCAGTCAAAAATGAGTAAGTCTAGAGAAGAGGCTCATGTATGGTCTCAGGTCCATTTTCTTTAAGTACCCTACTGCTACTAAATCCAGTTATTTTGTAAGTACTTTTAAAATTAAAAACTTTCTTCACAGGATTTAAAACTGAAGGACTGACTGGCATTAGCATGAATAGATGATGTCATAATGGCAGCAATACATTTCTGTAATATGCTGGCTCTGAGTTCTGTTAGTTTATCTACTTACTCAAATCCAAATTATCACTTTTTTAATCTTCAATTTTTTTTCTTGTCACTTAGATTTTTACAGAATTGTTGAGGTAGTTCAGAAAAGGATATACATGACCTTTGACCAGACTCAACTTAATACCAAAGTGAGTTTTAACTTACAATGAAAACCGTTGCATTGCCCTTCATTTTTGAATAAGTTTGGTTTTCAAGTCTTCTCTACTGAGGCATAAGGAAGATTTTCCTGCTTCCTGTACTAGAAGGTGTGGCCACATTTACTAAGCCAATGATAAAAATCCAGAAACAAATGGAATTTTTGAACAGCCTAAAGCATTTTGCAGAATTACACAAAACTACTTCTGAAAAATATTTTCTGATATTAGAAATGGAAAACCACCTTAAAGTATCATTTTTATTAGATCCTATGTTATTGTACTAGGATATTATTCTTCATCTTTTCTGTCCATTTTGAATCAACTTGTATTTTCTGCAGAAGATAGGAAATGAAGAAGCTGGGTAAGTCTGCTGCTTTTCAAACTAAGATATGCTGAAGTCTTCATGGTGGCACTGCAGGACAGTTTCCTTATAAATTCTTTGGTAATATAAGTATTGGTTTACCTGTCCTGCTTTTGCATTTTCACAAACAAATGTTTCATAGTAGTTGGCAAACTCTGGTGCATGATCATTTATGTCTAAAATCCGTATGAAGACAGGTATCTGGCTACTTTGTTTAGGATTATCTGAAAAAAAAATACAATACAAAAAGATATGTTTATGAAAATAATCTGATCATTTTAAATAGATATTAGAAATGTTCAATTTTCTTGATTGTGCTAAAACAATCAGAAAATTTCATTTTCTGATGACATACATTACATATACAAAAAAGTCCTATTTATAATTGAAACAAGTTTTTCTATTATTATCTTTTATATATATATATAAATAATATAAAGCATGCCTAAATTGATTTGCATTAAAATGCAGGTCAGAGAGTTCTCATGAAGTTATATTCTATATGTCAGTTCAGCAAATGATTCATTGCAAAAGCTGTTCCACGAGGTTGAGCTGTTAAGAACATCCACCTCAAATCAATAAAGCAGTAAAACAGTGTCAGTCAACAACACCACCACCAAAAACACACACAAACACAAAATCACAAGAAACCCAAAACAACGTTGTCCTTTCTACCCTAACTGTAAAAAATAAAACAATAAAATGATATTTGCAGGATATGATCATCGATCACACTTTACAAACCTCCAAACTCAAGTTATTGCCAGCAAGGATTTTCACACTATGCATATTGAAAATATAGAACATGTTTGACCAAACAATGAAAAACATTTAAGATGAAAAGATAAAAGATAAATCTTTCTGAAAATGGGGATATGATTCATCTCTCCATATTACCCAACTCCCAGACTCTTAAGCACATTGACTCCAAGGGAATCTCTCCAGGAGAATAAAGGAAGGCAGAAAAGTTTTCCACTAAAATCAGCACCTGTTTCCCCCTTTGATGACATGCCTCAGAAAAAAAGCTAGTTAAGAGACATCCATACCTGAAAGTATCTAACAAAATAGTAAAGAATCCAGGTGAAAGATTTAGGCCCAGCGTTTACTTCAGATATGGAGGGCAAAAATTTTCCTTAGTTTTGGCTGCAAACAAGGTCATTTTCTGAGATAAGTTAAATCAGTTGAGGTAAAGCATAATTTGTTCCCATTTACAGAGGTTATTCTGAAAACGTGTTGTATGTCAGGGACTTTTTTTTTTTTTTCCTTCCCCCAAGGATTTTCCCAAAGACTTAGCTTGGGATAGAGCCAGTGCATAACATCTGCACCAAATTATTTGATGTAAATTCTCAGGGAACCAGTTTACTTGTCTAATGTATACTGTACATGATTTTGTTGAGAACAAGAGTTTTCAAATATCTTTTAAAAAATGGGCAAAATGTATCTTAAAATAATTAATCGGACTTTAATATGTGTGCTTAAAGATGTCTTGTCTATCAATAAAATCTGAATAAGGGCAAAACTAATGAAACTAGATAAGCCATAGAAACTGTAGAATTTAATTCTATTAGTTCAAATATTCTTCTGACATAAATTTTATCTTTAACTTACTGATTTCAGTTGCTATTACAGTGATATTGTGCCACGGAGTTTCTTCTCGGTCAAGTGGCTTTGAGAGGAATAAGGATCCATTTCCTGAATAGATGTTGAATATTCTGTCAAGGTCAGTGTGTCGATCTACAGAATATCTGTGAAGATACAGTAAAAGTGAGCATTATAATCTCCTGTTACAGTCTGCAGTTCAGCTCAGAGACACCTCTAAAAGTTTTCTAATTTTAAGTGTGCTTAATCACAAATGTTTTCTTTACAATTAACCTAAGCTTTCCCCTAGCCACCTGCATGCTACAAATACTTAGAAACAATTCTAAGAAACAACTAGCTAGCAGGAGGAAGAGCAAATTATTATGTGGGAGGTTTTTAGATTGATAATTGAAATTACATTTTAGTTCATAAAGTGAATTCTAGAATAATAACTAAAAGTGAACTTTTTTAGATGAGATTTTTTGCAATTAATTGTTTCTTAGACAACTCTGTCACCAAAGGACACATATTGCAGGCACAAGGAAGTATCAATTTATAAAATCTATTTTTGAGGTGTCACAAGGGTCACAAAACTCAACAGAAAATCTTTCAATTAGTTGTTTTTTAAGGTGAAATTAAAAAAAAATCTTAAAGGGTTTCTTGTTTTATGATCTTGTTTTATGATATTTGCTTTTGCTTTGTTCTTACCCAGTAAGGAAAAACTTGTTTTACAGCTGTTTTTTAATCAGCCTAGTAGTTGGCAGTCATTATCAGGTTACATTGATATTTTATACATATTTTACTTTAAAGCATTTTATTTTCTTCCTCCTTTCATACCTCCTACCTCAAAGCATACTACTGCAGGACATAGATGTCTTGTTTAGAAATGCAGAGATCAATTTTCATAATCACTTGCATGGTAAATACACAAATTTAAGTGCTGTGTTTGTCATTGCAGATAATAACAGCAGATTGGTAGCAATTACAGATATTTCACAGCACTGATCTCTTGCTTCTAATTGTTATAACTTTCTTGCAATAATTTCTTATTCAATATACTGTGATCATTAAATAGTTAGGCTATGGAACATGGATGTTATGTACAGAAGTCTGACTGTTATCAAGCATCAGGGAGTAAAGAAATACACCATTTTGAGTGTTTTACATGGTATAAATGAATAATTTTATGAACAGCTTGGTGAAACTACTAGAACATATTGGCAATTAAATGCTGACCTCTCCTTTTTTTATCTGGTGCCTATAGACTGTTCTTCCAAAACATTGTCTGCACCACTCACTGTGCTAATTGTATTTGCCTTCACAAGCTCACATAGATATTTCTCTTGTTTTTCACTTTTCAACAACCCCCATGTGCTTAATTACCCAAACAGCCTCTTAATACCTCACACTTTCATCACGCTCTGTGTATGAAGCTTGACCCACATCTAAAGAATTTTATACTGTGAAATGGCTTACTTTATTGCATTCTTTGCTACATCTGGATCTTGGGCTATGACCTGCCCAATAATGCTTCCCTCCTTGGCATCTTCATCTACTTCTATTAAATACCAGGGTCTGCTGAACACTGGAGGTTCATCAATGTCTTCAACAGAAATTTTGACTAAAGCCGTGTCTTTGAATGGCCCCAGCTGAAGAAAACGAGGATCAGGATGAGTGTTGGTTGCTTCCACTCTTAGGGTATATAACACCTTGTTTTCAAAATCCAGACGCTGAGGAGGAAATAATAATAATAATAAAGAAAATTACATAATTTTACAAAAAAATGTAAGTTTTACAACATCAAGTGAAACATCTTTAGGAGCAAAAGCTCTAAATTTTAACCCATCTTGGGGAAGATGAAGTATATTAGGTCTTATTCTTGGCATTAAAAATATAACAATTCTTATAGGATAGCAAGGGCAGTTATGATCCCTCTGCCTATTAATCAGGTTTTTTCAGGTTCTAGAAAAAACATGGGAGTCTTTGACCTATATAAAAAAAGAAAGGAAGAAACAGGGAAATTTTACTCAGTCCACAACAATGAGTTGTGTAAAGTCTTATTTGTCTCATCTGACTGGTAGTAAAAAGAGCAATTATACCAATTCTTAAATGCTCTCTGTCCTATTTATCTTATTTTACTTTCTTTTACTCGTTACCATCTACCCTTGCCTGGTTGGCACTAGGAGCAATGTAGACTTTTCCCTGGTCTCCATGTTCCCCAGTAAAAAGAAAATCTGTCAAGCTTGATCTTCAATCTACGTGAAATTTACATCATGAATATCCATATATGCATATGTAGGTAGACATTCATACATACATATACATATACATAAACAAGTATATCTGTTTCCAAATTGGTTTATAGATCTGTATTTTATCTATAAGTATTTATCAATTAATGATATTTATTTAATAACACTAGAATCAAAAAGCGTGTTTAGAGTTTAACAGGCTGAATTCTGAACAACAACCAATAAACCTGTCAGACACGGCATTTTGAATTCAATTTCTGTGAATGTCTTTGGAATTTCGCTGACATCATGTGTAACAACTGAAGTATCACCAAGACTGGACTTAAACCAAGACAGATTTTAGGTACTGGAGATGACTGTTGAACAGATTAGAGAGGGAGAGTTTAGCCTTGGACGTGCAAACCCATCAAACTCCAGGCAAGCCTCCCACTCTTGTAAGTCTTACCACCGCAACAGCTGATAAACCCCACTGTGAACTGCACCCCTCCAAGTTTTCAAAGCCATAATTTGAAAGTACTGTGTGTGAGACTCTATATATTGAACAGACAGCAGCCACTGAAATATTGCTTTATGTGAAGTGACATGCCAGTAAATTTCCCTTGAGACTTGAAAATAACAGATACCTGCTGAAGAAAGAGAAGAACGAAACTAATACAACAGCTCCTTGGCAGCCTGACCCCTTGTGAGATTTACCCTCCCTTCCCCTGGAAAAAGAAAAATAACTGTAACACCTGAAGAGCTAAGTACATATAAAAGAGAGGGAGAAAAAATAAACCTTTTTGACAGTTATAATCCCTTCCTGTGTGTCCTTGTCAGTGATGATATCAAACATGTCTGATCCATCCCCATTGGAGATGCTATACTCAATCTCTGCATTTTTTCCCACATCGGGGTCATTGGCTTTAATTCTGCCAAGAGGAGTCCCAGGTGGTGCAGATTCAGGAGAGCTGAACTGGTAGGAGCCTGGAAGAGCAAAACCAAGCATTTATTGTTTTGAGAAACTTTTTTTTTCTGAATAAAAATCATCTTCAATTTCACCTAGATTTTTAAAGTACCTTGAAGTTCCAAACACTGTAAGAAAAATGCTACTAGTCATCACACTGAACTTTAAAACAGGAGTCAGAGTTGATTGACAAACTCTCACAAAAAATTCAAGTTATTCTTCAAAGACATTTAATACTGTGCTTTTTTTCTTTTATTTTCTTTTTCTTCGGTTTTAAGGGACAGAGGTGCTAAACAATAAGGTACAAGTTCTTACCCTGATTATTAACACTATTTTTTTTCCTCTAGAAATGTTTATAGATAAATTTAGAAGTAGGAAAGGATTTTGTTTTGTTCTCTCAATGTACAAGAGTTGTAGAAATCAGTGAGGATTTTGGAAATAGACTAAAATGGAATAGCCTTGTCTTTTAATTATTTCGAAATATATTCAAGTAAATGATCTGTTTGAAGATAATTAATTCAACTGTTATTGGTAATACATACTAAAGAGCCATAGTAAAGAACACTTGGATACATGTTCATGTTAATTGTTATTGCTCTTTTTAGAATCAGAGTCTTCTAGAAAGAAATCTGATTACACAGACACTACTCTTGTTTGTGTGTATGAAAAGTGAATTCATATGTATTTTCTGACAACATCTGTAACAAAAAATCTGATTTTAAAGACATGCTGAACAGAAAAACTATTAATCAGATGGATTTCTTGACCAGTGAGAAGCAGACATTGAAGATGTTTCATCACTTGCAAGACAAAAAAAACCAAAACCAAACCAAACCAAACCAAAAACACCCCAAAAAACAACAACAACAAAAAAACCCCTAAAAAAACCCACACAAACCAAACCTAATGCAGTATTTTCTGTTATTTGTTACCAAGAAAATGTAAAAAAACCCACATCTGATGGTTTCAGATTTTGAACATAATGCCAGAATCTGATGTTTCTTTTGACCTTTTTTCTCATGTAAATTCATATTACTTTACAGAATGAAGTAGTAGCATTGGAGAAATACTTTAAGAATCTGACAAAATTAGCACCTAATAAAATATACAACCCTTATTCAAAGGATCCAATAAGAACACATATAAATTGTGTTGACTAAAGTATGATCAACTTGACTAAAGTATGCTAAAGTATCATCAACTCTTTTTGTTGCAATAACCTTATTTCCTATATTTACTTGTCATTTGTCTTTTAAGACACCCAGAGGATCCTGAATATTCCATTCAATACAAGGAATATATCAGAATTCAGAGTGCAGAATGAGTTCCTGTCCCCAGTTGTAAAGACTAAGTACAAAAGCGAGTTACTGAAAATACCTTATATTTATATAGATGTGTTGCAAAATGGAAGCTAATGCTTGATGCTAAATTGTGACTGCTGTTACAAATTCAAGCTTGTAAGTGAAAACTCAGCTGTAGACTGTTTGACTGCAAGCCACACAGGCTAAAATGCATATTGTTGCCTCAAACCAGTCTACAAATGGGATGAAAGGTAGGATTCCTGGCAGCTAAACCATGAGTTTCAAGCCTTGAACTCTTGACAAATTCAAGGGTTTGGCAGCTGAGCCAGATCTACCATAAGAAGAGATTCAATCATGGTACTTATTACTCCTTACAGATAAATACTTCCCTTCAGCGCTAGTTCATTTGAAAGCATTCGTATTTTTGTGGTGGTGTGTGAATGCCACACATTTTCAATATGTGAGATGAGTATTTGGTTTTAGAGTATAATAGAATTCAAAATGTGTAAGGTTTTCACTACAGTATCCTTTAAATTCCATTTAGGCCTATGTCTTCTAATTTTCTGTGACTACTTTCAGGAAACAAAACAAAACAGAAAATTCTTCTTCTTGATGCAGTCTGAACAACCACTACTTCACAGTGCCATTTTACTTTCTCCAATCCCTCTAAGAAATTAATTTTGGGGTCTTAAATACCTTGATATTAACTGGTGTTGCTTGCAACTGCTTTTCACTCTCTACTTTGGACAACAATTTTACTTATTGTTGCCTCACATAAGACAAAATGGAAGACGAATGTTTTGGTAAAAAGCACATTTTCAGAACAGATGGTTCTGAAAGGTGTGCCCCTCTTCATAACTACCTAAGAAGAAATCAAATCTACCTGATATTTCTCTTTCTTTGATTTCCTAGAAAGTATTAAAAAACACCCTGCTGAGGAGAAAGAAAATGAGAGGGAAGGATGCACAACTGAAATTGCAGCACTGGAAGATCCCACAGCAGGCCTGTAGGCCACGTAATGGGTTTCAGGGATGTTCAAAGTAGAATACTACAGAGAATATTGTATGAGACATCAAATTTTGTCAATTTCTCTAAAAAAGCACCCATCCCAAAGTTTATTGAAGTAGACAGAGAAAAATTCATAGACTTGAGGCTTCAGTTAATTTTGAAAGAAGAGCATCATGAAGAACAGAGGCTAAGGGGACTGGAAACCTTAAATTATTTTGCAGTTCTATACTTTCCTCATTCTTGATTTTAACTTATTTTATTTTATTCAACAGTGAGGCTCATAATGAAATGTGCCACCATAAATTATAGTTTACGCTCCAGAATTCCTATTTGCCAAAATATTATAGTCTGCGTCATGCTATACATGTTTAAAAAGTATCCCCTCATGAAGTCAAACAGGAAGTTTGGTAAAATTGGTGTTTGAATTTACCATGTGAAAATGATTTGCATCAAGTGAACTCTGAATGTGAATTGAAATTATCTTTTCTTTATGAGGGTTGCAGTACTTCCCCTCCCATCTCTTCTTTTAAAGCAATTTGTTATCATAGATAGAGATTAAAACAGTAATTTATAATTCCACAGATCTGTTCTTCCATGATGTCAGAGTTTTCCAATTTTATTTTTTTTTGTTTAAATCTGAGCTAGCTTGAACAGTTTGGACTATTATGAGTGTACTTATTGCCATGGTACTGAAGTGCTTTTCAAGTCCAGGAGAGCATTTTATAAATCAGCTCCCTTTGTTCAGTCCTTAGTGGATCTGTAAAGAGAGCCAGGTCTCTCATCAGTGTGAACAAGCAATTCAAATTTTATTATGTGGACACTTTTCTGGCAGGCACTGAACTGAGGCTGTAAATTTCTCCTATCTGCAGCGCATCAAACAGTTATCAGACACTGACTGTAACAACATGAGATTGGATTTAAACACTAGTTTAGAATAAAAAGATCTGTAGTGTGTTACTCTGAAGCTTTCTGGGTTGTGCAGCTTTCTTTTGCCATTTTGTCTTTCATCTAGAAAGATAATTTCAAAAACCTTATTTTATTGTGTCAAACTGGCCTGGATCATCAAAATCATTCAAGAACTGAACGTAAAGTTTAAATTGCAAGTTTAGATTACAAGTATCTAAACCAAATGCTTAGGCCACCAGCAGAACATATGACCTGATCAACTCCGCCTGTGCAAATCCATTAGATTTTCCATTAGAAAACCTGCAACCTATTTGCTTGCCTCAACACATGGAATTTTTAGTTTCCAGGAACAGATCCTTATGTTTTGTAGTTAAATTCCACTAAAAGTCCCTGCAGTTGGCTTAAATTATTGTTACAGTTTATATTTCTGTAAGCAGAGTAAGAATGAGAAGTTTACCATTCCAACAAATAATCTGATATTAAAAAAAATAGGCAGAGATTCTCATTTCCCTTAATGATGCTTCAAAATAAACAGACACAGCAGTGGGTAAATACTACAAAAACAGTGATAAAAAAAGAAACTTCCAGATAGCCAAAGCAAACTAGCTGATTTTTGAGAGGTTCTTTGGAAAACCGAACTATTGGATGCTCCATACTCTGGGGGAAACGAGGTGGATTGTCATTGACATCAGTCAGTGTGATGTTCACAGTGGTGGTTCCTGATAGTCCTCCCATCTGGCCTCCCATGTCCTTAGCCTGGATCACCACTTGGTATTGCTCTCTGTTTTCTCTGCTCATGTCTGGTAAAGCAGTCTTGATTATGCCTTGAAGGAGTAAAAAAAACGAGAGACAGAGTGGTTAAGGACAAGCACCATCCACTATAATCTCAGAGCTTTTCGATGGATTCATGTGGGATACACTGTACAGATGATAATCCATAGCAATCACAACAAGGTATACTGCAATAAGCCTTTCCATTTATGGATGCCTTAATGTGATTTTAAGAACTAAGACAAAAAAATGTAACAGACACATTATTCATTGTTTTTTTTTTGTTTTGCTAAATCAATCTGATTATTATTTTAATGACAAAAATATCAATATGTTCATTGAATTAATGACATTTTTCAGTTTCTACCCCCAGTTATTATTTACAATTGTGTAATCTCTAGCCCTTGTGGCATTTTGATATTATAGCAGAAGGTTGAATTCTGACATGGATTCTAACAGGATTCATTATTCTGGGCTATAATAGATCATTGATTGTGATGTTTAATGATGTCCACTGTATGTCAGCTGGGGCTACAGGCTTTAAAAGAATTGGACAGGGCTCTAAAATTAGTTTTGAAAAATCATTTTGGGGGTGTCCAATTTGAAGAATCTCATAACTCCAATTTAAATGCCTCAGACACTTTTGAGGCACACAAAAAGAATAAGGCTCTTAGGTGGGTAAACCAAGTGGTGCTGTTCACCACTTTTCATTAAAGTTCCTTTTAGAAAACCAAGCAAAGCTCTTTTTTTTTTTTTT
>VZDJ01007755.1:48218069-48272368 GCA_008694505.1 Cyanoderma ruficeps
TTTTATTTTATTTTATTTTTTTTATTTAGAAGGGTGGTGGCTTTTCAAAGCTGGAGCAGTGAGAGCTGTCTCTTGTGAAGTGGGAAAATTTAATCATAGTTTCCTTTTTCTGTTTGGAGGATTCACACCCCTGCCCTTTCTCTCCCAGAAGGCGGCTCTCATTATAGGCTTGGTTTGACATTACACACAAAAAAAGACAACTCTGGAAAATTTATGCTTCTAGCAAGTGAGTGAAATAAAGAAAAAAAAAAAAAAAACCTTTGCAGCTTAGTGGCTATGACATTTATGTCTGATACAGGATTACCAGGTTCTGATTATCATACCTAGGCTTGTTAATACATGTAACATGAAACAGCAAATTGGATTAAAATAAAAAATAATCCTTCAACCAAAGATGAGAGTCCAGATCTTTCCCTTCCTGTCTGCCTGCCTAAACACCTTCTGCCATCAGTTATTGCCCGTGGGGTACTGGTCCTGTTTCCCTGCTCATGCCTGGTAATGGTGTTCGAGTAGGGGACTGCAGAGAAGAGGAAAAAGGAGAGATACTTAAAAAAAGGAAGAAATCTAAACACTTTTATCCAAGGCAAAATTGTTACGCTCCCTTTTAAAATTGTAACCTTGTCATTAATTATCTTACGCCTTTGCTGTATTTAGAAATAAACACATTGTTTCAAAAGAAAGCCATTATCTGAGCACTCTCAATGGATTAGGTAGGAACTTCAGGGATTCTGGGCAGAGTTGCACTTAAATTCTCAATTAGCAAACCAGAATGATTTTGATAGCATGCAAGAGAAGCTAATGCAACGCCTACTGAGTCTTGAATGCGTCAGGATCAGATATCTGGAAGAGGGGAGTTTCTGGTTGTATCTTTCTGTTCTGAACACTAATTTTGAATCATAGATATCCAAAATTCATGCTTTGCTTTTTAGTTTGTGTTTGTCTCTTATCAAATTTCTTGCAAAACATGGAAAAAGTTTTCAATTAATTCTTTTCAACTTGAAATAACTAATGATACTTTCTTCAGTTCTCATTACTCTTGGAATCATAATACAGCTTCAAAAAACTCCAAAAACTTAGGTTAAAAATTGTCATTGGTCAGGAATTTATTTCAAACTTTTACAAATATTTAATTACCTGTGAGATTATTTTTTTATCTTATAGTATGAAAGCTTCTAGCTTCCATTTATGGTTGTTTTTTTTTTTAAGCAAACAGATAAAATTCCCAGAAACTGGTGTAAAATAGGTCCTTTACAGTATTTTACACTTTTTTTTTTAAGCTTTTGTCCTTTACAGTTAACAGTCATCTTCTGGAAATCTTAGTCATACCAGGTAAAGCAATTTTTCTGTAATAATATTATTTTAACAGAAAAAGTATACTTTTATTTTGATTCTGGTTTTCATTCAATGAAATGGTATCAGCTTTGTTTCAAGTCGTATGTTTGTTCCAGTACTGAAATAGAAGTGAAATGTGTCTCGATCCCTTGCATCCTGTCTTTGTTACTGCAACAAGTGAGACTGGATAAGTTGCTAACCTGTTTCTGGATCCACTGAGAAATATGGCTGTCCCTGGAGGATGCTGTACACCACCTTGGCACTGTTCCCATAGTTGGCATCATCAGCGTCCGTGGCTGTCACCTGAATAACAGATGTACCTAAATGGGTACCAAGCAAAGAATCAGAGGATTTTAGGAAGGCATCTACTTCTTGTAAACTACACACCGTTGTTGCAGTATTGAATTCAGTAAGAAGTCCAACAACATCCACTGGACCATTCCAGAGTTATCCTACCCAAGAGACAGTAAAATAAAATCCTATCTTCCTAGCAATTGGACCTAAAATAATTATCACATAAGATTCACGCTTCAGTTTAACATGATGAATTCACAAAGACTGACATCTTTGAAACCCAACACAGGATTTGAGGATTTGTTTTTTTGGTGATAAAATGGGTTCGAAGATTGTTCGCTTGCAATAACATGACCAAAGCTGAATCTGTTCACTTAAAGTTTGGCTTAATTAATAAATTAATAAATCAATAAATAATTATTAATTTTCTGCTCATACTCATTTTCATACTCATTTTCTGCTTAGTTGACATATTCCAAGTGTCTGAATTCTTACTCAATAAAACATTTTGTCTCATCCTAAACTGATTTTTGAAGTTCTACTTAAAATTAATTGGTTTTGCAAGAAGAAATTATATTTGTGGGGTTTTGGTTTTTTTTCTCTAGGTCAAAGTTTTCTACCTATTTGGCAAATAAAGGACATTAAATTCTACTGGTGTTTTTTCAGCATTCACTTATGTTGTGTGAGAGTAGTTTACCTTTGTCCCATGATCATAAAGAAGACAATATAGGTTATAGGGGATCATGAGTACTGAGTGCTGTGAGTATTATGAGTACTACATTTTGTGCAGTTTATAGATTAGAAGCAAATGAAAGCTTCTTTAAAGTCTTTCTTACAAGATATAAAAGCACAAAAGTGTCCTTCACAAGCTTTTTTTTTTTTTCTTAGCACTTTTCAAGATGTCAGAATGCATTTTGCTCACACAATCTAGAGCTGACAAATGTCTAGATAGATACAGGCAGTCCAATAACTAGAGGTGTAAAGGTGCTTGACTCCTTGCCAGGGGAAGAAGGTTGACTGGGAAGAAGCTATTTACCCTACTTTTGTCCAGGTTGTTTTGGGGTTTTTTTTGAATCTCACTTTCTTTGAAAGAAAAATTTCTAGTAAGCACTGTCCACTTCATTGATATCATTCCCTATTCCTCTTATTCTATACTTTCAGTCTCTCTAGATTGAAGTTCCCCCAGAAAACCTGCAAGCAAATGTCTGTCTTGACTATAAGTGTAGAAGACTCTCATTTGCCTGTGATGACTGGTATTGAAGTGAATCGTTTCTACTGTTGCTATTCAGCATATCCCAGGGATTGGGGAGAGTAGAAATCCAGAGTAATCAAAACAGATTTGTGAGAGTACATTATTATCAGGTAGATCCTGTTAGATGTAATTATTTTTTTTCATAGTACGTAATACAGCTTTACAAATAATAGTTTTACCTACACAACAATTCCCAATATTTCAGGTTATCTGAAGAGCATGTCAAGAGATGATGAATACTTCCTCCTCTGCATCAAACCAGAAGAAAAAAGTTGTAAAAATGTTTTGTCACAAATCATCAGATTCTGAAGAGGATTTTGTCATCAGGTATCTGGATTAATTTTTGCCTGGATAAATAGCTAGAGGTTGTCTATGTGCCAAGCTGAACTGTAAAGATTATCCCAAAGAAGAGAATATTTAAGGACATTTTAATCACTAACAGCGTCCAGAAGAACTGCTCAGCTGGACAAAAAAGCCCAGACAGTTCTTTGAGAATGATAGGGTTCATTAGTCCTATCTGCTTTCAGAAAAGCAAGTAAGCTAAATCACCTGCCTCCTCAAGACAAATAGGGAAAGGAGAGTCAATATTCCTTGCTAGCTTATAAAAACCATGATCAGTAGAATCATATGCTTATACTGTGCGACATGGTAGCATCTAGAAGTTAAGAATCAAGAGTGATTTAGCTGTCCATCCCAAAACACCCAACCCAAAATATCTTAATCAGAAAACATTTTTAGTCTGGCTTCCTGATCTAGGCACTGTCATGGGACTGACACAGACATTTGAGTATGGTTATAGCAACCTAGTGCACATTAATGTTCTTTCTTTCCTTTCCTAATGTATTGTTTTGGTGAAGAGAAAAAAACGCTGATTTTGTCTTGAGGTAGGTTTTCTTTCTTTTTTAAGATGGCTATTACAGGGCTTAGGGCAGTCTTTGGGAGACTTTTGTGTTTGTCTATTGGAATGTCTATCTTTGTTTCCCGAGGCTCAAGAGTCATGTGATTATGGTTGCTGAGGAGAGTACAGAAGATATAACTCCTCAGAAACTTTTCATGTGGTGAAAAGATAGTATTACAAATCTCCTTCTTTCTGTTAAACTAACAGTACAACTGAGAAAAACTATAAACAAGAGTATAGCCTCAAGAAATTCAATGTCAGCAGGAAGTTGACTCTCTTTGTCAATAGTCTGCTGTGTCATAAAGAAGGATTCTCACAAATGATAGACAGTACTCGTGCAAATTTTTCATGAAATAAGAAACTTCTCTTAGCTTTTTTGAGTCCGAAATGACAGTGAAATAAAGGCAATGGAATAAAGGAACTCAATATTAATTATAGAATAAATGGTAAAGGGGTAAAACTTTTTAATCAAAGAAAACTATACCTTATCTTTCCCCCACTTGAATGATAGCCGCAGTACGATTTGTTTATTTATTTATTTATTTATTTATAGTCTAGATTACCTCACAAGCAGCCTCTTACCGTGTTTGTCAGAGGAAATCAGCTTGATTTTAAGTACAAATAGGCTGTCTGGATGAATACATCAGGAGTGAAGGAGGGAAGTACAGTTTGGGAAGAGCTGGGGTGGGGAAGCCATTTTAGTGTTTAACTTTGTTTCTCATTATCCAACTCTATTTTTAACGTGCTATAAATTAAATTAATTTTTCAAGTAAATTCTGTTTTCACCCTCGTGGTAATTGATATGCAATCATTCACTCTTTAACCCATGAGATTTTCCATTTTATTTTCTCTCCCAGTTTTGTTGAAGAGGGGGAGTGAGAGAGCAGTTGGGCAGGCTTCTGGCAGCCGGCCATGATCAAACATATCACAGAGCAAATTGGTGTGAAGGATGACCCAGAAAATGTGAGAATAACTACAGTAGCAGTCTAAGTAGTGATAACATCACTCTTCTGCAAAGCCAAGTCCATTTCAACCTAATCCAACCCAGCAAGTCTAATCCATTTTAGGATGGTAACTAAATCACAGAGTTCTCAAGAGATATGTCTCCTTTTCCTTTTCCTTTTCCTTTTCCTTNGAGTATGGAAACTTAAACACTTTGATAACATACCTGTTGTATGATATATGGGGTCCTAATGTAGGGGCAGCAAAATGCAGAAGATAAATCTCTCAGGTAACCTGTAGTGCTGCTGTGTGTGTTTAAGTGTGCATAAAAAATTGCGTAAGTGCATGTAAAAATGTAGAACCCAAAAAGGAAACCTATTAGTTAGAGCATCACTTTATATCTAGGAAGTGTCAGAATTGAGTGTCACTAACACAGATTACTAGAACTCATGAGGAGTGAGACATAAATTTGAAAAAACCCCCACAACTTTTGAAACGAGAATTCTTTTATGAATTACGTTTAAAATGCTTTCTATTCCTTTGTGCTATTTAGTGTTTGAAAGGGTCCCTTTGGTATAATTAGGTCTCCCAGCATGACACCGGAGTCCATTGCAAAACTGTAGTAAATAGCCTGAGGAGGATTGTTGCAGTGCAAGAGAGGTCTTCCACTGGATAAGACAGGCACATATTTTGCTACATTTTCATGTGAAGTCATGCTGTTCAGCATTCAACTCTTGTTCCTGCTTGGCGCTTTTGGCTGACATGAATTACAACAGCTTCTACCAGTCAGAAGGATATATCTGCATCTACTGGAAAATTTTAGTTTTTCTGATAACTTGTTCTGTAACCTTCATTTTAAAAAGCGTTCTCCGTTTTGAGAGAAGAAAATGAGCAGATTATGTTGTTACTAATGTGTGCTTCAAGATTCTACCATGAATGGTGGAGAAAAAAAAAATCCAGTGATTTAAATATAATTTAGAACTATGTATTTTTGTTTTGTTTTGTTTTGTTTTTACAAAAGGGAAATCTGTAACTTCAAAATGCATTTTGATTCTGACATTTGTTTATAAAATTAATATTTCAGAATGATTCAAACTTCTGATTTTAAGAAAAAATAAAAAGGCTTAGGTTTGGCTGGCCAGTATAAAGTATTCAAAAAGTAGTTTGGAAATAAAACAGTCTGAAAATGCTGAAACAGGATGTTTTTTACATGAGATATTTTCATTTCTTTTTTTTTTTTTTTAAGTCAACTTCTGTCAAAATTGGCAATTATTGAAAAGTTCTGACTTTTACAGAGGAGTTTTGTCAGTATATGTACAGAAAGTCTGTTTCATTTTCAGAAATAGAAGACCAGCTGGGGTAAGTGGAGAGGCAGGAAGGACTTTATCTCCCTAAAGGAGAAGCTTTAATGCTTGCTTCCTGTTTTCAAGCACAATGGCAATCTGCTGTTCATCAAGTTTATTTACAGAGGAAAGATTTTAGAAAGGGGTTACTTTTGCAAGTGAAAAAGATTTGGGTAAGCTCTGGAAAACCTCTGTAGACAAAATTGGGAATTTTGTACGTCTAGAAACATAAAGAAGATGAACAGACACGTAGTTTGCTCAGACATCACTCCAAGGATTATGCAGATGTAATCTGGAGATGCCCCCGCTGAAAACATGAGTGAAATATTAAGTGAACTTCAGAAACTTTGAGAGGTTTTAAACCACTTTTGTCTTTGAAAACAGGCTGTCCTCTCTGGATGGTAGTCTGTGCCTGGGCAATGAACCAGATAATTGAGAAACTAGGAGCTATGTGGCATTACGCAAGCCTAAAAAGTTTAGGGAGACATTGGGCTCACCACCAAGTGTCTCATTACCACATCAACTGGATGATATCACTTCTGACTACTTTGTATGTAAAGGACAGGACTAAATAAGGTTGAGATGCAACTCTTATATTTTGGTTGGGAGAAAAATCTACCTAGAAAGCCGGAAGAATAGTGAACTGTGCGCTCTTTTGTACATGACCATAATTTAGTGGTGCTTTCACTAGACTGGTCTTCTTTTTGTGTAGAAAGGGCCAGAAGGTTGGTGGCATGAAAGATTTTGCAGAACAAAGGAAAAGAATGAGTAAAAGCAGAAAAGGGGTAAGTTTCAACAGGAAAATAGATGCATGATCAAAGGCAGAACAAGAGCAAATTAGCATGACCAAGAAAAAAAAAAAATGGAATCAACTTAGAACAAGTAAGCAACTTGAGGAACTAGACTCAAAAGAGCAATAACATTAAAATGAAAAAGTGAAAAGGACCTTAAAATGTAGTTCATCCATACATATTGAGAAGAAATTACATAAAAAGGCAAAAGAGAAGAGGTAAAGAGATGGCATAAAAGAGGACATGTAATAAATAATTCATAAATTATGTTTTCCAGGTCAAACAATTTTTAATAATCTGTTGCTTAGTTATGAGGTGAAGCTTAATTTCACTTGAAAACCTGTTGTCTTACTTTTGTGGTTCTTGTCTCACAAAATTTTTGATTGAGAAACCAGTTGATATACTAACTACTGTACATGGTTACTGTGTCCTTGTTTTTGATATCCACTGACCTCCCAACCCAGGAATCACAAACTTCGCACCACTGTGGTGTAGCTAGAGTCACTGCAATCCTTGCTTATGTGACTAAAAGTAAAGTGTGAGAGACTTAAGAGAATCATGCTATGCTGCCTACTGTAGCCTTGCTTTCCCTCAGAACTACTTTTCCCTCTCCATTTCAGTACGTATCAGTAAAAAACAGTCATTTCAGAAATACAAGCTGCTATTTTTGCACACCTGTACTTCAGAAAAGGTACTTTATATTTTGTAAACAAAATGAGGAAAGAATGCTCATAATTTCTTGTGTGTGTTGCATTTTTTGGATGGTTTGAGGTTTTGTTAACTGCATCCTTTCCTATGACAAAAGGAAACCCCATTTGAGATTGTGTCATGAGAATTTTCGAGAGAAGGAACCAAGCGCTAATGACTGTCTCACCACACAGAGAGACGTAATGTGGCTAAACTGCTCTGTCTATAATCTGCCTGCATTTGACACTGAATACAATACCTGCACCATTGTAACATAATGTGAGAAACTGAACTAGGAAATAATGGCTGAAGCCGAACAAAGCCTCCAGCCCTCACCCTCCCGCTGTTTGATACCTTCATACAGTAACTTTAGTTTTCCTTTGGCAGTAATTGCAACTGTGAAGTGCATCAGACGCCCAGCATGAGAATTTGAAAAGCATTATAGATGCAATAACAAGTGGGAAACAGTAAAAAGAATGAGGAATAATTTGAAGGATCGGTGAGTGAACAACTCTGCAAGTTTATTCTTCTGTGAACCTCCTTTTTCCCCTTCTCACCATAAAGTTACTTTTGAAACAGTAACACTGGTGCAATCAAATGGCAGAGAAGAAACACAGGAAAAAGTAGTCAGATTCTTTCAACTGTTAACATAGATTGGCTTTCACATTCAATTTTCTAATAACTAAAGAGGTACAGTATATAATGATTTGCCATCCTTAATAAATGAGCTGCAGCTTAAAAGTCTTGATTTTGTTCAATATGTTTTACATTTTTACAATTTGTTTATAAGGCAGAACAAGTGTCTACAGTCTGTTTAAAAATACACTAAATTCCAAATAAAATACTTAATCACAGAATTATCCTCAAATTTTCAATTCAAAATAACGGTGAAATTCACTGGTAGTATGTTTCTGGGTCTGAACCTGCTGTATGTACAGAGGGTTGATCCAACTAGAAGTAGTTGCTAATGAAATTGACATGTGGAAGAAGCCACAAATAATGTTGTAATATGGCTATAAATTACTCTGGCTACTCCTAATTTGCTCACAGGGGATGTGGAAATAAGCCACCTGTATGAACTGGCAGCTGCCCTCCATGACAACTCAATCACAACTACTCTACCACTTGTTTCCTTTCTACAGATGAGAGCAGCAATTTTCACCCTATGTCCCATCCTAATTTCTGGAATACACCAAAAGAGAGAAACAATGTTCAGCTGCTTTTATGATTAAGCATAGGAGGAGTTTATCCTGTTGATCCTATTAGGAGAAGCAGTAGTCCATAAAGTCTGCAACATGCTTATCTCTTGGTTAAAAATCCCTGCTTCTAGCCAACAGTTTCAAAGAAGGCTTTAGTTTTATTTAAAGTTGTTTTGTTTTTTTTTAATTTATAGAATAATGACTTAGTCACAAAAATGTGGCATTTCTTCATTACTCTTGGCTTCTTTCATTCATGTACTACAGCTTTAAGATGTTTTCTGCTTTGCCGTTTTCTCTAAAGCAGTTGTGGCCCTCCAAACAACTTCTGAAATTCTCACTTAAAAGAAAAAAAAAGCAAGCCTAAAAGAAATAGTTTTCAAAGTTTCAGTTCTGATGTACATGTCTGCATTGTTGTGTACTTTGCAATGCAACACCAAAAGTTATGTTTTTGAGAAGGAACAAGTTAACTTTCTTCACTTATTTTTCATTTGCTCTTTTTTTTTTTGAGTGCAGCTTATGTATCCTTTATGATTTTTTGAATTTCTATCTATGAATGTGAACTAGAATCTTACTGTCATTTTCACCTTCAAAATTAGTGTAGGATACAAATTAATGGAAACCTTTACACAGTTTGTACTTTTGCCAGCTCTGCAAACAGGTACTTTTTAAAGCCACATGGGAATCTCCATGATGGCCAGGAGAAGGTACATAATTTTTATGATGAGAGGCTGGATTCATCTTTATGTTACTTGGGATCATTTTTGCCATCTGTTGGAACTCTTTTTGGGTAGTGATAAAGTTTTTCTCTTTAAACATTAATACAGCTGTGGGAAACAGCAATTTCCGTAAAAATTTAGTTAACAAAGTTATTATGGCAGCCCCAAATTTACATTAGTTTATAATATGTGATTCATAAAAATCTCTTGCTTCTGCCATGTTTAGATACTCAGAATGTTGTCTGTTAAAATAACAATAAAGACCTATAATTTTGAGAAGTGGAGTCTAAGACTAAGCAAATTAATAAAATTCCAGGATTATCTCAATTATTTGCTTTTTAAAGTTACATTTATTAGAGTACCATTTTCACACAAAAACAGAACACTTCTAGAGTGTACATGTGTATATATAAATAAATACAAATATAAATATATATATGTGTGTGGGTGTATTGGTGTAGGTACATGTCTTAAATATTAAGTAGGGTCAATAAAGAGACTTTTCTATTGTTTTTTTTCTAGACATTTCATTTCTCTTCAAAAGTGTCAAATACCTTAAGTATAATGTGTCAAATTACTCAAAGGCAAAAGTGTTCTGCTAAAGACTGTTGAATTTTTACTACGTCCGCAAATTGATTGGAAGTTCATTGGCTATTTAGTGCAAGACTCCACTCACAGTAAATTATCATGGGGACAACCTCGTTTGGACAGATCTCACAGGTGGGCCTGTTCCTAGTTGAAAAAAATTAAAGGTGTTGACTGCAAATTATTTGCTTGGGAAATACCTTTAAAAATGCCTGAGCCAATTTGAAAATGCTTAGACACTGTGGTGATTAAGACTCAGTGAAAATTAATTTGACACATGCATTTAAATGGTTTGCTTATTTTCCTCAGGTAGGCACACCTTCCAGATAGCCAAGGTGTCTTTTCAAATTGTAGCCATGAAGTCAGCAAGTATCAGTCTTCTGGACCATGAAATATAGGATTATTTTTTAACCTTCCTCTCCCTTAAACCACCTCTCTCAACTAAAGAGGTGGCTACCCTTTAGGTGTGCAGTAAATTTTTTTTCACAACTGTCACATATGTTGGCTTTATGAGGAAATAAACTTTCAATTTCTTTTATGGTGTACATAGCCTTATATATCTCAGGCTATTTATCATTTGTCTTGGAGCAGAATGAAGTAACTGTTATTGAGATGGCTTTCTGGCAGGAAGCTTTGATGAGAATTTGAGGTTTATTGGCAGTTAAATGCAAGATATTCACAGACGTACAGGGGACATTAAGTTAGACTGTATTGTTCTGGCTTGTTGGGGGGGTTGCTTGTTTTTAATCTCCAATTAGGTGTGAGCAATGTATTTTGAATATGAAGATATGAACAACTTTCATAAGGAATAAAACTGATACTTGTACAGATCTTAATCATGCTTGATCTTCATTTTACAGTGTCACACACTTATGAGGTTGTAGGAAAAAGCTATCCTGGAAAGTGTTCTGAGGCATCTGGTAAGATAGTACAAAATTAAGTAAATGTGAATATCAGGACTGCTGTCATTGTGGAAACTTGCTGATGTACATTTAGCAAGATATTCAGAAAAATACACGAGAAATGCTGTAACCTATTTGTTCTCATGCTCACTAAATAATGAGTAATAACAGGAATAATATCAAGCACTTTTCAAATAAGCAGAACTCAGGCAAGAGAGTCCATGATAAGACTTTTCTTATCTTCATTTTCCTTACTCTATGAAGGCTGTGTATGGTACAGAAAATTTCCAAAATGACTATCTGATTGGCAAGAAGGAAAAATGCTATTTTATAACAGAATTTAAGCTGAAGTATTAATTGAATTGAGAAAAGCACATGTAGCTGCCATTCCTAGAATTCATCTTCTGTGTTGCTAAAAACATGCAATCATCATACCAATTTTAGTGATTTAATTGAAAAAATATCATATTTATGTAACATAAAAACATATGCATTTAATGCATGTATATATATATGCATATATAGGCACATTTTAAGTGAATTTTTTTCTTATTTAATAGTACTATATCCATTATGGACAGATATAGTATCATATATATTAAGGTGAATAGTAGACTTCTTGGGGGCAAGTAATGTTCTTTTCCTGTGTTTTCTACTCTTAGGCTGTTGGAATTCTTCAGCTAAATAATTTTTAATTGAAGTGGTACTAAGAATTCAGATTTACATGAGATAAATCTTTAACTTGCCAGTAACCCTACTAAACTTGAGGATCAGGTGGAGTGAGATAGCTCACAAAAAGAAGTATACAGAATAAATTAAGGATTTGGAACCTAGACCTTTATTTTGGGAGAGATTGATTTGTTTGATGAGACTGCTATCTCTTCTGAAGATTGAAAATTATGTCAAAGCATCTTCATGTGCGTTCTCTCTGTGTGATGATTAGTTGATCCATATTATATTGGAAAAAAAGTGTTTTATCTTGAACCCAAATATGATCTGTTGTATTTTATTTATATATTTTAGAGATTTTTAGAAATTATGCAGAAATCTGGTAGGGAAAAACAAACAAATCAATCCAAACCAACAGAAACAACCCTGTCTTTGTGTTCTAGTTTCAAAATAGATGCATTGAGATGGTAGCATGATTAAAAAAACCTAACACCTTAACTTTACAGACAGCTGCATAATATTAGCAACTAAGGTGTATACTCAGGCATTCAGAAAGCTGTCTTTTTTTAATAAAAACTGAAAATACTCTGCATTCAGTAGATTAGGTTAGTAAGCATCCCAGATGGGCTTTAATTTAACACATAATAATAATTTTAAAAGTTTATTCTTCTCAATGTAATTTGAAAAATCTCTTTTATGGCTACATATAAAAATAAATCTCAAACAGATTTACCTTTTATCTAGTTAATTGCAATGCTTGACTTAGATCTGTGTAACCAGCCTTCCCAGCCAACTACAGAACCACCACTTGAGAAATCCCATTCTCAAAAATCATTTAAATGGAGAGAACCTTTTTTTCCAGACACCTAAAAGTGCACAAGGAACATAATTACATGGTTTCAGAAAAGAACTCTGTGTTAGCTTGATATAAACAGTGACACTAATGTTAGCACTTCCAATGCATAATCTGTCCTTAGACAATCTCTCCTCTCCAACACTAAGCTGTTTAATTTAATGTCTGCCATATTTTAGTTGTAATGAAGGCTATAACACACATATGCCTCTGTTTGACATGTTCCTTCTGAAAAAAGACACAGGCGTTCCTAATATTAGTACTGTTAATTAGTGCCAGCTATTCCAGTCCTTAGCAGTTCAATTGCTGCAGGCTTCAATATGGTCCCATAAACGTGAGAAGGGTCTCACTGCAAGTCTTATTCTGTAACATGTCTGAGAAGAAGGAAAGTTATTTGGTGGTTGGTAGCTTCAAAGGCTCATAAGGGAATAAATTAGGTGCCTATAAACTGGCATGGTGCATAGGAATTCTATTTACTGTGGCCCTGAAAACAGGTTGCTCATGGTTGTGAATAGCAACATGTTTATAGCAAAGGATGTATAGAAGTGTGTATGTTCATATGAGTTTTACGCACTGGCTGAAGCAACGTGCTGTTTCAGAATGTAAGTGATATTTTTGGTTTTCAGACGTAAAGCCATGAAAGATGAAAAGATTGAACATCTGGTCAGAGGGACAGCATCTCTAATCACTCAGACCATATCTCATTGTATTGCCCTGCAGTGTAAGCAAAAGTGCTGATGTAAAAAATCAGGGAGCATTATGCTTCTGTTCACAGATTGTGGTGTTATAGCTGAAAATCTAATGAAATAAAAGGAAAATGAATGCATCAAAAATATTTAGTGTAGGTACGTGACAGGAATTTTAATACTAGTTTGAAGCTCTAATTTAGAGATGTGCAGATCTCTGTTTTGGGGGAGGAAGGTGTTTAGTGTTTTGGGGGTTTTTTGTCTTTTTTTTTTAATCTTTTTTTGTTTTCAATGTACACAGATAATGGTAAATAATAAATTTGTTGCAAGAATGTAGCCAGGCAAACAGTTTTGCAATGAGCCATTTCAAAGAGATAGAAAGGGGAGGCACATTTAACACAACCTAGGTCTGAACATTTCATTTGGCAAGATGATTGTCATTCCAAGGCTATCATTCCAATGTCCATTGCTGCAGTAGCTGAACTTATGTATCTATGAGTTATCCATCTGTGTATCTATGGAGTAGAGCTGTTCTAGGCTTCTATGAAGTAGTAGTAAATTGAGTTTAAATGAGTTTGTAGTCATCTTAAAACTGCATCTCCAAAATTTAGACCAATTGGTTGACAAATCTTAAGTCCCATATACAAGTCACCCATCCTATTACTCATTGCTGCATTTGGACATCTGGCACTTTATTTCTTCCTATGAAAAGTATTTTAGATGAGAACTCTGTGAAAGGTCAGCAAGTGGAGGTCTAAGGGAGCTTAAATGAGGTCACAGACTGACAATGCATTGACAGTGACTCAGTTCTCACAGGACAGAAACAAAAAAACATTGTTTATACCTTCCTATGTTAGCAGCAAACACTAGTTACTTTTATTTGCTGACAGCACTTCTTGAAAACCCCAATTTCTTGTAGCACCAAGAGTCAGCTGTACTCATAGCAGGTGACTAAATGGTTCTGGTTTTCCCTTTGTGCTGCCTCTGACTTGTGGTATCTTAATAAAAAAACAAACATGTCTCCATCTCAAAAGAAAAGAAAAAAAAATAAGAAAGAAAGTGGGGAATCCTGTTTAAGTTAGAAGGATTTTGTAGCTGAAGAAAAATGGATATGTCAAGTGATTCTTTAGCTACGGTTAGACACTGCTGGATGAAATGGTCTCACCTTCTTTTACCTGCTATATTTTGCATATTCCTTCCACTTTCCTATCACTAGCTCTGGCATCTAACCTCATGTGATCTGAATCAGGGAACAGAAGTAGCAGAAAGGGAATACTGACCTTGAACAATCCATCTCTAAGATGATTTAGCTCCTTAAACCTTCTTCTTCTGGGTTAAGAAGACTGTTGGAAAAACATAAGAGAGCACACCCAGGAGGGAACAGAGAGACCAAAAGGAGAAAAAGAGTGCTACTCCTTTTTCTATAGCTTGAGATCTTATCTGCAATGTTAAAATGTTCTATTAACTTTAAATTTGCTAATTATTTGAATTCTTCACAAAGATGTTACAGATATTTTCTATCTGGGCTTCTGCAAAACCTTTGACATGGTCACCCACAACATTCTTTCTCTAAATTGGAGAGAGAGGGATTTGATAGGTGGACTGTTAGATGCATAATGAATTGTTTGGACAGTCATATCCAGCGTGTAGTGGTCAATGCCTCAGTGTTCCAATGGACATCAGTGAAAATCGGTGTCCCTCTGGAATGTGTACTGGGACCAGTGTCATTTAACATGGTAATTAATGACATAGACAAGGGGATCAAATGTAGCCTCAGTAAACTTGTTGACCCCAAGCAAGTAATGCGATTGACACATCTGAAGGACAGGATGCCATCCAGAGGATTCTGGACAGGTTTGAGAACTGGCCCATGAGAATCTCATGAGGATTAACAAGACTAAGTGCAAGGCGCTGCACCAGGATTGGAGCAATGCCCACATCAACAGAGGCCGAGGCACGAACAGATTGAGAGGAGCCCAGAAGGATTAGAGGGTGCTGGCGGATGAGAGACCAGACGTGACCCAGCCATGTGCACTCACAGAGAGCCCATAAAACCAAATATGTTCTGGTCTGCATCAGAAGCATCTTAGCCAGCAGGGTGATACACCTTCTGGAATGATGCATCCAGCTCTGGGGTCCCCAGAACAGGAACAACATGGACCTGTTGGAGCAAGTCCAGAGCAGGCTATGAAGAAGATTAGAGGGATGGACCACATCTCCTGTGCAGAAGGACTGAGAGAATTGGAATTGTTCAGCCTGGAGAAGAGAAGGCTCCAGGGTTGATTGCAGCGTTACAGTACCTGGAGCAACCCAATAAGAAAGAGGGAGAGAGACTGTTCACAAGGGCCTGTAGTGACAAGACAAGGGTGAACCATTTTAAACTGAAAAAGGGTTGGTTTAGATTACATATTAGGAAGAAATTCTTTAGTTTTAGAGTGGTGAGGAACTGAAACAGGATGCCCAGAGAAGGTATCCCGTTCTTGGGAGCATTCAAGGCTGAGTTAGATGGAGATCTGAGCAACCTTGTCTAGTGGAAAGTGTCGCTGCCCACGGCAGGGACCTAGATATCTTTAAGGTCCCTCCCAACCCAAACTGTTCTATTATTCCATTATATACACAATGCATACATATTAGTTTTAGATGTGATTGCTTATATTTTAGGTTTGTTTTTTCATCAGTCTGTAACAATGACTAATAGTAGTTTTAAATTAATCTTTAAATTTTACAGAAATTTTGCACATTGATTGTGGAATGAACACCATGCAGGAAGATCCTAATACTTCTTTAACATCCAGCTTGAAGTCAGCAGAGCTGTACAAACTCAAAATAACCTGCTTATAGTACCAGAGCTGTAGTAAGTGCCTTGCAGATGTCCTTTATGCTAGGAAAATGCAGTCCATATTATAGACATAGATAAATGTGTAGAGAAATCATAGAATAATTTAAGGTTAAAATAATCATGATCTAAAAATGATCCTTTTGGTGTTCTACTGGTTTTCTTTTGAACACTAGAAATATGAAGTTTTAAAGCATCTATTCATCCTGCTGTTCTATAGTTCTGCGTCATGCCAAATGCAAAAATTCTTATAAATACTTCTATACACTTTCCTAATAAAAATACTATACACGTCCTTAACAGACTTCATGCCCAAAAGTGAAAGAAAAAACCCAAATACTCCAAAATTCTTTGAAAATATCCTTGAAAGATTTATGATTTTGGCTACTTGATGAAAAGAGGGTTTCGACTTTTTTGCCTTGATGGCTTAAGAAAATGTTACTAGACATTGAACTCTTATTTAATGCATTTTTATTTTATTCATTACAAAGACTTGCATGAAAATAAGAAAGAATTTAAATTAGCATAAAAGTTCTGCATTTAAAAAGTATTCTGGCATTTACAAAGGTTTTGAAATTCTTTAGTTATAGTGGCAAATGCAAAAAGAAATATTGAGAGTATTCTAGTTACAGAATTTCTGCCATCATGCTTAGTTTGACTAAAAGGAATTCTAATTCTATCTTGTAAAATATGAACTTGTGGATAAAATATTTATTTGAAATATATCTTTCTCTTAAAGCTTACTCAATAATTCATTTTAAAATAGAGTGCACGTTAACAATTAGAATTCTGAAGTTTTGCAAGTTAGCAAACTAGGTTTTTTAAGCTTGTGTCAAAGTCAAGACAGTCATTCATAGCTTCTTTTTATAAATATCTGAAACCAGGGAAAATATGCAAAAGAGAAAATATAAATATTTCCTGCTGAAACATGAAAGATGAGAGCTGCCTCCCTTTAGTTGTTTATACACATCTGTAGATTAATGGGTAGTGACATAAGCAAATTCAAAAATAGAAAATGTGATGGTTACTGCATTTGGTTCTTTTTATTTTTTTCCCCACCATGAGACCTACTTGTTCTTGTAAGAATTTCCTATACAAAATAACAAACTGTTCTTGAGAAATCCACTTGGGATTATGTGATGCTGAAAACATGGTGTAACTAAAAATAGTATCAGAATAGAGTGCAGTCTTACTTAAGTGAAGTAGTAGTCATGATGATTATAGATTCCCAAGAAATACTATAGAAATATTGAACAATGATGATGGAACGTCTAAGAGAATCATTGTATAATTGGTGTTTCAGGATATACTACTGCACTCAAAGACAACAGCACAGTAATAAGAATGGCAATGTTAATGCATATTACCCAGTGTGTTATACTGCAATCTCATCTAGCTTTTTATTTGTGTGTGCCTTTTACATATATACTTTATTTATGTCCTTTATTTAGAATAGCTGTTCAATACAAAGCATGTTCAGTCTTGCTATTATCCTCTACACCTCAATTAAAAATGGCCGTGTTTATATTTTGTATATAACATTCTTCTATCAAACCCTAGTGATCAGCTAAAGAAAAATTCTTTTATTTTGATTAGCTTCATTAAAAGTGATATAATGTAAAAATTGTGTGTTCTAAATTTAACTATTTAAAATATACCCATCTATATTTAGATGAATCCTGTCGTGTAGAAATCCTGAAATGTGTTAGGTGTCATTGGTTAGGTCTATAGATTTAGAAAGTAGCAGTTTGAGGAAATAACTGATAAACTAAATTAGGCGTTGTCCCTTTTCCTAATAGAATCAATGCAAAGATTAAAAAATTTGTTGTGAAATACTCATCAGCTGCATGCTGAAGAAGCTTAATGAGACAAAACTGGTAAGCTTTACTCATTAAAATTAGCAAAGGAGGTACAGAGGGATGTAATAATATTGACCTGGGTGCCAAAAAAGATAAACTATTTAGGGCATCTCATTGTTAACTTCCCTTTTCAAAAAGTTCTTTATAACTTTATTTATAGCCTGAGAAAAGGGGTTTACTCAGTGAGATGACGTATTAGCTTTGATTTGATTTTATTTAGGAATTTTTTTAGGAATGTTTTACTTGGAAAAATACTTGGACTGATCTTATACTCATGTAAGCCTTGAAGATGAAATACTAGATTTTAAGTGTGATTAAGGATGCACTTTTCATTCTACTTCAAGAGAAAATTAAAAAAAAAAAAACATGATGCAAAATATTTATTTAATTTCTCTGAGGTTTTGGGGGGTTTGGATAAGCAGTTCAGACTAGGTCATGCCTGAAATCTGCTATTTCTTCATTGAGACCAAGAATGTACCTTAGAACTTTGGCATTCTGTCAGTTTAAAATGTTGAATATCTTTTGCAAATTTGCTTCTTTTATTATGTTTTGATTAACCTTTATGGGTCTCTCTAGCCTCTTTTTCTTATTTTTTCAAATTATATTTTATTTAATCAATTTACTATATCTGACATGATTGACAGGATTCTTCTAATCAACTGTAGTATTGTTCAAAAAATATAGCTACAGCAGTTATACTTTAGCACTTTAGTACAGCGGGTGATTTTAATGAGAAATTCCATGTTATTGAGTTTTAGACTGTTCTAAACTAACTTTGCCATCCAACTTTTTAAGTCAATATCAGTTTAACATGATAATTTCCATAAAATTTATCTGAAATGACTCTGCAGTCGGCTCACTTCAGTGGTTTTGATTACTCCCAGTACTAACTTTGCTACACAGGATTTTAGGTTTACCCATAACACTGCTGGATTGGATCCTATTTAGGCATAGCAGGGCCAATTTGTATATAACTTGATGGCTGCACAAACAAGTGCATAAATAAACACTCATATGTCCCCCAGGCTTGGATAGGCTGTGCTGAAAATCCATGTTATGCTTTCACTCTTCTTACTATCAAACTAGTTAAACATGACGGAGGTTTGCTTATTGGTACTGAAAATCACATATTCTGTCAGAGGTGTTGACTTACCATTTTCCCTTGTGTGCTCTAGACATAGATATTCCAAGAAGCAGTCAGTAACAGTAAGAAGTACATAGTATGATTGCAATTTGAATAACAGATATACACACAGCTGGAAACATTGTTAGAGATGATTCCTCTTCAATTTCTCAATCTTAGTGACATTTTACGGGACTTTCATAAATACCTGCTGTCATATTTGTTGGACTTGGCAAACATAATAAATATAATAGTTAAGGAAAAAAATGTGATTTGAGACAAAAAATTGGGAAGAGATAAAAAATTGAAATAAACTGGGATATTGCTACAGATTTTTGACCTGCTTATTGTGAGTATATCTACTTCTTACAGTGCGTCTAGTGTTACCACATAATAATTTCCAGCCACAAAACTACTTTGATAGGATATGCAAGAATCTCTATATACAGTCTAAAAAATATCCCTCATAATTTTGTGTGTTTATGTAGGTAATGCAGGAATTTGACTTTTTAATTTCAGTTAGCCTTAATAAAGATGATCACTCTCTTCCACAGATTCTTGATTTTAATATATTATTTTTATTTTCATTCATTTGTTGTAGAGAAAATACAGGATTAAAAGGCACCTCGTTTTTTGTGGGTTTGTTTTTTTTGTAGAAAGAAAGAAAGAAAGAAAGAAAGAAAAGAAAGAAAGAAAAGAAAGAAAAGAAAGAAAAGAAAGAAAAGAAGAAAGAGATGGTGTCTATTAGAGAGCATCCAAATGAGGGCAACAAACATGGAGAAGGGCCTTGAGGGAAGGCTGCCTGAGGAACCGCTGAAGCCACTTGTTCTGTTCGTCCTGGAGAAGAGGAGATTGAGGGGAGATCCTATTGCCATTGCAACTTCCTTGTGAGAGGAAGAAGAGGAGAGGGGCAGTCACTGATCTCTTCTCTGTGGTGACCAGTGACAGGACCCAAGGGAATAGCCTGGAGTTGTGTTGGGGGAGGTTTAAATTGGATAGTAGAAAAGATTCTTCACTCAGAGGGTGTTGGGGCACTGGAATAGGCCCCCCAGGGAAGTAGTCCCAACACCAACCCTGAAAGAGTTCAAGGAGTGTTTGGACAATGCTCTCAGGCACAAGGTGCTCTTGGGGTGTTCTGCTCAGGGTCAGGAGCTGGACTTCAATCATGCTTGAGATTGTCTCCCAGTTCAGTATAGTCTATGATTCTGTTGTTCTATGAATTGTTTTACAGAGCACTCTATCCTCAAATTACACTTTAAATTCTACTAGACAGAACCAACTAACAGTTTTTGGCCTACTGCTTTAACAACATTAACTTTTGGGCTTCTATTTTAGTTGGGGTTTTTTCCAGCTAGGGCATCCAATTCCTTATCTGGAGGAACGGTACAAAAGGACTCTAAGCAGAAATATATATATATATATATGTGTGTAATTTTATTTATATCTCTATGTACATCCTGAGCCTTGAATTAGCATTCTTATGACCAACTTCAAAAATATAGAATATCTGTTTCTAGAATGGACTGGTCTGGATTTGGGTTATTGTTCTATAACACTTAAAAAGAATTACAAAACTTCTTTTATTCATTCAAATTCATATACCAAAAAATACCCATTCAAGTGTTTTTTATATTCCTAAATGCCAAGTAAATGTCAACTAAACAGTGGAAAGAGTTACTGAGATCTTTTCTTTTTTCTTCATATTAGAAGCCAAAGGACATTTTGTACTGTTTATATCCTTTTTCTCAGGGAAAAGTAGACAAACACTTCTTCAAAGTAAAACTCACATTTACTTGTGTCTTTTATGGACACTTCCCAGCTTAAAGTACATTATGGTACTTATGCTGTCATCCTCCTCATCAAATACAAACACTTCATAGACTTAGTATTTCTTAGGCAGTGCCAAAGCACTGGATCATATTCACTTCTCTTTTATTCATGCCTCTCCATTGACTCTAATAACGCTGGATTAAGTGATAATGTTAAACATGGACATCATATTTTTTCCTATCCATTCTCATAGAGTTCCTTCCTTACAAATATATTTCAAATTAAATATGACAGGTGCACTGCCAATATTTTTCTTTCAGTGATTATCAGCAAAGTAAATTCTGAATGAAAAAGATTTCTCTATTTTTAATATATCTTGAAAAGAAACATGCTTGGGCTCCTCACATTACACATAGTAGTGTATTTGTTCCTTTCTCATGGTTACAAAATATTATTTTATCATTATAAAATATTTTATAATATACTTATAAGTATATTATAAAAATATTTTATTTTATAAAATAAGTAAATCTGATATTTATACTCTCACGTTTACAAAATAAATTCTTATTCTGTTATACTTCTTCTACTGCTCTCAGAGATATTAGCTTCTGGGAATTACTATGTGAAGATGCATATTAGTCACAAGATTCCATGTGTATTTTATTGTCTCTCTTAACAATGCCATCATCCAGAGCTGACTTCACAAATCATTACAATAAATCATGAGAAGTAAATAACACTTGAGTAATTTTCTGTTAGTTGTTTCCCATAGCCTATGGATTTTATGCTTACTTAGGAGAGAAACTGTCCCTGCTATAAAAAAGTGGAGCACTTAGGTAGTGATAACTTCTGATGAATGTGTGCTGGTGAATATTATCTTTCACTTTATATATTTGAACAAAACTCAGAGAATTATTTTCCTGTTGTGCTGTATTTATCACATCTACAGTAACTCCACATTTTTACTTTTCATTGCAGCAGTTATAAACAGGTGTAAGTTTTTACCCATAAAGGTAAATATTTTATAAATAAAAATAGTTAATTATTTAGTGATAGTGTTCATATATTTGGATGAAAAAAAAATCACAATTGAATAAATAAGTCCATATTAAAACAAACAACCCACCAAGAAGAACTATCAATAGTGGTAACAGAAAGAAAAAAAGAAAAGAACTGCAAAAACATATTTTGCAGCGTTTACATACTTACATGTTTAAAGTTGTTTCTGTCTAAAGGTACAAAAAGTTTTGGTAAATTAGACCTTAAAATACAAAGACAATACTCTTTATGGAAGTGATAGCGTCAGCTGCGACAAAACTATGTAGTATCTGATGAGACAGCCATACATGTTGCATTTCTTCATGGTTCTGGTGGGCTTGAAAGAGTGAAGAGTAGATTACAGCATGGAAAAAGGATTAAAAAGTGGATAAAGATGAAACAAATTAATAAAAGCAGAAAGCAATTATTTATGGTACATTGCTGGCAACAGAAAATGTTCCATGAATATTCAGAGCAGCTAGTAGCAAGTGCCTCAGATAATAAATTACTTATAAGTTCCCAATCAGCTCAATCAGCTTTTTGTATTTTACATAAGGAGTTTTTACCTACCAACTCCAGACATCTCCGGAATACTGGCGGTGTACATGTCCTTGGTGAATTTTGGTTCATTGTCATTGATATCGTGGATTTTAATGATAAATTCAGACTCTGGCTCCACTTGTCTTCCAGTTTTTCTGTCTATAGCCTTGGCACGTAGCACATACAGGGACTTTTCTTCTCTGTCCAATTTCTTTGCAGCATGAATATCTCCTGTGTTTTCATCTATAATGAACAGACTGCCAGCCCCATCTCCTGTTAATATGTATTTTAAATTTCCATCTCCTTTATCTTGGTCAGTGTGTAGCTTCAGAGAGGTAGAAAAGAAGAATTTTGTAAATATATATATTGTTATTAAAGACCAAGTAATTCAGCATATATGAATAAGTCTGTACAATCTTGACCATAATTGGGGTCAGTAGTGGTTATCTTCTGTCAGTCTGTTGGAAAAATTGAAAATTTTAGACTCAGTCATACACCAAAAATAGCTGCAAACAAACTCATAAGGACAGAGGAGGATGTAGAGGATATTGAAACAGTATTTAAAATAACAAATTTATAACAAAAAATTGCATTTCTTTGAACAGTCTGACCAGAAACAACCAGTATTTTCCTTTTGGAAGATGACAAGGACTGTAAAACTCCCAAATTTCTATTTGTAAAATAACTCTTGCCTTGTATTTACTGGTTGTTGATAACACAATCAGTTACCTTGAAACAAAATAGAACAAATGAGTTTTAAGGATTAGAGATTCTGAATTTCCCCAAATCACCTTTAAATCCTCTGATTTAAGTAACTTATGTTTCTAGTTGTATGGCCTTCTTTTTCTTTTTTTTTAATTAACATCTTACCTCCATTGATTACTTCCTTCTTGCTAGTCCTCTGCACACAGAAGAAATAATTTTCAATAATTTTCAAGAACGCTAGGAGGTAAATGTTCAAAGCATAGAGAGGGCTGAGGGCTTTAACAATCTTTTTCCTATTGAAACTCTTTGTAAGAGTTCAAAACTCTGTCCCTGTGAACTTACAGGCACTGGTTAACTTGCTATACAACACCATTATGAAAATGTGTGTAAAACCAAAATCAAAACAAACCATTGAAGATGACCCAGGCACTAGAAATTCTCACATAATGCACTTCTTCAGGAGTCTATTCCTCTTATTTCATTTATGTGGCCCTGTAGTTCATTTTTATGAGCTTCAGCAGTATATTTTCCTTATATACATCCTTACAATCACATCTGGCCACAAATTGGTGACTTGAGTGGTTCTCAAGCACAGACAGAATCTTATCTTGACACGTTTTTTTATTCTCTCAATAGAAAAATATAGTGTATCAACAACCTGAGAAAATTTTGTTCTGTATCAATAATGGTATTACTCTAGAAATTCACTAGAACAATAAGGGGTTTTTTGCCACATCTTGACTTGTTTCTGTGTTCCTGTCAGTGTTTACCTCCATGTTTCATAGCTGAGCCATTGTAATTTTTTATTATTCTACCTATATGGAGGATGTTTGCAACAGATTTTTTTCCAAATTATTCACTTTAATTTTTCCTCTATTTTAACACTGTATCATAACACTAGTCACCAATACTGTCTGGTTACTGTGTTGTTCTTCCTGAGATAAGACTGGATGAGGTAACCATCCAAGGTAGGTCATCTCATTGTAAGTTTTAGCGCCTACTGTGTTCAGTGTCTACATGTAATCAATACCTGTGAAAATTATTAAGGATTTAGTGGTCATCTGTTAAAAAGAGCTATACACTAAAAGGTGCAGATGAATAGCAGGCTATAAAAATAAATAGTAGAATCTTGCCAGACTTATTTTGGCTGCTCATATGACCAATTCTGCTGGTAATCTGGGGTATACAACCTTTTGAAAGGGACATCAATAAGCAAGTGGTGGGAGCAATGATCTTTTCTGTACTAACAAGTGGTTCTGATAAGAAATGGTATATGCCCATTGCCATTCCTTTACCCATCTTCCTAAAAAAATACAGACCTCCAGAGATTAGGTTCATCCATTTTATCCATCTGTTTAACCTACAAATGTGCCAGATAACTCAAACTTTGATAGGTATTTTAAGCTTCCCAATTGTCTCATGTTTTTACCAAATGATAAACAGAATTTTCAAGCATGACAAAATTATGACTAAAATGTGATTTCCTAGGTATGAAGAGTTTACCACCTATTGCCAATTTACTATTAGGAAGTACTAAAAGTATGTTTGCAAAGTTTCTCTTATCCTAAATGTGAAAATTTGCAATTCCTATATATGCATTGTTTTGCTCTTCACATTAGAGGAATCTCCATTTATCTGTGAGGCAATTTTGCAACATCATAGCTTGTGAAAAAGAAAAGGGGCCATTTTCATATATTAGAATAAATAAAGATATTATGTGATGTCTTATAAAAATAAAATACTAGTTTTGTAAAAAAGAGCAATCAAGCCATCTTCTTGCCACTTAGAATTATATAACTATAAAATATGCTTTCAACTTATGAGGCAGAGCAACTTCAAATAATATTATGAAAGTTTATGAAAAATTAGTATACTGATATATATATTTATAAAGAGATACTGCAATGTAATTTTGATCAATCTATACTGTGTTCTTGATGACTGGTAATCTTCTATGAACTGCTTAAATATTTTGAATTTATAATATAAAATAAAATTCCACCTTTTCAAATGTTAATTATTCTACATAAAGTCTACAGAAAATTGCCTGCAGTAAATCACATGCAAAAATGCGGTGCGTTATAATAATCACGCCCTTTTATTGACTAAAACCAAGGAACAAGAACAGAAAAAAAATATAATTCATGTTTCCAGATACAGTAAATCATTTTATATTCAAAATGGTTTGTTGAATTTTTTTTTCATTACTAAACTTTTTAGGTCTGTGAAAGAGGATCAGATGTCCAAACTGGAAAAATAATATTAATACATGAGATTTTAAGTAATCCTTGACTGCTGTCATTTCCCTGTACCTTTTACAGACTCAGCAGATCTGGAAATACCCAAAATTTACAGAAAGCAAAACGTCATTCCTGTTGTTTATTCCACATGAACATTCTCTAGTTGGATTGGGGCAGGTTAGAAAGCAAAATCTTCACATGGGTGGAAAACAAACTTTTCAAACATTTCCTTTCTCATATCATAAATTGTTCATTCTGCAAGTCAGATAACCACAGAACACTGATAAATAAAAGGAAAACAAAACCACAACCAACACCCCCAAATCAAACCTACAAAGAAAAATCCAAACAAACTCCCCAAAAATCCTAAACAAGAGCAGATAACACATTAGATTTCTCAATATCTATATATAGTACATAATACATATATATAGTACATAATATACTGATAACAAATGCCATTCTCATTAATTAATTTGAAACATGTTGGAATGAAGACATAACCCAAATGCACTGCTGAATATCTGGATTTCCTAATATTCCTTTGCACATATTTCTCTCATTGTAGTCTTCTGTGTGGCTGGCTAAAGAGTTGTCAACACAAATTTTCCTGTGTGTCATCAAAGACAAAGACATTGGTAATGATTAGGTGAATGATGATCACCTGTTTTTGTAAAAATTGTATGTCTTCTAAATATGGGCCCACATAATATCTCTCATAATCTTTTTTTTTTAATGTAAATAAAATGTGATTTTCAAATTAACCTGTCTATCCAGTTTTGTGAACTGAATTTTTACGTGACGTGGAAATTGAAATCTTGTTGTTCTCAAAAATCTTGACATAAATTTCCATGGATCACTGTTACTCTAATTTTCAATAAATAAATGAGTAAGCAACCAGAGATTATCTCAGAGTTCTGTAGCATAATTCTGTTTTCCCTACATCAAGTACCTTGCTCCTCTAGTTTGCACTTCACCATTATTTAGTACTCAATATTTATCAAAAAAAGTGTTTATGGCATATATTTCTTTGTTTCAGGCACTATTTTATTTGACTAGGCATTCTTAGTTTGTCTGAGGCTAATTAATGACTTATCTCAAAAGTCCTGTTATGCACAGAAGACAAGATATCAGTATTCTTTGAAGTGAAAATACATTTCAGATTATTAAATTCAGGAATTGGTATGGAATGTCAAAAAAAATGTAGAGTAAAAGAAATATTACCTTAAAAAAGAGTTCCTTAAAGGTCCACGTTTCTTATTAATTCAGTTTTAATTTACTAAATTTCCAGTAAACTGCAGCCAATCTCATTATTAACTCTTTCTAATAGACATAACTCTTTTCAAGTTAGGCAGAAATATAATCAATGGAAGAGGAGAGAATCAATGGGCACACTTAACAAATTATATAGTATTATGAATGCATTTTCTGCATTTAGAAGAAAGAAATTGCCAGACTTTATTTAGATTTCATCTTAGCAGTTTACTTCTGTAGAGCTATCGTTGCAGAAGAAAAGGACAAAAAAGAGCAATAAGAGCTACTTGTTACTAGTGATGGTTATGAATAAATACAGTGAAAACATTTATTTTGTTGCCTAAATTCAGAAAATAGGTATAATCTCCTTTGTGGAGAGGCGAGAGGAGAAATTAAAGACACACTGGGAGAGGACAGACCCATGTTTATATTGTGGTAGGCACTCTGATAAGGCTTACAAATTAGGAGGTTTACAATGTGCTTCTCTATCTTGGTATAGAAAAAGGTCTCTTACTACAGAACTCTCACTTCCACTGCACCCATACAGTTGTCCCTGGCAGAGGAATCCTGATGTCCTGTGGTCTATTTGTCTGTAAATACTTTCTAGTAGGTGTGAACAATTTTCTTTCCTTGATTTCCAAGGGAAAAAAAAGATACACTGGGGGGTTGTGATCAAATGAACTCTTTAGTGACTCTAAATTGGTATATCTGCATATTTTAGTGGGAGAAGAAGACCAGGCTAATTTCTACACTGTTCTGCTGAAACTACTACCAGAACACAAGTAACCTCTTAAAGGACAAGTTGATGAATCAGGATTACATGGAGCAGCAATCAAAGTTAGAATACATGGGAGAGCAAAAAGGTGCAAATGAGTTTTATTCAGAAATATTGTAAAGATGTTTCATAAACTTATCAGAGGGCAGGTAGGTAGGTAGGTAGATAGGTANGTGATTGGAATCTGATCTGGAAGACAAATTAATTCATGGGCATGTCTACTCCCAGATCCAAACACCTGCAACTCCAAACATGTTAACATCCTGGTGACAAGGGATTGAGCAGAGGTTCTTATTTGTCTCAGCTATTTCTATTTCCTCTCCTGAAACCATGACAGGGAGGAATGGGAGGAAGATACAAAACTGGGTCTTTTCTTGGTGTGGGGAAACAGTTCTGGGTACCACAGGTTCTGGGTACCTCAGGTTATGGTAACCACTGGTTACCAACAGCCATGTTGTGCTGCTTTTCTTCCTGTCAAACACATTCACTGTCAAACACATTGCCTTGTGTATTGTGTACTGTGTAATATTGTGTTTGGTGTTCATCCTTACCTGATATTTAGTGTTGTGTAGAAGTAGAATTAAAAAAAGTCATTTCAGTAAAAGTCCTACACATTACACTAGACAATATTAATGTCCTCACAATATTTATTAGCTTCATCCTGTGGACTTGTGGAGGTATTTTCATAATTTCTATGATTTTGTTATGATAATCTAAAGGGCTTAGTTCCTCTTTTGCATTACATTTGTGTGATGGAATTCTTAGGAAATCTGGTCTACAGCAGTCTTTTCTGTGATTTTTTTCCACTTTCAGCAGTTAAGTTAGATTGAATTTGAATTTATACAAAGTATTGAAAATGTCAATGGTAAGTTTTTGAATACCTGTGTACGTATTTCAGATGTTAAGAGTGGCCTACTGCATGCTGTCTGTTAAATTTGTCTGGAATAGTGTTTTATTTTGATGTGTATAATTCAAAGGTCTTTCTTAGAGGAGTTTCTTTGAGTGTATGACCTGGGTTTTTTCTTCTAGTTGCTGAAGGTATAAGAATAAAATGTGAAGAGTAAACGATGCTCATTATTTTGGTTTGAGATTATCATGAGTCAGCAGGGGAAAACTGGAAGTTATAAAAGACAAAGATTTTTAGCCCTGTGAAAATGAAAACTTTTTTGTCTTATTATACCAAATGTATTTCTATTTAAAGTTTTGATGAGCTATAATGCAGCTGTATAAATCTCCGTGTTTTGGGGGTTTTTTTTATTATTTCACATGCAATTTATGCTTCAGATGGAAAATATTCTTCCTCCCCTCCCAAACCACTGTAAATCCAGTCTCTTGGTTCCTGGTGTAGCTGAGATGACTCCACATAGAATCACAGAATATTTTGGATTGGAAGGGACATTAAAGATCATATGGTTTCATCCCACCTGCCACAGGCAGGGACACCTTCCTCATTTAAGTTGTAACTTCACCTTTTGTACAATGTCTTTTTCTTGAGTTTACCTTTGCTTTCTTCATAGCTTAAGGTGAAAGACTTAAGCCATGTGTAACTTCAAACTGAAAATATTTTTCACGAAATTAATATAATGAAGCATTTTATTACTAGCTCTACAGGTAGAAAGTGTTGGGGCTTGGCTGAAATGTACCCAGACCTCCTGGCTCTGGAAAACATATAGAGAAAGAATAATAGACTGTACATGGCATGTACTATGAAGCTGAAAAATGTCATAACTCAGATTTAGTGTGGTCCTTTGAAATATTCTTATATCTTTGAATTTTATAACACTAAGTATTATAGCAAGCAATGGGAAGGGACATGGAAGCATAAGTTATTCAGGTGTGTCCAAAGTGACCATTTCTGAAACTAAAGGAAAATAAAGAGTGTTTCTCTAACTTTAGGGTTCTTCAAACATCTTTTAATCACAGATTTTAGCTAAAGCTCCTGGCCTGAGGGAAGAAACATGCTAAGTAAAGGAAAATGTGTGTGTGTTTCTTCTACAAAGCCATGTGTCTATTTACATCAAATTTCTATTCATATATGGTGATTATATGATGCTATTTATTCTGAAACTGTGAAACAGAAAGAAATTGAGTTTTCCAAGTTATCCCAGTATGTATTAAATCAAAAATTGATTTGAGCCCAAGAATTTGACTGTAATTATTGTCTTTCAGCTTGCTCCAGTTAAAGCAGGTTGCATATACAGAGGGTGGAAATAAGACCGTATTTGTGAAAAAGGATAAGTATTACCTGAAACAAAATAGTTTAATTCTAATCAAAAAAAGAAAGTGGTGTGCTTGTATCATTTCAGCCAAACCTAAAATCTCACACACGATCCATTGAGTGGTAGTGACAGGTAGGATGTTAGCCTGTGCCCTTACTCTATGATTTCAGACCTTTGTAGGATCCACAGCAGTTAGGATACAGAATCAACAGCAGCTCAGACAATATTCTCCTTCATTAGCATTTTCAGTAACTAAAAACTCTAAAGACATCTTAATAGCTGAAATAATTCTTCAGGGCAGATTGAAATAGCATTATATGCATAGCTTTAATTTTTTTATTTATGTATGTTTAATCAAAAGTTTTATGTATGTGCTAAATGGCAATGTATTTACCTGACTTGAATTTGTGATATCAGCACAAACTTCTTAATTAAACAACCAGACTCTGTGTGTGATGGTAACCTAAGTGACTGTATATTAAACAAGGCAAATGACATTTACTTTCCTTATCTTCTGCTTTCCAGCATCTGGTTCTTGTGTTCAGCTGTCTATTGTTAGAAATTCTCTAGAGAATGATATTGTGAAAAACACTGCTGACATCAGCTGGAGGTGCTGATTTTTACTTAGTATTTAAGGGTAAATCTTGTTTCCATTCAGGAAGAGTTCAGCAGAATTCTTAGTAGTCTTTTGGTTTGAATGATACAAACACAACATGGGGAAATTCCATATATATCTTCCCCATACGTAGGAAAGAGTCCTGGAAACCAGAGCTGTATTCTCATGTGCCTCCTTAACCTTCTTACCTTCTATGTCTCTTCTGCGCCCTTTATGATAAATTGTAGTCAAACCTGCAAAAGTGGTTGCATCCTTCTGCACAAAGAACTGAATTTCAGAGCACATAAAATTTTCTCTCTATCTACTCTCCAAATCAACAGCTGAGTTATAGGTTTTCAGTCTGATGAAAAGACACAACTTTTTTAGCATTATTTATGGTTTGTCACACACAGTCATTTGTCTGTTCCATAACATGAGATACAGATTTACGGGAAGTGACTCCAGTCATTAATTGTGTCCACGGGTCAGAAATTATGACATCATAGCACCAAGCACTGTCACTTTAATCAATCCCTGGAACTGGTGTTAAATCCATCATTATTTTAAAGGCTTCACAATAACAGAGGATAGCTTTCTCACAGATTTTTCTTTCACTAGAAACTCCTGAGTGAAATCTGTCTGTGTGCATGACTTTTCTTGCTGTTTTAGAGGCACTCTAAAATGTCCTTTGGTTCCAAAAGATGTGCACAGAGATAGGGAGGAATAAAGCTCTGGCTAGGAAGCAACATGAGTTTGTCATATGGATGGATTATCCCCTACCCTCTGCAGAACTAATTGCTCTGAGCTCAGCTCTATGGTAATAAGCTTATAAGAAATATTCTAATAAGGGAGACCAATGTTTTTTTTCACAAAGTACTTTATCTCAGAGGCAACAGGAAGTGCTGGTTTGAGAGAGTATTCATTCTGACCGGTGTATTTTTGATTATCTTAGTGTCCCTGCCTCTCTGTCCCCAGAATTTATAACTTTTAGATTATAACAGACCTGTGTTTGGTTTTGTGATTTGATCTTTTCTATTTTGTGTTATGAATCTGATGTCCTTGAACTTGTCTGGTTATCCATTGCCCTAACTTTAGACAAGGACTGCATCGACTGAATATACTGAATGTTTAAGTGTTTCCAGGAATATGTCACCCACAACAATCTCAAGAATATATCAATAATGGGAATATTTGAGTATTTTATCTCTTCTGATCATAATTTTGTGTGTGTATATATATATACACACACGTGTGTTTATATATATATACACACACACACGTATACTTATAGACAGTTGTGCACTGATCAAGACTGCATGGTTTTTAGGAAGTCATACAGTATAATCAAATAGTACAATATTGAGATGTAAACCAACACGATCAGTCTTTTTTGGCCTTAAATATGTAAATAGGCTTTCAGGTTTTCAGCACCAAGCAAACAAACCCAAACGACAGACCTGCTGACTGATTTTTTTTTTTAAGTTGCTCGATATGTAGTTTCCAGAAATATTCAAAATAGGTTATTTACCCTCATTAAAGCATGCTTTTTTTTATATGATTGCATTTCTGTCCTGGGTTTTAGTATAGAATATGCAAAAGTATTCTATCACCATCTTCATGAACTGTTGAATCCAATTGTTGAAGCAGTGTTTCCCAGACCCCCTTCCCCCTGGGCTATCTTCTGTTAATGGCCCATCAGGTGCCTTGCTGTATGACTCATAGATAACTGCCTCCGGGAGCGATGTCTCGCTAATGGGCCATCAAAGACTCTTCTGCATGACTCACCATCCCATTGTGAGATGCTCCGCCCAGGGGGGAGGAGCCAGGCATTCTCACCTGGATATAATCTGGGATTTGGGCAGCCCTTGGCCACTGGATTCCCAGAGGACTCGAGCTACCAGACCTTTCTATGGGATCACTGCTTCAGGAAGACCACTTCATCTGGACTGCTTCCATCTCCTTGATCTGGCTGTATTCTGACTCTGTCAGTGGTCTTCTGTATTATTGGATTTATTTTATTTTATTCTACCTTTTTCTTTCTTTTTTTCTTTCTTCTTATTAAATTATATTTTCTGACTTGGAGCCTCTCACTTGGTTTGTTTTCAAACCACTACAATTTCAAACCTAAAAACTATTATGCTGAGTTTCATGTCTATCAATTCAAAATGATCTCTACCAAAAAGATTCATTTTTAAATGAAGTATTTTTCCTAAGATCCTGCTTTGCAAACTGGTTAAAAAAAAAATTTTATGGAGGCTGTACACACTTCACAAGAAGAAATTCATTCATTCCTCCATACTAATTTCAGAATTCCATTGTTACGTGGTGGTGCTTTAAATATCTTAAATGTTTGTCTAAAACCAAATTTTCAAATGAACAGTAGCGGAAAGAAGGTAAGATCATTGTTTAAATTGTCACAAAGATCCTTTGTTACTGCTTATTTACTGACAATGTTGACCAAGCCAAAAAACAAAAAAGGAAGAGAAAGAAAAACACAGACTGAAGTTAATTTTAAGTATTATACTGTTTCTCTGTTCTGCCGACTGTGTTGAAGATGTAAATTGTCATGCCAGCTCAATGGTCTGTGGAAGTATTCTGTAGAGTTATCCATGTCATACCTTCATCAGTGTGAGTGCAATTCCCCCACCTCATGTCTGCTCCAAAACAGGCCTATGCCCAACTTCTGGTAAAGCTGGGAAGCAGATTCTCAAATGTAGGTATATGAAAGAAAAGGTTTTAATTAGGATAGGACGTAAGAAGCACCAAGCCTTGAATCTGTGTTATGATAAGGTAACTTCCTAAGAGAAGTTATTTTTTCAAGAATGGCGTCATGAAAACCAGTAGTTAGGAGAAAAAATTTAGTGTATGTTTTTCTTTTTCTTATTTGTATCTCATTATGTATTTCAAAATTATTGAAATTTGCATTACTTAGGCATATAGTTTTTTAAATTTTGTTTAAAAATACCATCTTTGAAAGGTCATAGCTGTACTGAGGACAAAGACAAGGCAGTGGCTGGAATAGTTATTAACACTTCTTAATGACTTCCATGCCACAACATGAAAGTGGTGAGAGTAACTCCACTTGGAGGGTGCCTGAGATGGACTTTGGGTTCTGCATAAACCACAGGCTGATTGCACCTGTCTGATAAAACATGAAGACTGGGGCTTAGAGGGGGCCCAGGACAAGGCTGCCTGGGGATTGAGATGAAAATTCCATGAAAGAGGAGTTGTGCCTAGAGAAATCAAAGCATGAGGCCGAAACCAAGCATAAGGCCCTGCATACCAACAGTGTTGATTCATATTTCATTTAACAGATGAATCTTCAAGCTGGTCAGACGAAGTGAGATTAAGAAGGAGACATTAGACAGTGAAGGATTTATTTAGGAGGGATTTAAGAAAAGAGAGATTCTTAATGCAAAAAATAATGATTAAAAAAAACAACAAAAAAACCAGCAGGAGGTGCATAAGAGAATAGTTAAACCATTACTAGTCAAAGCATTTGCATGTGGTTAAGGCAGATAAAATTATGAATGCAATGATGTTAATTTTCAAATAATTTTATGAAAAAAAATTGGTGAGGGGAGAACTGGAGAATTCAATGGTGACTGTCTCCATTCTTTCCTGAAATCCATTTTTGTCCAAGGAAGTTCTTTGTATGTTGGAGAATGATACAGTGCACATAATAAAACTGATTGTTTTGCTTTATTCTTTATTTATTAATTATTCTACAACTTCAGCTGGAGTCAATTTTTGATCCTGATCTTGTTAATCATTTGAAAATATGTTTTAAGATAGAACTTGAGATTTTGTTATTATTTAAAATAAGGAAAAAGGAGTGCTTTTTTTTCAAATTGTTTTCACTCTTGATGAGCACTATCCTTTCTGCCTTGACCATTCCAAGTAGATAACCCTTGCCATTATATGAATTTGTCCCTATCCAGTAGCTATTCCATTCTGTATCAAACTGTTGTCATTGACTTGTTCTGTAACCTCAAGTCACTGTTTCAGCAACTTTGTTGCAGTTTTCTCCTCAGAAGAAGAGATGTTTTCTCAGTCCCTGTCTCAGGATAGGTGATGTTCATTTAATGTAAAATACTTTGATATATTTCACTCAATGATACTTATGGAAGTGGAAATTATTAATCCTAGAATCATGATTTTAACTTTTGATTATCTTTCTCTTTTATTCTTAGCAAAGAGATCAGTGTAAATCCTTTTTTTATCCTGAAGATAATCCAGGGTTTTATATGGATATACACACTCTTATATTTTCATGTTTTTAGGACAATGGAAAGATTTTAAATTATGGCGGGTGGAGTGCTTGTTTCTTTTTCTTTTACACAATTTGAAGTTAGACCAGATTTAGCCACCTGAAGTACAAAGAAAATTAATTGCAATATCTATTATCTGATGAAAACAGAATGGGTGATTCCTGTTTCCCTCCGTATTTTTGAGGGACTGAAGAATTTCTTCTGTTATAGATTCATATTTTTCCCTTCATTCAATGCCTTTCTGTATGTGATTCTAAATTTTTCATATGGAGTGTGTGGGAATCAAACCATGGCCTCTTCCATTGCATAATTACTAGCCTTTACAGAGATTGATATATTTGCGTGTTCTATGAAATTTAGAGTTAAAAAACCCTCAACATACTTTAGTGAATTATTTTGCTTTCTTGCAACAAACCTCCTTCCATCTGCTTCAGTGACAATGGATACAGAAATATTTTTTCCAATGCCAAATTCATCATTAAATTCATTTTATTGTCCACACTGCTTGTTTATATCAAATTAATATAGATTTAAAATTAAATGCTTATTTGTTTTAGTCACTTTTTTTTTACATACCACACACAGTCTTTTTTCCCCCTTTTTTAATACTATTTTACAGGTATTTTAATCTCACCATTTTAAATGAAAATATTGTAATTGTGGAGAGAAAGGGAAAACAAAAATACTTTCAATATTTTATTTTTTATTTCTTAATTTGTTCTTATCAGTCAGCTACCGGTTGTATATGAGCATTTAATGCTCTGTTACCTGCTGGTATTTGACAGGGTTTATTCATCAGAAATGCTTATTAAAAAGAAAAATATGTTTACTTCCACAATCCCTGTAAGACTGAACTATCAGAAGAGCACCATTTTTAAAGGTTGCATCAGTACTTGCAACTTTTATCAGTGTGATATATTAGTGTTTAATTCCACTTACACTGCATGGAAGTTGTAAACCCAAACTTTTACAAGAACCAAATTTATTCTCAATATTTGTAAATTTAGTTTAATTCAGATCTTAATTGGAAATATGTAGTAATATCTAGAAGTTCAAAGGGCAAAAATGGCTACGGTGGTGACAACAAGTGAAAATTTTAAGTTAAATAGATTAATTTTATGAATGCTTAAATAGAAGTATAACGATATCCCGTTTAGTATCTCTGTCCCTGTTACGCATCAAGAAAAGTTATAGCAATCAATTATATGACAAATTCAAGCACTGTTCCCCAATTAGGTAGACAGTAAATATTTGGTTCTGTATCTTTCTCCTTTTCATAGTGTACCCTGATATACCATTCAGCCCAAAACTTCATGGTCATTGTCATATTCCAGAGCTTTTTTTTTTGTAGTATTGTGTGCGAACGACTCAGATATGTTCTGAGCAAAAGCTTCATTAGAGAAATGTTGGCAATTACAATTTACAGATGAAAAAAATAAAGTAAAATTTATAAAAAACAAAAATTCATATTTTATTAATAATTATTTCTAGCATTACCAATTATTTTTATGGCAGGATATGGGCTAAAAATTCCTTCTTGTCGCTGAATCAACCATTCTAAAGAACTCTTTGAGATCTTGGAATAAGTTTTACAACTAAAGTAAGGGAGAATTTGTGTCATTTTTCCTTACATTCCTCCTAAGGAAATGGAGCATATGTAACAAAACTTTTTCTTCATTTAAATAACTCAATTAATATTATCACCCTGAAAATTTTTGAAAAAACTGTTGTAGTGGCTTCCATCTGAAGTGGGCATACATGTGTCTGAAATGTGAAGAAAGACAGAGAGGAATTTGCAACTTCTGAAATGTTCATGTAAGATGTAATACTTTCTTTTTAATTTTACTACATTCTGCTGTGTAAAAACAGAAAAGAGGGATTTCAGCAGGGTTTCTTGACCATAGATTGACGCAAGAGTGAGCAGAAGTTGGCCCAGTGTGTTTGTGCTGCTAAGCAATACATACAGCAATGGTCAGACCATGCTTATGTATTTCCAAAACAGATAAGAGTACACAGATTCCTCTTTTGAGTGATACACAGCATAGGGTTAAATTGGCCAATTCTGTGGACTAGACTAACATTTTTTTTCAGTTTCCAAAAGACTGAAATGTGTGATGATTCCTGCAATACACAAGATTTGATGTATGGAACACATATAGGAAGAAAACGCTTGCTCTTCTAGGCAGTTGCTTGTTGACAGCTTTGGTATTTGTTGTCAAGATGACTATTCATAACCCTCTCCCTGACAGACAAGACATTGCACAATACCATCCTCTGATGCTGTCAAATTGTCCTTTTTAGGTAGTCACATACTCTTTTGCTCTGATGGCTTTTGCACTCTCTCACTGGGCTGGCAGGTACCAGTGAACCACAATATGGTCAAAGCACTTACCCTCTCCAGAACCATTCCCATCATGTAATCAAGGGAATAAATAAACAACATAATAAAAAAAATACTTCATGAAATACGTTTTCCTCAGCCTCCCATGCACAATAAATGATTGCCTGATAATAGATAATGATAGGTCTGCAGATTGCCACTAGTCTAATCTTCTTTCTCCAGGCTTAAGGCTGCAAGGAGGCCAGGGAAGTTTTAATAAGATAGAGCTATTCTACGAAAAACAATTACCTATTGTGCCAAGTTCCTCAGCCAGACAGACCTTCTTAGGCATTTTCACACATGGAGCTTGACAAGAACAAGAGACTTTTAAGCTCAGAAAAGCCATTTTTATCAAAATTAAAATGACGTTTTAACTGGCAGCTAGAAATTACCACTGTAGACAGAAGAGGAGTCCATTCTCCATGCCCAGTGTGTCTTTCAAACAGGTGGTTTTGCTTCAAGCCTTGTTTTTTTTGATTAGTTTGTCAACATGCTCAATCCCAGTAAACTGCACAGGGGAGGCTTCCACACTCCTGGTCCCTGACCTCCATTCCTGTTGTCTGGTTCCATGCCCTCGGTGCCCTGAGCGCACTCAGGACATCCCCAGGGAAGGGGAGCTGCCACTAAGCCAAGAGCAAGCATCAGGGTGAACTCTAAAGTAGACTCCACCCCAGTGCTGCTAGGTTGGGTATTGGGTGAGCATAACTTTTCCCACACCTGAGGGGAGCATAGAGAGAGAGGGAAAAGGGAAAGAATTGGAGAAACGTTGCTGCTTTTGTCTATGCTGAATTGTCTTGCATTGATTTTGGCTTTAAAAGTAGCTTAGTAATTTTTTGGATGCCTGCATTTTTGCTATGGATGAATTTTTTAGTTGGTGTTGCTAAATTTTCAAAAATAACATTGTAAAATCCCCTTTTTCCATTAAGTATCTATAAAGGTACATATTTGGTAATTTCCTGTTTTATTGTTTTTAAATTGAAAATTATCGCATACTGGATGTTCTCTCCCCAAAAAGGAGAGGGAAGAAGGGACAAGGAAACAAAAAAAACAAGGGAAAGGAGAAAGGGGAAATTTGCAATAAATGGTTTGATGGTTTCCTCATTTCTTAAGTTACTGGGTTTATTTTGGTTCAGGGTGGTTTTTTTGGGTTTTTTTTTTTTTTTTAAACTTTTCTCCACAAAACAAGTTTAGCTGATTTAGAAGTTGAACTTGAAAAACACACACAGAACCCCTGAGAAGAGAACAGACAGGGCCCTAAAGAGATATACAGGCTCCAGCCTCTGGGTAGGATCCCTGTCACCTTTCTGGTATGTGTTTGTTTTGGTTTGTCATGAAAACGTCCAGTATCAATATAATCCTGTCCCACTGAGAGTTCCTTACCTAGTACTTAACTATATTGACTGTGTTTACCATCAAAAACTTTTTCCTGATGATTGCTGTAAATCAACCTTATGACAATACGAACTCAACTTCTTGCCCTGAACATGACAAGAACTTCAGATTGTTTTTTTTAACAGCCTTTTATGTAGCTGAAGAAACAGAAGCTGTCAGATCTCATGACAGCTGCTCTATCTGTACCAAACAATGCCAACTCACTCTTGTTATTCATGTCTTTGAAGCCTCTGATCATAGCTGTTGTTTTCAAAAATAATAGTTTATTTTATATGAAATATGATGTTCAGATTTGACAGCAAAATTCTAGCTTAGACCCATTATTGTAATGTAACTTTCAAGAGATTTCGTATTTAAACTGTTTATATTTAGGTTTTGCATGATGTGATTAGATCTCATGACTATTTTTGAAACTTTAATAAAAAATGTATTTAGGTTGCCAGAAATTACTGCTGTCCTTTCCAGAAAAAAAAGAATCCCATTGTGTTTGGAAGATGTAACATTTGTCTTTCATCATTTGCTTCCCTGACCGTCCAGCCTTCTTTTAAAATAATAAACTTTATTAAAGGCCTTTTTTTAGTTTTGTTTTTTGTTGTTTTGTTTTTGGTTGGGGTTTTTTTGACCAAAAAATATACTTTCAGCACTTTTTCAATGAGGTTTATGTCGGAAGCCTTCAGAAAATAAATTATTTTTAAACAAGTAAAGCTACAGCTCCTAATTGGTGTTTGCAATTGAGTTATGAATATGTCTGAATGTGAATGAATGACAGGGACCTGTTGTGACACTTTTAAAATTTTCTTTCCCCTCTGTTTTTCTGTTTCAATTTTAGCTTTATTTTGGTGATTCATCTGCCTAGGATATGGCTGCTTGAAACTGGATCAAACATTTATTGAAAAAATGTGCTAACTGAATAATGCAGTGTAACTGGAGATGATTTATTAATTTACAAATAAAAGAATTTTTCTCTTTTGTATTTTTAAAATATTGGTTAGACTTTTTTTTTTTTTATATTTACTGGTTTAGGGGTTTTTCTTCCCCTTTCTGTTTTGATGGATCATTATTTCCTTGTATTTGAATAAATACAAGGAAAAACTTGAGGTCTGAGAAAGGAAAGCAAAGAAAAAAGGAGACCCTACTAATTTTTCAACTTTATTTCAATCTTAAAATATTGGTTTTACTTTAGAAACAGAGATTTTAATGGAAATATATTATTAGAACTTCTTCAGAAGTTGTGATACATAAGATGGCTTTGGGATGCCGCGCATACTAGATGGAATATATTAAAAATGTGATGAAATCTTCCCCCAGTTGAATTATATTTTTAAATAATAGAAGCATATATGATTTGTTTAGGAATCTGTTGGATTTTGTTTTTTACTTTCAACTTACCACAGTGCTAAGTTAAAAGGTATCAGAAACCATTCTGTTTCTAGCTGCATTTAGTTGCTGTCCTGAGTGCAACAGTTTTACAGGGGGGACAAATGGAATGTAGCTATAGCAAAGCAGAAGACACACTTGAAACTCTGAAAGGATAGTGCACCTGCATATTCTCTCGTCCTAATAGATATCTCTTAAAAGGACTCTGTAGAGGGAAAATAGCAAATGTGGTAAAGAAATCCTTAAATGGCATAAATTGATTTAGGTCACAAAAAAGTAAGTTATCTTTCGCAGTACAAACACAAAATTAAGATAAAAATTCAGTACCCCCCCCAAAAAAAAATAGTATTAGGTAATTTATTAAAAACTACTGTGGAAGAGAACACTATGCTTCAGGATGGAGCAACTAAGGTTACTGCTGGTTTGGGCACTGCAGTGTTGCCAACAGCCAGCTTGTTTGGGTCATCCCTGCGGGCCATAAGCTTCTTCCTACCAAACTGCTGAGAGCAGACACTGAGTATGGCCACATATTCAGAGGACATGAATAAATGAGGAAAAGACTGATGAAGAAATTGCATTACTGCTCTCAGGTTTCCAACTTTTTTGCTGCTTTTCATGTTAAAAGGGAGCCTACTCTGGACTGGTATGTGTACCAAAGGCAGACAGCAAAGTAATGTGAAATAATATTTTCAGTAATTAGCACATTTACTGTTTATATTTGCTCTCCAATTCCATTAAATAATAAGGAAAAAAACCTCAAAACTGTTCAGTACAAAGTGGCATTTTAGTGATTTCTTTTATAAATAACCAAGTCTGGTGAGGTTGGCAATTCAGTGATACCTCTTTTATTGTTTTAAAGTTAAATAGTTATTAAGTTAATAATTAAGATGTTTAATGAAGTTATTTTGGTGTTGTCTCTCTCTTTTCTTGTAAGGCCAACTGATATAGCATACAACCTTACTTGTAGATGTCTGAATATTTATAAATGAAGATTATAATAAAAAAAAGGCTGCATTTAAATATATGTTCTACCCTCCCCTTCCAAAAACCAAACCAAACACTTCCCTCCCCCGCCCCCCCAAAAAACCACCTACCCTCCTCTTACTATTTTTCTTTTCACTTCTTGTTAAGACACACCAACAAATGTCCTGAAACAAATTCCTTGGTTAACTCATTGTAGAAGAGAGATATTTCTTCAGTTTGCATTCTATTTAAATGCTGCTTAAAACATGCAGAACCTAGTTAATTTATTTTTATGGAAGTTATTATACAGAAGATTATTCATGAGCAGCTAATTTTGAGCAGTGACATGTATTTTTTATTTGATTTTGTATTTTTGCCCTTAATATGAGAAACAAAAGGTGCAGGTGGTGTGCAAAAATGTTTTCATTCTTGTTTGTTTCTTCTTTTTAAAATTCTGGGATATGGTGTTTGGTTGTAATGTTAATGATTTGGTCTGACATACATTGCATGGTACTTCACCCATCAAGATTAGCAGCCTTTTATTAGCAAAGTGCCTGTTTGATATCGGGAGAGGAGAGCTTCCATGTAAAAAACGTAATTGAATGACTTAAAGGAGGGAAAAATCTCATATCTTGAAATCACTTCAATATACTGCTGCAAAACATAAAGGACCATGTTTTCCAAAATGGCTAATCATTTTGATCAGGTCTATTTCTTTTTGTATAAGGATATTTCATAAGGACTGGAGTTAAAAGCATTAGGCATTTTGCACAAGTGATGCCCATTCAGTGGATATCAGGTATGCCATTTAGAAATGGAGACACATTAAATAAATATTATCTTTGGAAAGTAAAACTAATGTTTCCTTGAGGACTATTTAGTTAGAGCCTTCTGTGTAAGTTTTTTCCATGATTAATAAACATCATTCTCATCAGCATTTTAATACTTCCTGAATTGCTTGTCCTTTTTTTTTTTTAGATGATTATCTCTTTGGTTTGTTTGTTAGGAAGTGAGTAGATTCGGTACACTTTTCTAGTAGAAGGTCAGTGTTTTAACTTTCATTACTCTGGTTCTGCAAGGGGCTTGAAGCTAGTAGCAGCTAAGAGGCTGGATCCCTGGCCCCTCTCTTGCAAAAGAAAAGGAGATCCCAGATATGACATACAGTCAGGTGTTTATTTTCTCAACACTTTCTTATTTAATAAAAAAATATGGTCTTGTTTTTCTTCATTTAAGAAGAAATTAATCTCATAAATTTAACTACTAATGCTATATTGCAATCCACTTTTTCTGTGAATTCTTAGTAGGCAGAATCAGGTTTTACAGTTCTTTTCATTACATCCTCTGAAAATTCCTCACATCTGATTGAGATACACACCTCACTAGGAAGAGGCATTTTGAAAGAACGTAGCCATTTTTATACATTAAATTCATTTCTTCTTCTTGTCTAATTTTTTAAACAGAACTCTGCTACTGCTTGCCTTACATATGTCTGACTGAATATTTAATTTGGAAACTCTTCAGAGCAATGTTTATCTCCCTATGCATTTTAGAAACAACACGTAGCAAGATGAATCCGCTGGTTGGCTTAAGCATTTCCTGAATATAATTTAAAAGGAAAAGAAATCATAGGATACCGTAAGCAATGTTTGCATTTGTACAGGTATGAGCAGTAGAACCCAACAAATTTAAAGACTTCCTATGTACTTATCTTTTATGCATTCACCTATGAAACAGGGATTCTCTGAGTTTGCAGGAGGAAAGAAAGATGTGAGGTAGACATACTGTAAGTTGTCTGGATTTACCTTGACTCCCATCACATTCACAAAGCAATTGTTCTGCATATATCTGCCATCCTTGAAGGGTGGCTGCCAACAAACCAACTATATAATTTACTGTTTAAGATAATATTTCAGATATGAGGGAGAAACTCCACTCCAGGGACCCTTACAACTCAGTGGAGCCTGACTACAAGGAGTTCCCTCATAGGGGCCAGACTGTCTGCCAGGATTTGGACAGTCTGGTGGTCAAAGTAAGTGTCCAGTTGCCCTGCTGCTGGTCTGAACTGGGGTGGGGTCTGAGCAGTAAGGATGAGAGTTACGGGAATGTCACAGAATAGCTCTCCATCCTGTGTGCCCATCCTTCCTAGTAAACAGATTTTATCTCATTATGTTGTACTGAGTGATGATCCTCCCCCACTGCCAATGACAGAATGAACTCAACAAAATAAAACATCAATAAAGTAACATTAGTAACAAAACACAGTCAATGACCAGATAAATATATATATGAGAATAGAAACAGGGTGGGAAAACCAACTTTTTAATATTATGGCTATGATCTCCTAGAAGTTTATTTTCGGATAAAGTTTCTTGATTCGGTTTATTCAAATGTTAGTACTATATTTGTTATTCTACCTCAGTAGCCCATCTGCCTGCGCATATCCATATTAAAGAGGGGATAGATAAGAATGCTTGCTATGAACTAGTCCCCATGGGTTGGAATAAAAGTGCTCTTACTTCACACATACTAGTTTGCTAATTACCATCACTTTGATGAGGAGAATACTAAACCTGAGATTTAAGCCTTTCTCAGAATGGTGTTGTTCAATGAAGTTGCTGGGGTGCTTTTTCTTTCTTTAAAAAAAATTCCTTCTTTGACTTCTTGTTGTAGCAGCTCCCTCTTGGCACTGTATGTCACATGTACTGAAGATAATTTGAACAAACTCAAAATGGATTTACTGTGGTTTTATACCACTGAGGACAGAACTGTGATCATTTCACCATGGTGTAAACTGTTATAAAATTAATGAAACTACATGGAGTTCATCACACGGAGTTCAATGCAACTCGTCTTTGGAACACAGGCTAATATTAGGGGTGATTTCCATCTGTTTAGGTAATCAGTGATGCTGACCTCTTACAAGGGTCTTTCTGCAATATTTTGCAGTGAAATGTAAAAAATCTCAACATGTAATTTGAGTTATAAGAAGTGAAACATCTCAGATCCAACTGCTCTACAGCCACCTGTTTTTTCTTCCTGGACTATGACAATAAGGTCCAATAGTTTTTATTTAGTTTGGAACAAGATGCAAACTTACCAAATATCTTACCCTGGAAAGTTCGCATCCTTTGCAATATAACATGTAAGTGCTCCTTGTGTGAAACAGGGATGGTGGTGATGGTCATGATGTAAGCTTAATTTGTTTGAGCGTTAAAATGGTTTGAAGTAGTTCATCTATATTCAGTGGGACTGAAATTGGAAGCAGCTGTAATGTTTGATATTTATTTCTCCTCTATGAAAGATTTCTATTAAAAAAAATCCAGTCTATTTCTGTCAGTCCACACAGACTTAGAGCTATGGAGTTTGAATTATTGTGCTGCTTTTTGTAAGTTTTCTTGACTAGTCTACTCATTATTAAATAATACTTCCAAATATGTTGTTTTTAGAAATATCTGTTTTTAGAAATATGCAATTAGTTCATCCTTTATTGAAGACATTTTTGCCTACAACAAACCTTCTTATTTTACACACTAATAAAGAGATCTACAATAGGATTATTTGCCTTTGTCTTATTTCTACTACTTCATGTCAGAATTTATTTTGCGGAAAACAGAATTGTACAGGTGTTGGTATGAACAAGGTAAGAATCAAGTTCATAGTCATCAGGGTTGATTCTTTGACATTTGTTTCTTAATACAGGGAGATAATTTTCATGTTTTCCAGATGATCATGACTCTCATGACCAGAGATATTAGCTGATGTTCAAAAATATTTTGGAGTTTTTATCTGCAAATATCCAAATCAGTTTAGTAGCTAGGCGCCTGAAAATGAGAAAATTGCTGGACAATAAGAGCTAGTGACAGTATTGTGGATCAATGACAGAAACTGAATTGCACATGTATTAATTTAAGCAGTTAGGATCAACATTTTCTCAATTGTTAGTCATTCTGGATATATTCTATATCTCTGATATTCTAGATCTTGATAAAGATAACTTGGTTATACTAGACCATAAATCAGATCTGTGGATGGTGGGACACCAGAGGGCTAAATATCTAGAAATGTTTGAGTTTCGTGTTATCAGAAAAGGTGGGACTGGAGACAACTGGAATTCAGAGGTGCCATTGTTGACAACATCTGGTGTAGATACATCTCAAAAGATGTAAAGCCCTTCAAGTAATTAGGTAAAATTTTCAGTTTATTTCAGAAATGACATAAAACTATATTTTTCCCTCAAACACTACACTCCTACTTAGAATCATGGAGAGACAGCAATTTTACTGTTAATGGAATTGTACATTACACTTGAGAAAATACACAGCCCAGTACACTGGCAAATTGCACGAGGTAGATGAATGAAATCTTAACTTTTCCATTCTTTTATCTAATATTTATGCTTAACAGTTGAAAAAGTGGTAAAACTTGCATGGACATATGTAATAAGGAATCAGAACATTTTAGTCTGAACAGTTTACTTTTTTTTTTTTTTTTTACTGAAATTCTTTGCTTCTCTCACACCTTTGAACACTCATGGAACCTCAGGTGGTCTGTGGTGTGCCTTGACATAACGAGAAATTGGGACCACTGCTGTACAAAAAGCAAAGCAGCTGTGGAGAAGGAGTGAAAAAACCAAGGGTGTTAGATGCATCATCTTTAAAGAATCTTTTAAACACGAGGCTTACCTTGCCCACATATTGAGTATCTGGACCTGTGTACTCCTCCAGCAGGAAAAATTGATTCCACATCCAACCACGCTTGGTACGGTGCAGTGTTTTTCCATCATTCTCTGATATTCCTGTTATCCTTTCACTGTGTGAGTGCTTGTTAGTCCTTTTTTGGGATGGCGTCACATGAACCACATAAAACACAGAACTCCAAAGCAAAACTGTCAGGAAGGAGTGAGTCCTCATCATTTCCAGTGATGCTGTCAGCCTCCACTCCTCTAATAATTCACCAGAACAAATTTTTCAAATGCTGTATTCCTCTTGTAAGGAAAACCTAGGGGACAGAGACAAGTGTTTGTGTAAGTTGTAATAACCTTTTTCCCTAAGGAAACAGGAACACAGTCTAGTGATCACAACAACAACCCATGGGAATGACAAATAACCATGAAAATTACTCAGAGAGTTTTAAGTCAAGTTCTTTAATGTCATTTTTCATCTTATGCTAGTTCACTCACACGGTGTATAGACATTAATTTAAAACACAAGCTGAGTAAAATACTTTATCTGAAAGCTTTAGCTACCAGCAACATCCTGACACAAGGAAGGGACCCAAATAAGAAATCTTCCAACCTAATCTCTTCCAGCTCAGCCTGATGCTATCCTCCCTTCAGAACCGTCTGTAAATCTGAATTTTCTGTTACTTTGTGATTAATACATCCCATTTTCCCCCTTTGATATCCCCCAATTGTTCAGAGGATCTTCTTCTATTTCTGCAGAAAGGAAGTCAGAAAAAGACATTTGTAAAATATTATTGATGCCTTCCACAGATTCTTTAAACAAGAACAAAAAGTACTTCTTAGACACCTGTGGGTTCATAGGAATCCTGCTGGGGTTAACAAAACTCTGTATTTGGAAAAGAATTCTACATTTGGAATGTATTTAATTTTTCCATGAATCATGGCTGAATGAATCGGAATTTTCATGATATAGAACCTTAGTGTAATTAGTATTTTTCTGGAAATTACTCTGATGTTTTCTGTGCAAGTTTGTAAGCAATATTTATTAAAAACAAATCAATCTTACACTCTTTATCTGGCAGTACAACTGAAGTGCCTGATTTCCCAGTCTTTTCCATAAATGTTTTCTCATTAATTCTGCTTTTGCTTTAGGATATCTTTAGCTGAGTTGCCATTGTATATTACAGAAATCAGAGGAAAACAATTCAGCAGCAAAAGGACATTTTCTTTGAAAATTCTACTCCATTAACAGTGATAATAGTGTGAGGCCACAACACTCAGATATTTTGGAATTAGAAAAAAAAACATGAGAAATTATCCCCCTTCTGCAACCCTACATTACCAACAGCTACTTTCACTCTGTTGTTAATTTGTCTGGAATTTTTATAGAAGATGGGAAGGGAGTCTTTTCTGTACAAAAGTTCATTTTGGAAATAAGATGCTTTTTGTGAAAATTATTAGTCAGTTGAGAACCAAGACCGTTTAATGGAAAACATTTAGTGAATTGTACTCTAAATGCCTTAATGATTAAATTACTGGAATTGTGCCCTTGTGTGAAATTGTCTTAAAATGATGATATTCTGTATGGACTCAGTGTCTTAACTAGCAATCCCGAAGGAGGATCAAAGCCTAAGCATTTTAGTAACTTCAAAAAGTTTTGGCAGAGCAAGAAGTGAAAGGCTTGGAATATTTATCACTTTAGAGATCATGTTGAAAAACAAAAGGAAAACAACTTAATAGGTGTCATATTTATGCAGAAGATCATGTATATCATGCAGGAAAATTTGTTTTCTTTTGCTTTTCATTTTAATTGAAGAATCAAAGTGCTAAGTAAATTAACTTAATTTGCATAAAATCATGAAGGTACATAGATCTTAGCATACATTCATGAATGTGTTTTCTTTGAATTCTGGTTTTTGCCATTGTAATGTTCAGTATGTTCCTGTTGCAGGCAGAGGGGCAAAATGCAACTCTCCTGTGATTAATTTAACACCAGTAAATTTTGACATTACCAGAGAACCTGTTTAGCGCATGATGGTTGTGCCTTGTGATTGAAATTTACTGGCTATAGATCAAAAGAAAAAAAAAAAAACAAAANATGAGTTGAATACTTTGTATAATATTAGACTGAAGTAGGTTTTATCACTGAATAAAGCTATTTATTAATGTGGACCATAAGATATCATTTGTATTTCAAGTCCATTCCACTGCATCATCTGAGGCAGATTGAATAGCCACTTCATGCTTTGCAAATTAGATCCTGATTAAGGTATTGCAGAATGAAAGTAGGCAGCAACAGGAACCTTTGGAAATACTGTATTCAAAAGTCAGACAATCAATTTTGTCCAGTGACTCTTATCAAGTCTCTTATCTCTTCTGGAAATATTCTTGCTTGATGTGTCCTCAAATAGTGCTCTTTCACGGCTGCATTTGGACTGCAGTTCAAAAATCCTCTTCTGTACATTCTGAATGTTAATATTCAAATATTCATACTAATCAAATTCTGGATCTGATTACTTTTGCCTTGATACGAATTATGTGTTGTTACGTAACTATTCTGATAAATATTGTGAAGTTTTTATATATTTGAGGTTGTGACTGATTTATTTCTCTAATCTCTTGAAGCCTATTGTCTTTTCTGCAGTAAAAAGTAACGAACAATAAACCAAGCAAAAATTTCTAAAAATAGCATGCATATTTGGTGAAATTTTAATATATAGTGAATCTATAAAACTACTAAAAATCCTACAAATATTTTTCTAAAACCTCTAAACCTTGAAAAAACTGCTGTGAAAAAGAAGCTAATAAAAATGCCAACCAGTTAAAATTTTCACTTCAAAATGTCCATATTTCAAAACCTAGACACATCTAACACTCAGATGATTTAATCTGTTTGATTTTACTGTTGTTTTTTTTTTAAACAGAGAAGGGTGGGTGATATCAATATATTTTCATTTGGCCTTTTAGAGATGTATGATTGCCTGATCAGTTTGGTGATAATTTAAAATGTAAATAAAATTTCAGCTGTGTCACTTTGCTATTTCAAAACTGAATATTTTTAATTTCCTGAAATTACCCTCATTCCTCTGTGTCCAAACACTATTTGCCTCACTCATTTAAATGCAGAAGAGATTTGCACTGCTCTTTTCCTTGTACTCAGAGTAACACTTCAAGGTGGTCATTGGCTTATGCATCTTTTCTTACAGTCAGCTGTCCAAGCAGGTCAGGAGTTGCACTCCACAGACTCAGAAGGTGGAGTTTAATACTGAAACAAAGGATTCTGATATGGTCTGGAAAAGCAAGACCAACTTTTCAATTCAGAGGAACTCAGTGCACCGTGCACAGATGTTCTGACTCTTCTAGACGAAATTATCTCTGTGCTAACACCAATTTTTCACAGAGGAAAGGGATTTTTCTCAAAGGAATTTTTCTTCCCTCATTTCGTCCCAGCCAGGGTAGAAGTTAAACTGAGATTGTTTTAACCTGTGGTTTTCTGTGTAGTGCTGCCCTCTACTGAGTTCCTTGATAATGAGTAGGGCTTTCCTACCTAGTCGAAAGGTAGCATCCTTAATGTCATGAAGAATGAAGCGAAAACAAAACCAAAAAAACTACGGCCCATTTTTTCCTACTTTTTATTTTTGCAATAAATGGACCTTTTAGGGGTGAAGAAAGACTTATTTCTCTGGGTCAGTGTGTCTGCTGAACATTATGATAAATATCTAATTTGATTTTTCTTCTAAGAGGAGCAAACATCTTTAGAGAATCATTTATTTTTTTTCCAAGCAACCAATCAATATTCTATATACAATCTCTTCTCACTTCATTTCTGCTCCCATCATTTAATCAGTAAAATGTCAACTTCTTGCTCTTGTCAAACAATAGAAAATGGCTTTCTTTCTAGTTATCTTGGAAACCTCTTAAGATAGGGAATTCATGTGTTAAATATGTTGATGCCAAACAATTTTGAGAACCTCCTTTTCTTCCCCATTTTGCAAATCAGTGAATCTGAGTGGAAGTAATAAGTATTTTTTCATGTGTATGGTTTGTGGGATATGTGGTGGTAGCATAGAACCATTGCAGTCCTTGTAGAAAGGACTTTGATATCAGAATCCTACAACAGTTCCAGGTAAATGAATAATCTCTGTATGAAAAGCATTATTCTCCTGAGCACAGTAACAACTGGAAAAAATTTATCTCTTGAAGTCCTTTTGAATGCAAAATATTCTATTTAGATTCTTCAGGTGTAGTGTGAAATAAGCCTTGCTGGGATCAATAGCACGGATTTGTTACCGATGATGCCAATTTAAATGTTTCTATAGCAATTGCCATGGCAATGTTTTTAATTAGTGCAGCACAGTCACTCATAAGCATGACACAAAGAAAAGCTAACCTTCGGCAACTTGATAATGTATCCCACATTAGTCTGTTTCATTTGTTAACAGTGAAGCAAAATTTGTGTTCTAAAAGAAAAAGATCTGGTGCTAAAAAAGCTAAAAATAGCAGAGTTAACTGCAGCAGCAGTGCTCCATATTGCACTCCAATCTCTAAATAAGAAAGATGTAACTAACGCTCAGGATGATCCAAACAATCTGTAAATACTAAGTATGCATTTTAACCGGATATAGCAAATATAAATCTCGTGTAGCCTGCACGCATGGAAGCAGTCTCATTGGCTTTGTCAGCCTTTTTTTGAAAACAAAGTATCTGAATGTAACTTTAATCTACCTATACTGAGCACTGGGAATGATGAAGCTGTAGCAACAAAAGGCTGTGCTATAAACAGCACACTGCCACCGATAATACCAAGATTTAGGGGAAGGCTGGATCTGTGCCACTCTAGGTTCACTTTTATCACTTCCCCCACTAATTAAAGATATACCAGGATGCATGCACATGCTTCCCTCTGGCTGCAGCACTCAAATATTCTGAGTGCAGTCATACTGCGGACATGAATATAGTCTCTGGATGAGAGACTATGACTTTCTAAAAACAGCATTCTTTTTTAGCATTCTTCTGCCCAGAAGTTTTTTGGGACTTTTTTTTGGTTTTTGTTTTTTTTTTTTTCCTTGCCTCTTTCCTTTTTATGGTTAAAATGGGCTTTGGGCTGAGGATGAAAAGATTAAAAGTAAACAACCAATGTACATATGGACTAAACTTGAGGTAATCAAAAATTATTTCTAGGAGAGCTGAAGTAGGTTTTGAGGGATCCCCAAAGCTTAAGGGACAGGTTTTTTGACTGATGATCACCCATTATTTGAGTTCAAGTACTCAGATCTTCTTCAGGCTCAGAAACATGGGCCACGCTAAAGAAGCATGTTCCCACTCAGCAACTCCCACTGCAAACCTTTCAGAATAAATTTTCAGAACTGTTTTCTTTGCTATTGGGTTGCTTATCTGTTCAGTGCTGCATACAGTGAAGATAAGCTCATTTGAAAATTTTGCCAGGAAACAGCTGAAGGCAATTCTTTATTTCTGTGCAGGTTTCAGTGCAAGTTCCCTTAGCTACATGACTCCAGGCCTCATACTAATAAAAATAATAGAGAATTTGAACTAACCACAATTTGCATTGGAATGTCTATTGAGCTAATGTCTTCAGGCAAATGAACTTATGGTTTGTAGGTGCATTAGGAAAAACATTTCTCTTGCTGTGACTGAGAGAGTTAGCATTTATTTTAGAGTTTTTTCCAGACTCTTGGGTGTCTACATTGAAGATACAGGTCCAAATTCACCTCATCATGGCCTGAGTCACCATCTCAATAGCAGTCACAGTGAGCAACACAAATCCCCTGGGTGGGTGGATGCGGCAAGAGAATGTGTTGATTCATATTTGGACAATCCCCACTGGCAGAATTGTGCAGAGGCAGAAATGTGGTTTAAAACAACTCTCCCAGGACAGTGAAAATACCATCTGCCCTTCTCTAGAGCAAGTATCTTCTGAGGAGCAGATGAAACTACCTAGATGAAACTATCTAGACTATTTGTCTTCCAACCATCCTTCCATCATCTAGTGAATGAAGCCTGCAGCACTCCCAACCCACCATGTAAAACGGTCTCTCAATTCGAAGTAATGGTATCAATGAAGCTAAAAGAGACTTTTGAAATATCTGTTTCTGAGGCATCAGGCCACTGTATTATACATGTGAAATGTGCATTTTCTCATTGGAAAAAAACCTTGATTTTTTTCTCCAATAATGAACATTTTTACAGGATATCTTTTTCATCAACATGAGGGGAACAAGGAAATATAGTACTTGTAAACCCTTAAAGCAAGGACTTTTGAAGATATTCCTTTGATCTTTAGTACTGATTTTTCTCCACGGGGAGCACAATTTCACTCTTATCATATAATGAATCTGCGTTATAAGTTTTTATGCCACACCTTATTTACAACTGCAACACATTCATCATATTCATGGTTTTAAAGAATATCCTTAAGAAACATGAGGAAAAATAAGTGCTATCCTCAAAACAATTTTTTTCTCTTTTCCTCTCCTTTAAATTGTTTCATTTTTTGTCACTCGTAACCTGATTGTCTGTACTTTGACATTGATACCCTTCAGGTATCAAAATTAAGGCATATATTTTTGTTGGGTTTTTGGGGGTTGGGGTTTTCTTGTTTGCTTGTGTGTTTGGGTTTTTTTCAGCAGCATAGCTTTCTATCTGCCAAATGCAAACCCAAATTCTATCTGGAGGCATAGGCCCCTATTTTCCAGACATATTGATTCTCATTATTCTCTCTGCATGAAACAGATGAGATTCACCTATGGCAGCAATGTTAATGACAGGACTTACCAGTTCTCCTGATAACTGGGACTACACGCTTCCTCTAAATTTCTTTTTCTTGCTGCTTCATTATGTATCAGTCTACTTTGGTCACACACCAAGCTCCTAACGAAGCATTCTGCGATTCCACATCTGGTGCCTCCTGTCTCTGCATATCTCCTGAGCATGGCATGTACCACAATGGGAGCTTGCTAAACTTCCTGAGTCTACAGCTTGTATAATGGCCCAAGAGGTTGTTACAAGCCAGAATTTCTCAGAATAAAGACATCTTCAAGCTAGTATCTCAAGGTCGTTTTAAAAACTTCAATCTCTGCCATCCTTTTTTTTTGCTCATGTACATCTGAGTCATAAGAAATCTTGTTCTTATAGAGAAGGACTTAATTACTTCCTGCAAGGGATTATACATTCACTTCTCTGGACTGGAAAAATTGAGTTGCTGACCAATTAAAGGTGGTTAGCAAATTCAGAGTGTAATTGTAGCCCATTGTTGCTGCTTCCTTCCTCAGGGAATTGAGCAGCTGCTGAATGCTGTCATTTATTTGAGATCAACCTTCTTTATGTCCTTCTGCTGCCTCCAATGGGATCACACAATCTAGAAAAGTTTTATTCTCAGAGTTGAACAGGAGTCCTGCAAGCATAGGAATTTGTACACAGAAATAATGTATAACATTAACTTTTTTTTTTTTTTTTTCTATTTATTTATCTCAGGTAGTCTGAAAGGAGTCTGATGCAGTTGAGGTTTCACCTTATATTTCCATAACAAACACTTTAAAATACCTACAAATTGTAATTCTCTCACTTGTAAGAATAAAATAGATCTCAGAAATATAAATTTTGATAACTTTCCCCTTTCTTATTTCAAGGTCTGAATCTCTTTTTAAAAATTAAAAACATTTCCCCAACAGAGAACCAAAAAATCTTTCACTCAGATGTCATTTTAATGAAATACAAATGTGAAACATGAATAAAGTCAAAATAAGTGTAATAAAATAGTGCTTATTTCATTATTAACCTGACAGTAAAAATAAGGATATCTTCAACAAGCAGACACTCATGGTAACACCTAAGTGTGGAAAAGCATATAATAGTTTTTCTTATCTATGTTTTCTTATTCTCCAAATATAAGCTAATAGTCCCCAGTAGATTCTCTTTGCCATGATTTTCAAAGTTTTCTTTGAAAGCATGTAAATGTCCCAGAGAAACAATATTCTGCAAGGAGACTCATATTTACCAATCTTGTGAAAAGAACAAACCCTTTATGTTTGTTTTTGAACATTATAAGTGACATCTTCATTAGACAATGAGTATAGCCATTGGAAATCACGGAAAACAGTTATTCCCTCTTCACTCTTTTTGCCACTGATGAATGTATGGACTTAAATCAATTTATCCCTCAGCTGTCTCTTTTCCAAGATGGAAAGCTCTGGGACTGCCTGCTTAATCATTTCTTGTGTGGAAACTGTGCCAGACTTTTGATTGCACCTGTAGCCCTCCTCTGAATCATTTCTATTTTTCTTTTTTTTTTTTTTGTATGTCTCTTGAGACTGGTAATCATAATTAGTTGCTTCATGCATTTATAAACAGCAGCTTGATCACTTTCTTTACTAAAATTCATCATGATATGTGGCATAGTTTGTGTTTTTTATTGACCACATGGCCCTGGGCTAAAGTTTTCCTGTATTATCTCTTGTCACATTATGGTATTATTGCCCAATGGCAGTAGTAAGAATTTATTATTTTAAATGTACATTCTGGGTTTAACCCTGTGCATGATTTCATATAGTTTCATAAGAATTTCATGGTGTGTCATTTGGTTGTCCACTCACTGTATTGCATAGACTTCAAATGTAGGTATGGCAAACTCCTGTAGCTATTAGACCATTTTAAGGTAGAGAATGGTTGGCACAGCAAGGCTCAAATCCCTATGGCTAAACTTTATTCTTCTCTCCCCTGCCTCAGTCCAAAGTGGGTCTACCATGTCCATACCATCTATGAGATTTCATGATGGGAATTTCCTAGGAGAAAGTCGGTACAAGCTAAAATAATGTTAGGGTCTGTAACTGCATTGAAAGGTTACGGGAAAGTGAAAAGTTTCAGAGTTGAAGTATGCTAATATAACCATAGTCATAAGATTCCTTTGCACACCCACTTGGCTTTGTTATACTGTGTTGTGGTGGTTTATCCCCAGGTGGAAGCTGAACCTCACACAGCCACTCACTCACCATATGATAGAATGTGGAAAGATCCAGAAGTGCAAAAGTGAGAAAACTTATAGGTTGAAATAAAAAGAGTTCAACTGGTAAAACAAAAGCTACACACACACACACCAAAAAAAAAAAAAAAAAA
>VZDJ01007755.1:48272402-48341219 GCA_008694505.1 Cyanoderma ruficeps
AACCAAAAAAACCCCCCAAAAAACCCCAAAAACCCCAAAAAAAAACCCACCAAAGAACTCATTCTCTGCTTCCCATGGGCAGCCAGGTACTCAACCATCTCCAGGAGAGCCATTTGCATCTCACTAAATTTAATTGTTTCTTGGGAAGACAGACTACTTTAAGCTGATGTCCTTTTTTTTCTTCTTTTTCTCCACCCAGGCTTATATCCTGAGCATGATGCCATATGATCTGGAATATCCCTTGGACCAGTTGGGGTCAGCTGTTCCAGCTGTGACCCCTCCTAGCTTCTTGTGCACCTCCATCCTGCTCACTGATGGGGTGCTGTGAGTAGCAGAAAAGGCCTTGGCCCTGTGTAAGCCCTGCTCAGCAGTAATGAAAACATTTCTGCATTATCAATGCTGTTTTCACCACAAATCTAAAATATAGCCCCGTACCAGCTGCTATGAAGAAAATTAACTTTATCCCAGCACATGCTGAATGTCACTTGCAACGTTTTTCATCTTGATATTCAAACTTGTATTCAGTTTATTTATGGGTATGTTCAGTACTGGCTCTAGTACAGATAGATCCCTGTGGAACACTGAAACAGACACTTCAATGTCAAAACTCATTATTTACTTCTCCCTGCTGGTTTCTGTCATTTAATCTATTAAATGGATACAATTTTTAATATATATTTTTATTATTTATTAATTATATTAGAATAACTTTAATTAAAATTATATCTATATAATCAGTTACTGATATGTGCAGGGACCTTCACTTCTAGCTCATGGGTACTTAAGATCATTTGGTGAGTCACCCTTTCAAAAGCTGTCTAGAAGCAGAACTATATCATATCAAAGAGTTCAAAGCTACCTATAAGATTAATGATGGCTCAGAGAACTTGAATAAGTCTGTGAGGCTGGATTCTCCTATTGAAGAGCTGCAGTGACTTTTCCTCTGTACCCCACATGTCTGACTATTGTGTTCTTTATAACACAGACGTCTGTTTTCAATACTTATATTGTTAGCAGTTTCACTCATTTGGGCCTCAGACATAGTTTCAGTTCTACCAGGAACAAGTTGTAGGAACTGTTTTTTAAAACTTAGTATTGCTTTTGATACCTTGAAACCCTCAAGAAACAAGGAAATTCAAGTGAAAGGTTAGAGGAAAATGATGAATATTTCAGCAGGTTCAACACTGAGATTTTTAGGATTCCTGGTAGCATATGTGAAGCAGCTGCCAACTTGAAATCCCACTCTACTGAAATGAGATCTTCTGCTTAGTCCCTGGTCAAATAAATAAATAAACAAACAAATAAAAAATACTATGTGCATTTATTCCTTTAGGGTTTATAACTCCTTCTCTTTTTTTCCTGAAAACTGTGACAAATTGAACCACAGAACACTGGGTAGCCACAAGCACAGCGCTGACGGTAAAGCATTTCATGGAGCTTCCCAAAGAAGTTTTTAATCATAGCAGTTTCTTAAAATGTTTCCCCATCCTCTGATGAAATGACAGAAAGGGTTTCAAACTGATACATAGGTCTGAACGTTAGGTATATATTCTTCTTTAGTGGAGCCTCTTCTTCTTTTTGCTTCCTAAATGTTTATATTTATATTCTCTCCCAAGGGCTAATAGCTTGCTTGTGGTCCTCTGGTGTTTCAGAGTCCTGCAGAGAAGCCCACCAAGAACAATGAGCAGTAGCTCAGAGTTTGGGTTTAATGTTCAATTTAATAATGAAAATTTGATTATAGTTTTCCTTGTGAGGGTTTGAGATCTCCTGTAGTATTTCCTGAATTTGCCCTCCTCAAATTTATATGATTAGTGAAGAATTTATATGTTTATAAACATATTTATATGTTGTTCTCATGGCAGGAAATTTCAAAATACTTCATACCCACCTGGAACTGCTTCTAAAGTTAGAGAAATATGTCATCTGCATATGTCTTTAATAATTTAATTGTGCTCTGATGACATTAGAGTTTTATTGCTTATACCAACTATTTTGCAATCTATTTTGCTATTTCGTTCTTTTGTTCCTAGCTACCAGAGAAGGAAATAAATAGTTTATTTCTATTAAAATGCAAGTCAGCTTTAAAATGGCATGTGACATATTTCCTTTAGTAAAGCCTGAACCAGAATTGAGAGTTTAACAATCTATATCTCAGCATGAATTCCCAGAAGTCAGGTTTTCATACGATTTATTTGGATAAATTGAAAACGCACAGAGTACTTATCAGACAGCATTTCAGAGTTGCCTCCTATACTTTTCTTGTCCTTTTGGTTAAAAGTCAGTAAAAAGCAAAATTATAGCTGCATGAAGCCATGTATATGGCTCCAGTTTCAGAGTGAAAAAACAGTAGAAATATGATTGAAAAAAAATTGATATAGCAACGCATTTGCTTTATGGTTTCTGGTCAAATTTTTTTGGTCCAACTTTGCCTGAAATGGCAGTGCATAATCGGGCTTTAAAACTTTTTCTTCATAAACTCAAATTCCTGTGATTGTCTCCCTTCCTTCTTGCATTCCTAAAAAATCAAGGGAAAAGGTTGTATGAGGAGACATATCTTTCTTTGGGCATCATACAGCTAAGACAACTCATAAATAGGTGACTACATAGAAAACAAATTAACTCAAGCATATAACAAGAAAAAAGGGTGCATAGGTAATCTATACATAAGGATGTGTCAGGCTCTGGTTTTTGATATTTTCTTGGCTTAAATAGGAGTAGATATTTCATGTGAAAAAAAGTATGCCTTGTACAAGTCAATTTCTTCCCTCTTTTTATCTTTTTGATTCTGCAGTCATTATTACAACCAGATTTTGTTTTAGTAGTATGGCTGGGAGTACACTGCATCACTTAGTGAAACAGCCCAATTTCTATTTTCAATAAGGCTTGCTAAATTGCCTTGTTTTTCCTAACTCTGAAACACTGTCATTATATGAGCTATCCACAGGCAGTTCTTCATGGGAAAGATGGACCTTCATCTAAATCTTATTACTGCAGTGTTGATTATAAAATAAACATTTTATAGTAACAGTTACTAATACATAGAATGAATAATAATGACCCAGCACATCAAATGCAATTGTCCTATTGCAACTCTAGGTGCTGAGAAGAGAAAACACACTGCAATGGTGTAATAAAAATGAGCATCATGACATAATAAAGTTAGTTGATATAAATCCAGCTAATTTTATGATATTATAGCTCAACATCTTAATGAATGTGAAGGAATGCCGATTTTTAGTAATAGAAAACGCTAAACAAAATCCGCAAATCCATTTATTTATATGTGCCTGCCTAACATCAATATTTTTTATAAAGGCAATAAGAAAGCAATAGGAAGGGGTTTTGAGTGAAAAAAACCCTGCCTTCTAGCCGATGCTGCTGAAGTTATTGAATAGTGCTACTGAATTTTCCAAAGACTTTTTTTTTTTCAAATAATTTATTTCCAGTTGTCTCCCAGCAGCATACAGGGATACATGAAGACAATTGAACCTGTTATGGAATTATGACTAAATATTAATGTAGAAGAACAGTGATATGCATTCAATACTTGGAAAAACAAGATCCAAATTTAGAATTGAATACAACAGTATCTATAAAGTCAACAATGATTACTAGTCTTCCATTAGAAAAATTTCTTAAGCCATACAACTTTAACCTCTGCCAGGAGTCACTGTTTTGTGTGGATTGATGCATTTCCAAAGTTTTGCTCTTTTGTTACCCTTCCCACTTAAAAAAATATATATATATTTTACAGATTTTTTTTTTTAGTTGTTATTTGTAAACATGTTACTTTTTTTTCTCTTCTTCAATGGCATGTTCAAAAACTTCCTAAAACCAATGCATATAAATCGGTGGTTATTAACTAGGTTGCATTTATAATGGAAATTCTAAAAGAAGAACCCAAGTGACCATTCATTTCATTTTTCACTCACAGTTATAAATGAAGCAATAATGGTGTAAGAGTAAACTTTGTTCCTTTCTGGTCACTTTTTCAGAGGGAAAGTTAGATTAAGTGCTTTCATCAATCATCTTTTTATTGTTCTCTATTTTGTATTAACAACACTGATAAAATAAGGAGCAATCCATCAGAGTTTCATGTTCCAGTTTTTATAGGTACTTGATAGACTAATATTTAACATAATTCAAAAACGTTCTAACTACAATGTTACCTTGGATATGCATGTCTATTTTATAAAATGGACACCTAAAATATATTTACATTTTGCAAGAAACTTATAAAAGCTTGTTTTTATTGACTTCATTAATCATTTCTGAGCAAGATCTGGGGGAAAAATAGAGCCCTGTAGAGATTTTTTGTGCTAAGGACATGATGAGTTTTCTTATTCTTGAATACTAGATATCTGTTATCCAAAAGAGGGAGCCATAACATTATACTATACCTTTGCACTTTTCGAGACTGAAGCTGCATAAATTCCTTTATTCCATTTTCTTAAGGATGATGCTTGGTCTGAGGTGTCTTTTGTTTTCTTGTTTTCTATTAATAAGTATAACCCAGAACTAGATAATGTATGCTAATAAGCTCATCGGATCTGAGTGAAATGGTTACACTAAAGAGAAATATACTTTAGCAAATATCCTGTCATGAAAAAAAAAATAGTTGGAATAAGTTTTCTTGCTCTTGATTTCACCCACATGCACTTTTACCAATTTTGAGAGAAGAGTGTAGTGTCTTTTTATTTAATTCACATCTTTTGAAATGAAATATATATAAATATCAAATGAAACTCCCTAAGGTATTTTGTAAACATACTTTGATTGCATGTCTCTGTAAAAAATGAGATTGATGTAAAATACCACTCTGAATAACTGATGAGACTTCCAGTTATTAAACGTTTGCTTAGAGGAACACAACATTTCTAAAGGCATTGCCGATATTTTGGAAAATGTGGACTAGATTGCCTTCATATCTGAAAGGTCAGTGGACAAGAATGTATTTGGAAGAGTAGAATGGAAAAGCACGGAGTGATCAATAATGTGTGCTTTACTTTCACAATTTCTTAACAGCATTCTCTTTTCATGGGTTCCATGTGCCACATTGACATTCCAGCACAGCCTTGTAACCCTTTGTGAGGAAGGACTTTCAGCATCAGATGAAGTATTGATAGTTGTTTAATTGTTTTCTAATATTTTTTAACTAAAGTATAATTTTGATTGTCCTGTTGATTTACAAATGGGAAGCTCTCTTTATGGTTTGTCTGCCACTATATCTCAGTATTTTGTAGCAATGCATTTGTCTGAAAGTAATGTAAATGCTGATTTTACAGACCTATTTGGTCAATGAGAAAAGACATGTCAAGTCAAAATTCCAGAGATGTGAGTCCAATTACAAATTCTGTGGTTGAAAGCATATATGCAAAAAAATGTTACCCATTTTATGGAATATGATTTCTTCTAGTATTTTTCTTCTTATTCCTAAGTAAAATTAAACACCCTAGAATAAAATGCTGTGTAATATAAACCACTATGTCCTTTAGTTTCTCTTATGTTTGTTTGTTGGTTTTCAGTCTTTAGAGAGATGAATGATGAGTAAATAAGAAAAGAGGAAAGCGAGTACTGGGAAGGGAAAGAGCAAGTGAGAAGATGAGGAAAGCACTGAGAAGAAGAGGAAAAAGGAGAAGAGGGAGGATACAAACACTTGAGAACAACAAAGGTGCAGGAAAAAAGAGAGTAAGTGTTCTTCAGAGAAGTGTATAAAGCATATATTTGTTAGATGAAGCATGTCTGCCTGTTAGAAACTCTTTCCAGTTACCCAGCTCAAGAAACGTGTATCTGACATTTTCAGAGCTGCTAACTATCAGCAGGTCCATGAATTAAGCTAGTTTTACAGATGCTCAGCAATTCTGAAAACAGCTTGTGTTACACTGGACCTATTGTTTCATTTATTTCAAGATTTTTCATGATATTTGTAACAGCAGTACTTTCTCCATGTATATTAAGAGCCTCTGCTACTTTCTGTGAAACTTCAAAGATAGCATTTGTCTGGGAATAAGTATCATTCACACAAATTGGTATTTACCACGGTGGTATCTGATGTCATCTAACAATTTCTACTGCAATAAAATATATAGATAAGTTTTTGGAATACTTGCATGTTATTGAGGTTATGATAAGCTTTGAAAGTGACTTCACTGCAAAGCAGACGAGAAGGACTACAGATTTTCTCTAGAAAAGCAAATGATTGGATAAAGCATGATGGAATAAGCATTCCACCTTAAAACAGTTATGTGAAAAAAGCATCTAGCCAGTTTCTTCTCCACTCTGAAATTCATTAGACAATTTTTTTCTTATCTTGCATCTTCTTATGACAAACAGTCAATCCAGCCTATGATGCACCTTGATGCAACAGCTTGCGACGACCTCCAGGTAATTTACTTCAGCAATACATTTGACCTCAAAACTAACGAAAGTGAGGAGTTATTCATCTTCATCATTATTTGTTAAGAATTATTAATCACAATTTACTCTCATTACCAGTATTCTTTTTCAAATTTCCCATGAAAGAAAAATTCTCTAGTTGGTGCATTTTAAAATTTCAGTTAATCTTTTCAGTTTTACTATTGATATTTTATGAGCTTTTATTATATTGCCTCACAATATGAAAACAGCTTTGCACTTGTCATTTCTATTGTGACATGAAATGTTTTAGTAATTCATATGAAATAATAAAATCACTTCAGTTATTGAATACATTGTATCTAATACAAAGTTAAATACTTCATCTTAATTTCCATATTGAATCCCCCTCCCCCTTGTGTCATAATGAAAGGAAGTAATCTTGAAGAGCAGCTAATTTCATACCATAAAAATATATATATTATTAGCTGCCATTAAGTCATCATAAGAAATATGAAAAAGAAATTATGAACTTGAGGTTAAACATATTTCTTGCCTTGAGCCTTCCCTTTTTTTCTTGAATACACACGAAAATACTTTTGTTACAACCAGCTTGCATGTGCTGAAATTATTAAAGAAAATACATTGAAAAATATATTTTGTGTGAAGCTTTCCTCATTTGGATGTGATCATCGTGAATGTAATTAAAATAGAAATGCTTACTCTAGCCATATTTTTGCTTTTTGTTTTCTCTGTTGGCATTTGAAAATATGTTCATGTTTACTCCAATTATGTTCAATGATGTTCTTTTATGTATCATCAGAACTACTTTTAATACTCCATAACTAAGTCAATAACATTCATACTTTCAATTTAATGTCTTGTTTTAATGGTGTAAGTCCTTCCTCATACAGTGAACTTAGATTTCTTAATTATTGTCTGGTTCTAATGCAGGTTTTATCCACACCTACACTAAAAAGCAACCTTAATAAGAAGTGACTCCATAAGCGGAATTCCCTATTTCTGGTGATTTTTATATGATATATAAAATTTTATTTTTACATTTTCTTTCTGAAAGCCAATGTATTCTGCACTTTTCTAACATATTTATTTCAGTATGTCTCTATTTTGGTATGCATTTAAGGGTTAAGTGTGGTAAGGCACCCTTTATATCCATTCTTTGACACTTCATCACTTACACAAGACATTATTTCAATAACCAATTAATCTTTGTAGGGGTGTTTTGGTTTTTTCTCTTACCTCCATGTACTGTATTTGCTCTGCCCACGTCTGCATAATATTGTTCATATTTTTCACTCTTTTAATATTTTCAGGACATTTTAGAATTTTCTTCCAAGCTGTCTAAGTCAGTAAAAATATTCTGCTAACTACAATGACTTGCAGTTAGTTTCCTGTTTCATTTCTATAGTTTCTCCACTTTGCCTCTGTCTCTACATTTTAATGAAATTATTTTCAGCTATATATACATTCTAATACCTTCTAAAGTCATGGATTCTTCAACACATTACTAATGTATATATATGTCTGATTTTGAATTTTTAAACCAAATATTTTTTTGCACTGTGCCTAATTTGTGCTTGTCTATTTTTCTTGTTGTACATACTTATGTATAGCAATTTTTAATCTATTATTTTATTTTAATAAAAGAATTGCTACTTTTATAAACGCTATTTTCACAATACATTTATCTCATTTTAAGTTGTACTACAATTATATTTCAATCTCATTTTTGTAGTGAACAAGATGTACTTCCCCTTTCTCTCCCAGCCTATGCAGAAAGAAGCCTCTTTATATTATCGGTATTTTCATCTAACTTTATCCTCTGCTGTATCAAAAATCACTATCTGTTGGCATTTTGCAATACTGTTTTGTCTGACATTTACCTTGAAAGCAGCATGGATTTTGTTCCACTTGTTTGCTTGAATACCAATGACTTCTGCGCAGAAGAGAATACATTTAAAAAAAAATTCAAGTAGTTTTGTTCACATAATAAATTCTAATTGGCTTTGTCATTTAATGTTATCTATCTACTCAAACTTTATATGCATGGACATTATACAAATAATGTGGATTATTTGTATAATCCTGTGCAGGGATTCCAATTCCCAATCCGTATGCAGGGGGAAGGATGTGTAGAGACTGAAAAAAAAAATTGTAATGGTTTAACATTAGTGCTGATTGAGCAACAGTTGACCATTTCCACCCCATTGTTATTGCCCAGCTCGTGGAGCTGATGAGAGTCAGGCACTTCAAGAGTTCTGAACAAGCTGGTGCTCAGCTGTGCAGTGCATTCTGCCCTTTCTGTCCCTTTGCAGCTCTCAAGTCCTCTGCTTGGCCTTTTAATCACTGTGACAATATTTCCAACCATTATAAAGATTGGATCTAAATGTTACTGATGTCCATGGGAATATTCAGCTATACCATGATGAGCTCTCCATCAGAACTATGTGCACTTTTGTTTTTTTACCTGAAGCTTATACTTGATTGCTGTCATAGAACACTTTGAAATACTTTGTTGTAATTACTGACTGGTAATTGGCAATTTCTGAGGGGCACCATAAGAATACTAATTTGTCTGGTCCTAATAAAACAGCTATATTCTTTCAGATCCCTGAGATAAAACCATATTGTTACAAAGACAATGTAAGTGATGTCCTCATATTATTTGTGTAATTTTCTCATGTTCTAGTATTTCTTGCTTCAAGATTTAAATTCAGTATTTTAGATTGAGCTCAATCAAAAAATTTGTTGTTCAAGCCAGTGTATATTTTTTTCTGGACAATAAACTATGACTGTTTACACTCTTCCATTGCACCAGTAAATTAATAGGACTTCAAATTTCAAAGTAAAATTATTTGATTATTCTCATCAAAGATGTAGTCAAAGGCAAAAGGTGAACTTAAACAATGCAGGATTATATCTACACAAGTTTTTGAACTTGTTAATAGCTTCATATTAAAACTAGAAGGGTTCAAATGTCTTGTTTTTAAAACTGCACAGCCTGTGCCTTGCTGATTATGCTCTTGTCCTTTGGATTTCTTAGTGATATCAAAATAAAAAAAAAAGTATGAATAAAAAATTCTTCACTTTCTGTTCTTTTACAATCTCTCCTTTTTTTACAGTCTATGGTTTAAGATAGAAATCAAGGTTACTTAGGCCATAAATCTTTTTTAATAAACCTCTAATCTATTGAAAATGCAGTAGACACATACGGTTCTAAATTGTTCCTTTTTAGTTACTACAGATTAGAGATGCTATAAATATTTTCCATCAGGGAAGTGCAATTCTGTATGACAAATTTCAAGCTGCTTGTAATAGGACTATATATTTTTGTGTAGTTCTGTTAGAAACAGGCTCCTGAGAAGTTTGCAGACTAAAAAGGTAAAAAGCACCCGCTTAAAACAGTGCATTCCTAGACATCTAGGTAGTGTTGTGTTGGAGCTCAGTTCAGTGTAAAATATAGAAATGATAAACAATGGATATCCAGTGATATGGGTGCATGTACTTAGGCCAGGTGGGATCCTATGCTTAGCCCAATCCTCTTCCTTTCCTGGAATGATGGAGTACAGATGTTAGTAATTAATCCTGCCCTTCTCACTCTTTCCCTGTTTCCATATCACTAATGTGTTAAGACAAACATGATGGTGACATTAATTCTTTTGAACAACAGGTCAGGGAGCTTTGGAATAGGGGAAAGCATCTTTTCTCATACCTGATAAACCTGTTTGGTCTCCAGAACATTGGGAAAGGAATTTTTTGCTGACAGATCATCTTTAGTGGAGGGTTCCACTCTCTTTTTCCTCACTTCCATTGGGTCGAGGATCACTCAGATACCTCTGAGTCCTTTACTCTCCTCTCTTCAAATTAACAAGTCCCTCTGACCCCAAAAAACTCAATAGTCCCCCAGCTCAAACCACAGCAGAAACACAGGGACACCAGCTGCAGGTTGTGCAAGAAGACAATAAAGCTACACTCTAGGGAGGGGTACACAGTATGAAAAGAGATAAATGTCAGAAATGTTATGATAATGTTGCTATTCTGGCAGGTAATAATTTTTGCATATTAAGTTTCTACTGGGATCTTGTGGTACTCCTGCTCACTGCCAGATGAACTCAATGAAATTATAATGTACATGACTCCCACAAGTAAGAGCTTCAACTTCAACTTCTGAATTACACTTATTTATGCTCATGGGTACATATGTATACACATACACACACACACATATAATTTAAGAAAAGCATGTATATGTTTCTTTATTTAAATATTTAGGGGGTTTGAGTGATTGTGTTGAAATATCTTTTGCACGTAATTTCAGAGGACTCTAGTTAGTAAAACAAATGAACATGGACCTTTTTAATTCTCAGTGAGATAACCTAGAAGTTTTAACATTTTTTTCCTAGCTATTAAGAATATGGCTGGTGAAGTATTAAGATTGATTAAGATAAATCAATTTCCAGTCTCAACTGTTTAATATGGCATATGGCATCATTCAATTTTTTGAAGAAAACAAGTTACAAAACATTCTGCCTTCAAAGATGGACTCCCTTATATTTCAGGGCAAATAACAGTTCTTCTTTTTTTCTTCTGAGTGGGATTGTTGCTGCTGTTTGTCAACCAGACCTGGGGAAACAATTGGTTGTATATGAAGGTGGTGACTTTATTTTATGACTACCTTTTATTTAAATCTCAACATCTTCCATTATCTTTTTTATAAACAGGAAAAGAAATCTTGGATGCTCTGTGGCAATGCTGGAAACTTCATGCTTCCTTCAGTGTGCCTTAGAATTAACCACTACAGACTACCTGCAAAAAACCAAAGAACATGTCTGTGTTTTCCTTGTCCTTCCTGTTCTTCAATACTCAATAGTGGTCACTGGAATGGAAATTTCTGTTCAAAAGGTGCATGCTCACATCATTTGACCTTTCAATTATCGGGATAAAACTGAACTTCAGGACCAATTAGGCAAAGTAGGAATAAGAAGTCAACTTTTATTTACATTGTAAAGGGACATTTAAATTAAAGTCAACAGAGGTATTGTTATCCCTGGGGCTGATCACTTAGATGACCATACAGTAAGGATAAAGAATTCTAAAAACTCCATTGTAGCAAAAAGAATTCAGGTTTCCTGAACCTTTGCTCCTTGATGTGAGAAATAGAAAGAGAAGCTTAAAACTCTATGTTGAAATGATTGCTTAAATTTTCTGAAGGTGTGAATTTTATCAATACTTGTAGTGAGGTACAAAGTGCATGGTTATTAAAGTGATTCACTGAAAGTTACCAGTTAGTCATGCCATGAATTGTATTAATGTGATTTAGTCAAAAGTTCCTCTTTCATGGAATTTTTGCCTCAAAACAAATTTGTTGAATGAAGTGGAACTATTTATAGAAATCTTAAAAGAATAAATTGGGGCTGATTTGCTGGAGGACCCTGGGAACAGGCACTGAGTCAGTTTCATCTCTGTACCTGGTGTGATTATGAAACATATCATCCTGCAAGATATATTAAAGCATATGGAAGACAAGGAGGTGATTAGGGACAGCAAACATGGCTTTACCAAGGGCAAATTCTTCCTGACTGATCACATGGCCTTCAGTGATGGACTGAGTAGACAAGGTACCCTCCAATATCACGTACCCGGACTTCTGAAAGGCCTTTGATAAGATCCTCCACAACAGTCATGCTGCTAAATTGGAGGCATACATGTTTGATGGTTAGTCTGTAACACAAATAAGGAATTGGCCTCATTTCAGATTTACAGTCAATGGCTGTCTTCAAATGGAAACCAGTAAAGAATGGTGTCCCTCAAGAGCCTCTACGGGGGCAAATACTATTTAATGCCTTTTTCAACTACAGACAGTGAGAAACACTGTAAATTTAGCAGATTTGCAGATGACGCCAAGATGTGTGGTCCAGTTGATACACGTGAGTGAAGCAGCACCATCCAGAGGGACCTTGACAGACCTAAGAAATGTGCCTATGCAATTCTCATGGAGTTCAACAAGGCCAAGTCCAAGGTGCTGCATCTGGGCTGGGGAAATCCTCAGCATCACTACAGACTGTGGGATTAAGAGATTGAGAGCAGCTCTGCTGATAAGGGCTTGAGGGTACTGGCAGATGAAAAACTGAATATGAGCTAATTACTTGTATCTGAAAGAGAACAAGGTTTAGGTTGGACATAAGGAAGAAATATTTTACAGAAAAGGCATTGAGACACTGAAACAGGTTGTCCAAAGAATTTGTGGATATTCCACCATTAGAAAAGTTCAAGACCAGGGTGGATGGGGCTTTGAGCAACCCAATCTAGAGGAAACTGCCCCTGCCCATGGCAGGGCCGTCAAACTGTGAAGTTCCTTGTTAACTCAAACCATTCTATGAATCTAGAATGACAGTACAGACAGAACAGATGCTTTTCTGCATTTTTATCTGATATTTACCACTCTAGGTCTGATGTTACAGAATAAAAACTGGAAATGACCTGCAAAGACCTCCTCAAGTCAGAGCACATGAGAATATTGCTTTAGCTGTTAGTAACTAGAACACATAGCTCTGGGGAACTTACAAAGCAAGTATATGCATGACTATCATAACAGAGATGTTGTGCACGTAAAACGAACAAACAAATTAAAAATCTATATTGATCATTACACATTAGAGCTGTATTTACAAAGGCATATGTAGGTATATATGTAAATATGTGGAGAGATATAAATATACCAATATCCCTAGATCTTTTAATCTAACCTCTGTCTTTAAAATTATATTAAAATAATGATAAAACTATATTGACACAGATACAGACATAGATACATATATATGCAAATACATATAAGTTTATACCACAGGCAATGGAATTTCATTATTTTAAAAATTTTCTACTAAACTCTCAGGCTGACTAGCATGAATTTTAATTAGTGCTAATTAACTAGAGGTGAAGGAAGCAGAAAATTAATGTGACTCTTATTTTTCCATTCTACCACAATGTCCCCTTATTTATGTTCTTCTAAGGTATACTTTTTTTCAGATTTCAGCTTTCAGTCTGTAAAAATTATTGATTCTGATGCTATTTGTGAAGAAAGGACATAAACCACAACATTCATTTTGGTCCTATTTTTATTGTACCTACCCACAGTATTGAATTTTAAATGGACTCAAAATAGGTAATCCAGAATCCACTCTTCTTGGAGAGGAAATCTTCCTTCCTTCCTTCCTTCCTTCCTTCCTTCCTTCCTTCCTTCCTTCCTTCCTTCCTTCCTTCCTTCCTTCCTTCCTTCCTTCCTTCCTTCCTTCCTTCCTTCCTTCCTTCCTTCCTTCCTTCCTTCCTTCCTTCCTTCCTTCTCCAGAGAACTAGAGATACTTTCAACTAGGTTGACAAGGTCTCTTGTAGTAGCTCTTGACATGCTCTTTAATAATTACCCTGGGTTACTCAATGCATGCTTCTGTCCTTTTTTATTATTTGGGACCCTCACATGTAAATCTTAGGAAAGCTCTCAGTCAGATGCATAACACATAGCTACTGTTTTAAACTACCCACATTTGCAGAAAAAAATAACACTTTGTCCTGAGTTTATGTAATTTATCTGCCAGTTGAAAAATAGTGAAATACTTTTTAGATACAAATCGAGATTCATTTTAAGTCATGAGACCAGGAACTTGAATCCTGTGCTGGTAAATCCTTGCAACTCATTTTAGTCTTATCAACAGTCAAACTAGGAATATGTACTACTCTTAGTACGTTACACAGGTCAGTACACAAACTACACAGGAACCATTTGCTCTTGCATGCAATTATTAGCAAATCTTCAGCTGCATATTCCTTTGAAATCAGCATGTATATATTATATGCATTACACAGTGTATCTCTTGAGTAATCAGGGGAACCATGGTCCTGTCTATATATATCAGTGCAGTTCTCTACTTAATCATATAACTGTTTTGCAAACATAAAGTAGTTAAAAAACCATTCAACCTGTAGGCTTCTGGTTTGGGGAGTGCTATGAAGTAGTCTCAACACATAGGAGACAAAAAAAAAACATCGAGGGCCTTTGTGTATTTGGGAAGTCCTATATTTTCTAAATTCTTTGGATCTGTATTGCAGAGGTGTGTTAGGGAAACTTGCTCTGAAATGTAAATGTGAGTTTCCTGAGCATAAATTCAATTGGCAAATAAATTGAGTGAGTGTCATTTTCAAAACTGCTAAATCTTTCCTTCTAGCAGTGCTCACATTTATGTTTCTGAATGTGTAACCCTAGGCATGCTCCTAAATCATTATCTCTTAGATTCAACCTTTCAGTAAGGATGAACATTTTTAAATTTTTTTTTTTTTTGGCAAAAACTTCAGTCTGTGGTACATTCCACAACTTCCTAATTCGCTCCCCATTTTAAGCTAAATGTTTTTTTTCCCTTTTCCTGAATACAAACTTCAGGGAAAGATTCTCAACCAGTAGATTTTTTTGGCCTATGGTAGCCAAGAGCTGTACAAACTTTGAGAGTTTCTTCTCTTTAATTGCATTTGAAAGGGATTATAGGCACATTAAACACAGCACTTTTTTTTTTTTTTTTTTTTNTTTTTTAATTTCAAAGGTTTTTTTGCTTACTGCAGGGATGGTTTTGTACCATAAGTAGATTTTTCAAGAAGACAATAACTGGAAGAGCAGGCAGTACCAGAAGCTTGAATTTTATCAAAATGTGACAAATGTCAGTAAAACATCACAAAATCAGTTCTTCAAGTAATGTGTAAGTTTTCAGCCTTGATGCTACTACTGTTATTACTAATACTAACCAAAGAACAATTACCTTCACTATTGTTCCATCTCCATGAAAGAACTTAAAGAGATTAATTAATTTTATTTAAAACACAAGGGATTTTACTTCTTATCTTACTCTAGAAAAGATGTAAATCCAGATAGCTGTCTTGACTAGGAAAGAAGTCATATATAACACAAATTTAAAACCATTAAAACCATTAAAAACAAGATCAAGCTCAATTGCTGACAATCCATAGAGTGCTGATATCAGGAAGTAATGAAGAGACGACATTATTTTTTAGAGAGAAATCCATTTCTCCTACAAGACTGAATTCTCATTAGTAATGAAATTACCTTTTATATTTGGGAAGCAAATGTAGGGATTATTGCAGATCTTCCAGGAAATGGGAAAAATACTTTCTGGAATTTAATATCTTTATGTTTACTCTGAGGAAAATAGATTTTTTTTTTTATCAGATCGCATCATTATAAGAACACAGATTCAGCACTCATTTTTACTCAGGGTAAGGGAAATGCACAAAAGTAATTTCACTGGCTTCAGTGGGACCAGTCTTATTGCAAAATGTTACTCGTTCTGAATAGTCTCTGGAATGCAGCGCAAGCACAAACAGCTCTCCTGACAAATAGTTTAAACAACTACAAGAATTTCCTTTTGAAATAAGCATGTTTTTCTGATTTTTTTTTTCTTTTTACTACACAGGCAAAATTATTTCCATGAGATTACTCACAACCAGCATCTATGACTTAAAAATAAGAAGAAAGAATATTTTTACAATATGTGTCCACTACGAAGCCTGATATTTAAATCCCATAGTATGGAAAATAGTGACAAAGAATAATGCTAACCATGTAAAGGTATAGTAATAAACAGCAAAGTAAGCAGAAAAATTCAGCCAGAATGCAACACTATAAACTTAAGAAAACCCATTGTAATGTATTGCTTTGTACAAATATTTTATTATTTTCTCTAGAATTTGCATATATATATAAATATATATATATAACAGTTCTGTTCATAAACTGGGGCTATTTTATTTTTATCTGTTAAAATCAGATGTGAGTAGTTTACTGATACCTTCAAACCATGCAGAACTTATAACTGTTGGATCTTAAATGGCTAAATTTCATTTGTTCTGTGCCTATTTTTTCTTTCAAAACAGAAGCAATGGGATAAACTTCACTCTTATACCCAACTTAGACCTTTTTGCTTTGCCTCTTCATCTCCTTAGGAGCAAATATTGAATGATGGAGTACAGAGGAAATAAAATCCAATCATTTTATTAAGATCTTAAGCTGGGTTTTTTTTGATCATTATATTTTTAAATTTCCTTTATCGAACACTTTTTACACAACTTAATGTCTTATTGAATTCTTTTTTAAGACATGCCAAAGTATAAATGTCAAATTCTGCACCACTGATTATCAATATAATAGATTATATTTTTTGAAAGTAATGGCCAAATCTAATTATACCTGTATATATTGCCAGAAGGCTTGTATACATCATTAATTAAATTCAACTGAAATATTAAAAATACATAAATTCACATAATCACCTTCTGAGATCTGTTGTGTAACTTGTTTAAAATGATGGAAAGGCCTACTGTTTCCTTCTCCAAACATGAAATGCATCATCCACGATTTTTTCTATTTCACAGAATCTCTTCTTAGGTGTAATTTACGAAGATCATGTTTTGAATCTAGACAAACGTTTCAGGAGCTCTTTCTCAACATACTTATGTACAATGGCAAGGTGATGTCAATATTTTTTAGAAAGTAGAATCCTTGAGGAGCAACATGGATGGCCTTAACCTGCAACATCATTACAGGCAGAATTTCCATGAAAGCAGTTGTTCTTTCTCTCAAATACAGCCTCTGAGGACAAAGTAATCTGAACACCATCCAGCATCTAGAAAATTTGTACTTACCTAAACCTCCTTGACATTTGCATATCAGGAGATAACATAATATGAAAACAATGCTTTTCTGAGGAAAACAGAATCCAAAGTAATGTTGTCTTGATGTTGCTATTACTCTTACTACTAAAAAAGTGTGAAATTTAATTACAGAAGTTTGCATTTTACTAGCAAAGAAATACACTGGTCATCACTTGAAGCGTTCCGTTTTGCAGTTGCAGAAATATGTTTTCTGAGATACATTTGTGGCTATTGATGATGTTATTTAAATATCCAAGATAAATATATTTTTATGAATATTGATGTAATCATGCAGAGAAATTGGAGGACTGGGAAAGTGGAGGCCCCGTTTTATCCCTGGTTCTGACAAAGAGCTACTCTGTAACCGAGACCAACTCAAGTCTCTGTGTGGCACTGTGTGTGCATGGCATGTCGTGCCATCCATGTCCTTTTGTAATCTTCCCAAGACAGCAGAACAGAGATTGTAACACACTTCTTCCTGACATTTCTATAATAAAATTACATACTCTGTATTAAAAAACCTTTTTTTTTCTAAAACATTTTGAGCCTTCTTCTGAGTTGCAGTGTACATCCAGTATTCTTCCTTTTTCCTGAAGCTAGTAACATTTTCCAGGAAATAACCAATTCTGTTTGGCTAGGATTTTGCACTGCAGACACGTCGTGTGATTTGATCAAGATACACCTCTCCTGTTCAATCATGCTCAGCAAGTAGTCCTCAATGCCACTGTGGCATTTTTTATCATGGTCAGTCACTGAAAGTCAGGAAAATAACTTGCTTTTTAACATTAAGCTGTTTCCTATGTGTTTAAAAGGCAAGAAGAGAAATTACTCTACCTGCTTTTGCAAAAATTCTTTTTGTTCATTTCCCTTTGCCTTATTTTCCTTCTCCTCCTACCACCTTTAGCAAAATTTTGGATTTATTCCTAGAAATTATGTTCATAAACTCCCTCACTCACATACTGAATGCAGTTAGCTTTACTTGGGCATCTCTATTCATGTTCAAATATTAGTGCTTCTGCAGATAACATTTGCATGTAACACCTACTGCAAGGCTTAAGAATTCAGAAGGCATTCTGATATGAGAGGGAGATGTATTTTTCTCTAGGTTTGTGCTTCAGCTACCTTCTGCAGTTAAATAGTTCTGACTGCATGGAAGAAACACATACATTTATATATCTATATTGTCTTACACTGTAGCTTATGTACCCCATTCTTCTTATATGATATCTCCTGAAGAAACTCATCCACAGAGAAAATTGTCAGTCCTGTTACTCTCTGGCTTTACTTCTCAAACGCTTCTGCCAGCAGATTCCCTGCAACCCATGTTGTGCAGATTCAGAAACGACGTACTGATGCCAGAGATAAGGGAATGTCAGAATTAAGTTGTACAGTCCTTTCAGCAGCATTATGGGTGATGACATTTAAACTAGTGGATTTCTGTTATTACATTTTTTTTGGTGGGTAGGTCAGGGAATGAAATCATCGTTATTGGCTGACCCCATGATGAGAGGGCGTCTCTGCCAGTACCATGCAACTGCTGCTGAGATCAGCATCCTTGTGGAGCAACAGCCAGCTGAGAGGACAGCACAAATCCCTGTACATGGGTTGTTATCTGGAGAGGAGGACAGCCTGTTCAGAATGGTCACTTTTGCAGTTAAGCGTGAAAATTCTGAAAGCTTCAAGCAATTTTACCAGGGAGCTGTACAAAGCATATGGCAGAGATGTTTCTCCCCACATTTTCTCTACAAGCTGCATCACCAAACTTCTTTTTTTGTGTTTAGGTGAGATGTACCAGCTACACACTAAGCAAAATACTCTACAATAATTGCTACAAGGCAATCTCTGAAATTAAAAACTCTACTTAGTTCCCACAATAAACATATAAAAAACTTTGATTGTTGAGCTCACTCCATCAAGTTTAAAAAGACTTGGCAACTGTTTTCGGTACAAGTAGTGAGAGTACTGATACAGTTACATTTATCCATTTAAAATTAATCTTGTTTACCTAAATTAAAAAAAGCCCAAAACAGGAATTATTTCACAGACACACATTTGACTGTATAATGTTCTATATTTTTATAATAGAAAATCACATTAGCTGTAAACATATTTAATTCTCTCTTGAATTTACATTATTACACAGTGAAGAACAAATGACAGGACAATGTATTTTATCTGTCCGAATGACATATAGAAAGCAATACACCTTTTTTAACAGCTAATATAATTAACTAATAAATTTCTTAATAGTCATAGACAAATTATAACACAAGTCTTCTGAATATTTAATTAGTTCACTCAATTTTTGGAATAAAATTATCTTCTCAGATATGTAAGGATTTGTCATTAGCAATTTCTATCTCTATGACCAATATTATTTATTAAACAAACCTTTTGATCTCATCTCCAAAACTATTACAAGTATTACACTTGTCTTTTTATCCATATTTATCTTTAGCATGAGTAGCTAGTGTAGTACTGAGCAATGAAGCATAATCTTGCTGTGGTTTCAGTAAAATATTAGTTTTATCACTTTTATCCCTTTAATCAGAGCAAGACTCATACATTGGTTGTAAATTTATCTACTGAAAATGGAAAGTATTTTAAGAAAATACCATTCTATTTTCTGAACTGTGACTTAAATCTGTGACAAGGTGAGTGGCTGCTGTATGCACATTGCCTTACAACAGCAAGGGATATCAATTTCCTTTCAGTTCATATACCTCATTCTTTCCTTGAAGCTCATACAGTGAAATTGAATAGATGTGACAGCAGGTTTCTTGCATGTGAAAAGGCAAAATGCCATTCATTTGTTTTCTGCTGGTTACTCCAGAATCAAGTGGTCAGTTTGACCTTTTATGTTTTCTGCCTTGCTTTCTGTGGGACTCTCTGATTATATATATTAGGCAGACAAGGTAGTTTGGAAGCACTTCTGGAAAGCATCCTTGCACTTTAAGCCTGTTGACTTTGACTTACTGCTACAGATATCCAAAGGGACATCTCTCTCAGCTTTCAATCGTTCTGAACCCTGAGCTGCACTTCCCCCTGTGACACATATAAAAAAATCCTACTAAATTTGCTACTTTCACTAAAGAAAATAATTATAATAAAACATTAGTACTTCATTCTTAGTAGTAACAAAGACCTACTATTTTTTCATCCTTCTTAGCCAGGGTTGTTTTTATTAGGTGTATTGACAAACACATATGGGGGGGTGGGGAGAGGAAAAGGGGGATAGTTTCTATGGACAGGTGAAAAAACATTCTGCATGTAAGTTAGACTATATTGTTACTCCTACATGGCAGGAAAAACTGAATAATATCTAATAGCTTGCCAAAGAGCATATGCATTACTATTTTTTTTTTTAATATGCAGTAGTTGTCATATATACAGTATCAGAAGTTTAGATTCCAGCAATTTAGTGGGTTGGGGGTTTTTTTGAACTCTGTAAGAGAAAAAGAGAAATATCCCCAAAGTGCTCTGCTGACACAGCCCTTCCACTCCCCCTCCCTTAAAAAGTATCCGTAAGGCATCTTCAACATTTTAGACTCTCCTAAAGAAAGCATCTGCTCTTTTGCTGTCGGCAGTTCTCATGCTACAGGAAGTTGATCTACTCACCCAGGCTGTCCGTGCGAGTCCCGTTCTGTCCGTCCAGCGCAGCTTCTCTACCTGCTCCCCGCCTTCCGCACCGCGTCTCCGCGCCGAACGCACTCGCCTCTCACTAGGGCTCCCTCTCTCCCGGTATCACTTTTAAGTCAGGCAGGCAGCGAGCAGAAGCCAGAGGGACTCTCTGTCTGATTGGTTTCCATTCAGTGCCCCTGATTAATAAAAAACCACGTCCCTCACAAGGAGAGGTGTCGCTGCCCCTCACAGAGATGTTGCTGCTGATAGAGCCGCAGTGCTCAGCGTGAGAAGGTTTGGGGCTGGGGGGGACAGCGCGGCGGCTTTGCCAGCCAAACAGTGATTTGCAACTGAATGCAGTGGGAGGGTTCAGAGAGGAGGGCTTTGTTAAGGACCCTCTTATTAACTGAGGCTTAAATACAGAGGCTCATGCTACCGGCTCAGTTTGGTCTGTTTTAATAGCAGGGGTAAAGATATACCCCTAACCTGTGAATTATATGGGGAAAAACAAATTACTCTAAATATCTAAACTAGTAACAGAGTGTCACTGGTGTGTCTCCAACACACATTGGAGAATGCAAAATTATCCTCTAATGCTACTACGGTGACAAATGATTTTAAGGTGAAAGAAGCAAGGTATGTGAGGTTTCCCTGTGTGCTCAGTAGGTTTACATCTCTAGTGTCACTTACAACTATTGATAATGATGGGCTTGTCACTGAACCTGAAAGTGAACATAATACAAAGTTGCAATGGATGTTTTGGGAATTGTGACTAATAATGTTCAAGTCATTCACAGTTTTGCCAGCAACAATAATGAATTTCCTGGTTTCTGGTGCAGCCTGTTTGTGTACAAGTAATCACTGCTCACTACTATGACACCAGATGTTCAATATTACAGAATATTGTGGTTTGCTTGAGCTATCATTTTCAATTAAAGCATAACATGATTTACTAAAATAAGAGAACTGGAGTTCTCTAAGTTCTGTTTTTTGCTATTTGTGCCTTTTTTGTGGGTTCCTGGATGCTAAAGACTTATCTTTGAGTCAACGACATAAGATAAAAATTTGCAGTGGAACTTCTAGAAACTGGTTACCATTACTTTCTGTAATGACAAACCCTGATGATAGCTGTTGTGGGCACCAATGGAATACCAGGAAATGCTGCAAAGTGTAGTTGTCTAGTCTTGTAGCATGATTAATTTAGTACCAAACTTTATCTTAGAAAGATGAATCATGAGGCCAAGTTGTAGTTATGAAATTTTGTTAGGGCTGTGCTTTCAGCAGTTGGGGTGAAAAAAAGAGATGGGTTTAATTTGGTGGTGAAACTGCACTATAACAAAATGAAGATTCACATCAAATAGCTGAGTGAGAAATCTAAGGGGGATTTTATTAGGGTCTTCTTATTGCTTGAGTACTACCACTGATGAGCTCAACAGACTCATATTCACAGTGCACTGTGCCCAGTGAGAACAAATTCACCATTAGATCCCATTTGAAATTATTAAGGGATTGATGCAATTCACAGGCACCAGTCAGAACCTTTCCATTGAATTAAGTTGCAGTTAAATTGGGCTCTGAATGAACTAGGTTTTCACTGAATGGTACATGTCCCTGACACCAATATTTGCATACATGTTACAGAGTGAAGAATTTGGTCTAATATGGAAATATCAGAAAGCTAAATCCAGACTCAGAACAAAATCAATTAATGTAGATCAGGTAGCAAAGTTCTAATTAGTATTTTTATTCCACTATGGGTCTACTTTAGCAATGGAACTACTGGGAAAAAAAAATATTTGGTGTAGTTTTTGTCCCAGTAATTATATGGGAGAACAAATAGGAAAACTACTGACAAGTACATATCTCTGATGTCCTGAGGTCCTGGTGCAGATTTAAATCTTGCAGATCCTAAAAGGTATTTTCTTAATAGGAAGATGTCTGGATGATAAAAAGGCATGAGTAATGGCTCTACTTTTTTTTTCATTGTGCTGGTTTTTTTCACTCTTTTGGCTTCTGTTCGGGAACATTGTGGGTACTCTAATCAATATTAGGAGACCATCCAGGTACCAAGGAATCCCTGAAATGGCAAAGATGAACAAAGTATCTTTTTATAATATTTTTTGAGCTTATTAACTGGCCACTGGGGAACCGGCCCTGTTTAAAGGTAAGCATAAATCTGCTCAATACCAGTCATAGGACACTCAAATAAATGGAAATGGCTCCATTTGATGTTGATGCCTTCTACAAGTTTGTAGTAAAACAACCAACTTTATTTATATTAGACAGCACAAGGCCTACTCTCTCATGCTATTTTTCATTGTGTTTTAAATACAGCACAGTAACTACTATAGGGAAGAAATATAGAAATTATGTGCTATACATTTGCAGAAAAAAGGAACATTTCTAATGCAAATAGTGTTGTATGATGGGGATAAAAAGTTTCGCAATATACACTGTAAGTGGAATATACATCAAAAGTAGGCCACAAAGGAAAAAGCGTAGGTGTGACAGCAAATAGGGAGATGGGTGGAAATCTAAGGCTGTGCTCTAACACGCAGAAGGCTACTCCATATAGGGGAGGAATACAAAATTCTCCTTCTGAAAAAGAGTGGGCAGTGGAAAGAGATATGGAAAAGCAGAAAGTGCACCAAAAGGATGAGGCAGGAATACTTGTGTTGCAAGACAGGCTGTACTTCAGTTTTATATCCTATGAAGTCTCTTGGAATCAGGTCTCTTCTCTTTTAACCCCTATTCATCTCTCCTTCTTTACCTTCACAAAGATTTGTCTGCTAGCATCCATGGGAAGCAGGAAGCAGTGATTACATACTTAATCTTCATTGAAATTCTAAACATTTCCTTGTTTCACAGAGGCTAAGATCACTCAGAAGTGCATGGAATTGGGCTGGTTGCCATGTTAAATCATTCTGAGTTCAATCACTGTTTCCCATCAGTTTTTCTTTTCCTGACATATTTACACTTAACTTGTTTAAACAGAACTAAGTGCAAATAAAACTTCAGAAGGAGAAAGTAATGATCCATTTTTATCCCTAGGTTTTTCCATCTATATGTAGTCAGAATATGATGTCTAGGTCTGCCGGTGGGATTGTTATTTCATCTCTTCCAATACTTCTGATAAGCCAAGGCAGACCCAAATTTTCACAAATCTCAGTCTCCACATGTCCTAGGGTCTGTAAGGAAAACTTGGCCTGAGGTTTGGTAGTATCAACTTTCTTTAATTATGTCACTTCAATATGAGTTTTTCCTGTTGTCAGAAATCTTAAATATGTATTTAATTTTTTCTCAAAAAAGAGACTGTGTGATGTCAAAAAAAAACAGTGGTGAAGAGAATAGAACAACCAAGAAGCATATAAATAAATAAAGGATTCCAGAGATTCACAAGAACAATGCCAACAGTTTTATAACTTCAGCTCTGCTAATTTTCACCGGCGACTTTAAGATTATGGATTAGGGATTAAAGAAACTGGATTGAATATTTACCACTAGTTGAAAACCCAATCTTAAAAACATCTGTATTTTCACTTAGTCAATCAATTCAGAAGAATGCTATTAGTTTCTTTTTCAGCTTTTCTCCCAGCTTTGTTCTCTTTTTCTGTGAAAGACTTTAAATGATCCATTTGTTAAAAATATGATCAAGTGTATGACAGAAAGATTGTTGGAACATTACTGTGTGAGTCAACACAGGCAGGCAGCTGGAACAACCACAAATTCACAGCTGAAATACAAAGAGTAAACTTATTTCTTTACTCACTAACTGGAGAATCCTGAATCACCTGGATGGAGACATCCAAGCAGGAGCACAGGCCTCATCAGACTCAGTTTATCCTAGTGCACAGGATAATGTGGTTTGCACCCAATTATCAAGGGCCTGTGCATGTGTAGTTTACCACCATGCTGAGGTCTCCTCAGCTTTGATCTTCTCTCTCCCAAGACAGGGAGCTCAAGCGCGTCTGTGAGAGTCTCTTGTAGTCTCTCAAAACACCTACATCATCTCCACATGGAGATTCTTCTCAAAACAGACAGAGGACAAACAGCAGTAGGCGTAATATGTGAGGTTTCCCACACTGTTATTCTCTAGGCCTTGGCATTCTCAGTTACAAGGTCACCTGGGCAAATCTACCATCCTCCTCACCATTCTTCTGCTTTTAACAATTTCTTCCCAACTATTGCTAAATCAGACCTGAAAAGCATGAGATTTTTGGCTGCCCCCAGCCTATGTATATACAGAGGATAGCACCTAAGAGAGAGAATAACAAATTTTCTATTTCTTTCCCATAATTGAGCCTCTTCCTTTGATGAAATTATGCAAGGAACAGCCACTCTGTCTTGTTTGAAGGGGAGTTATATTTCTGTATATGACTCCAAGTTCCCAAAAAAGACATGAGAGGAGGGAAGGCATGTATGTGGGATGGAAGCCATATCAAGACCAAAACATGATAAGAAAATTAGACATTGCTAAACTATGAGCTGTTTAAAAAAAAAAAAAAATAAAAAAGAATTCAAAACATATGTATAAAACAATCCAGTGTCACATAAATCACTGGATTAGGATGAGATATCTCCAGAGTTACTTGTGTTCTGGTTTGAGAAATACAGTGGTCAAAGCTTTAAGAATATGTGTAATAATCAGTTTCATAGCCTAATAAGTATACTCTCTTTACAGCATTTTAAGGTAAATTGAATCCTCAAATTTGATTTTTTTCCCAGCTTTTTAAAAATCCAATAATTTATTTAGATAGTTGGCACAAAATAGTCGGATTTATTTGCCATTCATTACATACATGCACCTCTCCTCCATTTATTTCCATGAAAAGGTTGGTTTATCTCAGTAAGTCAAGATTCAAGGCTAATATCATAGTTAACTTGATTTTGTGGGTTAAATATGTAAAAAAAAGTTCTCAGAAATCCCTAGTAGTTTCATGGGGTTTTTTTTTTGTCATCCATAAATCAATGGTATTGATCACTGCTTTCTTGGTTTTTTTTCTCAATCTGCAGATATGCTGTTTTGGCATATTAAAATTAGATAAATCTGGGTTAGGTTCTGCTAAACTGAAGTTTTAAAACACCAAGCCAGATTTCATAGCAGCAAAGCCTTCATGTTTTCGAAGCATTTAATCAGTTTAAAGCTGGTGAAGATTTTGAAAGTACATAAACCTAATCTAACTACGTATAAAAATTGAACTGTTCAGATTTTCTATCAGTTTGCCAAAATGACCTTAGAAGAATGCTTCATTACATACACAAAAAGTAAAGTGCAGTATACAGTATACTAAAGTAAAACTGACAAATATGAGATGGAAGCTACAATTATATGAAGAGAAAGTGAAAATAAAGCAATGTACATGAAAATATAAGTACCAAGCTCAGTTTTCACAATTCTTTTATAAATTGACTTTCTTAGAACTATATTTTTCAGTCTTATATAAACACTTTTTGCATGGATAACTAGTCCTGGTCACAATCTTTAATACAGATTTTTTTTCTTGGGCATGTTGAATCACTGAAAGTATTGACAAATCTTGATTGCTTTTTGTTCATTTTCTTTATCCATTCTTTGGGGACAAGAATGTGACCATATGATTCCTGCACAAAATTAAATCTTTCAAAATTATTTAAATTGTTTTAATTTACCTGATCCAACAAGATACTCTTTGTGTCTTCTGCAAATACTTTGAAACTGTTATGGAGATAAGACTTCTGATTTCCTAGAAATTTGAAAAATCGCATTGAATGGAAAATGTCTTGGCTTTTCTACAGTAATTATCCACTTAATTGTAACAGCAATACACTTTTCCAAAGTGTTATTTGAAACAAATTAGCTTAATCTGCAGAGGTGAAATAAAGAATTTATACATTCTTTTGGTACAAGAAATCAAGTTAGGGCAATAATTTGATTTGGATAACCTTAGTCTAGTTTCTACTAAAAAAAGGAACAATCCTCCTTGCCTCCAAATATTAAAAAGATAGGGCTTCCTAAATATTGATAAAAATATGAAATTCTTCTGGTCAGTACAAAGGAACATGCATTCCAGCAGAGTGAACCTCCATGTGCATTTCTTACAGAAGAGAAAACCAAATCTACAATCTTATTCTACCGAAAATAAGTGTATAAACAAAGCATGTAATACCTGTTAGAAACTGTGCCATTTACATAGGCAAACATAAGCCAGTCTGCCTTTCATATTATAGGAGCATATCTCTAATGGGCCACAGCAAAGATCTCATCTTAGATCAGACACATTGACCTGAAACTGCTCACAGCCTCATTCAGGTGTACACACACACACACACACACACACACACACACAAATTAATTAACTACCTACCTAACTGCTTCAGGGCAACAATAGAAATGCTTGTGGTTCAGAGGAGACATAAGTAAAGTGCTCTGCAGAGTAAACGTCACCTGCTAACTACAGACACAGTGAAAATTTCTGAAAATAAAAGCAAATGCTTCAATATTTGTGACTTGCTAAGGAGCAGTTAGAAAGCACTTTAGCTCCACATGAAATTTCCATCCTTAATTCCATAGCTAGAGTCCTTAGGAGTTTTGTATTTGCATTCAAAAATTGATGAAGATGAACTGCTAACTATTTAACTGTCATTTCCTCATAAGCTTGATGCCTAAATTCTTTGCTCAGAGTGTGTGACATATGACAGTCGTGAAAAGCTACTGAAAATCGTGGGAGGAGAGTAGTTTTCTTCTAACATTGAAGAAGAAGCTGGTTTTAAGCACAGTAAAAAGCAGGAGCAGTAGCTTTTTTTATAGTGAAACAAAGCTCTGTCAGCTGATGTTCTGCCCCTTGATACGATAAGGTAAAGGATGAAACCAAAACAGAATAAATTTGCTTTCATTCTTTTTAAATTGGGATAAATGTGTATTCATATATAAGTCTATTAACAATGATCTTAGTCTGTTGGTGCAGAATATTCCTAGAGCTCTTCTGTACTGCTCTCTGCTTATGAATGCAAAACAATGCAAAAATGCATAATCTTCTCAGTACATGTCATTGTACTTCACCAGTATGGGAAATATATATTCTTTTTACTTCAGGTTATCTAGATGAACTTTTTTCACCTTCTATGTGGCAATATTCAAGTTTCCTTCTACTACAGTCTTTGGAGCACAACCAGAACTCTGATAGTGCTTTAATTGGATCTTGAGATGGAATTAATTCCACCTCTTTTCCTGGCCCAGAAGTTAGACAGCCACTTCAAATTATTTCATGGATAATCAGTGGAAGGAGAAGGAGGTCTCCAGAGGAAAATTCATCCCATTTTGAGATAGCTATTTGAAGAAAATTCAAGTTGCTAAGCAACCTCATCTGGACTTTTTTTTCTTTCTCTCGGTGACTGTGGAGGGAACCCTGCTGAGAAACTCCACTGTTTGCCTAACTTCCCATTGCTTATGGCAGGTGAGATGAATCCTGTCCTCTAGGTCCCAGAGTTCTGAAAAGACCATATATGATGCCAATTATTCAAGGTAGACAATTTCCCCAGACTTGCTACTTAAGTATGTTCCTAATCATGACAAAGAGGAAAGAATGAAAATGCAGCTGAAAAAAAAGGTCAAGAAAGAAGATTTTAGCGTGTTATTATTAAGTAAAACACACATTGGTCACTGTTATCTCAGAGCTTGGCTTTGCGATGCTGATGAATTACAAGAAGATAGCTATATAAATAATAGAAATGTATCAATACTGAGAGAATGCTATTAAATAATTTGACCTGGACAAACAGGTTAGTTCTAGTCAATTCGTAGGTAGATTTTACTAGACATGCTTGCATAGGAGGTATGCAGATGGTTGAGATTTTTGTAATTAAAAATATTTTAGAGTAGAAAAACAAGCAAAGCATTGAAACAACAGTACCATGTTTATTCCTCTTGTTTTGTTTATTTTAATTAGATTTTTTCCTTTAATTTTGGTTTAAATATTTTTTAAAAAGTCACTCCCAACTACTTGAAAAATTCTGTTTCAGTCAACTCTAATATCATTGCTCTCTGATGGGTGAAGAGAAAAAAAGATAATTAATAATATGCTCTAATGTTTACATTTCTCTTCTTTTATTACGAAAACTCCATGCCCTCTTTTATGGGACTCTAAACTAAAGAGCGTTTGGTTTCCTGGACTTTATTTTCATAAAGCTTTGATTGATTTAACATGATTTATTTTAACTAGAAAAAATATGTGGTTTCAAGTTCCATGGAATCACTTTTCTCCAATATGCATGCATTTTTGGCAAATATTACTCTAAACATAGGAGCACAATTTTTAAAGGAGATCCCATTGTGACAGGCTCTATAAAAGTTATAGTGTTCTTTACAAATATCACAGACAATACAGGCTAAATTATACTGAACTTCTGAGTACTACATGAGGTTAATAGAAGCCTCGTTACCACATTCTGTAAGTGTGCACATAGCAACAGGTGAACTTATAAACGTTAGCATAAAAGTGTTATACAGCTTTGTTTACATATTGTCTTCACATCACAAGGATTCAGTATCTTTTCTGCTGCTTTCCAAGCATCTTAAGTTAGGTGTGAAGATGGGAAAAAAAAAAACAACAAAATCACAAAAAAACCCCAAACAAACAAACAAAAAAGAAAAACCAAAAAAAAACCCCAAGCAAACAACCAAAAAAAAAACCAGGAGGGAGAATAGATCACAATAAGAATAGAAAGAAGAGGCAAATGAGAGGAAAATACATTAGATAAATGTATCCAAATGTGCAGCCTGATCATCTGGTTATCTTGTTGTCTAATAAAGCATCCCAAACGTATTCAGATTCAGAATTTATTCAAAATCCAAAAGATATTAGCATGTTAGTGAAAAGCAATATACAGTGCTCAAAGAATGCATTAAAAGGCACAGAAAAACTCAAGCTTCAAAGTATCCTGGGTTGAATAGGCATCCTTTTCAGATGGAAGCCAGATGCAGTATTGGAGTAGTTTGTTTCTGAGTCCTCCCAAAGAGCAAAATATTCAAATTGCTTTAGCAGACATACAACATGTAGTTTAGATGCAGCTGGTTTTTTTTAAACTTGTGTTTAAATCAATCTCCAATACTGTGTTGCTACAATCAGCCTTTAGTATTACCTGTTTCTGTTTTCATGGTGAATAGTGGGCTTTTGCAGAACCTGGCATAATATTATGCTAGATACTTTGAAAGACGCTCTAAGACACTGATTTACATTACTGGGTGTAGTTTTAAGTTGGATATTGGGAAAAACTTTTCATGGAAAGAGTTGCCAAGCACAGGAACAGGCTGTCCCAGGAAGCAGATTACTCACCGTCCCTGTGGGTATTTAATCTACATAGATGTGGGGCTTAGAGACACGGTTTAGTGGTGGATTTGGCTGTGCTGGTTTAATGGTTAGATTTGATGATCTGAGAGGTCTTTTCCAAACTAAACTATTCTATGATTCCCTTTCACAGTTTAAATAGTCATAGATCTCTTAGTGTGAGTGTAAGGAATGGGAAAGACCAGCACACATAAAACTGCTGAAATTATTTGTCTCAGGCATATAACAGCTTGGGGAATTTCTCTTTGTGTGCTGTGTCTTCCCTAGATGATAATGTGAATTTCAGACCGTGTTACTGGAACCTGTTCAAAGCTTAATTGTTACCATGTTGCTCTGGTTAGTGGGAGGGAAATGTGTGTCTTGTGTTTGACATAACAGCAGAACTATAGTACACTGCCTACCATGGGGAGTTCTTGAAGAAATTTGGAAAATTCAGAAGTGTATATTTATGCTTTCAAATAAGAAATTGTTGTAGTGATGTAACTGTCAGAAGATCAAGCACTACACTTTCAGAAAACATAGTGCTAAAAACTACATTTTAAAAAAAAGAACTGCTGTTAAAATACNGTGGTGGTGGATTTTTTGGGGGTTTCTTTGTTAGTTTTTGTTGGCTTGTTTGTTTGTGATGTTGATGCTATTTATTTCCAGTACAATTACAAGTACCACTTGTCCCTAAAGTAGTGTTGTATCCTCATATCCTTGTACATCATTAGACCACCATCTGCGAAAGTGGAGCCTACTTTTGACAATTTTGAGCTGTCTTCCATCTTGTCAGGAGAGATTCAGTTTTTCCCAGGTCTAATCACTGCATTCAGGTCTAATGATTATCACACATATTGGTCAGGATTAAAGTAATGATAAAAGGGTTCCATTGACTGACACATTTTATCAAGTTGCAAATCACAGCACTCACATGAATATGTTCGAATCCTACCAATTCCCATTTCTTTCTCTATGGGGCCCTTCTGTCTTTAGGAAATATTTATTACTTAATCAAAGAGTGGCCAGAAGCATGCACTCACCAGAAGAGCAAAACTCATGAAGTAACTGGAATTAAAATAAAACACATCCAAAGTCGTTAATCTGAAAAGATGAGCAAGAAAAAGTAACTCATAATATTTCTGACCTTAATTGTTTTGCACATGCCTTTTAAAACTTTGTTTTCGGAAAAATAAAGAAAATTAAAAATTAAAGCTATATCAGCTGTAGCAGTGTGGATAATTAAATAAATAAATTTAAAAACACAAAATAAAGCAAACCATCTTTGTTGAAAGGGTTAAAGTATAGGAATGAACAATACAAGCTCCAAGTAATGTGTTCCAACAATTAGGTTGTCAGTAACACTTTTCCTTGATTTTGTTAGCAAATAATTTATCTCTTAGAAATAACAGTATAAAATATTATAATAGTCTTAGTTATTTCTGAAAACTCACTCTGTCTGTAATTTTGATTGTAGATATTGTGATCAACTAATATTAAGACTTAAGAATTATTAAGAATTATTACTGCTCAAATTTCAATACAAATTTTAAAGCTTCACTGTTGTTCGGTTGCTACCAGGAAACCACCTTCATTATATGCACAAAAGCTACAACATTGCTTTGAGGATAAACTGATGTATTTAGTGTATATGGTGTTAATACACTGATTTTCTTCTATCCTCTCAAGTCAAGCTGAGGGCCTAGGGCACTGTAACAAGGAAATCTGCAGGAATTCTGCAGATGGTCAAATAGATAACAAAGCATTTTTATTTAGCAGTGTCATTTTACCATTTTAACATAGAGTTTGCTGACTTTTCTATTGTAACTGTAATTTTTCAAACTTATCCACTTGTTTATGAAAATGATTCTGAGCAAAAGTTAAAGTGTAAATACCCAACAGAAGGAAATAAATGCCTGTGCTTTAATCTCAGTGCATTCAGCATTCATGAGATGTACCATTAACAATTATTTTGCCATAAAATAAGCAGATTCAGTCACTGACTTGATCTTACCATACTGCCTGTCACAATTCCTGTCATCACATATTGACCATGAGATTAGTTCAGTTACTCTGAGGTTACTCAGTTGGTTGGAGTATGGTGCTATGGTGCTAATAACACCAGGGTTGTGGGTTCAATCTCTGTATGGGCCATTCTCTAAGACTTGGCATTTGATGATTCATGTGGGTCCCTTCCAACTCAAAATATTCTGTGATTCTGTGATTAAAAAAGGAGCAGTCATCCTTTTGTAGGTCTCTTCAAACCAGATCCCTGGTGTGATCCTGCCTCAACACTTGCTATCCTCTTACAGCTCTGCTCTTTCCTTCCTTAATCTGAGAAGGTATGAGAGGAATTGCACTCTCTTCTCCTGTGTCTAAGCCCTAAGAACCACTCTGCTGCTCTTCAGTTTGCAAATGGATGCTTTGCAGCACACAAAAACAGTTGTAGGATTGTTAAAAAGGGGGGCTCAATTAAAAGAAATTCATTTGCATGAGTCTGAAGAGCTTGCATTGCAAAATTAATTCTCTCCTGCTAAGATGCAAAAGTAGTACATCCAAAGGGTCCTTCATGTCAGTAAAAATGCAATGATTGTTTAACCTTCAGACCTGTGGCAGGAATCATTGTGGGGACTAGCTTACCAGTGGCTGCTAGATTTCCCCTAGTATAAGTTGCATCCTTTTAAAACTACCCTCCGGGATTTTTTTCAAGACTCACTTCTCTTTTATCAATTCTAAATTATTTGTCTTGTTGTCTTTCAGTTTATATACCTTCTGCCAAGCTTCTTAAAAGATTAAATTGAATTTGTTCCTCTTTCAAGTTAGGAATGAAGTGAGAGTGAGAGAAGAATCTGATAATATTCTACATGTAGCTGATTAGCTTTAAAATATGTATTATCACCACAGTTTTAAGCACAGTGCCATTCATAATCCTAATGACATTTTCTTTAAAAACATTTCCACCTATATGCAATTTATCCCACGGACAAATATCCTTGTTGGCATTAGGAGAAAATAAATCCTGGGGAAATTAGACCACTGATGAAACTCAGCCTGTGTCAAGCTGCCTGAAACTGTTTGTGGTACTATGGAGCAAAACAAGGTCTCCTGGGAAATTGCTCACTGTGTCAGAAAAAGCGTGTGGTCTGTGTGAGCTACTGTTCTGGAGACATTAAAGACCTCCAAGATAAATTAATGCAGCCCAGACACTATGCCAGCCTCTCTGTGATAATTCTGACACATTTCCTTTACCCCAAAGGAGAACCACACTCATTTAATCAAATGTAATTTCTCCTCTGACTGATAGTTATTGTATTTAGAGATTAAAAATATCCCAAACCTACAACACTTCAGCTGTTGACATCTTAGCACAAGCAGCAGGCAGCCATAAAGCCTCAGATTAATAGGGCTTCAGGGCAGATTTGCTTTATTCTGACAGTTTCTGTTTCATTCTGTTGTGTTCCTCTGTTACCATAAGGTTCGAGTTCACTAATTCATTTTTAATAGACAATAAGATTTTAATGCACAAAATGTAAATAATGAGCACAGGGTAAACGGGAAAATAACTGCCAACAGTTGTCCACATTTTTGTAGAAAATAACATGGTTTTGTTTCTCTTAAACATACTTAAGAAACTGTATGTTTAGAATTTTCTGTTAGAATGATTAGTGTTTGCTAGTATTGAATATGTAAAATAGCTTCTCCCATTTTTCTCAGAATGAGTGTATTTTTTGGATTTCAAATTTCAAATCCAAGGATATGAGTTTGGCTCCCAAAAAATGTAGTGTAACAGCAGGTTTTTAATAATTAGACAAGAATTTATTAATACTCTGATTCTTTAATTTTTTTGCCTTGTGTGATGTTTCTTAAGTTCAATAATTACCTTAAAGGGCATACCTAGATGCAGAATTCTCAACTTCTTACTGGTGAGAAATCAATTTTCCATTACTCTTCTCTGTGTAGATTTGGGGATGTAGTAAATAGAGCTGACCCTAATAGTGCTAATCTTTCCTTATTTGGAACGAGGGGTTTTTCGCATCAAAAAATCTTAATTAAAAGCCAGTGAATGATGTGAATGAAAATTACCAAAGTAAAAAAGAATTATTTTAAAACAACTAGTAATTTGTGTGGGCTTTTGTTGTTGTTGATGTTGTGGCCTATGCAACAACAATAATGTGAAATTATTGTTGTTGTGAAATATGTGAATATAATATGTGAAATTAAACTGGGTATGGACTGAAGAATTAATTGGCTCTTACTATTTTATTTTAGGGATTTTGTTTTTTCTGGACTCATTTTAAATGGGAAAATTTTGATACGTCAAAAATTCATAGGACGGGTAAATTGGCTCCTGACAGCTGTATTCATATGATCAAGTTTGTATAGCTTCAGGCTATAAATTAAGTTATCATTTCAATTTTTAAAAACTGATGTATGATATTATAGAATATTTTTCAAAGTATCATGGAGAAATAATAAGTAAATTAATACTAAATGAATATGATACTTTAAGTATATATTCAAAATTGAACATAAACTTCACATTATGCTAGTGTTATTATTTAAACGTACTGGAAAAGGCATTAAAATAACAGGTTTGTGTTTGACACTGAAAGATTAGCTCATTCTCCTTGTTATACATACTAGTGTTGTCAGTGTAGCATTAGCATCGCCTCCCATCTAATTGCTTGCTTCAAGATAATAAAACTTTCTTCTCATATACAAATATGTTATTGATTATTGCCTTTTTACACACGCAGCAGTCTTTTAACTCAGCATGAGCTTCAAAAGAGGAAATAATGGATGCTAGAGAAGACTAGCATCTAAGCTAGACTGTGCAATGTTCTGTGTGGTGAGGAAGCATGTCAGGCTTTCAGACCTCTGAGAAAATTCAGATCTTTTGCAGTGTGTGTGTGAGGGGGTTGTTTGTTCGTTTGTTTTCCTGTGGTGTTTTTTCAGTCTTCCGGCACTTCAGCAAATCATGTGGCACGTTTTTAGCAGAATCCGGGGAGACATATGACTGTGAAGATATGCGGTGATGAATCCTACAAGATTCAGCTATTTGGCTTTCAGGAGAACACCTCTCAAGATGCAGACCTTTATAAAAACAAGGAAGGAAAGCAAATAACTCATCAAGATCACAATGTGAATCCAGCAAACACAATGAGCAAAGAACTGCCAGAAGAGGCCAATTTTCACACTGGGCAAAGAAAGTAGTCTATACACTTCAAGAAGCATTATTTTATTTATGAATTAGTGAAAATTTGATGCTTAGACATCAAATTTTAAAGAGGTAACTTGACATCCAGTTCTTCCCTGAATACTCGCTGGTTAATGCTTTATCACATAAGCACATTAGCACTTTGTAACATTGCCATGGACTATAAGGTGATAAAAGAAATGAATTCCCCAATAGAAAAGTTGGAATCTTTCTCTAATATTTTGGTGTGCACTGTGACTACATCATGCACAGCAGTTCCAGATTCTGTAAAACATCAATGTTGTTCCCCTCTCCTTTCCACTTGTGATCACATTCTGGTACTAAAGCCTTCAAACCACCCCATCTTTTTACCCAGCACTGGAGCACTTCATCTATAATGTTCCTTACTTCAGGAATGTAAGTCCTGATAAACCATAATGATAGCTGCTGAAATGTCAATAACTGATAGAGAGTGCGCAATTTTTGTGATGATGGGAAACTCGGTGCACCTTTGTGAGAGAGGAACAGAATTCTATGTTTCTTTTATTTAACTTTGCCTGTTTTTTTCTTTCTGAAATAAACCAAGTTGATGTATGTTTTCTCTTTTTTATGGTTACATCAGGACAATTGCATGCAGAACAGGAGTGTATCAAGGTTTTGTTTGCATGAGGCAGAAAATACAAAAAGTTCAAGAGGTTTAGTCCCTTGTCCATGGTTTCTTGGCATTCTGATGCCAGTTGGGGTAGTCATGTCTGCTAAAGCTTGGCTGGGTGCTTCAGTGTTGTTCTTCACAAGTGGATCAGCAGTGCAGTGTGTTTATGGCAGTTCCAAGGCTTTCCAGAGGCAGCCAGGCTGCTGCTGTATGGTGCAAGGCACATGAGACTGTGGATGGTGTGCGTAGTGTTTGTCAGTTCTGCTGAGTGCGCAGGAGCTGTGTGTGTACTGCACTTGTGTAAGGCCAGTCTTCTAATCATGAGCAAAACCACGGGAGGCTAATTCATTTAGGTAAGAGGACTCACACTATGCCTTTCTATTGAAAAGACACCCAAATAAGTACTTTTTGACCATCAAAAAGTAATCTAAAATTTGCTTATGTTGAAGGAATATTTAAGTGATGAGCCAAACAAAAACTTTTTTCTTTTACATTCAAATTTGAAAATGATTTAACGAAGTAATCCTGCAACTTTTTAAAGCTACTTTTTGTTTCCTACATTTTGATTGCTTTAAAAATTAAAACCAAACTAAAAATTCAGAAGGCAGAAACTTTCCATGGAAATTACTTTTGAAGCAAATTGCTTTATGCCATGGGAAGTTAACAGAAAAAAATAATCAATTGTACACATCAAGGAGTCTAAACCAACCTAAAATATTTTCAAGATCCTTAATATATTATATTTACCCTCACAATATTTAAAGTTTTGGTTGTGCTACCTATCAATAGTTAACCTTCACAAATAAATAAATACTTTGTTTATGGACATGTCAAATTCCCTAACATGCTACTAAATGCCATGATGCCCTTGTACTGATGCTTCTCTTCCCTCTGGTGTGACAGCCCCATGGGCCACTGTTTATCAGTGTCTTTGACAGATGAATCAAGAGATAGGAATACAAGACTGCTGCCAGAAGCACTCTGATTAATCCAATAAATGCATGTGTGTTCCTATCTCACTAGTAAACCATTCTTACTCCTTTGCTCCTTTCACAGAATGTGTGACACTGCCTTCAGCAACCATTTCATTAGCCCAGCTACCCTATAATCAACCGGGAAATCAGCTGATGCTTTTTTCCATGGACAACTCCATCTATTTCACAATAAAATTGTGTGTAACTGGGATGGCGCTGCTGAACAAACAGAACCAGATGTGTCAGTGGGAGAACACCTCTTTCTCTAAAGTGCACATAACAACCCAAATATTAGATAACAGAGGTAGCTGTTCCCCTACTACGTGGTTACAATGTAAATCAGCTTATAAAAGCAATAATGTCCAATCTACATTGTTTGAATAAATACACCTTGTATTTCTAGTGCAGTATAATGGAATGTTCAGCCTTGAACTAACAGATACACTTGAAAATATAAATCAGATGTTGAAGCTTTTCAATTTGGTCAGCATGCTTTAAATTTTTTCCCATTATTCTGAGTTAAACAAAAGATCCAGATAATACAAATAAACCAAAAGCAGTAGGAGTTTTTAATGTTCACTTTAGCTTGAAGTTTCATAATACAAACCCTTAAAATGTGATAAATATTTCATTACATCATTTTCTTCCAGAATGCTTTTGATTTGTATTTCTCTATGATTAAAATATTTTCATGGGGAGTTCTTGAAGAAATTTGGAAAATTCAGACGTGTATATTTATGCTTTCAAATAAGAAATTGTTGTAGTGATGTAACTGTCAGAAGATCAAGCACTACACTTTCAGAAAACATAATGCTAAAAATTACATTTAAAAAAAAAAAACTGCTGTTAAAATATTAAGTTGACTCTAAACTAGCAAAACTCTTTTGCAATGACACTAGGGAGGGAAAAATTTATTGAGTGTCTTATGAGAAGGCCTGAAAAATATTTACATTTTAGTGTAGTAATGTATTTTTCCAAGTCTTTTAATTTTAAGACTTTTAATTTTGAAAATCTTCTGAGGGACATTTAAACTTTCTTACTCAAATTCTAATTCTACCATATGTTGCCACAAGACAAGTTCTCTGGATTTGGGAATACATTAAATATGGATTATTTTTAGCTGAAGTGACTTTTTCCCCAATTTTTCTTTTCTTCATTCCTTCTGTTTTTTCCTCTGGAGTCAACTATATAGCCAATGGGTTTAAATGGAAGAAGTTGTAGCTTCTACAAAAGCTTCTCCAAAAAAGATTTTGCAATAAATTTTTGGATGAGGAACTATAAGAGGAAATTGGACTACCTTACATATGAATAACATTTTTAATCTCTAACCTTAGGCTTCTAAGATAAACTGTTCCTTTGACTTTATCAGATGACTCAGTTGTACAAAGTTATATGTAACCTTTGCAAACTGACATCCTTGAAGATTTCTCTACCTTGTATTTCAAGTTCTTAAATAAGATCTATTCACTCTTCAGTAAGAACCTGGTGGGAAAAGTTAGCATCTTTACATATTGAGTAAACAGACCAAATTCTAAATGTCAAGGGCAGTTTCAACTATTGTAACTGAGTTGCGTTGTTGAGAAATATGTGCAATATTTTCAGTATTTCTTTCCTACATATTTTCCAGGTGCAAACAGTGGTTGCATATATAATAAAGTCTGGTCTTTACATTTTCTACAATTTTCACCACTCCAGTAGAATCAGGATTTACATCTGAGCATTTTCATTCAGCAGAGACAATCTCTGTAGGCAGTGTGTGATTTTTTTTTCATGTAAATTGTGACTCCAAGAAAAAAAAAAAAATTACTTTGGAACAAAGTTTGCATTGCATACCAGGTAGATGAATTTGATGTTTGTTTATATAGCTTTTGTGTTATTCTGATTATTAAGGTTTGCACAATTTGACAGATTTCTTTGCCTGTCCTTCCTCATAGAAAGTTAAATCCTGTTTTTTGTTGTGTTTATTTTTATTTTTGTTTGGGATATCTACTTAGACACCTGCCTCAGTACTTTGAATGAAATTCACAATGTACTTCATTCAGACACTGAGACATTAGAAATGCAGCACTGAACAGAACATATCCTGTTATATTGTAAAAGGGAATTTAAAATGTCAGTTTACTCAGTCAGGTGAAAGTAATCCTATTCAGGGAAGCAATTAGAAGGGTTTACAGCTATTAGTTGTCTCAGGTCACGATGATTAAAGAAAGAATTCTATTTATTTAAGTAAGTATGGGGCATTATTATTTTCTGTACTGCCACAGTTTAAGACTTTATTGTCACTTGACAAAAGGGTTTTAAAAATTACTTCTTTATGCCAAATTATTTTATATATAGTAGAAAAAAAAAATCCTTGCTTGCATAGATGTTACTTGGCCCTATGTAATCCCAGACTTCCTTGTATTTGGTCCTATCTTAACCTACTTTTTCCTCGTCTTTCTCATTTCTTCTTCTGCTTGAGTTCTCTTCAAATTCAAATGTGACTACAGGACTCACAGCCTGCCTTTTGTAAAGCACCATCTCATAACTGAATGTGTTTCATAATAGTATTTTCACCTCATTTCAGCTGCTATTTAAGCAAAGCTGTAATGTTCAAGTTGTGGTTGTTTGGGTGACAGTAAATGACACCAATCTTTTTGAGAGAAGGAGACAAATATAGGCTGGAAGTATAATAAAAGTCAAGAAATAGGTGACACAGGAATACTTTCTTCTCTTTAATGCAGTGCTGAACCTCTTACCTCAGAATAATTCTGTTTCTCACATAACTAAAATATAAAGTTTTGTTGTTTTGGTTCTTTTTTTGTTCAAAAGAATCAAGATACAACAAAAAAACCCTCAGTGAAAGCAAAGATAAAGCTTGTTGCTTTTATCTGAGTTACTACTGGAAGTAAAAGTCTTGAAGGAGAAAAGAGTTTACTTTGACGTGTTTACTCAGGTGAAAATTATAAGATACCTTGTCTTGTCCTCAAATTACTTGAACCCTGTAGTGAAGCCACATAGTGCTTGCTGCAAGGCAAGCTGGGAGAAAGTAAAGACAACAATTCATCACATTGTATTTTATTCTGTAAGATATGGAAATAATGATGCAGACAATAGAAAGCCTGATGGATGGAAATGAAGAATTTTTAGGTTTGGCATTTTGAGATGCCTATGCTTCTGCAATTACGTTCAATTCATCCCACAGAGTCTGGCTTTCCCCATATTTAATAGCTTTGTGATTTTTTTCTATTTTTGAGCTAAAAGAAGGGATTCTAACAAACTGACTGGATGTTTTTCCAGCTGATTTTCTTCTAATATCTGCATCTTGCAAGGAGAATCAAGCATTATGTGCTTGTACAGTTAAAGAACCAGCAAGAAACTTCAGTTTAAATAGCTTATCTTGGTGATTTCCAACAATCCACACACTAATTGCTTTTGATCACAGACATCTTCAGTATTCATATTCTTTTATTTACATATTCATTATCTTATAAATCATTTCCCATTAATCTGATTAGAAGCCCAGAAGGCCTTTCCACCTGAAAAAAAAAAGCCATAAGGAAATACTCATTGCAAGGTAGTATTTTTTACAGTTCTTGATCACCATGGCTTTTCAGAAAGGAACAGTCCAAATACATCTACAGAAATGGCAAATTTTCTGACCATCAGTTCTGACATTGCCAAGTAACTGTGCCAAATCATTTTTTGATTAGCACCACTTTATTGAAAAGTTTTCTCTCATTTATATTCAATTATCAACAGAGGCAGCTGTTTCAGGAAATAGTAAAAAGCAGAGAATAGAGGAATTTACGTTTTCCTAAGCTCAACAAAGAGGGAAGAGAGCTCACACATGCCTAGTTCTTCGCATGCAGGGAAAGTACTGTGACTATTTAAACCAACTTCCTAGCAAGCAATAGACAAAAGGAATATTCGCTGAAGAGAGAGATGTATAAAGGGAAGAGGCAAACATTTTTTTTTAAATGACATCCAAGTATAATTTTTCTCAAGAATCTCTGAAATTGCTTTCCTTCTGATTTTTCTAGTCTAATGAAAAAAAACAAGAAGGAAAAAACTGACAAAGCAGAGGGAACAAAATCTATTATTTTGAATTGTATATCTTTACTTTATAAAATCTATCAAAATAAGTCCAAATGTTAATATAAGCTTAAAATAAAAATAATGATTGTGTCTCCTCCATTAAAGGGAGGGGAGGACAAAGAAATTTCATGGAATCTTCATCTTGTCATGCATTTTTCATCCAATTCCTCTGTAAACAGTAGCAGTCTTCTCTGGACTTCAGTGGAGGCTGAAATATGCCTTGGCCAGAAACCTAATTAAAGTCTCATTGTACCTGGACTTTGCCCTCCAGCATTTTCACTTCACTTTACTTCTTTTCAGCAGTGATGCCACTCTATTAAATTAATCTTAAAAGTAAGTGTTTGGTCAGCTATGAAGACAGAGTCATAAAAGAAGCGGCTGTTACTGCGGGAGGTTGATTTAATGGGCAGCACTGCCCATCACACAATTTCAAAGATCACCACTCAGAAAATTTTGGAAGGCTTCAAAACTGAATATATGCATATTTGTATAGAATTAAAAAGAAGGTGTTTTGGGAAAGACTTTCATTTGAGAAATGTTCAGTTATCTGATGAGTTACTGTTTTACATGGTTCACGGGGATTTTTTCCCTTGGTTTGTTTGGGTTTTGGGACTTTTTTGCATTTACCTATCACTGCAATTTTTATACCTGATTTATCCATCCATTTCTAATCATCTCATCTTCCCTCTGATGCCTTTATTTTCTTTTTCTGTCTCAAGCACTTTCTTCCACTGCCCTCTTAATGTTTACTCTATTTATAACCATCTCATGCCTGTTTAATCTTCCACAATTAAAATCAGTGCATGCACCATATTTTTGCGTCTTCTCTTCTCACATTCTTCTTTATTTGAAAGCTTGTCCTGAAGTTTTCTTATCTACCCAGAGTAGTCTTATGTTCTATTGACATCATCATTCCAAACGGCGTTCAATTTCATGTGTGTTTCATGATTAATTCATAAATTTACTAATCTTTCAGTTCTTTCTGCGTAATGCCTATGAAACAACTCCTTTGATGGTTGCCTGCAAAGATGAACTCCTATTCTAGGATAATTCTAGGATAATTTTTAATTATTTTGCACGAGTGCAGCTCTGTGTCCTGTGATGCCGGTTCAGAGCTGTGACATTTAAGTACAGAATCAATTATAAAGAGTCAACAGAAATTAAAGATTTTTTTTTTTCTGCAGACAAAAACCACTGAATTTTACTCACCAACAGCCTTGAAAATTTTCATGATAACCAACCTGTTTGGAAGTGAAAACCCAAGGGTTTTAGTTCCTAGAATAAGAACCAAAGAACAGTCCTAATATATGAGACTACCTTGCACAAATCCTACCATTCTGCTGCAGTATGCATTTCTTTCAATCAGTGGGAACTTCTCCCACACTCAAGTTTTTTACTGTTTCACAGTTTTATCTTATGAATTCTGCATGACAGTGAGGATTATTTGCAGTCACTTTCCTGGATATCTTCAGGAGTAGTTTTCTCCAAAATCCACAAAACCTACTAGCAGGTGACACCTTCTGATATACTTCCTTCAGCCCAGGAAACCTGCTTTCCCCTGTTTTTGTTATAATGAAAATGTCCTCTTTAACAATGGAAGACTTCAAAATATTGTTCTAAAGATCCTGGTGCTGAGAAATATGGTGCTTGTCACTTGAACAAACATCATTTCCCTGTTAGGTGGCATCAACAAGATTTCTGAATAGCAGAATTGTGGATTATTTCCACAGTTGTTGTTTATTGTTTTATTAATAAAACTACATATTTTCATGGAGTTACTGCTTCATATCTAAAGCTGCTAAAGTATTAGTTTCAAGAAAAGTGTCTTATATGGAACATCTTTGAACTATGGTGCAAAGTAGACATGATGAGTCAGTGAATTGCCAAAACTTGTGCAAATCACATCAAAGAGCAGCCAAGTAAATCAAAATTTAAACAGGGAAAAAAAACTAGTCTGGGGAAAAATATATATAATTTATTTGAATATTGAGTTTGCAGAGGAATAAATTAGCCTTCATTTAAATTGAAAACCTATTCCATTGGTAAGAAAGATGGGCAAGATTACCCTGTAACTTCTGTTCATATTCTTGAAGCAAATGTCAAGGTGTCTTACAGAATTTCACTGATCTGAAAATACTTTAAAGGGATCTGTCACCTTTTGTGGAATCAATACCCTTGGAAAACATTGGAAAAGTGTTTTGACTGTTCTGTGAGGTTTTTTTAATCTCATTTTGAAAGCGCTATAATTTGACCTATCATTAAATTTCAATCTTGACACTGTGGTCAGGGGTGTGAAACTTCAGAAAGAATTTGAAACCCACATCAAAATTAAGAATTAGGTGGAAAATTGTTCTTATTTTACTTCAATTCTACCTAACAGCTAGATCTCATGTCAATACATAACATAAGGTTTGTTTTCTCCACCAGTGGAGAGCTTATGACTTTCATTACTTTCACGACATTTCAAAACTCTAAAGTTAAGAACACTTATAAATATATATGTCCTCATGAGACACCCATTCCAAGCTAGAAAACAAATATTTCCCATTTCCAATTCAAATGACCGTAGAACTATAAAACATTTCTGTGTCAAGTCTAGTCTTATCTTTGAAAGTTAATTCTATTCTCTAAAAGTTTGAAAGTTCATAATAAAGACTTAGATATATCTGACTTGTTTTCTATAGTTGAAGTACTTTAAAATGCCTACAAGAGATTGAATTACAATTCCTATTTTCAGGAAATGATATGGTAGTTGGGAGATCAAGACTACAATTTTTCTGACTACACAGGTGACTGCAACTAATACATAGATACCTTAGGAAAGACAGAAAAGTATTCTCTGAGACGATGAAAAAAAGAAAGATACTATATCTGAAAAATAAGCATTATTCAAAATTATTCAAATCAAGTCAAGCTAACTGCATCATAAAAATATTTGTTCATGGAATTATAACATCTTCTGTTTCGTACATACTTCTTATTTTACAGGAGCAGAACTTGTTCGGTCCCAGAGTGTGAGGCACTGATCCCAGCTAAGAACTAAGCACCCACAAGTCTATTATCGTTCACTCCCTACTCCAAGGATGATGGGGAAGAGAATTAGAGGGCAAATGCAAGAAAAGAAACCATGGATTAAGATAAAGGCAGTTTAATAAGTGAATGGAAAAAACCCACCCCAAATCCAAAAGGTGATGCAAATGCAATTACAAACTACCTCTTGCCAGCAGACTAATGGCAACCTGCCTCTGAATAATGGTTACTTTGGAAAACTCAGTCTCCCTCCCAAGTTTTATGAGTGAGCACAATGCTATATGGTATGGCATATCCCTTTGGTAAGTTTGGGTTCATTGTTCCAGCTCCTCCTCCTCCTAAGCTCTGGTTCTTCAAGTGGGAAGGCCTTGATGCTGCACAAGCAATGTTCAGCAATAATTAAAACAGGTATGCTATCAACCCTCTTTTACTCACAAATCTAAAATGCAGGACTGTAGAGGTGCTGAAGAAAGTTACTTCAAAACCAACCAGACACAGTACACAGACCCCCCATAACAAACAAACAACCCACACACAATAAATAAAATTTTTTAAAAAATTGTTAAGAGGTACAATTCTTTTGTTTGTTTTCTTCTGCCACTATGATAATGCTGTTTTAACCCTCATTAATTCAAGTTAGGAGGAAAGAAATTATAAGTCTTTAAGAAACCCTAAAATAGTTCCTAAATAAATGTTGCAGTACTCCCAAAATAACCTCATGCTAATGCAGTCATACAGACATTTCTCCAGAACTAAGGGTTGCCCTAAAAGGGAGATTTTTCTCTCGGGTAAATGTTCACTTGGATTTTCCTGTAAAAATAGTACAGATAAGAATGCAGTTCTGAAACACAACCCATCCTGCCTTAAGCATTTGACAAATAGTCTGGCCTTTTGGTGGTGTGCTGTTTATGGCTTCTGGATCACTCTTTTGGCGGTAGAAGAGATACTTCCTATGTAGAACCACAACCAACTCTTTCAAAAGACCTGTGTCCCATTATTGTTTGTCTGCTGAGACGTAGTCCCATGTGATGCCAGGAAAATTATATTTTCTCTGACTGACTGCACCACCACTAAAACCAATGAATGAAAATGGCCATCTTAGAAGAGTACAGAGAAAATTGAAATACAAGAGCTACTCTGGGACATGAAGCACTGGTGTAGTGACATAGGCTGGAGGCTGCCTGACTGGCAGCTGCTCTGCAGGGAGGGATCTGGGGGCCTTGGAAAACACAAACTAAGCGTAAGCCAGATGTGTGCCCTGGCAGCCTGGAGATATTCACAGAGGCACAGACAGGGCACCAAAGGGAGGAATTATTGCCTTCTGCTTGGCACTTGTTAGATCCCATCAGAATACTGTGTCTAGTCTAAACTATCAAGAAAAGTGTAATACAAAAGCTGTGTATTCTACAACCAATATTCAATGTTTGTCTATTGGTCCATAAAATTTCTAATAGTTTCTTTGAGATTTTTTTTATACCTGATGACTTCTTTCCCAACCCTTTAAGGAGGCCTCTGAAAGATTTTGGGCATATTAACAAATGAAGATCTACAGCTCATTACCTAGAGTTTAATCACATAATCATTTTTTTTCTTAGCATTGAAAAATTTCTCATGGTAATCAATGAAGAGAGATCTGGGATGATTTCATTCACAACCAATCAGAAAAACATGAACAAAAATGACATTTGTAGTGAACCAGAAGTCTGACATTTTGGTCAGTTTTTGAAATACAAATAGAGCTAAGAGTCCTTTTTTTGAAAGAGTTGTGTTAAAAAAAAAAAAAAAAAAAAGAGTTGTGTTCAGGTGTGTTTGCTATAGGCATCCAAAGCAGTTTCACTGAAGAGGAATGGCATCGTTCATTTACATGTGCCAAATTATAGAGGTATTTGGAACATGGGCGTCTTCATAAAATCCTTCCATGTTCTCCAACTCAATGTCTGTGAATATTTTATAAAAGTGGACAATAAATGTATTATTTCCTATTCCCCAGCTTCTAAACCACACCTGCTGGTGCTGTGGGATACATTCTGTCACGACATGAACACATGGGAGAAAAGGCAGTCTGGATAATTTGGATTCGTCCAGGGTTTGTCATGGTTGTATGAGCATAAGTTTTTGCAGAAGGATAATTGGCTAATTTTATCTCCTGCTAATTTCTTTCTCCCTTTTTTGTTTCCATGGTAAGGTCAGGCAGGCTAGATATCCTTATTAGGAGTAGTTGCCTACTGCTTATTGACAGCAGTGCACATCCACTCTGTCTCCTGTTTCCACCCCAATCATTTGTTCCTTCCTGCAGACTAAAACTCCTTTTCTTTGTGGTCTGTATTTACAGAAGAAAGAATGAGAACCAGTTCCAGTGTTTGCCTCATTATAATTTCACTTGTGTCCGGATAAGTAACAGACTGGGCAACCTTCATTCCTCCTTTCTTGGTTCAGCCAGAGATGTCTTTTGAGATAGGCCTGTATGAAGATACCAACTGGTTGATAATTTTTTTTTTTAAGATAAAGAGTGTTTCATTAAAAAAATGTCACTTGTGAAACTCTATTCTCTCTGCAGAACAAAAACCTTTGAAATTTAAAGGACAGACCAAAATATTCTCCTGAATACTTCAAGGCTCCAGGGAGTTGCCTGGGGTATTTCATAACCCAGAGAAACCTTTTTGTTATTATGTTTGCAGACTCACAATTCTCTTCCAAGGCTCATTTCATCACCTTGCAGAACTGTTATACCTGCCTTTGTTATCTAAGACACACTGTACTGAAACTTACATTTAAAATATCTCAACATTAATTGAATTCTGAATTTTGATAATCTTCAGTAGAGCACTAAACTTAATATATCTGGCCTTGTGCCAGATGTTCTGAAAATAGTACTGAAGTAGATTTTTAAGGACTAGATATTTAAAATAAGAAGGCTTTGCAGGTGTCCAGGTTTATTTTTTTAACTTTTAATGCAATTGTAAAGCTATATATTGTCTTCAGCAATGAAGAAGGTAGTTTCATTCATTGTTCTCCCAAAGAAAGCCTCTGAATTCATTAATGCCATGTTCATATTTTTAAACTTTCTGTTGGAAAATTAATTACTTTTTATATGTATAAATCTCTATAATTTCTGTCTTATCATCCAATTAATAACTCAGCTCAATCCAATGGCATCTCATAATAATTTCGTTTCATATTAAGAGTTGCCTTATTTTTGCGGAGGCTTTTATTTTATTACAAAAAAAGTCAGCATTTCAAGAGAATTTCTTTATAGTACACTCAATATCTTCTTGTTATAGAACTATTTAAATTTACTTAAAATACAATCTCTGGCAGATGTTTCTTAATCTCAGCAGCTGCAACAAATCTTTTTTAGCTCACCAAAATTTTTTGAGATAAACCCAACACTCACCATCCACCAATTCATGTATTATCTCTAATATAGAGTAGATGATAAATGACACATTTTAGTGATGAGAAAACTGAGGCACTGGTTACTTGTGGTCATTTAAAGTCTTGCAATTCTTTTTAGGAAAATTAGAGTGTTCAGGTAGATTAAAATATGCAAATTCCAATTTCACTTGTAGATTCTAAGCTATATTTTATTTTCTCTGGTATTTTAGTGTGCAAAATGGAAGTTATTGCTTTTCATTTTATACTTTCAGACTCAATACTTTGTTCAGCACATTGGAGTGGTGAGTGACACCCAAAAATAGAGAGACAAGCTGTAGCCAGCCTGCAAGTGTTCTTCACTCAGAAAGTAATTAACTTGGAAAAGTCTTCTGGCACAATTTGCCTTTCTAGGAAGGAAGGGGGACTGGAAAAAATTAAAAACTTCATGAGGGTGGAAGTACTGTAGCTAATAGCTGTTCAGAAATCTTCAGCTGAGATTATGACATAAATTACCATCACTGCTTCCTGTGGTTTTGTAATGTATCTTCGTGATTTTAGTAAGTTAATATGACTTCATAATTTCCGAATGAGCCAGCTGTGGTTTATATTAATAATTTGGTCCCTTTAAAAGGCACATACAACAATTCAAATTTCTCTGTTTTCAGTTGCTGAGAGAATTAGACTTTGTTGTTGTTTCTTGAAGACAGTCTGATTTTATTGTTATAAATTTCTCACTCTATTCTGCCTAGCCAGAATTTGGGATGTGAATTTTTTTCCAGCTTTTTCTTTTGCCTTAAGCTTCTTATATATCCCACAGCAGAGCTACAAAGGGAGGAGAAATTATCTACATGTTTGTTATACCAAAGAACAGAGGGAGTTATTTTGAAATGTAGTCTTTTTTTTTTTTCCCTTAGACCATCTGACCCTACATAAATTACCTGCAACAGTGATAGGAATAGATTGAGTATAATTTTTGGTATAAAGTGAAAATGGAGGTCAGTGAACCTCCATAGAGTAACATAAAAAATGTGTTTACTTTTTACTAGGCTGTGTATATCTTCCTATATTATTTATTAACACCACTTCATAAAGTTTCTTGCTGCTTACTCTTTGGATTCCTCTTGACCCAAACATTAATCTCTGTAATAACATGAGTTATTTTCAATAATCTCTGTCATAGCCTAGGGTATATTTAGAATTTCTTACGATAATGAAATTATATCTTTCTATTGATCTTTGAACCCTTAGAAAACAGTCCTACAAAGAGCTGATCATCCTCTCTGCCCATTTCAATGAACAAAGTAATAAATGTTGCCTTCCTGACTTTGAAATCTGACATGTAAACCTGGGGAAGTGTAACTGTTACCACACATCCCTCAGATGTCCAATCCCACCCACTTCAGTGATATCCTTTGCCAACTCTTCTACTTCAGTTTCAGTAGTATTTAATTCAGCAGCATTTTCCTCATCAAGTTTGGGATGTTAAAATGGAAATGCATGTCAAAATTAAAGAAGAAAATACTTTGAGACCACTTGTTAATTTTCATACACAGTTCAACAAAACTCTTCAGTTCATCCTTCATCTTAAGTGACCAGGATATGCAGAGGGCAGTAGTAAAATACTTAACAAAGAGCCTTGGGGGCTGATCTAGATTTAGGCTTTTGGTCATTATTTCATACCTGTTGTGCAGAGGCATCAAAGAGGTTTCTTCTATAATGAGAATAGATTAGGAAGAAAATAAGGTAATACGTATAATGGCATGCTTAAAAAACTCCACCATGTATGTCCATATAGTCATGTTAATATAAATTTGAGAGTCTCCTTTAAAAATGCTTCCATTTGTTTTTAATATTTTTAATGAGAGTTAAGATGTATAAAATATAATTTGCTCCCAGTATTGACTTCTTATGGGAAAGAAAATGTCCTGTGTTGCTTTTGTTAAAAATACCTAAAACCTCACTGAATAGTTGCTGTTACAAAACTCCTTTGATTTTACACTTTTCCTTTCACAGTGTGTGGCTCTGTACTCTATTTCACAGGGCAATGCTCTGTTGAAAGCTGTCACTCCAAGAAGCAGTGTGATAGTTGTCAGTGATACCCAAAGAAGACTGAATTATATATACATTTTTTTTTCAGCAGTGTGTCCTTTACACATCGACTTTCCTGGCTGTGGGAGCTCAGTAAAAAGAGAATCAGCATAAGGTGAAGCATATCTCCTGCTGGGTGGCCAAACTGCATGAAATCTCATGCTTCATTAATGGTGCTTCTCATACCAGCTGGTCAATGGATCATGAAAATGAATCAGAAGTATAATGGGGACCTTTTTCCAGTCGTAGCAGTCATAAACAATTATGAACTCCTGGCTCCTACTCTTTCAATACATAATAATTTCATTGCTTTTGCCTCAGCCATAAGAGAAACATGATACATTGTTTAGAGTTGAGGGAGCGAGGAAAGCACTAGGAACCTGTTTATTTAACAGGTTCCTTATTTTGGTTAGATGCTTATTCTGTCTGTGTTGATTTTCCAATGTAAACATGACATTATAAAACAGAAATAAAATTCTTTCAGCCATACCCCTCCACAAAGTTTTCAACTCCTCCCAAACTTAAGGCAATGATTTATGGTGTCTCTCTTTCTGGTTTTCACATTCAAAGGAAAAGAAAAAAAGGGCTTAGAGGAGCCAGGGTTTTGAAGATGAATAGTGACTGCCTGAAAATCTGTTATTTTCAATGATTTTCAGGTATATGGAAATTGGGAAATAAAATCCTAAAAAAATGCAAGATATTAATGCAAGCACAGAAGAATATATTACTTCCTTATATTTTTACATGTCTATCTTTCCTGCAGTCTTTTGCTTGATGTTCTTCTCAAGTAAGAGAACTATGCTTCTGCCGGTATTGGTCCAGATTTAAGTAAGTTGTCTTCCAATGTTGTCCTTTTACTAACAGCACAAAATTTGGGATCAGATTGGCTCCACCAGAAAAGAGTCATCAGAGAAAGAATACAGCTTTTTTTTTTGTGGCTTTTAGCTTCTTCTTTTCTATAATTAGTCAATATGGGTATATGTATAAATGAACCTCCTATTTCTGTTGTCTCAATTGTTCAACTGCAGGGATTACACTGTGTTTGCTTTCTGATGGCATAGCCTGGACTTTCAGAGAGTAGGAAATTATATTAAATTAAGGCTTTCGCCCTATTAGAGAGTGTGTGTTTAGTCCAACACATTGTGCGAAGCATGGCCTAAACTAAGAGCTGGAAACTGGACTGTGCACGGCCATGTGTACTGGCCTACAAGGACTTTGCTCTGTGATTAACTATGTTTTGAATTTGGTGTGCCATGCAGATCAGTGGGAAATAAAATCAGTTCTAACATTCAAGGAATTGAGATGTTAAAGAAAAGTTTTACAATTTTTGGACAGAAGTTGCTTTTATTTTCTGAAAAACCGAGAGATAAATCAACTAATTATGTTTTAAGCATCAACCAATTGATTTTGTATTTTTTTCTTCTTCCTAAGTCCTCTTTCAGAGCTTCTTTCTGGTGAACACACTTCAGTCCTACTTAATCCTCTGTGTTCTTGTGAATTCAATTTCTGGAGTAGAATTTGGAGTTTCAGGTCTTACAAGGTTCCCTTGTCTGATATCAGCAAAGGAAATGTCTGCCACAAAAGAAGGAATAGCTTTTATGCACTTTTGCTTTTCTTAACTTCAGCTATGTATATCTAAAATATATAAACACTGCATAATATATGCTATTGTTCTTTTCTTCTCTCCTCTGCTTCTTTAGCTCAAAAAGAAAGGTTATATCTTGTCTACTGAGATTATATGTTTATCAGTCTACATTGTATTTGGATTAACATAGATGTGGCTTTTTTCCTTTGGTTAGAAGAGATGTGCAGCCTGCTGTTTGTTTTGATTCATCCTTTTCCTGTACTCACTGCAAAGGTCTGAATCTTATCATTTACCTTCCATACTAATGTAACAGCTTTTCAGCCTCGTAATCAAATACTTGACTGAACACAGTGTATTCTTGTCTGTATCTTACATGAAGTATAAAAAGCTGCATAACTACAGACCAAGCATATCTTTCACACTGTTAATTCTTATCAGCAACTGCAGATCTTTATGAGACTGAGTTCTTCACTCTGAATCACATACTGAAAATGGAAGCACTGGTTAAAAACTCTTCAGGTTTTACTGTGAATTAAGAAAATAATAGCCAATATACTTCAAAGATTCACATTGTAAAAGATCAGCAGAAATTTTTATGTCCAGCTGATAAGGAACAGAAAGCTACCTTTTAACTTTGAAATTAACTTGGAGACCCACATCTTCTCTCTGCTCTTTTGTTATCATATTATAAAAAAGAAGTAGTCAAAGAAGAAATCTTTGTAATGAAATAACTCGAAGAATTTCTTTAGCCAGAAGTAACATTTTCAAACACATCTAAATGATTTAGAAATGATACAAACTTTCACATACAGATTTAAGGTTAAGGGAAATTTTAAAATGTGATTTAGATACCTGTGAGGCTATGAAATTCCCAGAAGCTCAAGGAATTAAATCTTATGGACCTCAATGTACAAATCACCCATTGGAATGCCTATAAAGAATTTACCTTTTTATTTTCCTCTAGTATACTTCAGTTATATTTAAATTATTGTTCTACATTGGTCATTATTTCTGAGAATTGTGTTGGGGTTTTTTATGCATTTCCTATCAAATGAAATGACAAACTTCTTTAATTTGTTCTCATTTTCTATCTTCTCACTGAAAAAAGCATTAGTAGAAAAGTATTATAGGTATTTTACAATTTAAATAGATGCAACTTCTAGAATACTGGGAGCATGAGAAAAATTCTGACTGTTATGACACTTCACTGTCAGTGTCTTGCAGTTCTGTATGACCAATGTTTATTTAAAAATTAATTTGAAACTGATTTTGAATACTGAATTAATTGTGCTCTGATAGTCATCTAAAGAAAAAAAATCCAAATATGGCACTCCCAGACTACATTGTTCTAATGGTATTCCTGACAGTGTTACTTCTAACTATGTAAGAAGTAGACTATTAACTAGTAGAAGTTGACTATTTTCACAGTATGGTTGTTTTGTGCTGTGTCTCTCTTATCACTACTGCTATTCATTGTGAAGGACACTCCATGAGACTAATTATTGCCATATTCATTACATAATGACATTAACAAAGAGTAGACTTTTGTAGTGGTTTGAAAACAAACCAAGTGAGAGGCTCCAAGTCAGAAAATATAATTTAATAAGAAGAAAGAAAAAAGGTAGAATAAAAATAAATCCAATAATACAAAAGACCACTGACAGAGTCAGAATACAACCTGATCTGGGTGATGGAAGCAGTCCAGATGAGGTGGTCTTCCTGAAGCAGTGATCCCCTAGAAAGGTCTGGTAGCTCCAGTCCTCTGGGAAATGCAGTGCCTAAGGGCTCCCCAAATCCCAGATTATATCCAGGTGAGAATGCCTGGCTCCTCCCCCCTGGGCGGAGCATCGCACAATGGGATGGTGAGTCATACAGGAAGAGTCTTTGATGGCCCATTAGCGAGAGATCGCTCCCGGAGGCAGTTATCTATGAGTCATACAGCAAGGCACCTGATGGGCCATTAACAGAAGATAGTCCAGGGGGAGGGCATCTGGGAAACACTGCTCCAACAATTGGATTCAACAGTTCATGAAGATGGTGATAGAATACTTTTGCATATTCTATACTACAACCCAGGACAACTTTAAATAATAATTCTTTATTGCATCTCAAAAAAGAAAATTTTGTTAAAAGGGTTGCTCTTGGTGCTTTCTTGCTGCAGTTAATCCTTGCTGCGTTGTTTCAAAGCAAAGTGCTGGCTTCAAACTTTCGAAAAGTTCTCTTCCTTCCTTGTCAAAATATATTGATTTCTAATTTAACCACTCTGCAAAATCAACATATTTTTGTAATTTATTGAATGAAACCATAGGTTTTTTCGTCTTATTCTGAACTGGTGAAAATTACCCTAGCTCCACTCACTTCCATAGAGCTAGAGCAGCTAAAAAAAAAAATTTAAATTTCAGACTATATTCAATTTGGACAAGGCTAAAAGAATACATGTAAATTACAGTGTTGAATTGGAACAAGATATTGAATTATGACTTCCACATCAGGAAAATACCCTTTCAGGAATTATCAATTTTTCAAACAGCACATGTAGATGATGCTGAAATAGATCCATTCATAAATGGCAAGGTGATTACTCTCTGTAGATAGAACATTTGATAAAGCTTTGCGATCTGTGAATGATTGTGAAATGTAGTTGTATCCTCCATAAAAGACCAGTACATTCCCAGACTGGAATAATGAATGTGTAGCAGAAAGTATAGCCCAAACTTTGATATTTACCCGATAGCTAGAGAAGGACTATGGACAGTGAAAAGCATGCTATGATGCTATAGTTCCTGCAGAGACACAAGTAATAAACCCAAGATAATCCTACACCAGTAAAATGTGATTCTGAAGAAAATGTTAACAACACTAAAAAAAGAGAGTAGCTAAAAGTAAATAATAATAATTGTAACTCTGTGATATACAGTCTAAGAAAACCCATAATTTGCCTGGAACTGGTTTGGACAGGTTTTTTCAACCTAAAGTTTCTGGAAACAACGCAGAAATAGAAAATAATCCTACCTATATGTGAAATAATTTAGTCAAGTTGGCCCATGCAGTGTAACATGACATAAAGTGTTCTAGACCATAGAGGAAATTGAACATGAAGATCAACAGAGAGCATGACACAATATAATTATTATTTTGTCTGATTATCTTCTTTATAAAAATCCCCCACTTTTTATATTATTAACTGGACTTATCCAATTAAGAACAATTACCACCACATGTTTGGTCTTACTTCATTTGTGACATTCATACCTTAAGAATGATTTTTGCGACTTTTGCGTTATATTTTTGCTGTGTCTTTTTTTTGTTTTTTTGTCATTCACATTTTAGACAAGACAGATACTAATAAAATAATTCTGTTATTTATCTCTGTCATTGGCATAATAGCGACTTTAATAAAAAAAAGGATAAAAACTTTGAGAGTGGTAATTACTCCAATCACATTTTCCACATTTTCCACACAACCCAATATAATTTAGTATGTCTTTATACTGTGTCCTTCATGTAGTCACATCCCAGTGAGAAATACACAGAGCTGTCACTAAGCATAAGTCAAGCTGAACGAATGGGGTTTTAATTCTGACTGGAAAACACAGCCAATCCACTGTTCATGACCTCATATGGAAGGGCATTGCAAAGGCATGCAGTGGCTGAACTAGTGGAATCAAGTTGGATGGGAGGAAGAGGTTTGAAGATGAAGAAAGAGTAAAATGGGAATAGGCTGTATAAATCTGCAGTACTGTGAATATAAATTTATATAACCAAAAATAGGACAAAAAGACTCTCCTAGGCCAAGTTTATGAAAGAGGTAAAATGCCCAGGACAAAATTTTGAGTTGTTTAGGAATACCTGTAGAGCAGTTGATTTTATTAATTAACAACTGGAAGCTAAATGAGGACAAGTGGAACAAAATGTCAAAGGGGCTTGTAGCTTTATGACAAATGATAAAAAATTATTGATGTGAGAAGGTTAAAAAAAACCCCTCTATTTATAATTTATTACTTGGTGCCTTCAGATCTTAGTTTTATTTATACCTGTAATTGACATCATTAAATAGAACATAATTTTTTTGCAGCTGTCAAATATACATTTCATATACAAATTCCCAATGTTTAAGGTAATAGAGATTTTGAAAAATTTTCACTGCTGTACTCCATTTATATACTTTATATTGCAGAATTCTAGCACAAGCAGCAGTCTGTAGCTTCATTTTGAATCACCTGCTTTATGCAGTGCTTTTGTACAATGGATTAAATTGCGGTCCCATTGAAATGAATGACAGAATGGACCCTGCCTTCTGAGGGGTACAGATTTTACCAATAATATTCTCAACAGTATATATACATCTGCGGAAATTTAATTCTCTCATTAGCAATGGATGAACCACAACAGGCTCCCTGATATGCTTCAGATAAACATCACAAAAATTTGGCTGCCTATCCAACTATCCATGCTAATTGGCAAATACATAGGAAATCTCTGGAGAATTGACTCTCTCAGGAAATTTCTAGCAATTACTACATCTGTTCAAGAGAGAAGCTATCAGGGTTTTGGCAGTTGCATGCAAGTATTTTTCAGAATCTAAAAGAAAGGATACCATATAAATATTTGATTTGGAAAGAAAATATGGAGAATACATATTAAAGGAGAAAAATAATCTTTGTATAATTTAGGTAGTAAAATATCCACAACAACTTTTCAAGTCTCTGAAGTGTTTTCTATCCTAAAAGGTTCTGAGAGAAGGATTTATTTAAAAGTCATAAACATTACAATTTTTCCATTAATTCAACATCTTCTGCCTTTTTTTTCCCCTTTATTCAAACCTTATGTACTCAAGTCCACAGGTTAAAAATCATATTCTATAAAAAATAAATAATCTATTTAATCAAAGAGATTTTCATGCTGTTTACTGGAGAAAATGACCCAGAAGACAGTGAATATCTACACCACAAAACTCATAGTGCAACCTTTTTCAGACAGTTTGGAAGATATTTATCTAGAACTGCATTCTGCAAAGAAATATGCATAACTTTCAATGTTATAACCTCCTACAGACTATGTGTACATCTAATCCCCCTGAGAAATAATGCATTTAAATGTGAACTCTCTTCATAGAGGTAAAAATGGCCAACACAAGAGTAATTTGTCTAGGATATTTTGTGATCCCTGTCAGTGGTAGACTGAGACCTGGCTGGACAAGTTTCTCTCAAGAAGATACATGATCCACAGCAATCCTCTTTGGTGACCGTGAGATGACTAGATCACTTCTTGACCAATTTTAAGTTATCCTATTAACAAAATTAGTGATAAAGTTCTATGAAATCTCTGATGAATTCTCAATCAGTTCTGACAACAACTCTCAGTGCACTTCAAATGGAGGTCACTCAGTATTTCACAGATTATGATTCTGCCTCAAAATTTCTCTTCACATATGATTAAGGACCATCAATATTAATTCTTAACAGTGGTCAGGTAGTGACATAGTAGTGATAAGTACCTGATTTTAATAATTTCTTTGTAGATTTAGATTTACACACTGCCCAGTTCATTTTACTATATCAGATTCCACTTTTTGCAACAAAGTACTCTATCTGCTGTTTAAACATCCATCCAAATTTTTAACTACTCTTAATAAAAATGTCTGAAAAAATAAATCTTTTGCATGTTAAGCCAATGACATAAAATCTTACAGGCAAATCAGAAAAATGTAACAAATAATATTGCCACAACAAGGACAAGAAATTCTGAGCATTTTCTGACCTCCAGCTCCCTGGCATGAACATCAATGCACACAGACATGGGTAACAAACAGGAGCAGCTGGAAGACATTGGACAGCAAGAAAACTGTCACAAATAGTCATTGCTGAGACATGGCGGGATGACTCTCACAACTGGAATGCCTCAATGAATGGCTTTAAACTCTTCAGGTGGTATCAGCAAGGAAGGACAGGCAATGGCATAGTCCTGTATGTTAGGGAGGGGTTTGAGTGTCTAGAGCTTAATGAGGGTGATAAAAATCAAGTGTTTAGGGGCAAGAATCAGGGGGGAAGGCCAGCAAGGCAGACATCCTGATGAGAGTTTGTCATAGAACACCCAACCAAGATAAAGAGGCAGATGAAATATTCTATGAGCTGGGAGAAGTCTCATGACCTCTCATGGGGAGTTCGGCTTACCTGATGTCTGCTGGAAATACAGCAGAGAGGAAACAGTGTAGGAGGTTACCAGAGTAGGAATATAGGAGAGAGTGAAAAACAACTTCCTGACACAGCTGGTGAACTAGCAAACTAGGGAAGACGTGCCCACTGGACCTGTTTGTGAACGGAGGACTAGTGAGTCATGTGATGATTGGAGGCTGTCTTGATGTTTCTGATTCCTGGGAAGTAAGGCGGGAAGTCAGCAGAATTGCTACCCTGGACTTCCAGAATGACAAAAGAGACTGAGATACTTAATGACTTCTTTTTCTCAGATTTTAATAGCAAGACAAGTTGTTTTTAGGGTACCCTGAGCTGGAAGACAAGGACAGGGGCAGAACAAAACCCCCGTAATTGAAATGAAATGATCAATGAGTTGCTGTGTCACTTAGCTGTGAACAAGTCTATGGTGTCAGATACAAAAAGTGCACTTGTAAATACTTTTTCATAAAAATAATAATGAAAAGCTGAAATCTGTCTAACTTAAATTAAAACTGATGAAAACATGCTTTGCTATCATCTCTTCAAAAGCTATGTTAAGATATATTTGAATTAATGAATTTTTACCAGTTTGTAAAACAGTTTTCAGATTACCTCTGAAATTCATGAGATACTGATGGGTTTTGGAGGGATATTATTTAAAGTACTGACAGCCGCAAGGCTCCCACCTCTAAAATCATGAAATTAGCTGCTGTCTGTTGTTTATGGAGTTTTCTTCCTGACAAAAAAATTCTGATTAAGATGTCTGTTGTCTAAAAGTGTGGATGAGAATAAGTTTGGGTGTTGAGAAATTTAGTTGGGGAGCAACAGTATTGACAAACCATGTGTTCAGAGTTCAGAAGTCATTAATCATTGATATTAAAAAAAATATAATCTATTTTCTTCTATTTGATGAAATATAGATTTAGTCAAATACTTCATCAGGCACCAGATCCTGTACAAGTACTTACAAATACTTACCCTTCCTCAAGATTAAATTGTGTAATTTTACAATCAGTGCACAATTTTGCTTTTGTGTTTGAGTGACTTTATACTTTTGTTGTCCTGTGATGGTATGAAAACAGGGCTTCAAGGAAAAAGTGACATTCTTCAATTAGTAGCATCATGAGAACCGGCCTCTAAACACTGATTTTTATGGTTCACCTTTTGAATGTATTGATGATGTTTTAAATCTCTACCATTTTTTAATAATTGTTCAGCTACTGCATTTATTAAACTGGAATTATTAACAAGAGCTTTGGCAACAGAACTTAAAAAGGGTAACAACATACCTTTGGAAGAGTCAAAAGTTATTCTTGATGAGATATCCTACCTTCCTGCTTCGTGTCCCTGGCTGTATTCATATTTTTCTGTCCAGATCACAGGCCAAATTCTTATAGCCTGAGATTATCCTTGTGAAAATTGTGATTATCTCTCAGATAGCTTTTTTGAGTCTCCCTGACTTTGGTCTAGAAGCCTTACAGGATTGGGATACCAGAAGAACTAACATTTGAACAAAGATACCCCACTCCTCCAGTTTTTGTAGTGTTGTTGGGGAACCACAAAGGAACACTTCTACTGAAAGTCTCCCAAGTGAATTGACCGCTTCTATCTGAGGTGAATACATTGCTATTAAAAGGAAAAGCTTTCTAAGGGATGAACACAAGTACTACAATAGATGCCACTTAATTTAAAAACACAAGTACATCCTTGTCATAATTCAACTCCTGGCTGCTGCCTCCCAGCCTATTGAACATTTCTGACCACTCCCATTTGGAACAGAAGAATGGAAATTCAGACCCCTGCAGGTTCTGGACTGTGACCTGGCTATGTTCATATGGACAACTGAACTATAGTCCATGAAACAGTCCATTTGTTCCTCCTCTACTTGCACTGGAGAAGTTTGCCTTAGGAAGCATGTTCTAGCTGAACATTTCTTACAGTGGTAATTAACCATTCAGAAATTCCTGCAAAGATCACTGCAGTTAGTTACAAGTTAAAAGCAGCCAGTTTCTGACAAAGTTAAGCTAAAAGCTACTCTTGAATCCAGATAGATTTAAATCAAACAAAATCTAGGCAGACCTAAATGGGTGTCTCTATTTTCAACTTTTAAAAATATATATGTTCTATGAAACTCTGGAAAACTGGAATGCTTTATTCCCTCTCCAATATCTGTAATTTCTTTTTTATCATTTTCCCCTGCAGATGCCAGGTTTAGATATATTCATATTTATGTGAATTGAAAAAGCTTAAGAAAATCATTTAGCAACAAATCCTTCACTGGTATGAATTAATAAATTACAGAAGTAGGAGTTACATTTATGGACATGTATTATGAATCCAGAGAGATATTTGGAAGAGAACTTTCCCCTTATGCTTGTTATCTCAACAAGTTGAGTGAATGTTTCCTTTGCTACCACATGAGCAATATTTGAAAGAGAAAATTCCATGAAAATTCTATATACTGTGTTGTGGCTATGATATTCAATATTGAATCTTTGCTTGTGTATAGCTCAACAGGAAGAATAATACAGACACCAAGTCTATTCTGGTCATCTGCCTCTCCAGCTCTGGGGGAATAAGTTGAAAACTGGATGAGTTGATTTGGCAGCAACAGCATGTGGCAGCTGGTGTAGGACCATAGCTTTGGGTCTGTTATAAGATGGACACAAGTGAGGAGGTGGCTGCTACCACTACAGATCTGCATCCAACTGTGTCTGCACTGGAGGAGTCCTCAAGAAAACTTCTGCTTATTTGGCTAGTGAGAAAAGCTGGATATCAGTAAATCAAACATTTACTTGACAATCTCTACGGCTGTGTACAAGTCAATGAGTATTTTGCATATGTTTGTCTTATCTGCTGTGTCTAATTAGACTGAAAATGGTTTTGTTATGACCTGGTTCTTCCTCTACATTGTAACACCTTGTAATTTTTTTTTCTTTTAAGATGCTTATAGTGTCAATAGTTTTAACACGACAACTGAATGTATTTTGATGGAAACAAACAACATGACATATAAACCTCTGAGAACAAAAATGGGAGCTGAAAAGAATTCTAGTTAAAGTATTATCAATTCACTGGTGGTTGTCTTTTTGTAGGTAGCATGACCTACCTGTCTTTGGGTTGAGGGCGGTAATATACACAGTTGAAATATCTATAGTCAGACAGAAGAAGTTGCTTCATTAATTCTGAATGGCCTTTTTTCATAAGGTGTTAAAATCCTCCCATATTGGTGTAGGGTTTGTGTGTATGTGTGCATTTCAGAGGGAAGCCAGGTTTGACAAGGAAATATCTTGCAAAATATTGCAGACTTTCACAATATTGACCAAATTTATAAAGCAGTTCTATTAGCAAAATAGCCACTGTGTTTTAATTTGTCTTATAATTTTTATCACAGCTGTTCAAAACCATGAAACACTCATAAACTTGATAAAATAGAGTCATAATTAGATGTATCTGGTTCATATTATTGAATTGATATCAAATCTTTCTGCAGTTAGATGATAATAAATACAGACCATTCAGGAGAAAGACACCAAATAATTCTGGAAGTCAGTACTGCTAAGTCCAAGCATGCATGCATAACTACTAGAAAATTTTAAGAGTATCAATAATATTTCTGCACTTTGAAGGACAGTTTGAAAAATATGTATCTTAAAAAAAAAAATGGGTTTTGACTTTATTTAGAAGGCTTATTTTACACAAGGAGTTGCTGCAGGACCATCTCCTGGAAGCCACACAACTCCCTGCAGTGATGGAGGGGATGAGATGAGATACCAGCCCGATGCTGTATTACACCATGATGACTCAAGACTCCGACCTCAGAAGGCTGAAAATGACTCATTTATTTTTGGGATGTGTCTCCCTTATATACCATTCTACACAGACCGGTTTGATTGCTGATAAGACAAACTTCTTCAATCACATTGGTCAGACCAGAGGGACATCAAGAAGAAGCCCCTCCTAGGGAAAGAATGTAAATGTAGTACAGTTACAAAAATATCTCTTGTTTACAGAAAATTCCCTGGGAAAAGAATTTCAGAAAACCAAAACATCTCAGGCAGGAACCAGGGCTACACCAGCCTATCAGAAGATACATGGTTTTCTTACACAGGATAAAATAAGCTATGGAGAAGAAGTTTAATTTTTTATAGGCAGTTTCAGCAGTGCACAATAGGAAGATCCATCTGGGGTTTCTCTGATGTCTGATGCTGCGTGAACTGAAGGTACCCAAAATCTGAAGGGAAGTAAGATTTACTCACTATTTATATTTCTGGCATTATTTTCTCTTTCTGAAGCAAAGGTTTTATCACAGTATTTGCTTTTTGTCAGGATGCAAAATCCCTCTGGGCCAAATCCACACAGGCCCAGAGGTGTTCAAAGATATGAGGGCTGAATTAGAACCTTCAGAGAAACTAAAATGCATAAATTGACACAAACCTGAGGTAGAAATGCAAGCTTAGTTTTAAATAAGTAAAGAATTTTTTAAGTGCCTTAAGAAAATAAGAGAGTGAATTAGTTAGTAAGAAAAGAACCTAAAACCTAGTTAGAAGTTCAATAACATTGCCTTTTGCAAAGTTAATTACATTGTAATCATAACAAAAACGATATGGCCTTGCTAAACATTGCTAGATGGAACAGTTAGAGTTATATGCATAGAATTTGTGTAAGAAATTACCAGTATTGTCACACATCGATCTTAGCTTAGGATATGTCCAACAAGGCAATACTGGACTCATGTTTCTACCTGATTGGTTAAAAATAGAATAAAAATGCGCTGCTTTGAGAGTGCTAGCATGGATACGAAACACCGATCACAATGCCCTGTTGCTGCTGCTTCTGAGGCTGCTACTGATAAAATGCTCACGGTTAGGGGACACAGATTATGGGTGCTGTCAGTGCTGCTTGCCTCTACTACTGATAAAGATGCTGCTGCTTCTGCTTGGGATTTAGGGACTTCATGTTAGAAGGCTTCCTGCATACTGCTGTGGACTCTAATAACTTTGCCTTCATGAGACTGATTTAACGATGCAATAAAGGACTCCTACAACTACCCATCTTCTATAGTCTTCAATGAGGACGTGCAGGAAACTTGACAGCTTCTGTATCTTTCTTATTGGGATCCAAATACAATTGTGCAACACTCCCTCCGTCCCCAATATTGAACACACAGCAAGACCCAAGGCAGCATCACTGAAAGCTGTCGATTTTTCGAATGTAACTCTTGCGATCAGAGTCTGCCTGGTTCTTCATATTAACAATATAAAATAGAAAGAAAGAAGTAAAATATACACTTGGCAATGGAAGGATAAATAAAATCTATATAGTGTATTTTAATTTATTTTTTAAAAGAATGAAATATATTATTGAATACAACAAAATAACACTAACCCATGGCTGACCAAATTAGTTATTGGGGGGTTTTGCTGACAGAAATTTTATTTTCTTTAGACGAAGTATTTATTTTTAAATAAAAGAAGGAAAAAGTTCATTCTGTTTTCCTATTCAAATTAACAGTTCAGAAGTTACTAGATTCTGGAATTGCTTAAAATATCTTGTTTTCATATCACTACCATATGTAAGTATAATTTTCTGCTTCTGTTTTGCTTTTTGTCAGCACCACTAGAAAGTTTTAAGTTATATGAATCCAAATATTCTGTGGCTGAATAAAAGACGGCCCTGGCCCCAAGGCCAAGTGGCACAGACAACTTAACATCCACCTGATTCCTTCTAGAACAGACAGCCACTTCCTTAATAGAGAACTTGAGCTCTGAATCCTCAATGGATCTTGTAGGCCATTCCTGTAGCATTTGCACATATATTACATGCTTTTGCAGCCTTCTGTTCTTTATATTTTTCATTTCAACTTGTCTGAAATAATTCAAGGATGATTTTTAGTCCTCCAGAATGGTATTTTATAGAATGGACCTGAAAAAACCTTTAGAAGATGTTCCTCAAATAAAGGGTGTTATATAAAGAAGGGTGAGAGGTATGGTGAAGAGGGATGGTGCTGGAAAAGTGCCAGAAGACCATAACATGGGGAATAGAAAACTAATGCAATCCTGCATACTGGCCTTTTGGAGCAAGATTTCCCAAAATATAATATACTCCAAACTCTACTCATTTAGTCTTACAGAAGACACTCACAGATGCCCCTGAGAGGAAACTAAAACAGTAGAAGACTGGGGGCAAACACAGTAGAAGACAGTGTTCAAATTTAATTTCTGTCTTTCTATACTTTCATAAGGTAGATATCCTTTTTTATGACTTTGGATTTATGATATAGGGGTTTCAGGTGGAGCCCAGGTGTTTTGGTATAGCAATCATCAGAAGTCACACCTAGATATCAGAATACAAAACAGATAAGATATATAATACATAATACATGATATACAATAAATAATACATATACATACACACACACATGCATATATATATATATACACACAATATATATACATTTCCACATCTGAAGCAGCCATTCCAGGAAACTTGAGGCCCTGTGTGTGATTACTCTTATTTAACAATGTGAAGGCCTAGTCAAAGTCCCCATATTATAAAATTTACCTTACTGGAAAGGTTTTTCAAGAGCTTTGCTTCTTTATTTTCATAGAAGCATTATTTATGTTTATTTCAAAATATTTAATCTGTTCTAGTCACAGATAAATATACTGTTGATACTTACTGTAATAACAATATCTAATTATGTAAATCATCTCGTACAGTTCTAAATTACAGGCATTTTACTGGCTGTCCCCTTACCTTTAATTACATATCTATATATATGAACATGTAAGCCCTTTGATTTTCCCCTAGTACCTCAGAATGTGTATTACAGGCTTATTGAAAATAGCACCACATAAGGTTAGACAAAGAGCACAGGGAAAGAATGTGCCTTCATTCTGCAATTCAAAAATACAGGGGACCTTTGATGCTTTAAACAATATTTTTTTCTTTTTTTTTTAATTTATAAAAAGAAAAATGTTCTTGATGGAATGCAAGAAGAAAGGCAAGTGTAAGTATTTTGGGTAGCATGTGAGCATATGTTTTGTACAACATCACCCTCTTTTCTACTAAACATGCATTTCCATGCTCCAGTCAAAATTTCACACAGTGGATGAGTCAGTAGGTCTTTAAGATAAATGATTCATAGGTGTGTAATGCTTAAAATCTTTTGCAAGAAATTCAGTTTGTCTCTAAAAGTCTAGATTTTCATGTCTTAATTGTGGATGATGAAGCTCTCAAAGGTCTGTATGGTTTTACAATATATTAGTAATACAATAAAATTTATCTTATGCTCAAGATTTCCTTTGACTGGGACCATGAAGAGAATTGATTATGTGGAAAGCAATGGACATAAACACTATCGATTGCAGAGAGATCTGGACTATCTATAAAACCCTTTGTTGTTCAAAACCCAACAGTTTTCTTTTTTAAACAAGATTGTAGTATTTAATAATTGTTTTTAATAGCCTTAACAACAATTTTGTTTATTTTTTTGCCGAAAAATTTCATCTTACTTTTAGTATATAAGGTGTTTTTTGTCCCTTCCTTGTGAGTTAGGGACCTGGGACCCATCTTGCCTAGATGTATTTGGATCATTATGTGTACTAATATTTCACACTAAATGAGACAGATCAAATTTTTTTTTCCTGAATTCCTGTCCATTAGTTAAACCAAAAAGAAATTTCTGGGAGTGAATTATATATTTCTGCTTTCCACATTCTGAAATATAAAAGCAAATTAAAATGAGATGTCTCTTCTTATTAGTTTTAAATGAAAAAATAAAGAAAGCAGGAAACCAGCAAACAGTTTAATCCAGAATATGCTTCAGAGAATGAAGTAAATATAATGGCCATAAAGATCATAGGAAACCATTTTTATAATGGAAATTTTGACTGTTGTGAATGATGAAAAAATAATTTGTGGAAGATTTGCACTGTGAAAGCTTTTTTTACTGACAAAAATGTGTTGATATTTAACTTCGTGATGATGTTTAACTTAGCCTAGATCCCCTTACTGATATTATCTAAATCATAAGGGAAATTGCAGAGCACATTGTCATTTGCACACATCTTTAATTCAGAATATGTTGGATTCTATTAATTGATAAATCATTTGTCTAAATAGTGCAGATTTCTGTAGCAGACTGGACTGTAAGAAAAATTCTACTCTTCATGTGAGGAAAGCAATCATTTGGTTGAGGACAAATATGTATGTTTACATAATTTTTACATTAATTGATTTGCTGTTTCTTGAAATTAAACACGGCCTTGGAAATGGGCAACCATCTCGTTTTAGTGAGTAGGAGAAAAGTGCAGCGATTCCAAAGCTACAATGTAGATTATTGTATGTCAGCTTCATATATCCTAGAAAAACTCAGTATTAGTCCAGGAAAGTCCTTTTCAAAATGTGCTTTACTAGCAAATAAGTCCTCATTTTTCCATAAATATATTAGTAAAATACTCTACAGAAAGGAGGCTTACTGCAGGATTATGCTATGAGTTTGTTTTATTTGAATGGTAAATCCAGGTCTTCAGTTACCATACACATCTTCCACTAAAGTTAGAAGAGTGCAATAGCTTTCTCTATTAGCTGAACTCTTACCACTCCTCTTACCACCACTTGGATAAAAAGACTTTTAAAAATTCATCACTGTCTTATAATAATGCTAGGCAATGCTGATACTGATCAGTCAAAGTAAAGCAAGTTATGTTACACACCAGCTGAGGATTCCTACAACTGACCAATCAGGTCATCTGATAGAAGGAATAATTTTGTTCCACTCACTCGACAGTGGTTTAAGGAAGAGGATATAAGAACCCATAGAGTGGAGGTAAATAACTCTTTTGGTTTACCATAATGTTTCAAAGCACAAATAAGAATCAAAGACTGTGTCACCAGTCAACTAAAGGGTAAGTTCATTATCAAGAGCTGCAGAGTATATTAACTCAATGTCTCCTGTGAATAGGCAAAACAAAGGCAAAGGGAGCTTTCATAAGCATTAAGCAATGTTGTAGAGGGCTTNCCCCCCCCAAAAAAAAAAATCCAAAATTTAAGGAATCTCTGAGATTGAGGTGAAGTCCAAACTATCCAGTCAAGACTACCATGAGAGTGTACTTAACAGAAACAGTGGTAATGGTAATCACTTCTGTGATAACATATTTAAGGTGGGGAAAAAAAATCTACTGCACAACAGTAGCTGGCAGAGAGGAGTGAGAATATGTAAAAGAAATAACTTAAGCAGATATCACTGTCTGTGAAGAAAGAGGAACAGGAGGAGCTCCAGATGTCAGGGATTCCCCTGCAGACTGTGGTGAGTATGAGGCTGAGGCAGCTGTGCCCCTGCAGCCCAAAGAACAACATGATGAAGTGGGTATTCATGGGGGACTCCATGTTGAAGGAAGTGGATATGCCTGAAGGGAGCGGTAATCCCACGGAAAATCTGTGCTGGAGCTAAATAGATGATTCCATGGGCAGCGTACACTGGAGCAGTCCATTCCTGGAGGACTTCACCATGTGGAAGAAAACCATGCTGGAGCAGTTTTGGAAGAGCTCTAGGCTGTTGCAAAGATCTATGTTGGAGAAGTTCATGAAGGACTGTCTCCCACAGGAGGAACTCCTCAGTGGAGCACAGGAAAATAGTGATGAGATAGACTGGCAGAGACACACTGGCCACAGTACTCATTGCCCATCCCTCTGTGCCTCTAATGGAAAGTAGGTCAAGAAACTGAGAATGGAATTGAACCCAGGAAAACGTGAGAGGTGGGAGATGAGTGGTTTAAGATTTGTCTTTGTTTGAGAAATTTATCTTACTCTGATTTGCCTGGTAGCAGATCTAACTAATTTTCCGAAATTTAAGTCAGTTTTCTCATGATTTTAATTGACGAATGATCACTCTGCCCTTGTGTCAACCCATGAGCTTTTTGCCAATTTTTTGCTTCTCCACTCCTGTTGAGGAGGAGTGATAGAGTGTCTTACCTGGCCTCCAGCCAAGGTTAATCCACCACCACATCCCCATTTCTAAATCAAGTCTGCCACTAGAGAGCTGCAGATTTGGGGCCAATGGAAAATGTAGACATGCAAGAGAAGAATAAAAGAAAAAGAAAACCAACCAACCAAACAAACAAAAAACAAAACCAGCAAAAAATTTGAAGCAAAATAACTTAAGATTGAAGACGTGACTATCTCAATTAGTATACAAATAAATTCTATGTTAAAATACAAGGAACAAAAGAAAAATGCACACAGTTGGAAACTGAATGCTTAATTCAACATACCAGTTTTAGACTGATATAATGTGCTCTATGTGAGCAGTATCCTGCTGACATGAAAGTGCAGTAATGAAGGGTAAACCTCAAGCATGAAATTTGACCCTGACAAAAATGTCACAGAAATTCTATCAAAATGCTTGCAACAAATTCCATTTTCAAAAGTCATTAAGGACCCCAATCCTATTTGCTCTCAAAGAGTTTCAGATTATTTGGTAAGTGACACTAAGTCTCAAACTCTTTAGACTTTTTAAACCTGTATGACCTATAAGACATTGCAATTAATGATTGGAGTATTCAGATTATATTCTTCAATGGCAATAGTACATTTTTCTGTGGCCTGAGCTCAGCTGTGCATTTGAATGTTACTTAATTTGAGGAAAAAATTAAAACAACCTGACTGCAAATTTAAATTAATCTGGTAATGATTGAAAGTTGACCTATCATATTAATCTATTTAATTGGAAGCTCAGTTGGTGTCTGTCTTCTACATTTAGAATTTAAAAAAATTTACTTGTTAAGTTACAATGAAAAAGTAGATAAGTACTAACTTCTAGACATCTTTTTTCTATTTTGTGTGTTAAGAAGCCACATTTATACATTATCTTCCTACATAAAGACATAAATTTCTCTTTGTCTATGTGCCTTTCCATCCATTCAGTTGTCCGTATGCTTCGTTCTCACAGTTCTCATCATCCATGCTAACTCTGAACCTTTCTGAGAGGTGAAAGTTGACAGGTCAATCAGCTGTGACCTCAGAATCACTCAAAAATCATGACTCACGTAAGACAAAGTATTACTAGATCCTATTGCAGTTACTTTACTCACCAAAATTGAGATAATTTAATTCTAGAGTTTCTGGAAAGATAAATCTGTTATTTCTAGATTCATGAATATATTGTGTGTCATGTTTTTACATTCATTATTAAATATAAATATTTTTCTACATTTATAATTACAGAATTGAAAACACTCCAGAATATACTGTGATTATATTGTGCCTCCAATATAAAGGTATAATAGTCTTGACACTTTTGTTTATGATAATTCCTTAACTGGATTTCAATTTTGAAAACTCAGACTGCCTAAGATGGGCTTCCATTTCAGCATGACATGTGTTTTCCCTGGAAAATATTTACACAAAGTTAACAGTTAAACTGATAAAATCTGTGTAATAAATGCACAGGTGAAAAGATAGATGAAATAATCAGATAGGATCACTGGAATCTGTTGTGATTAAGAAAAGTCCAGATGTGATAACACAAAATATGTTTTACAAGTTTACAAGCTCTCAGGTTTTCTTTCCTCATGGTTTGTGGTTTGCCTTTTTTTTTTTTTTTTTTTTTTTTTTTTTTTTTTTTTTTTTTTTTTGTTTTTTTTTTTTTTTGTTTTT
>VZDJ01007755.1:48341229-48434214 GCA_008694505.1 Cyanoderma ruficeps
TTTTTGTTTGTTTTGTTTTTGTTTTTTTTATTGGGGTTTTTTTTAGCCACAGCTGTGAAATGATCCAGGATATTTGTTTCTAAAATTTTTCATCCTTTTCTATCAAATATTTCACAAATGCAGAGAAAGTTCACAATCCACTGGCCTTCTTATTTGCTCGTAGGTATCATCACTTTAACCATAATAATTAACATGCAGAGTGATAAAGTTAAACATTTATGATCTTGTGTTTATTATTTGAGTGCCATTACTTCAGATGTTTGAACTGAATTCTCAAAATTTTCCTCATAAGTTTGGTTACTTTACTACTGCTAAACAGATATTCTGAAACAAATAAGTAGAATGTTGTCATTAGTTTTATTTAGAAGAATTAACATAACTGAATAATTTTTACTATCAAATTTCTAGTTTTGCAAGAACTAAAAGCCTGGGAATCTCAAATAAATAAGAGAAAGACATAAGTAATTATTCATTATTATTGTTATTAAAGTGATTATGTATAAGATATAAGTCAGAATTATTTATGCTAACTTAGGGAATCAGAGAAAAAACTAAATTGCAAGCTGTTAGAAAAGACTTGAATGTATAGTTTACATTAGTTTGGTCCTACCCTAGATTAAAATTTCACTACCTCTTTGATGTGCAAATCACATCAACTTCTTTACCTATGTAGAGATCTACAATATGTGAATATCCGAATATCTGACTTATGCTTCCTAAAACCTCTCTGCTAAATTGGTACCTAAAATATTAAGAAATTATAAATATCATATGAGAGTTTGTAAAAGACACAGTAAGTTCTCAATAGAGAACTCTCAATATCAGCAATCAAAGACACATGTGAAAATTTTGTACTTGTTTTCACCTTTATGTTATCATAAAAAAAATATACAAGGTAGTTATGTCAAGGAAAGGAGGGAATAGCTGAACTGGAAAAGCTGCCAGTGGAATTCTTGCACATTGATAGTTACCATTAAACTAACTTGTAAAGAAAGAGGTACATGATCAGCTGGCATAATTAACATTTGTTTTTGTTAGTATCTCTGTTGCTATTAAGAAAAATGAAGGCTTGAGGAAAGTTCAGGAAGAGATGAGGTATCCCACTGTAATTACCACAACTCTCAGCAGGATCCCTCCCATCTGATTAACACCACAGCAGGACAGATGTGCTATCATGCATCTATCTGACAGAGTCATGGGGTTAATGCAAAGGTGCTGACTGATAAGCACAGAGGTATCTTTACTGCCAAACTATCTGAAATTTATAGCCATACTTCACAATTTAGATGTATACTAACAGAAGACGTACATTTGGGGTAAAGGATTACAGAAGAGGAAGAAAGACTGTAAAATAAATTTATACAATATAATTATGAAAGAATTTTCTGGAGAAGAATTTTGGCTCTCATAAAAAGCAGAAGAAATGTACTCAACAATATAATTACAATGTTTAAGTAATTTCTTTTCCACTACAGTAATTTACTGGCTTTGACTGGGCTAGTGTTAATTCTCTTTATAGTACCTTGCATAGTAGGCATATTCCAGGAGCATCAAGAAGGATTGCAGAACCCTGGGAATGGTAGTAAGGGTCTGGATTGCTGGTAGATTTCCATCAATCCTCCTGGTCAAAAAGAAAAAAAAAAGAAAGGCTTGAAAGGGACAAAGGGACAGCTGAACCTGGAGAATGAACAGATACTTATGGGACTAGTGCCACAAGCAGGGGTGGATTCAGCTACTTAGACCATGGAACTCACTTTGGGAAACTTGTTCTACTGGGGCTGATGGGGTTCATCGGTAAGAGGAGAGGAAATGCTTCTTTGGACCAGCCTATCAAGCTGATGAAGAGGGCTTTAAACTTAAAAGCATGGGGAATAATCAAGAAGAGTTCATCTGTGGGCCTATGATCTTATTGGTATTATGAAGACATGGAGGGATGGTTCCTGTGACTAGAATGTTGGATTGGAAGAATACAGGCTCTTCAGGAAGGACAGTCAGGAAACATGGTCAGAAGTTATCAACTTCCCTGTTAATGAGCAGCTGGAATCCAGGGAGATCCACCTGAGGATGAATGAAGAGCTGACTGAGAGTTTAGGGATTAAAGGGAAGGAAGGAACAGCTGATATTTTACAGGGAGTCTGTGAGAACCTGTGATAGTCCAGTGAAGTTCCCACATACTGAAAAAGAGGAAACATAACCAGACCAGTGTTGTTCAACGACTTTGTCAGTGGCATGAACAGTGGGATCAAAGGAATTCTCAGCATGTTCACTGATGACACCAAGCTGTGAGGTGGTGCCAACAGCAGGGGGGAAGGGGTGCTATCAGAGGGACTATAGGCTGGAGAGGTGGGGTTGTGTGAGCCTCATGAAGTTCAACAAGGCCAACTGCAAAGTTCTTCAGCTGGGTTATGGCAATCCCAGGCACAAATCAGGCTGGATGGAGAATGAATTTAGAACAGCCTTGAAGGGAAGGACTTGGAGTGTTGGTGGGCAAGAAGCTGAATGTGAGCCAGCAGTGCACACTTGCAGAAAACCCAGAAAGCCAATTGTATTCCGGGCTGCATGAAAAGGAGCAGAGTGAACAAGTCAGGGGAGATGACTCTGTCCTTTTAAACCACTCTTGTGATATCCCACCTGGAGTACTGCTTCCAGCTCTGGGGTCCTCAGTGCAGGAAATAAATGGACTTGTTGGAGAGAGTCCAGAGGAGGGTTGTGAAGATGATTAGAGGGATATAGTATCTTTATTATGAGGAAAGGCTGAGATAGATGTGATTGTTCAGCCTGGAGAAGGGTCTGGGGTCACTATATAGCACCTTCCAGTACATGAAGGGAGCCTACAAGAAATCTGGAGAGGGACTTTTTACCAGGGCCTGTAGTGGACAAAACGGAATGGCTTTAAATTGAAAGAAAGTTGATTTAGATTAGATATTAGAAAGAAATTCTTCTCTCTGATGGTGGTCAGACAGTGGCAGATGTTACCCAGAGAAGCTGTGGGTACCCAACCCTTGAAAGTGTTCAAGGCCAGGTTGGACAGGGCTTTGAGCAACCTGGACTGCTGGAAGACGTCCCTGCCAATGGCAGTGGTGTTGGAAATAGATAATAGTCAAAAATTCCTTCCAAACCAAACCATTGTATAACTACATAATCTCAAAAACAAACTCAGTGTATCTACAATAGACCTCCTATCCTGAATGCTAATAAATTCCTTGGATGACCTGATGTCATCACAATTTTACTTACATGATTTCAAAATATCTCTAATAGCTTTAATTTTTCAGAATTCTTCAACAAGCTATTGATTCCTCTATAAAAATTAATTATAATTGTAATTATAAAAAGTCATAAACAAGCAGCTATATTTGTTATTTTGTCAATAAAATTCAATATACTTTGATTTAATTTTGAAATTGCAATTAACTTTTTATAATTGGCACATACTGTAAGTTTCGGCCCAACATAACTTGATAGAACATTATTTCATTACATTTTTAATTAAAATCTACTGGTGTAACATCAAGGACACTCTTTACCAAATATCTCTCTTCTGGGACAGAGTTTGATAGAGCTGAACAGTCAAAAGCTTTTGATATATTTTCAGCATTGTGGTTTTGGTAGTTATATCAAAGGAATTGTGTTCCTACTTAGGCTGGACTGATGGATTTTAAATTTTTTTTTTTAAGGGAAAAAGGATCCTTTGTAAGCCAAAACTGGATGGCTAGGATCTTTCCCTAAGCAAAATAACTGAGGGAAAAAAAATCATGCTAAATAACCTATTGAACTCTGCTAGATTTCTAAAGAAAGTAATCTATGGACTGGTCTGCTAAGACTACCTGCCAAATGGAAGTGGCAGGATGAGATACAGTGTATTCCTACTCAGAGTAATCATCTATTCTATTTTCCTTCAATTTCTTTAAATGGGATTTTGCAGAATGCCTATCACCGCAATATCTTAACAATGGAAAATCAAACTGATTTCTTGCTGCAGCCCAGTCCCTGCTCTGCATAGTTCAGAGCTTTCTCCCGATAAGGAAACAAACATCCTCTGTCAAGTTCATACAGAGAACTAAGAAAATGTATGAATGGTTATCCTCTCTCTAAGTGTGTTTCTGGCCTGTAATTGGTGTGTCTTCCTAATTTCAGAAATCTGTTTGTGGTGTTCTTTTCTCCCTGAAAGTAGGAATAGTGTTGCAATGATGGAAATAGGTGACAGACCTGAGGGGTAGCTGAGGTTGTCGGCTATTTTTGTGGAATGTTCTGGTAAGTTCTAAGATTTTCATTTTTTCATTGTAAAGAGAGAGGGAAATAAGGAGACAAACTTGGTTCTCTGAGAGGCAATAGGAAATCTTTATGTGGTCTGGAAAAGACAAATATCCTTATATTTCTGTGGGCACCAGAAAATAATACAGAAGTTGAAACACATGTGGTAGTATCTGTCTGTTTAGATTCCAGTCTAAAATTTACTATCAAGAATTAAGAACCCTGTGTCCCCACACAGTCTACAGAGACAATTGGTGTATGTTTACACAGATGCGCTTGGTATGATCTCAGGTACCTTTCCCCAAAAGCATGAGTTATGAGCTTCATCTTGTGGAGTTTTATCTTATTTTTTAAGCTATCTAATACTTCTCATTTTAAAGGAAAGATAAATATCTCATGCTAAAATAATCACAAACTTCTAGAAACTGAATATATGCCCTGAAAAGTGAAACCATATTTTCAAGATCAGAAATTAACTACTGATGTTTTTTTCACTTCACCAAATACACCACCTACATTAGAAATGTTCTTTCTTGCCACAGGTGTGCAGCAGATGAAAACAAGCTGATTGTAGAGTATGGCACTTCTGTTTTTCTAATTCATCCAGACAGTGCTGCTCATCTTGCATATTTATTGGAAACTTATGCAGGTTTCTACTGACAGAGTAGCTACAGAAGCATTTAGGGGGAAAATGTACCTCCAAGTACCTTTCTTCAGTCTTTCAAATTCGCTGGTTTAGCTTTATTGATGGAACAGTGAACAGAATCTGGTCCAATCTCATTATATTTGGCATGAGTGACACAAAATTATGAAGAATTTACACTTAAAGCTATATTTTTTTTCACATTCACCTTCTGTTTCAACAGTTTGTGTCTGCAATTTTAACCTGAGAAGTTAAAGCAGAGAGGTGAAATTCTTACAAAATGGCAAACAGCACATTGAATACAACTGGGCAGAGGTTACACCTCAACATGTAGCTGTGTTTCTGAACTAACAGTTTTACTTTATTAAGAGAAACAAGAAGCAAGTTTTTTTAAGCCACGGATCCAATCAAAAAGTTTCTACTACTGGCTGTCATAAATCAGAGCACAAATTGGATGTTTAGACACTTAAAATTGTTTGCCATATGAAAGGTCAGCACATCTTAAATTACTGGTTAAATGCTTTATTTTGTTGCTCAGAACAATATTATTAAGCCTTAGAAGTCCTTATATTTTTGTTTAGTGTAATTGGAACTGCAGTAATCAAGCTAAGATAAGCAGATCAAAAATAAAATAGAAAGAAATTAAAAAAAAAACCAAAAAAAAAAGGATTAAGAAGGGTCTGAGACCATTCTCTCTGCCCCTTAAGGGCCTTGTGGGAGAATGGGATAATTTGCCTATCTTTCTGCATTTTCAAATCAGTGGTGATGGAATGAACCACAGATTGATGATCATGTCTTTGAGCAGAACACTTTATATTTAATTCTTTCATCAATTTGTTCTAGATAATTATGTGGGAGGAGTTTTAGCTTTTGCTTTCAAAGACTTGACACTGTGTGGGATGACAGTGATGAGGAATAGAAAAGTTCTTTTTATTTTCTCCCTGCACTGAACACTCCTTTGGGCATAGCTGGGATCCATGATAATCTGATTCTCATTGTGCATGACTATACACTCACAGGAAACTAAAAGACCACAGTCAACCCTACAGGCTGGTTTGCATATTTGCACAAGCTTTCAAGATAATGATTTTGTTTTAAAAATGAAGGTAATAATAAATAGCTGGCAATTTCAATGCTTTCTTCATCTGTGATTTTTGCACATGATGATTGTTAGGCAGCAAAGCTGTAGAGTCCTTGCTGGAATATTCTCTACAGTTGATTTTTATACTTTTCCTAATTTGTAATGTTTGCAAATTTTCCTGTTTGGGAGGTACCTTAGGGAACAGGCAGTAAAGCTAGAGAGTAAATGAATAATTCTGCTAACAAAGCCCTATATTGGCCTTCTGTTTTGTTATAATTTTCTTCTATAAAGTAATACACTTTAACACAGGTACCTCATGGTTTAGAAGCAAGGATGAAGTATACTATTACTACCACTACTGATGATAGTTATTAATATTAATATTTATCTTTTGTATAATTTTATTGTTATTGTTTTTGTAATTATATGTAATTTAAGGTTGTTTTGTACTAGTGTTGCATGTAGTTCACTTCATTTATCATACGCTGGGAAAAAAAATAGATAACTGAGCCCATAATGAACTTTGAGACATCAGCTTAACAAGAGTTCTCCTGATGTGTTATATGTACAGCAGGTGTTTGTTTCAATATGGCGAATTCAGGAGAAGACCAAAGCTGCCATACAGTTAAACTGCAGAGAGAAAACTCAACTTATTACAGTTATATGGAACTTCAAAACTGTCAGAAGACATGCAAGTGTCCATTCATTCATCTGCCAAGACATTTCTCCTATAAAAATACCCGTTCTCTGTCTAAAGAGTATTTAATTCTACTGTGACAAAGTGGATAAAACATGTGGGATAACAATAAGGAAAGAACCTGGAATCTGGTAGGTAAAGCAGTCTCCTGAAAGACAGTAAATTCAGATTTCAGCTCCATTGAACACAAAATGAGTTGTTCTTACCAGCGAGACATAGGGGGAAAAAAATCTAAGGCCACAGCACCGCTGTGTTTCATCTTACTTAGAGTTCTACTGGTAGCTTCAAAGACAGTGGGAAAATTAGTGATCAGACAATTCCTCATGGGGTAGCTTTTAGAAATTTGTTTATGAAGAACACAGAATGTCTGAATTATCTAGTCAGCAGGAGAGACCAAGGAAGGGCTTTAGATGGATTACAGATACTGAAAAGACCCCATTAATGATTTTAATGATGCAAATCACGTACAGAAGAAGAAGAAGAAATAATCAGATCATAAGGATATCTCATATAAGCCCTCATCAGCATCTTCCTTCAAGTCAGCATTTCTGATAAAAGCTTTTCAACTGCTGATGGGAGCTTTTGAGTCTAACTTGTTCTAACCTGGAGCATCTTGTTGATTACATGCTCCTGCAAACTGTTATTCTGTTATGCTACAAACTGTTAGCTGTGTGATGAACAGATAGAGATACTCTTTTCTAAATCTATACCATTGTTTCTTCCTGAATCTTACCAAAGGTGAAAGAAAATTTGATTGTTCCATACAAAACTATTTAATGAAAATAAAATTTTTAAGTTTCCTTATACAGACAACTTGGTGTAAGTAAAATATTTGTAGCAAGACAGTAGCAGGGAAAGAAGGAGACTAAAGATGGTAGTTGAGAAATAAATTATCAAATATCAAAAAGCTCTTTCAAAGAGAGATTTTTTTTCCACTTGAATCTGAGGCTGAAAACATTCTGTGACTCTCTTTTGTGTTTGGGATAGGTTCTCACAGAATTTTGGAGAGATGAGATGTAAAACAAATTGAAATGCTCTTTGCCCAAGAGCTGGTATTAAAGGTTATTTAAGCTTGCTTTCAATTGCTCCCCTGGGACTTTGCTTTTGGTTTCCTTAATCTGTATTTGTTTCATTTTAATTGCAAAGCAAACACTGTTGTTGCAGTACGTGTAACTCAATGGGGAGCTCTGCAATCTGAAAATACAGCTCTGTGGTTTATTGACAATGGTGTCTCTGGGCACCGTGGGCATCAGCAGCTCCCGGGGGCTGGGCACCAGCAGGGATCATCTGGGTGGTGATGGCAGAGCCTGGCAGACTGGGCCCATCCCTCTGCCCCAGGCAGGAGCAGGGCAGCCCAGGGCTGTGGGAAAGCTCCACTCGGGCTGTGGGAAAGCCTCTGTAGCAGAGCCTTGTCCAGGAGTAGCCGCTGGGGCCGTGGACCAGGAGTGCCCTGTCCCTGAGCCCTGGTAGCCCAACTCTTGGAGCAGAGTGCCCTTTGCAAGACGTGTAAGTGTCCTTGTGGGCGGACACAAGGGGATGCTTTAAGTTGCCTACATGGACTTGATTATTGGAGAAACAAAATAAAATGATATTCTGAAAATGAAATGTTAAACATGACAGCATCACCTTACCTCGGATTTGGTTGGTTGGCTGGTTTTGCTGTTATTAAATGAAATTTATACCTGGAAGATACAGATGCAAGCCCCCGCTGGTTTTCATTGCATTCAGTGTCATTAAATTATGAATTTATTTGCACCCTGATTGATAACCCTCTGCTCAGTGTATTCTTCTTACACTAATTTCACAGTAAAGCCTCCACTTACAGAGATTTTGTTGTTTTACTGATACATTAGTCACTTCCCTAGATTTCCTTTGGCACAGTTGAGCTTCCATCACTGCCAGTTTTTATCCTGTTAGATAAAAAACTGCTTGGAAATTTGTATTTATCACAGCTCTTGTCTTGACAGGAGGGTGGAGTACGTGACCTACCAAGTCTCCTGGTGTTCTACTTTCACAGAATGCTCTGTGATACACAGAGCTAAGGGGATACACAGGGCTATGCACACTCCCTGACACTTAGTGTCCATATAGTGATAGAGAAATATAACGAAGATAATAGTTTGGGTAAACTCCACAGGTCCCATTTATAGGAATATACATACATTTGTGTTTCTTTATTCTGCCTTACGACCTATGTAGGGAAAACCAAATTAGCTGCATAATAAATGGGGGAAACTATCAGTTGAAGTCAATAAAGTAGATAGAGTTTACACCAGCTGGGAATGTGCCTCAGCATGTTTCAACATTTGACAGAAAAAGCAGCAGTAAGAACTGGAAGTGTTTTTATATGCTGATATGCTTACCGTCCCAGATATTTACATTTTGGGCAAGTAAATTAATTGCCTGGAAAAGACCACTCAAAACACACACAGCAGGTGCTTCTTCAACTTAGTTTACATTGATTGTTTTCTTTGCTGCTTCAAGAGTCAGCAACATGCAATATTTTACAATTAACCTGTCTTGTCACAATGGGTACTAAGTGAATCTTATTTATGCAGGATGTCAGTGACTGCTGATGTATGTGGGCTGGGAGATAAGAAAAAGGGCTAGGACAGATCTGAGTGTCTGTTTCAGACCCCCTGCTGAAAAACACATTGACTGGGCAGACAAAGCTAGAGGTTTGTGGATCAGAATTTCCTCCCAATTAAGAAAATGAAAAAGACCAGGTTCAGTGGAAAAGATGAGACAGCTGTTGATTCAACGGCTATCAGTCCATTTAGATGTAGATATTATGTTAGCACACAGATGCAGTTAAACTAGTTATAGTGTAGTTTACTGACAGAACAGGGCTTACAGATACTTGTTTGAGATGATAGCTTCAAATCGATTGCTAATTTCTAATTTACATGATGCCAAGAAATGTGTCTGGTTGCTTTGTATTTGGCTTTCTGGTTTGCTTCTCTTTTTCCCTGATGGTGATGAGGTGCTACAAATTTGAATCCTGCTATACTCGCTGGTTAAATATTATGATGCAGCATGACTCAATATGTGGGTATCCACACCTATGACTGAGCTTTGCATGTTCATCCTGTTTCTACGTCCCCTTTCACTAAAAATAAAAAGCAATCAACAAAGTCAAATGACAACTAAATCAGCAGAAGCAAACTAATTCTATGAAGTAATGTTTTATATCTAAAAATGGAAAAATTAAATAAGGCATTTGTTATTATAGGTCCTTGAGAGATCATCTGATACAGAGATCCACTTCAAGAATGTATTCAGCCACATGCCTTCCTTACATGTGCGTTTCTCTTTACTGCCTCACTGAGATGCAGCTACGCATTTGAAATGCAGATGTGTCTGATTTCTTTACTGGAAAGAGACATGCTCTTTAACGGAGGTCTTGGTCTTAAACTAATGTTTATTATTTTTTTATTCCTCAAAATAAACTGACAGATAGCATTCTTGCTACAGAGTATCCAAAGGTGTGCATAGTGAGGTTTATGACTCTTTCTAACTGATCACCTCAATTATGACTACTCTATTATTTCCTAGAGTGGGATAGTAGTCATCTGTAAGTTCATAAGGAGAAACACTCTTCATCTACCAAATCTTCCCTGTTGACCCAAAGGTTTTTACTGGGATTGTAGGAGGTACAGAGAGCAGTAGAGAGTCATTTGGTGGCCTAAGAGGTGGTGGTCTTTTTTTTTTTTCTAGAAAAAATCCCAAAATAGTCACTTAACAATCTTTCATACTTTCTGGTAATTTTCCAATACACATAGAATTCCTCAAGGAATATATGTTAAAGAAACATCCTAGTATTGAAGAGAACTTATTTAAACAAAATGTTTATAAACCAGTTCAGATCTCCTCTTCCATATATTTTAAACTATGTTTAGAATATCTTTAAAGCATTTTTTTTAACACAACAAAGCTGTGAATAAGCGGTCAGACTCTGCGCAGTGTTAAATATGGAAGTGCTAGTAGACCAATGTCATGTGCTCTTGAAAATACTATTTCAGATGTTTCATCATAATTTCAGCTTAGGTTTCATCAGCATTCTTAAGTTTTTCTTAGCTCCTCAGCTGTCAAAGATTCTGTTCAAATATACAACTAAATGAAATGTTAATACCTGTGTTCAAGGTCTTTGAACACAGTTTGTATTTGAGCCTTCCAGATGGATCAACTACAAGAGAATGGAGTGATCCTTCAGGAGGGTTTCATAACAAGGGAAAGGAACATTTATACAGTTGAGAGCCACAGCCAGTTCTGGGAGGGTAATTATTTCCATAGTGTGTCAGTTCACAATTGTTAATGCCCTCTTGATGCTGAAAATGCAGGACACAAACTGAACCACCAAAGAAGCAGTAGATTAATGATGTTTTGATAGTTTTTACTCAATGTAAGGAAATTTTGAGAAGAATCAAAGATTAAAAAATCCTGAAAATCATTTCATGTTTGGAGAAGACAGTGTTCAAGACAGCTTTAATCATATGGAAAGGGAAAGAACAAAAATGTGCCTACACTTGATATTCTTTCTTATTTATCTTGTGGGTAGATGTCCAAAAGCTTGCAGCAACAGATGCTATCTTAAAGTTTTGGGGAAGACACATGGGGAGACACAACTGGATTATTAATTTCGTAATAGGAGGCTGAAAAAGGCAGGTTATCTAGCTGATGATTGTGGATGATTGTGTTTCAAAACAACATAAGAAAAATAAGTAAAAAACAAATTTATCTCCCCCTGTTTTTCCATCGCCCTGACAGTAAGCCTCATATGAAGAGAAGCTTGCTCCTGTACTCTCAACCAGACATAAACAAACAATTAATGCATAGTTAAAAGGTAGGAAGGAAGACAGGAAGGCAGAAGGAAGGAAAGAAATGTAAGTGGACATCTGGTACTCTGCCAGAACCGGAGGGATATTGACAAAAATGGAAAGAGTCATAGAGTAACACTAAAGTGGTTAAGGGCCTGGAAAACATGATACATGAGGAAAGAGTGAGAGATGCGACTTTTTTTAAGCCTGGAGATGAGAAGGATGTCAAGGATCTTGCTGGTTTAAACTTCATAATGGTGAGTTATAAAAAAGCCTCTTCCCAGAGTAAAAAGCCATAGACAAGAGGCTAAAGTTGCAAGTTGTGAAAAAGGAAAATCCATCTAGAAATCCATCCATTTATCCATATGCTGAAATAGTGTTCGTGATGACAGTGGTAAACACTGCATCAAGTTTGTGAAAGAGACTTTGAGAACTCTTGTCTGGAGTTCTCAAAACTGTCCTGGATAAAACCTGACCTAACATTGAGGTGACTCAATGGTTGAAGGGGTTAAACCACACAATCTCCACAGAGATATTTTTTAACAAAATTATACTGTGGTTCTGTGTTCTCAAACCTGTTGGAACTTGGATAACGTTTCAGCTAAATGATTTTTATAGTTTTACTGGTTTGGGCTGGTATGAGGTTCATTTTCTTGACAGAAACTCATAGGGTGCTGTTTGGCATTTGTGACGAAAACAGTGATGATGAGATAGGAATATTTTTGTGGCTGCTGAATAGTGCTTATACAGTGTCAAGAACTCTTCTGGCAGTGATTAGGCTGAGGAGTACACAAAGGTTTGGGAGGAAGCACAGCAGAGACAGCTGACCCTAACTGCCCCAAGAGACATTCCAGACCATATGGCATCATGGACAGCATTAAAACCTAGGGACCAGAAGTGGGAAGGGGGGACATTTGGAATTAGGATGTCTGTCTTCCAAAGCAACCATTACCCATGAGGAAGCCCTTTTTCCCTGAGATTGCTGAAGACCTGCCTGATGATGGGAAGTGGTGAATGGCTTCCTTGTTTTGCTTTGCTTGCATGCACATTTGCTTTCCCCATGAAACTGTCTCTATCTCAACCCACAGTTTTCTCACTTTTACCCTTATGATTCTCTCCCCCTTCCCATTTCAGCAGGGGGACTGAGCAAGTGGCTGTGTGAGGCTCAGCTGCCTACCAGATTAGCCCACAATAATGATATATTTTTACATTTCAGAAAAAAATCTATGAAACATGCACTATCCTTTAGGGCTTTTGTGTAAAGGAGATCCATGCCTAACACTGACTTTTTATAGAGCTGTCATTCCGAACTAGAACTACTCATAAGTGCCACTGTTTCCCACATAACTTTCATAATAGCAAAATCATCTTCATGAAAGAGTAAAGCACTTACTAACTACTACATTTAATTAGAATAAAATATAATGTATTAATGTATTTCAATTCCAGAAGTGCCGTCCTTTTAGGAAACACTATTTCAATTATGGAATATATATAGTCACCAGGAGTCCACAATATTTTAACGACTATTTTGCCTATTTTCATTTTAATGAACAGGTTGAACAACTTTGATTCAAAATAGTTTAATTATTCTGAAGCACTTCTGAAAACAGAACAAGTGTAGTCAAGTCCTTTGCAGGTTGAGCCGGCACTGCTGGAAGCTACTGTAATTAGTAAATTTGCAAAAGCATTGTTGAAGCTATTTTCCTCAGCTTCGATATACTACAGTTTATTAGTAAGCCTATTATTTATCCCCTCCCATGGGCCATTTAACATTTGCTTTAGTTAATGAGAATCTTCTTCTTAATTAACAATGCTAAAAGACCTTTTTCCTTTCCCTCCCCCACAAAACGAATAAGGCGTTAGAAATATATCCCAGAATAATATAATTTTGGAGTTATTAAAAGCAAATACTTTCCATTGCTCATTTTTTATTATCATCAAAGCTCCTTGAAAGACACTTAGTGAAATTTCATATATCGTGCATATCTTAATTAAAAACATGAGCTAATATTAAAAGACACTGAATGATTCAAAATCCTTGTGAAGTTCTTGTATGAATGATAATGAATTTTTGAGATTTATAGAAATTTAGAATGTTATTGCACAATATTAAGGTCAAAGTTGTAGAAGAAACAGTTTTACATCACCTCTGTATTACGATCAGGCAGTGTGCCTGTAGTGTGCATGATCATAACCCTTTGATTCAGTTCAATTGAACCATGTCCTCTGAACAAGATTCTAGTGAAGCGAAAACAAGAGTTCAGCTTTCCAGTCAGAAGAACATGGTAACCTTTTGCCCCAAATCAGATCAACCAGAAATCTATTAAATGTATAGAGTCACTTTTATTTAGAGAGAACTAAATTACTGTGGCTGTACTGTGGTACAGAAGACCCAAGTCTTACAAAATGCATCAGGTCCTCTGCTTTATTTGATGGAAAAACAAGGAAAAATGTCTCTGGTAAATTTTTTCTAGTTTTTACTTACTGCATGAATAATGTCAGCTTTTGTCCTTCAGACTATGAGCATAATGCTGTAAGTGCCAAGAGTGAAATTGTTGAACTTGAGATGCTGATGTTTAAGTCAGAATATCAGCTTTGAGTTATTTTGCAAAGTCATGAATAAATGATGACATTTCCCTGCCTAGCCCTCCTCCCTTCACAGAATCATAAAATCCTTAAAGTTGGGAAAAAACTCAAAGACCTTTGAGTCGAACCTTTAACCAAACACCACCTTGTTGACTAAACCACGGCACCAAGTGCCATGGCCAGTCACATCTTGAGCCCCTCAGGGATGGTTACTCCACCACTCCCCTGGGAAATCTGTTGCAATGCTTAACCAACATTTCAGTGAAGGAATTCTTCCTGATGCAGTCTGAACATTGCTGATGCTTGAGGTAATTTCCCCTTGTCCTCTTGGACAATATCCACAGACTTTTTCTGTCTACCTTTATTTTAACCCTACAGGGAGAGAAAGCAAAAGGCAAGGTCTGCATAGTGATTTAGACAGGTTTTTTGGGGTTTTTTTTTGTTGTTTTTTTTGTTTTTGTTTTTGTTTTTGTTCTGTGCACTCCAATACAGATGTCCTTATATAGATATCAAAATATTTTTGAGCTTAAGGAGAAATTGATTTCTTACCTTTTGAATTATTTTCAGATTAACTGTATTGGTTAGCACAGTGGTGCAAGAAGAACTCAAGATTTTTGTATCCGCTTGTGCTGGCATTCTGGGCTGTTTACCTGGAGAAAGATCATGACAGCATGCTAGGGCAGCTGAGAAATTCTAGAACTAGAATTAGAACTACAAACTAGAAACTACGATAATGCATTCTAAAGTCATGTACTGTATTCTCTTGTATAGCGAATTTTTCCCTCTCTGCAATAATCATCCAAATCCCGGTGAAGTCATGAGTCTAAAATACTGGAAATATGGTACAGCTGGTGAGTATTTTTATGGCAGTATGATATTATCTTGTAAATGTTTGATACTGAGGGTCATTTTCTGCCATCCAGTACTTCTATTTGGCATTATTTTTAATCACTTGATTATCTGTTAGGGCTGGAGGGGACAGTTTGTTTGCATGTCTCCTTTTTGTTTTTCCGAAGCTAGACTGAAATAGAGTGCTAGTGTGTGGGATGGATTTCACGTTAAAGAAATGAGATGACAACAAATATTTGAAGAGATGAAGGGGACACATGAGTTTTCTTAAAATTCTATTACTTTTACCTAGATGTCCTTGGCACACATTTAGTCCTGAGGTGTGCTTAGGGTTACACACATGGTGAGCCTACACCAGGGATTGCATGACAGACTTATCAAGAGATGAATCATGAGGTGAAAGAGGTGTAAGATAAGGTAAAGGTAAGTTCATCTTTTACTGTTTGGTTGTGTCAGACTTAACAGATCTGCTGTATGAAGCATGTTTGAGTTGTGACCTTTTGTCCTGTAAGAAAATTCCAAATAAGTGCATTTTGCATGACAGCTGACATATTGCAGCACTATAGAAGAAATTTTGCTACTGTGTTTGTTCAGGATTTGGTGTGGGAGGAACATTCAGTTTCTAACTTAGGGAATCACTGCATGTAGCAGAAAACCTGCATAGCTTTATTGTACAACTTAAAAGGCAAGTAAGGATAAGTGTGTTTATATATGCTTTTCATATGATACATGTTTTTAAAAGAAAAATAAGAGATTTGCTGGAGCGGGAGAGCAGGAATCTGTTAAATAGTTCCTGCTTTTAAATTACAGCCATAAATGCTGCTAAACTGTAAAATGAATCAAACTGTTTAATCTGGCTGTAATTTTGAAGATTAAGGCATTTACAAGCAGTGATTTCAGAACATAAAATTGTATCACAATTTTTTCTGTGCACTTTTTAATAGCACAGCATTAAACTACTCTGATCAGCAACATGATCAGACAATGATGTCAAGGGTGTCTATCACTTACTTCCTACGATAGCACTAACAAAGGTTTTTTTTGGATTTATATGTGTGATACAATGTGACATTACGGAAAAAAGGCAGTGGAAAACAAAAAAAAAACCCACATAGAAATATAGAAATTTCTGCAAATTGTTCAAGTGTGAAAGTTTTTTTTCCCCAGAATTATTTTGAAGAGATAAAAATCAAGTAATTCATTGCAATGTAAACTGAAAAAGTGAGATTGATGATGATGATGATGATAGTAACTATAACACAATAGGTATTATTTTGCGATAGGATCAATATCAGACTACAATATTTTCTCATTTCTTTGGAGTGAAATTGAAAGGAATTAAATTTTTGGTGATAAAGCTTAAGAGATGCTGCGCAAATTGGTAAATCCATGAACATTTACAGTGATAACTTTTAGAATGAAGATCCATAGAAATCCATCTCTTTGCTTTTGCAGAAAAACTCTTTTCAAGATGTTTTCCTGCCTTGTTGTGGTACCTTTAGGTAGTCTGGCAATTTCCATAACAGACTGCTTAGATTGACTTTTCACTTTTATTTTGTAATGTCTTAACTGCACTACATTTTATCTTCCTTGAGGCATATGCTTAAAATCTGTAGAAATAAAGAGAAAAGAAATGGTTTCATTATCATAGCCTATTACTCATTCCCTAATGTCCTCCTAAGAATGGGTGCCTGTATCAAAACATTAAGAAATATCAGTCTTAACACTGAATTTTTAGGGAGTTTTTTAGCTTCTTTTCTGTTTTTTGGGGGGCGTTTAGGTGTTGTTTTTTGGGTGTTTCACTTATTGGTTTGTTGTTTTTTGGGATTTTTTGCCTCATGATAATGTTTATGGACAGTGTTGATTGTTCTTCTCTTTATCCTCCCAAAAAGGTGGGCCCATACTCCAAGTTGTATGGTTGGATGCCAGATAGTTGTGTTAGCGCTGTATCTGATTTCTTGAAAATTTTCATAGGCAAATACCTCAGTAATCAAGTTATACAGACCCCAGGTTACATGTGATCTTTTTTTTTCCTGACCTTTTTGGAATCTGGAAGAGTTTATATCAATGTCCAGCTGCTCAGGTAAACATGTTCTTAAGGAAATGAGAGGGCTATTTGGTTAACTGTTACTTTGTCTAGACTCGCAATAAGAGATCCACCTTGAAATCTACGTCATATTTTTTTAAGTACAAACTGTGCTATTGGGCCTCAGGATTATTTATTGTGGATTTCTATCAAAAAACGATGCAGTAGAGGATGTCATAACTGTAATGCAAAGCAGAAAAACTGATGATAGCCGCGCACACCAAAGAAACCCCTCACAGAAACATAAAAATACAAATTCACAGTTCATGGTGTTGACAGCTCATTTTTAAAAAATTCTGTTTCAAAAGAACCCATAATAAATATCTAGTTGTCTTTGCTTGTGTGACAAGAAATTGTCACATCAATGTATGCATTTTTATGATGTTGCACTTGGAGCTTTTTGGTACTTCAATATTTTTCTTTCAAAATCATTGCATAAACACATGAATGAAAGTGTTTACAGGGCCAAAGCTTGTTTTAGGTTTTACAGTGTAACACTCTTCCGTGTGGGGAAGGTATGCCTCATTCTTTTTCTCTTAAAGAAACAGATCTTTAAAGAACAGTGCACAAGGTAGGGAATGGAGGAACTCAGGATGCTAGATCACGAGCAAGGCAAAACTCATTTCCCAACTGGCCCCAAAAGAAAGAGGTAATGTTGTGGAGCAAAGTTGAAACAGTAGAGGTAGGCTAGCCAAGATGAACAAAAACAAACAAACAAACAAACAAACAATAAAAACAGAAATCCAAAAAAGAACAACTACAACAAAAGTGAGTATATAGAAATTGAAAGGCTAGGAGTATGCAAGTTATGAATGCAAATTCTCTTAATGTTCGCATCTCAGCAAGAACTCTCTACATGGTGGAACCTGTATGCCTAAACCTTACGGGTCAGAAAATTACCCATTTGTTTAAAAGATTGCTCATTCAAAAAGGAAAGAAAGATATCCTTTGCATTTGAGATTACTTGATTTCAACTTCCATAATTTAATTGTTTTTACTACTTTCTTTGGTAGTAGAACTACCTAGCACTCTGTACTTTTGTTCTTCTAAAAAAATATTTTTGTACAGATATCAAACTGAATCTTCTCTTTAATAAAATAAACACATCAAGATGTCAGAGTACTCCTTATCAGAGTTTTTATTCTCCATTGAGCAATTGCAGTACATGGCTCTTCTTTTTTTCCTACAATATCTCTTTATTTTTTTTTTTACCCAATTAGATTTTCAAAAACCAAAAATCATTAAACTCTTCAGACTGTCTAAATGTTATTTCACCAGTGGGATTAGAAGCTATAAAATTCAACCTCTTTGCACTCTTCTATTACTCCTTGCTATTTTTTTATATAGGTAATCATATACTTTTGCATTTTCTGTTACTGAGGCCTTATGTAGAGCTCTTCAAGCATTCATATACTTCATATACTCATATACTTCAAAGGACAATTGCTTTGTCTTTTGGGACATTTCCTTTGCCTTTTTTCCCATAAATAACCCAGACTTTGCTAAGTGCATCCTAGAAGTCTTTATCAAGAGAAGGTCTTCGGCATTTAGATGTGATGCTGAAAAGAAACACCAAGCAAGCATGTAGGCGAAGAAAGTAGCCTTAAATATCTTGGGAATTATACAATATTTCTGACTTGCATAACTGTGAAAATGTATTCAAGCTACATAACATTCCAAAAAAATTGTGCTTAATTAATCAATTTATTTATCAGTAATCCCACATTCAGATTCTTTTTCTTAATATCTAAATTAATGAGAAAAATAGTTTCCCATGTTTTCAGAAGTAATACATTATCATTTGTCTTTCACCAAACTATTTGGATTGTGACATTAAATTTCAATTTTTTGTACATGGAAACCAGTGTTGATACACACAAGCACATGCTTACGTATTTTTGCATTCTCTATGCAATTTCCAAAACTATATATGAAATGCTTTCTATTATAAAAAATTCACAATTCTCTAGACCTAAAGACTTTCATCCTAGTTTATGCTGCACACATTATTTTGTGATCTACTTTCCACTATAATATCCCAGTATGTTGTCTATATTTATAATAATCAGCAGCCTGGGAAAGTGGTTTGAGTAGCTATGTTCTCCAGAAGGGAAAACTCCATATCAATGACAATTTCACCCACGTCTTGCCACCAAACTGCCATCCTTTAATCATTCATTGAAATCTTTGCAGTTATCAACATGATAAAAAAAAAACACTTGATCTTTTTATCAGGGGATGGGGCAAAGATGAAACTGCCTCAAACTCTGTTACTAATTGAACCTCCTGTGTATATTCCAGTCTATAGCCCTTAAACCGACTCTTAATATTACTTATAATTTTATATTCTTCAGGAACTTCAAATCTAGTCTTTTTTCTGTTGAGTTATGTAATTTTGATCTGTATTTTAATCTTACATAATTATAGCAGGGTTTAATTATTTTTTGTGGGTTTTTTTAATGAGATCTAAAATATTGTGTAATATTTAACACAAATGTTTACTTATTTACACATTATATATAATTATTCTAGTTAATGTTGTTTCCCATAGTGAATACTTTTATAAGTCACCTGCTTTAAATTAGGATATAACTGGCTTATTCATACTGTATGTGATTGAAGTAATTTGGAATTAGGAAATTACTGTTTCTGAAAAAAGGACTTATAAACACTCAGAAGGCAAATGATGTGCATTTACACTCATTAAAATAAAAGAGGAGTTCTCACAGGTAGAAGAGAGATTTAAAAGAATGAGACGGTTGCCAGTCATTAAAACTTAAATAAAAACAATCTACTGTCTTCACAAGTAAACAATGCTTCAATTTATTTCCAGTTGTTTTACTGTTATCTATTTGTGGAAGTAGTATTAAAGATAAATACTTCTAAATTGTAGGGGCAGGATAGTCTCTCTATTTTAGAATTATTTACAAAAATATGTCACATTTTTCTAAATTTAATTAATCAAGCTTCTTTAAAATTAAATTAGGTAGAAAAGATTTTGATGTTGAAAACTTATCTTAGGTATAGAAAAAACGGACCTTTCTGTATTGCCGTTCTAAAATATGGCTTGATAGTGATTATATTCCTTTTTTTTTTTCTACAGCAACATTGACTTATATTTACAGATTGCAAACATAAAATGACGAATTAGTACATCCCAAGTTGGAAAAAATTTAAAAGAGTTCTTCATGGATTGTAAAAAGCTTTTGTGAAACTGACTGGGAAAGATGTGAGAGGAATAAGGAAAAGGATGTGGAAGAAATCCCTTGACCTTCATCCAGTCTTCATATTTTTTCTGAATTATTATAATCAAAAATATATCAGTAAATTTTTGAAAGATCATTAAAAAGCTATATATGTTGGGGTTTTTCTGGTGTGGGGGTTTGGTTGCTTGGTTGGTTGGTTTGGCTTGGTTTGGTTTAGTTTGATGGTTTGTTTTTTGCCTTGGGCCTAAATTTCAGATGAATTGGGGTGAAGTCACTAGTAAATATAAGAGACATATAAAAAATATAAATAATATAATATTTAATTGTACAATTTAGAGCTTTAAAATTTTGGAAATAAAAATTGACTGTTTAGGGAAGCCCAACTTAGATGAAAATCATTTTTTTAAATGTATATTTCAACTAAATTTGAATACAAAATCTTTGATAGACTAATGTGAAAAATAAAGTTCTAACACTATGAGTCTGGCCCTGAAATTGTTGAGAAAAGAGCACAAATTGCATTAACTTTTAATGAGAGTAGAATTTGTTCAATATTTCTTATAGCACTATCTTGCAAGATCAACAATATATAAATATAACATAATTAAACCCTTGTATTGACACTAGATATCCAAATCTTATAAAATGTAAAATGTGATGAAAACTTCTGTTGCTTTGATACAAAGTAAAAGATATGATTTAAGATCTGAGCTCATTTTGAAAGAGCAGATTAATTGTCCTTATTCATGACAAACTCTAAGAAGCATTTCTCCAAGGAGGTGTTATTTCCCTTGGAGAATTTTTACATCTTATCTCAGTTCTGCTAAAGAGATTCTAAATTAAATAATAATGTTAAACTAAACAAAATATGCATTCTCTTAAATAATTTAAGCTTGCTGCAATTATACAAATTTAATAAGTTTAGTATATAATACTACTGGATAACATAAGAGAACGGAATTATAGACTAAATGTCTATTCAGTTATGAAAATTGACAAGGACTGTTTTCTACTCATATGGTGTAACTTTTTATTTAGCCTCTACTAAAATGCTATTCTTCTAAGAGACCATGCATTAATAAAGATATATTTTATCTCCAGAGTTAAATAATAATTTTGTATCTATATACATAATCTGAAATATGGACTTATCTTTTAGGTATATTTCTACACTAGCTAGCTTATTGAATTTTGAAAAATATCATTTTCTCAGTTCCATTTTACTTATTCCTTTCTTTTTAATATGATTTAATGAACAAAATGCCTTTTATAACATAATTCCCCTTGATTTTCAATATGGAAGGACAAAGCAGACCAAAGTAATTAGGATTCATTCCTTTCCATGAGAATATAAAGAGCAGGTACCCTGACATTCACATAATGGGCATTGGATGGACTCAAAGAACATAATAAACAATTCCTATTTTCTACAGCCATTATTTTATTTTTTTTCTCAGATATATGATAATCACATTTTCTCCATAAATACTGAATCTTCTATGTCTACCTCACATTGACAACAACCACAGCAACTGCACTTCTGAGAGAAGTAGAAGAAATTGTCACAGTGAGGAGAAACTTGTGTTGTTACGAGAGGGAATTCAAGCAATCTAGATATTCCTGTAGGTTCTCTCCAGGCTGTTGCCTCCTACTTGACTCTACAGAATCTCCTAACTTTATGGCTTTTAGTCCCATATAAGCTAGATTCTCAAAGATGTTAATTTGATATCCTGGTTGTCTCATTTCACACACACACACAAGTGTGTGTGTGTGTATATATATATATATGTATATACTTTTTTTTTTTTTTAAATCATGGCCATCATTGCTCTGAGTCCCTTATTAGAAAGTTGTTTTTTAAAAAGATTGCGAAGGAATCAATATATAGCAGAAATAGCAATTGAATCCCAATGGACTTAAGACTCATTGAGGACTATAATCAGGTGTATATTAATCTTTCCTTCAGAATATTTGTTTATATAATATTATTTAATATCGGATACAACTAATTTACCCTGCTTTTCTCACTGATGTTGCTGGGCCAACAAGAGGGGAAAGTTTGGGCACTTTAAAGTTTTTCTTTTATTAATATTACAGCCTATGGCAAACCCAAGGTTTCCAGAGTTTATATGTCCCCATTTTTTCAGCTGAAGTAAGGTTTAGTATTAGTCAGGTTGCTGGCTTAAAATCTAATGACAGCACATTTTCTGGTGTAATTGTACAATCTCATTTTGTATAGACTGGCAATTCTTTATCTAAGTTAAAGAACAAAGATGTTTCTTTCAACAGACATGTAACCATGGTAGTCTAGAAATTAAATGAATTTAAGCAGAAGTGACAAATCAAAGGTAAAACTACTTCCATGACTATTTTCTCATATGAAAGCACTGTTCCAATTCTATCTACAAAATAAGAGAAGATTTCAATTCTGTTTACAAAAGAAGTGAAAGAAGCACTGAGTTGAAAAAGAGGAAGAGGAAGAGGAAGAGTGAGAAGAAGAAGAAGAAGAAGAAGAAGAAGAAGAAGAAGAAGAAGAAGAAGAAGAAGAAGAAGAAGAAGAAGAAGGAGAAGAAGAAGAAGAAGAAGAAGAAGAAGGGAAATAGCAATTACAGACTGTCTAAACAGTGAGTTCTTTTTCTAATCCAGTAATGAGCTTCTATATGGCGACATTTATTACCTTATGCAACACCATATGTTGCATGTAAAGGAAGCTACTTTCTATCATCTCTCACACTGAAAGTGAAGAAAAGTTCTGTCGAATCAACAGATCTCAGAGCTGTGACAAACTCCCTGTCTATGTGGGAATGTGTTGGCTGCCCAAATGAATAATCTGAGTAGAATTTTAAGGGCATTTTATAAAGTTTTAAGGTAATAAAGTTAGAATAAAACACAAGGAAGATTGTTGTTCCTTTTCCAAGCAGATATGTATTTGACATCTTTGTCTGGAAGATGTATTACTCATCCATCATAGAGTATTGCCATACTGATGATATATTAGTGTAATACATTATCAGAACATCATCATTCCTGTGATGTATTTCTAGCTAGCACAGAACTAGATGGTGAGAGTTGGTTTTAAAGACTTAGCACCGTCTATGGTATTAAAAAGAAAATTAAACACTTTATTTTAAGACTTGCACACTAAAGGGAATCTGTGAAAAGGTGATGGTTATTTTAAAATTTGATTTGTAGTAATGTACATCCTGAATTTTAGGGATATGAATTCTTGAAGGAAAATCAAGCAAGTGTTTGTGGTCAGGAAGAAGAGCTACTTTCCTGAAGATATTGCTTTGTGGCTTGTCAGTGGTAGTGCTCATAAATTGTATCATTAAAACCTAATATTTTATAAAACCTCAGAATGTAACATAGAAGTAACTATTTGCCATTCATTAGAGTCAACTTCTAGTATAGCAACAACATGAAAGCTTACTGTGGCATACAAAAACCAAGAACAAAGTTGTAGGAATGTTGTTTTTTTGGGGTTTTTTTGCATGGTCTAGGCGTAAATGAAGTTCAGTCCTTGCACAAGCCATTGGTCAGATCTTTCAAAATTGGGACAAACTTCATTCCTCTAGGAACACAGCTTAATGGAAAGCCATATCTAGCAATCACTATATTTCTTTGCCACAAAAGTTGCAAGATTAAATAATAATAGAAGTTCCTTTTGTTATTATTGTTGTTATATTATTGTTGTTATAACTTCTAAAGTAAGGGGGAAAAAAAGAAAGAGTGACTGAATTGATGAAATAGAAAGGGAAAAAAAAACCCAAAACAAAACACTAAATTGAGTTAAGACAAAATGTAGAATTTAATCTGAAAATATTATAACTGGGCATAAACTGCATTACTGGGACTAAATATACACACCAAAGCTGATAAGGCTGTTCTTAAGGCCATTCTTTACTTACTTATCAGTGAAAGTTTTGAGAGCTTTTTACGTTCCATTTAATCAAAGAATTTTATTTATAAGTCCCAAGAGAATCAATTAAATAAAGACAATAAAGTCCTTCCCAACAAGATTTGGAATTTATATATTTTACTGTTGACACATATGAAAGCTTTCCTGTTGAAAGTACAGAGAGAGAAAGAAATGAAGAGAAATAAAGAAGGTGTCAGAACAACTGGAAAGTCTCAGAGCATTCCTATAGTAAAGCATAATTTTGAATAGTCCTCTGTCTGCGTAAAAATGGTTAACAAAAAGGAAGGGCAAATTAGAATATCTGATTTGTTTAAGTTGCTGGAAAGAGATATAAGAAAAAGGCTAGAAGAGTAAAAAATGACAAAAGAAACTTTAAATTACAATTTTTTCCACACTTTTTTTATATAAAACTGTTTATCAAAAGAAATCATGGAGAGCAGAACTATAAAGCATCAATGATTATATCCTTCAAAAAAAAACAAGTTTACATTCCTAATGTCATAAATCTATTACCTTGTTCTCCTCTGGCACTTTGTATCCCTCTCATAAATTTATAGAGTTCATACCAATAGAGTCTGTTAGGACCCATGTATAATATATACCATATAATTTTGGCAAAAGATTCTCTGATCTAGTCCTTGATTTCAGTTCATTTAGTTTTGCTTGTCTTCCTGCTGTCCTTTAGGTGGTATGTTCTGTCAGCATGGGATTTTTATCTATGCTATGCTTACAGCAGTGCAGCATGATTTTCACTGCTGCTTGAAGGAACTCTTGCAGCAGCAAGCATGAAGTGTTGTCTTAGGTAAACCGAAAAACACATGGTATAAAATTACCATTTTACTATTACNAAAAAAAAAAAAAAAAAGGCTAAAGTGCAAAGAATGCAGACATACAGAATGTGGCTTTTTGCTGGGAGTTTGTACTCTACATAGAAAAGCATATTTTTCAGCGTACACTTCACCATACATCCATATTGCAATGTATGCAAAACAGTAAAATCAATGCAAATATATGCAGTTGAAGACAGAGCACATTTTGAAGCTGGCACTGCACTCTTTGTCAATGTCAGTTTTGTGACAACCTTTGATAGTGCACAGGGATTTCTTTAGTCACTTAGAGGTCAAGATAAACTGTTCCTCTCTTTCAAAACTTACCTTCTGATTGATGACACTTCAGTGAAAACTGAGCATTAAAAAGATCATGTCTTATATTCCATTCTTAGGGGAGAAGAGGTTCCATAAGAACTTGATAACCTAAGTGCAATAGTATTAAAATTAACCTTGATATTTTCGAGAAAATGAAACAATGTCTGGTATCTCAGTACATGTCTTAATTTCTCATTGGTTGGTTAATAATCCTGTCAGTCGTATGTCGGAAACAGATCCAGAATAGTTTCATAATAAACTTGGAATATCAGAAGAATAATTCTTACTTAATATCATTCTCTATCAGCCTTTTTAGGAAATAAATTGTATGCATAAATACAATAAAATAATTTCTCTCTTCAAAGATACTGCATTTTTCTTCATTTCTTGATGGCTGAGCCCAGTATAAACAACTAAGAGTCTATGCTCACTGAAATGAATTAGAAAGATAACAAGAATATATGTATAATAAGACATTTTGGATCATATTTGTCACGAGTTCTAAATATGAGCCAGAAACAAACAGACCATGTTCTGGAAAATGCTTTATGAGAGAATTTCTGTAAGTACATCAAAAAAAATTTTTTTAAATCATGTTCATATATCATCTAAGATATGTAATTAAGATTTGGGCAGTATAAATGTGTTTGGTTTAAAGTATTCCAAATGTGCAGCACAAACTCTAAACTGTAATGAAGACCTACATACACAACCAGCCCAAATGTGTCAACGTGAGATGCAGCTGTAGCTTTGAATTGTTAGGAGTGCATGACTACTGGGTAATGACTATTATTTCCAAAATTTCATGATCAAGCCAAAGTTTTAGGTCTGTAAAAAGGCTGAGAGGAAACTGTTAGCTTTTCAAAACAGAAATGAGCACTTGATATAAAATTGAAAAGATGCTAGTAACTACTTGATGTTTTATGAAGCATTTATTTGTATTTCTATATACCTAAAATATTTGAAGAAATCCTTATCCTAAATTAGTCTAAAGATTTATAGGGTAACCTTGAAAATGCATTTCTTTTTACCCATTATCACTATGACCTCTTTCAATTTGGCAGGATTGTATTCTATTTGAACATGAGAAAAAACAAAGCACTAAAAAATAATTGATTATTTATGGAATTATAATTTAAAGGCATTCAAGTAAATTAAGAAAGGACTCATATATTACTGAGAGGGAAGAAGTAAAACCCATGTTGGTAAGCTAAAATTGTGATGAAATAGGAATATTTTTATAGTAATTTGAAAGAGCACCAATAAAGTCACTATTTCAGAAGGAAATGAATAATCACAAATGCTTGAGAGTAAAGTATGCATCAATACTGAACTCATTGAATGATATTTGTACTTTTTAAAAGCAAAAGTGCCCTGGATGTTCTTTTTCTGATTAATTTTTTTTTTCTTTTTTTGTACATCATCACTTTTTTTCTGAGGACAAGTCATACAAGGAGACAGCATGAATAAAAGATACTACATGTTTTTTCCATTCCTGACTGAATTTAAATGAATTTCCAGGCCTGGAAATTGAATAGCTTTTGTGTAACTTGTAGACTGTAGTTACAAGGGAAACCATAAGGAGCAATAAATATGGAATTTCTTTCTGCTGCCATTTAGTTACTCTTTAGAAAAGTCTATCTTAATAACAATAAGAAACTACTGCCAAATAATAAGAAACTGAAATACTGTTCCAAATAAAGGTTGGTATTTTGTAGTGGTGTGTTTTTTGGTTTTATCAGTTTTCTGTATGTACTTATTCCTTGCTTTTATACTGTCTTTATAAGTTGTAATGGTTTGTTCCATGTACCCCAGGTTTAACCCTTCATGGTTTCCCCCGAGTTATAGTTATGTGTCAATCATCAGTTAAGGAACCCCGGAGTCCTGTCAGTTACTTCAGGGCCTCACTCTCTGTTTGGAAAGTTCCAGGGAGGGTGTCAAATGATTGGCCAGAATAGGAGTTCCCTCCCTTGCCTTATTGGTTTGTTCTATTGATTGTCATTTATGTACAGGGTCACCCCCTCCATACCCCTGACTGGTTCCCCACTGCACCCTTCCCCCTTTCTCCACCCCATCCTTAAGGTGTTACACGAGGGAGATCTGCGGTCTCGTGGGCAGACTGTCTGGGGGACACATGGTCCCATGTGGGCCTCAATAAACTCCAGCAGAACTTCCTCATCAGAGTCCTTCCTTTACTCCTCGCCATTGCTCACGCTGCTGCTGCGGCAAGGCCCCACAGGATGGGGGAAGTATCTCAGGATACCGAACCAAACCTTCACTGTGGCCGGTGTCAGGGCTGGCCAGACAACACGGGACAGGGGTCCTGAGACACACCGGACCACCACAGTATTTGATGTCTCTAAGTGTGAGATTTGTTTTCTTAGTAGCTGCATCTGAGCAAGGGCTAAGACATATTGAGCACAACGTTGGAAAGTCAGATGCTCATGCTATTTCTTCAGAGAGAGTTGTCATAAATTATGTTATAAAAATTTTAAAACATTGAAAATAGTTATTAACTATGGCGTCACTGTGATAGTTCACCCATGTGGACTAGTTTTCCATCCCAGAAGCATCAAAGTGAAGGATGTAGAGGAACACTTCTTTGTTATGATTAGACACTGATAAGGAGTTAAATATCATTCTTGTAAAATACTACTGGACTAGAGCCATGGCAATTTCACTTTTAAGTAAGAAGTTTGAATATGATATACAGGAATCTACATAATTGCCTACTTGATCACTTTCACTCACAATTCTTTTCTTCCACAACCCATTATCCCCATCCACTCTTCCTCTGAAAGACAATGGGTTGTTGATGGTTTTTTTACTAGCCGCACATGAATTGCCAAAATTGGTGTCACATATATCGAGACACCAAAATTGCTGCTCATGGCAAATTCCAAGCCTTTGAGGAACAACATAAAACAGTGGCGTGACTGCTAGATACAGGTAATCTTCAGAAACAGTATTAATTCTTGGTGAGTATAAGAGTATTGTGTTTGGTACACTTATCTACAAGTAGGTGTTTTGCTGCCTTAAGCACAACTCAAAAAAATCCCAAAGGTTTGATGTGCTAAAATGATTTTGATTTTGCATTTTTTTTTTCCATTTTATATAAATCATTTTACAGCAACAGGTGTCAAACAATAACATGAGAATGTCCAGGAAAGTTATTTGAGACAATGGGGACTACAGAGCTGAGAGAGATTATACTCAGGATATGAGAGGTGCGAAAGGAGATTTTTTGCTAAAGGAAGGAGTTAACTGAGTTATTCCCTTTCTTTAGATATTTTAGGCAGCGTACTAATTCTGGAGTTTTGATTACTTTGCTTTGCTAGCATGAATATATGTATATTTAGTAACACCACTTGTCTTTTCATGTTCCATTCTCTAAAGAATCTCACCCATGAAAATACAGATTGCACATAAAAAGTAACAAAACTGCAAGTACTTTTTGGCCGTATTATACAATTATTCTAAGAAAAGTAAGACTGGCTTATTTCTTTTCTTTTTTTGCCCTTTTAAAATAGCCTGGAACTTTGCTGGAAGATAAATTACAGTACTGTTGGAAAATAAAGCATGCAGATTTCCAGGCAGACCTCTCTGATACCAGAATAAGTTTTACTCACTGCCTTTGCTAGGATCAGGAAGGCTACTCATAAGGGCTGCAGAGGGATGTTCTATGGAGCATTTTAAGACGGAGTGTATATTTACATAAATACCTATCAAGATTAAATTTTCTCCATAGATTGCCATCTCTGCCTGGCATTCAGGTGACATGAGATTAACCTGTTATAGCTTTTCTATAGAAAAGCTATTAAAAAAAGATAAAAAAAGTTGTAAAACCATATATTGGAGCTTCCATATTGCTGACTTTCTCAAGTTTCAATATGTTTATAAATTCAGACGTATCTCTTTGGTCTGTGTATTTCAAACAAGTCCATTTCAGTGGAGAAAAATAGATTCACCTGATGGAATGTGTAAGATATTTTAATCATTATTATGATATTTATAACAGAAGATCCAGATACCTTAATAGTGTAATACTTCAGATCAGATTCTAGAGACATCTAGAGAAGATTGTTTCAGTAAAAGGAAGGACAAGAGAGAAAATAAAATAAAGATGACTGGAATATAGAAACATATACACTGCTTAAAACTTCCATTTGTACAAGTGAATAAATCTATCTCTTAAAGACAGATTGCTGAGAGTCCCTTCAAATTTCTAAAACACAAACTGAAACTTATATTTAATTTAATCAAAGAAGAAGGGACATAATTACAGACTTTCTTTTATTTCATTTTATTTGATACCCAACATTTTAATTTATCATGTAATAAAATTCTGTACAGTGCTACCATTCGGCCAGGTAGAAGAGAACTACTGTCTCATCACAGGCCAGCTGGTGTAGTGGCCTGTCTATCTAAAATCTATCAGCAATGTGGAATCACAATTTTTTTGCATTATATGCAAATGCAGTTTCGTACCCTGAAGGTCACTATTTGTTAATCTGAGTTCAAACTTTATCTCCTAAGATTTCAAGCTTATAACTAAGCTATTTAAGACAATCAATGGAAATTCTAACACATAAAACATCAGTCCACGAACCCACAGAAAATCAGAAGGAACAAAAAATCATTTTTTTCCTGAAACGTGACAGAGTTTTCTATATCTATTATCAACAATGACAGTTCTGGCAAGCTCAGCATTAACCACCCTTTATATTTCATTATGGATTATCACTCTAGGGGAGTTCAAACTGGGGACTTGTATGAAACATATCTGGGTCTTTTCTGCCAAAATAGGAACTAAAAATAGCTAAAATCTAGAAAATACTGTTCAGGACATGTTTCTTCAATGACACAGCCATGTCCTAATACAATTTTTTATTGCATAATTTTGATTGTTAATTTGCAGTAGTATAATGATGTAATTATTTTGATGCATAAAATGGACAATACAGCAATATGAACCAGTAATTCCTTTTTCATTCTGCAAATCAGAAATGGCTGATGTTAATTCCTTTTTTTTTTACTCGCTGAAACATAGGAATCAGAGCTGGAAAGAGTTTCTCCCAATGTGTTTTCACATTGAAGGTGATGCTATCCTCTATACAGAGGCCTAAACAATATTCATATCTTATTTAGGATTTACTTAATCTCATATTGAAGATTTAGTTAGTTTGTGCTGACCTTCTTCATGGAGAATGGGTTTATCTTTCATGAGCAGTATTAACACCATGAATCCTTACTTTGAATCTGAATTACTCATATGTCAGCTAAAAATCTGATGCTGAACTACTTAGCTGATTTACAATGACTGATTATTTTGAATTGTACCCTTCCATTGAATTTGAATTGAAACTTCTTTTTGTTGCAGAAGCTATTAAATCCAAAAGGCCCATTTGACTCTTGTCACCAACCTACATCAGCCCACATCTTCAGTGTTCTTACTGAACTGTTTGCAAATGCTTGAAGAGAGAAAGTGACAGTTTGAAATAGCATTTACTTTTGAGATGGTTTCAATCTTTGAATGGAATTTAATGGTAAATATATAATTTCTTCCTCTATGCAACTAAGACGAGTAGTAAAATCACTTCAAATATTTTGCAGAAAAATGTGGCTAATGAGTTTTTGTATAAGGTTTTTGATTCATGTATAGAAAGAAAATATTATGTCAAATTTTTCATGGCAACTGCGATATGGTCCTAAGAACTTTACAAGCAGCAGTATATTAAAAAATCTTGAAATTTCCTGTGCAAATTACCTGGTTGTTTTCTTCTTGAGCTAAAGCATGAAAGATTGGGATATAAGTTCACCTAATAGGTTTCTGTAAGGAAACCAGAGTTAATATCACCTCATGGTAGTCAGCTAAAGAGTAGGTCTCTAGTCCAGGGGTACTTCTACAGTCAAAGACATAACAAACTTTGTTTATGTCTTGAGAATAAATTTTCTTAAATGGAACAGCCTAAAAGAGATTGTGTGAACTACCTTCTAGGGATGGATTTTAGATTATAACATGGATTAGAAGCCAAATTGTCAAGAAAGCAAAAGGTGAGACCTATTCAGACATAACAGACTGCTGGTTACTTCTGGATCTGTTTTAGAGAACTTTTTTTTAAAGTATTTAATAATGGTAGCCAAAATAATAAGTTAAATGGGTCTGTTAGACAAAAGTATCATTTCATGTGTTCTTTGACCCTTGACCTACCAAAGAATGTGTTTTCTATCCAATAAAAAAACAGAGAATGTGAGATAATTAATATACTGTGCTATTATAGTACAGTAAATCAAAGAGAGTACAGCTAAAAAAGACCCTGAAAAACACAAGTGTTTAGTGAATTAAATTTTTCAACATTTTTCATATCTGTGGAGTTCATTAATATTATAATTTACTCTTCTTCATATTTTTTCCCAAGCAACATGAGAATAGATCATATTAGTTCTAATGGAGACATTATGATCTGTTTTGTAGATACTCAATTACAGAGTTTTAAATATACAAATTATGTAAATGTCTATTTAGGGAGTATTTACAAAATACATTATTGACCTAGTAAGCCATAACAGCTCCAGTCTGTCAGAGAAATACCTATTTAGAATCTGCTTAAAATGCAAATTATTGGCCCAATAAGGCAGAACAGCTTTTTCAGAAATGCTGCATTCTATCATAGAAATCCATGTTTGGGGACTTGCTGGGTAATGACTTTTGTGTGAAAGCTACCTTGGAAACTGTCCTTAGGTACACAAATTTCCCACATTCTACAACATAATGGCTATTTTTCAGCAGCTGCTGACTACTGAATAGGTTTTATTAGGTAGCTAGTTAGTTGTCAGATCTCAAAAAAAAAAGTGCAGGTGCTATACAAAAATATCCATTTGCTTCAGATTCCCCTCTAATTTTGTTTGAAACGATAACTGCTAATGTACAGCAGCTATTTTTCAAAAATGACTACTCATCCTTCATGTGGATTTACAGAACCAATTCTATTATGAAACAATTTTGGTGTTAAGGAATGTTCAGTTGAAAAATAACACAATGACCAATCCTCCAAAAGGGTAATTATAATTCCTCATTAACCTTAAACAGAGCCTTAAAGAGGAAGTATGTGCGTGTATTACTGAAATGTTTGAAAATACACACATTTACATTACATTTAAATGTTGCTCATTAGATATTAGTAAAGCTGGGCCAGGCTATATGGGATCTCTTCTGTGTAGCAGACAACTCCTTGTACCCAGATGTTCAGTGAAGTCAAGAAGCCTTCAAGAGTTGAGAAAGCATCAAAGCTTGTCTGAGGAGATTGTCAGGAGTGTTTATTTCTAGGAAAAAAAAAAGGAAAAAAAGAAAGAAAAAAATAAAAAAAAANAAAAAAAAAAAAGGGGGGGGGGGAATAAGAAGAAGCCAGCTGTGCATCTTGGCTCATTTTTGAGAGTGTACATTTAAAGGAACATCCCCAAACTGAACAGGGATCTACTATTGAACTTTCTGAATTATTGAAGGAGGCGAAATACCTTCACAACTCTCAGTTTAGGGACTTAGGAATGCTCAATAAGAGATGTTGAACAGGGCATTATACTTGAAAGGACCAATTCCACGTTTTTTACAGTTCTTACATGTACAAATCGTATATTTTTAATACTGAGAACAGAATTCTTTTGTGTGTCCATTGTATTTATCAATTCTTTTGCATTGTTAAGCCTTTTTCCTGTGTTTTAAGCTTAACAGTGGACAAGTGTAAACACGGAAAGAGGGCATGAGATCGACTAAGGAATACACTTTTTGACACAACTTCTCAAAAACTTATTTCTGAGGGTTTTTCCAGAACAATTTAAGACCACTACTCTCATGAAAAAAGATCTATGGAATCTTAGAAAAATGCTTGATAATATAATTATCAAACCATTTTGGGCTCTCTAATATTACTTCTTATTGCTTTTTTTCTAGTTCCTTTATTGTAAAACAGCTAAGAAAATTTTTCACTGTGTAATCATTACATACCCACTTGCTAAATAATTTTATTAATGTATTACTGCTTGTATTTATAGCACTTGACATTGCATATTTCCAACTTTAATAGCATCAATAAACAATTTTGTTGTCCTCCTGGAAATGCATGTGGCATGTAAACAGAGATTCGCAGATTTTAAATTACCAGATTGTTGCTCTCATATTAATAAAGAAGTGCATAGTTGATAAGAGAAAAAATAACAATGCTTTACAATTTGAGGAAAGCAAGATATTTTTGAGTTCTCCTTATTTCAACCTGAGGCGCTATAAATTAAATAATGCAAAAGCAACATATTTTTGTTTCAACCTTTGAAGAAAAAAAATAGCCTTCTCTTTACAGAAAGGTGATTTTATACAGTTTTAAGTGGAAGTGGATCTTAAAATATGTATAAATAAAATAGCTGAGGAGATTTTTATTTCTTTTGATTCTGAGCACACCAAAAGTGAAGTGATGCAAAGAGATTATATCATAATTAGAAGCCGGGTTTATATTGTAAAAGTTCTACCCATTCAAATCTTGTTCTAACTGAATAGATAATCTGCATTTTAAATATATATTTGGGATTGGTCTGGGAGATAAGATGGAGTTTGCTTCTAAAAGCATATTTCTAGACTTTTGCTGTACTCCTTCAAGATCTTCTACATGACCCTGTTTATTTGTTGAGGGTTATTTTCAGAGGTCTAGAGAGACAGGAATGTATCTCGTATGTACAAAGCTCTTTGGAAAGGCACTTGATTATGCAACCACAGGCCAAGTACTTGGATTGGAAACTTTACTTCCAGGTGTGCCAAACATGACAGAAGAGATAAAGAACACTAATGTGTAAGTTCATACATGCCACAGCTATGCTGGGAAGAAAAGCATTCCTGTAATCCTCCAGGTGAGTGATGTAGATCATTAACCACTGCTCTAAAATATGCTATGTTTCCCTGACCTAAATTAGATTCCTAACTCTGAATTCCCTGTCTATTTCCATTGTGGCAAAACTAAGTAACTCAAAGCACAGACTAGCAGAGGTGTTATTATGCCATTGAACAGGCTGCAGAGGACAGACACACAGAAAGATGTGTGAACAGAAAACATAATATGGAATTTATTTATTCAAGTCAGAAAACAACAGAGAGTTGTCATATATTAAAAGAAGGATTCCCATACACATCTGGCAGCTCCAGCAAGTGATGGGTGCCCTGCTTGACTCCCACGCAGTCAAACCAGGTTTCCTGACTGGCTGGGCCTGGGTTTCCCACAGCACAGTCTCAGTCAGCTTGATCCCTAAAACCATTTATTTATGGCACAGTAAAGACAGAAACTGTCCAAGATAGTGTCCCTGAGAAGGACCCCAAAAAAAGGAGCCCTGGACATGTATGCACTCACAGTCTAAGTGCACCACAGTCTTGGGTCTTTCAGCTGAATCGGGGGCTCCTGTGTTTCCCTTAGTGTCCATTTCCCTTACAGGGCCACATGTCCCTGGGCCCATTGCTCTGAAAAGGGTCAGCATTCCACAGCCTCTTGCCTGGGCTCCCACTGCAGCTGCACCCCCAGATACCTGCACTGAAGGTATTCCTCAACAGCTCCAGCTGGATAAAAACCCTGAGCAATATTGTCTGACTCCACAATGGACCCTACACTGAGCAGGAAATTGGACAAGAGAAGTCACCAGGTCCCTTCCAACCTGAGTTTGGTTGTGATTGTGTCCATGCAAATAATTTAAGAAATTGGATAGGATAAACTACCAACTACATGTCTCTAAGAAGTGTTTCAGTTTCAAATATGTGTACTTTGGCAAGTAATGGGCAAGAACTTTTATAAAGGTTGAAAAAAAGATCCTTGTTAATAGAGAATCAAGGAGAAAAGCTTTCATAGAGTTATTTTTCAGCCTAGATTGATAACTAGATACAGATACTAGAATGGTTGTTCAATGGAGGATACTGCATCAGGACTCTATGTCTCACTAGTAGATGATCAGCAAGTATCTGTGTTCTAGAACCATTGTGTGTATACATACAATAATAGCCATGCTAAGGTAGTTAGTGGTTTAGGATAAGACGTAGAACAGGACTGTACCCACTGCAGTATCCTATGCTAGGTGTGAAGTTGGCAATTGAACAACCCAAGTTCTTATAAATACTGCACTTTGGCTCATTTTTCAGTGAGCCAAATTGAAACAAACTATAGGTTTTTTTAATTCCTATTTTGTGCATAGCATTTTCATGTTTCTTTTCTTTTTTTTCTGAGTTTTTATCTGAAGCGTCAAATCAAATGGTGTTATTTCTCACTGCTAATTCCCTTCATGCCATTACTCTCATCACTCCAGGTTGTTTCTGTTCCCTTTCTGTTTCCTTTTTCATGCCAGCATGATTGTCTTGTCACCAGCTTAAGGGGAAAAAAATAACTTCTAAGATATTTTATCCATCCTGTTGCTCAGTGGGTGTAAGACTAACTCCTGTGTTAATAGCCTAAATGAGATCCTCCCTCCATCAAAGCAGTAGGGTGCGGTTATGTGAATTGCCACTTCTCCTCAAGGGAAAATAAGAAACTTTGATCTGGACTTATCGGACTCCTAATTTTAGTTTACAAGCAGGCTAACAGAAAGCAAACAGGTTACAAAGCCTTACATAAGCAATTCAAAGACTTCTTACGTTTCTTCTGTTGAAAGAGCACTCTAACACGTTAAGATTTTTTGTTAGGATCAGAAAAGTCAGTGTTCAGCTCATACTTCCGTTCTACCTGACATGAACCAGAGACAGCTGACATCTAGTATATCTAACATCTAAAGAAATTTCATCAGACCTGGTAATCAGGTAATATATCCTCGAATGACTGTAGCAACTACGTCCTGCAAAGTGGAGAGTGAGGTTGAATTTGCTATGAGCCCTTGCAAAGCTATCTTAAAATTTAGGGAGCAAACGGTACAAAAAAGTTTCATGGTATTTAGATTTTTAGCCATCACAGAGCACTCGAGACAAAACATAAAATATTAAAAAAGTATTCCTTATTTTATTCTGAACAAAGAGAGATATACAAACAAAACCAAAAAACAACAACAAAAACAAAACCCCCCCAAAAAAACACCAAGGATGAAATTTGAAGTGTGGTACTTATTCTTTAGTAGCTTCTCATCTGAAAGTCCTATTTTCATAAGGATTAAGTAAAATATCAAGGTAGAACCTGTTCTAGAGTGAAAAAAAAAATCAAACTGTTATGCATGATAAGAAATTATCTATAGATGTTTGCCTTTTTAGTGTGACCACAAAGTTTTCTAATTATATTTTATGACCAAGGAAATTCTTGTCTTTTTTAAGAAACAAAACAAAGAATCGACCAACCAAAAATCCTGAAAAAATGTACCTGCCCAAAAAAGAGAGAAAAANATCATTATGATTGCAATCACATTGCCACATACTTCTCACAATGGCACATACTTAATTGCAGTTTCTTTGCATAAAAAATGGGAATTCAAATCCAGATGCAAGTACAGTTTTTCTTTTAAGAATCCAGTTTTGATACTTATTTTATATTCAATGAGCATAATATTTACATTTGAAAACTATGGCCTCAGATGCACTGAAAGCCACAGTAATGAATGGATATTTTTAACATGACGTCCACAAATATAGGCAACAGCGTGAGTTTTCATAACAGAAATACACACAGATAGTATTTTTTCCTTCAGTTGTAACATTTCCTAAGAAATATTATTTCTGTGCTGTCATTATTAATAGCTTACAAGCACAGGAGCTGGTGAGCTTGGATGTGTCTCAAGATAAAGTGGTTTAGGGCCTTATATGATGTTGTCATTAATATTAGTAGAGTCTTCCTATTTTCAAAGGGACTTTTGATCAGACCCTGTGACTGAAAAAAAAATTACAATGTGAGCACAGATCCTTGACTTATGAAGAAGAGTCTGACAAAACCGACATTTTTCTGAGTTCTCCTATGCAAGAAATTCTCTCTTGTATAATTGCAACCAGACTGCATCATGAGAAACATCAACAAGCCAGAAAGTCGCTAATGAATTTATATCTCTTCTTAAATACATTTAATGTGCGAACAACAAGTATTTAGCCTTGAAGCACAAGATATCACAAACCACTCAAAGATTTTTAGAATCAGGTTCAAACTCAAAAGCCCAGTTTGTGGAAAGATATGGCTCACAAGATACAGTGGACAAATGATATTGCTTAATCTATTTAATATAGCTACTTCTTTGGGCCAGAGTTGCTAATCATATTTTATAAATTTTAGTATTAACTGGAAAGCTGTTAAGCCAGAAAAATCATTTTAGGAATGAAATCTAGAAAAAAACCAGGATTATTTTATTTAAATGAAATTCATCCATGTGTTTTTATGAAGGGTCAGGGAACAAAAGAAGTCCTTTTGGATATCAAAATGAAGTATTTCTATACACTGTCTAAAAAACTCAATTGAATGGGTCAAGTCTAGGCTAAAGTTGTAAGATTAAAAGAACCTAGTCCACTTGAATTTTATAATGGACTATTTTGCACGCAATCCTGTTTCTGATAGATAGTAATTGCCTCTTTTAAGTAGTCTGATCTATTGGTATTTTAAAATTCTTAAATATATTATAAAGGGTGTCCTACTTAATAGCTGATATTTACAGGACCTTTTCAGTGACCGTAAAATGGATAGACTAGATGTTTCCACTGTATTCTTTGGCAAGATCCCAAAACACTTTAAGTCACAATCTAGGAAGTGATGCAGTGAAAAGTGTTATATTCAAACACTTTCAAATGTGCAGAAAAAAACCAAAACATTCTTTAAAAAAATGCAAATATTTATTAAATATTTGACAACTATGAGCTAAAAAAATCAGAAAATGCAAAAATTGTAGCCCAGAAGTCATTATTCTTTAAAAGTAAATTACTTTAATTTCTTTAAGAGCTATTCCCAACAGACATTTTGAAAATATTAAATATCAAATGTAATTTTTTAATCTCTTTTTAAGAAATTTTCCTTCCTAGATTAATCACACTAGCATGTTTTTTTGAAAACAAGATGTGAAAGTGATTTCAACAATCACAGAACATAGAAATCCATCTGACTTACAGTGACTTTTTTTTGCTGGCATCTTTGCTTTTCAAAAATTCTCAGTGGTCCCCTGGAACCCGAGGAGATGGGTCCTGAAGAAACTGGACAGGTTTGTTGTCAATTCAATCTCTATTTAATTTGAAAAGTTGTGGAAATTGGGTGGTGTGCCCAGAGACTGGAAAGAAAATTAAGTACCATACCCATTTTTAAAAAGTCAGGATGGACTCTCAGATTTACTGACCAATCAGCCTCAAATCCATTCCAAGTGAGATCATAGAACAATCTTCCTGAAAGAAATATCAGAATTTATGGAAGAAAGGGAGGTGATTAGAGACAGTCATTCACCTTTGGTGAAGGTATCTTGACTGATACCTTCACCAAAGGCAAGCCTTCTGCATCTTCTTAGGATCAACTGTACTTTTAGGACTCATTTTCTTTTCAAGGCTTCAGTTTTCTAGTCAAAAGCCTGAGTGAAGAACAATGCCTGATCCATCTACTATTTGGTGCTTCTGTCTCGTGTTTGCTTAAGAAGGTACTGCTTTGGTTTAAACCAGTCACTCTCACAATTTGCAACAAACCATTTCTGGCTGCAGGTCGCGAGCAACAGGATTCTGGTTGAGAGATCAATGCTTGGGTCCAGACATCTGCCTTTCCCCACATCAGACAAATACACAGAATTACCTGCCAATGCTCTCATTCACAAGTCAAGCTACTTGCTCTCGTACAAAAGCAATCTAAGAATTTGACACATCTAAATACACATATAAGGTTTTATATTATATTTAGCATGATGCAAAACATTATTTGTCAAAATAATAGTCCTAGCTGAATGATTTGTTTCAGCAGATTATAAAAGGGATTAGTTTAGGAGTAACAAAAAAAGTCCTTTTGCATGACAGAAGATTTTGTACCCTGCAAAGATATAAAAGAAGTGTGAGGAAAGACCCAGTAAAATTCTGCAATATCAGCAAATAAAAACTCAGTATCCCAGAAAACAATAAGGAAATATGAAATCTAAGAATTGTTCCATTCTCATCTGAAGTGACAGTAGATATAAAAATCTGTATTCAACTGGTTGATGTCTTGCAGTACACACTGAGATGTCACCCAGAACACAAACACTCTCAGCCTAGTATGGATGAGGCTGGTATTGAACAAACAAATCAAACCAGATGCAATGAGTTGTTGACTAAATGCACTCATCTTTAAAATCAGCGTGGCTTTTCATGGCCAGGTATTGTTTATGGATTAAGTGGCCTAAATTGTGCAAAATTTTAGCTATGATGTCTATTGCTCAAAAAACACAGCCAAAGGAGATATTGCTTTGGCTAATATTGCACAACAGCAGGGTGTCCATGAACACAAAGAGGAAGGAAGTCAATTGGTCTTCAGGAGTATGGATGCAACATTTGATACTTGGTGCTTTATTAGAAGTAGGAATATTTGCACAGTTTTTTTCAAAAGCCTGTGGAACAGTAACAGTAGTATGTTGTTTGCCACAGCTTTAGTACTGGTCCAGATTTTCTTTTGTTCTAGTTTAAAGTCATTTGCCAGCTATATAAAGCATGACCCTCCAATATGCTAGGCACAATCTACTCTTTTAGAAGTTGTTTTTAAAAGTGTTATTTCTCTAGAAAATTAAATTTTGAAATATTAAAAAAAAAAAAGCTAGATGGACCTGTTTTGTAGCAGTAAGCTTTTCAAAGACTTTAGGACATTTTCATAGAATCATTCAGGTTGGAAAAGATCTTTAAGTCCAATTATAAACCTAAAACTGCTAAATCCACCATTAAACCGCGTCTCTTAACACTGTGTCTTTTCAATCACCTTTGACTACACTCTTGCTATTAACACATGCATATAATTAGAAAATATAACTCAGAAATATTTTCTAGTTTTTCATTGTTTACTACATCTGGATTCCTGCTGACAATTTAGAAAAAATAAATCTTCTTGATAAATAAAAAAGGATGAGTTTTATAAAATGTGCATTTTATAAAATTAAGGTATTTTGGTCAACTTTAAAATGGTCAGATTTACATTTGTGTAACTGTAGAAGGTTATCATTGCTCTTTGAGCAAGGAAACTACAAGAATTTTGAGGTAAATAGGAAAGTAATTATGAGTCACTGTAGAGAACTATAAATGCACATAATATTAAATCTGTATTGAAAGAGAATTTGGCAGGATAGCACAGTTAGACCTCAGCAATTCTGAGACCTACTATTCTATATATTTTTTACATATTGTTTTATTCAGTCATTTTGCCTCTCTCTGTTTTTTTTCCACCTCCACTATTGTGTCTATTTAGACATTAAACAAAGTATTGAATTCTATAATTCTGTCTAAGTGACATAAATGACTTCCATGGGACTGTTGAAAAATCATATGTAAGAGCCTCTGTAGTAGAAAAAAATACACTCAGAATGATCCTTAAGAACACGAAATATTTAAACCCTTCTTCTATGTCTCTCTAAAACTTTTCTATTTACAATGCAAATAAGACTTTATCATCCAGGTCATAGGTTCAATTCCAGTCTCATTACTCTGCCATTTGTGATGGCTGCAAAGGGGAAAAGGGCTCCTCCCAGCAATACTGGAGAATGCTTGTGAAATATGTTCTTACAGGTAAAGGTAAGGTCCTAAGAAAGGAGACCAAAAGTTTTGTGACACAAAAGAATCTCAAAGTAAAAATTAAGAATGAGCCTAGAAAAGCTGCCAATTTGAACAATTCAACCAGTTGCTTTAAGAACAAAAAAAATATAAGTTAATTCCTTAAGGGCATAAAGAAATAACTTTCAGTAGAATTTTGGCAGGCCTCAAAATTCTTTGCACAAAACTTAGACTGATTTATATCTGTTGTGAAGATAATTGAGGTGAATGCAGCATGAAGTTTCATTAAGTTCATGCACATAGAGAGCCCACTCAGTTTTTCTCTTCATGTAATGACCCCAGCCATCTGGGGTGTTACTCTAGGTCACTTTGGTAAATTCATACACTTTTTTTTTCACAGTCTGGAAATAGCACAGAGAGGAGAAAATTCTGTTTTCTTGTTTATGTGTGTGTGGTGAATAAGGCGGGGGCTTTGAAATACTGATGTTTTTTGAAAGGATCAGTCCTTCCTGAGCCATATCAATGTCAGCTTGCCTCCCTCACTCAAGCAGTAGAGCCCACTTGTGCAGATGTCAGACTTGCTTGAGTCCTGTAGGTGTATCTTTTAAAAAAGTGTAAGTTAAATAAGTTGAATCAAATAGTTGGCAAAATTTCAGAGAGCTTTCAGGTAAACGTTTCACGCCTAAAAGAGGAGAGGGTTGTTTTTTATAAATTAATGATCTGTAAACACCTTGTGTTCAATTGTGACTTTGCAGCAATTTTATGCCAAAATAACTCCATCGATTACTGGTGGTTTACGCTCATATTACCCTTCAAGGTCCTCTAAAGTTTAGCTCAAATTAAAAAAAAATATAAATCTTTGCTTAGTTTTATATGTGCTTACTCGTTTGTCTCTCCTCTCAGCAACATTCACACGTGTCAAGATATCCTTCTAGCACAGAATCTGCAATTTTATATAATGAATTTTAGGAGTTCATCTGAGAGTTTTGTGTTTTGTGACACAATATACTGTGAAGAAAAAGAAAGCATCCTCTCCTTTTCTGGTCCCCGCATGTTTTCCTTTTGTTTTATAGATATTCACTGATGTTTCACTATCTCACAATTTTAGCTTTAAAAACACTGACAATTATTTCAACCATTTTAATCATCTTTCTGCAACCTAGGTGCCATTTTGAAGGTATGAGAGTATATTCATTTTCAGGTAGTGTGTGTAGCATACATGGAGAATTTCACAAAATTAATCCAATGGGATTCAAAATCTATATGTAGAAGTTGGGGAGAAAACAGAGAAGGATTCTTCCTACCGTCAACTTCCATAGCACAGCCCTGGTCAGCTTAGTGCAAATGCTGAACATTGCAGAATCCCCACACAGATGTTAAACATTTCTAAAAAGAGGTAATACTCTAGCAAGTATACTACAGACATGTCACCCTTGCACTGTGTTTCATATACTGGAATAGTTATGAGGGAGAAAATTGTGCTTTCAGAATAGGAGAGCAGGAGACATTTTTATGCGAGCTTCTCTAAATATTTGTACGGTGTTCTGTCCCTCTTTGTATTCTTGGGTTCGCTGCTACTAGCAAGAATTGTTGTGCAACAGAGTATTGCCCACTTGGGTGTACATTTAGGAATTTATATTTCATTCTGCCCACTGTCCAAGCTGACTGAGTCTCACAACCATATTGCTCTGAGCTAACATAACAGTTTCTCAGTACTTTGCCAGCTGCAGAGTTGAGCTGTCTGGTCTGCTTGGCAAAGAAAATGCAGTTCAGAACACAGAAAATCTCTATGCAACCATTGTGCTGTATCACTGCAAGTTTATTTCTGATATATTTTATTTTAATTTTGGTTTTGTCCTGTTTATTTTCTTTCCTAAACAGTGCATCATGAAGGGCTTTTCTACATTAGGATATTATAAAGTAACTGCTTGAGCTGTAGCCTAAACAATGTCTTCAACTGTATCTAAGCAGTACTATTAGCTCTACAGTGCAGTTCCCAATGTGAACACACTTTCTCAAGGACAAGTGTCTTTATTTACAGTTTAGCTTAATCTGCTTCCACAGTGGATTATGTGCAGTTCAAATTATACTCCTATGTCAATATTTTCTTGTGCAGCTGAACCTCTGTAGGCAAAAAGTTTTAAATTCATAAAGCAAAATTAGCATGCGAGGTTCTTCCTAGCCCTGCAGTGATACTTTTGCTCTTCATACTCAGTTCAACCCCCATTTATGTTATATATTCACAGACACTTCTATCACAATCTACAGGCTCTGATTTTTAGTGATGGCACATTTACTATGAAGAGCTGGAAATCATAAACTTCTGTTTGCATCTAACTGGTCTTCTCATATTCAGAATAAAAATAAAGGTCCAGGTAAAAATAAAGAAAGGAGAAACAGAGGAAAGTGGCTGTAACTGCAATTGCTCTGTACCACACCTGTCAGTAGTTGATCTATCTATATTACCTGTTCATAGCAAATGCTGCCCAGATTTGGAATAAAAGTGGCAAATTTCCTCCACCCTGGAGTGGTTATGTGGAAACTTGTTTCAAATAGAAGAAGAGGTGAGCCCATGATTTTGAGAAGTATTGTCATGGCTCTGGGAGAGATACCAGCCCTTACTGTCCTGGTCCAGCAACCTCTGAGAACTCCTCTGACTCCTCCATGAGGATCCCCAGTTCAGCTTGGGCTGTTTCCCCACCCCAGTGATGCAGGAGGAGTGCCTGGACTAAGTGCCATCTATGCTCCTTTCCCTGCATAGGACTCAGACCCTGGCTGCAGCCAAGTCTCCAGCCCTGTCCTGGTCTCCCGCTGCTTGATGGACCCTGGCAGGTCACTCACCATGCCTGGAGCTGTTGATCAAGTCCCATTACAGCCACAGCTCTATCCACTGTGGGACCTGAGGGACAGTGCCTACCAGTGAGGGCACTGGATTCTCTGGGATCATCCTGGACTCCTGGCTCCCTGTCTTCTAGGAGCAGCTCATCCTTAATGTGACCTGACAATGATTAAATGCATCATGACTGTAAAGTTCACCATCTCAAACAAAAGTCAGAATGTGTAAAGCAAGAATGAGAAATCAGAAATAAATAGCATTTAGCAGCAAGAAGTTAATCTTCCTCAGTGCTAATGTCCTTAACTCCAGCTTCCACATTGTGTCAATGACACTAATGATCTTAAATTTAAATTGCTGTATATGTGCAAATCTGTGGAATGTATCTTGACTTTTTCCTCTTAAAAATTAAAAGCAAACCCCAGAAGACGTGATAATATCTCATGTATGACTAGCAAAATTTTGTGTTAATATGACAACTCTAATAGAGAAAATTCTGTTTGAACTCTCATGGAAAACAGCAGAAGAATTTCTACTGGGGTGGCTGTTAGCTGCTAATAGTAATTTATTAAACTTGTATTTACATCTCTGGGAATGAAATTTAGCTTACTGTGCTTTACAACTTACTTACTGTGCTTTACAACTATTGTATACTGACTCCTGCAAAGACAGAATTTCCATGTGTTTTAAGCACACAGCTAATTTGGCAACAACTGCGAATACTACTGAGTTTGCATACACAAACTGATACTTAAATAGGCAGAATTTAACCAATTAAAAATGTGTTTTCATCTGAATGTTTGAAGCACTGCTCCACCTATAGGTCCATTCTTCCTGAAATTTCCTTTTTTAAATATCCTTCTGTTTTTGAACAGTGAAAGACATTATAATCTTTTAATTTAGCAATAGCTATTTAAATTTACCTCTATTGATTTCTATTTTTTTTGTCAGTAACAGTTATGTCACTTTTATTTTGGAAAATAAGAAGCACATTGGTTTAGAAAATAGTAGCTTGAGAATGGTAGTTGGTGAGAAAGTAGGTTTTGTTGTTGGCTTTTTTTGGGGGGCCTCTTGTTTTGTTTTGGTTTCGTTTTATTTTCAATAGGTTTTAAAGAATCTGACACCAGCAAATAAATATTTGGAGTTTTTCCCCAGAGAGGTTGCCCTGTTTCTGCTATCCCAGCCTAGAAAAAGTTCTTATTTATATAGTGCGTTAGAATAGAAAATCCTCTGCAACATTATCTATATTCAGGATGAGCATTCAGAATAGCCAAATACATGGTCTTTTTCAAAATAACACAGATACCACAAAAGAAGAAGTTATTGAAGTAAAGTACGCAAATATTTAAACTATTTATCAATTTACGTATTTTTGTATGCATGGAGCTTTCTTAAACAATTTATATTACAAATACGTTTATGTATATAATGTGGTAATAGGCATGCAAATCAGGAGCAAAGAAATCATATATATGTATATATGTGTATATATATTTATATTAATACTCTTAGTATTCGCATAGTCTGCCTCAACCAAGTTTTATGCTTTTAAGGCATCCAGCAAGTGTGAAACTTCAAATTTCCCTCAGTTTCTCAATCTCTGACCTGTCTCAGCAAATTACACACGGGTATGTCCCTATGGGACATTGGGACATCTCTGTGATTCCTTTGCTCCTTCTGGTGTGTGTCCCTGTTACATATAAATCCCACCATCAGATTGTTGTAATTCAATCTACATGTTTTTGTTCTTACCTCGCAGAGCTTGATCATCCCAGAGACTCAGCAAGGCACCTTCTTTGTCCTTTACCAACCCTATCCTCACATTTCTTCTATAAAAACACCAGATTTTTCACTGGCTACATTTTAAAGTAAGAGATGCTATTAAAGTAAGAGATACTATTAAGAGTATGTAAAGAATGCTGAAAATGTAGAGAGACCTATCTGACTCTCAGAGATACTATGTATGTCATTGACCAGAACCCTGTTTTGAGCTACAAACTAATTGCATACCATGGGGCAGGAAAACGACATCTGAGCCACTCTCCTCACTGGAATTTCACACGGAGTTTTAAAATAAGTTTTTATACTTTCAAAATTATTTTCAGTTATCAAAATGGATGCACTTTTTCTTTCTGATTATATGAACTCATTTTTATCATTATTTGTCTTAGGTCAATCCTATCTTGCATGAAAGTAAAACGTTTTTCTTAGTAGTTGTCCATAGTAAGTAAGCAAACTTCTAGCTGCTGACTCACCTAGCCAAAAAGTTTGGATCTAATACAATGCTAACATAAGATTTTATTTAAGCAGATAATAAAGTTGAAACCTTAGCTAAATACATTTCCTTTAAAAATAAAATTTTATCTTTGACTTTTAATCACTGGAAGAATCTTCTTTTGTACACAACAAACACTTTGAAAAAAATCCATTGAAAAATTAATTGTTAATTAGTTGTTCACACGTTACACCTTTGTGTCTCAAATTCTAATGATTATTTTAATTTGTTTCCTCTGGTTGAAATATGCAACACCTATCCCTCTATAAAGACTCATAAAATATGTAACAGACCCTGACGTACAAAGCCTTAAAGGCATTTTGTTCATTTTATAGTCAACATAAATCTCTGGAAACTAAATGAAATCATAACAATAAGGTTGCCCACAGAGAATGTGTTCCAAGAAAAGAAACAAATTTCTCACTTCAGTTGGGGAGATCTTTTCAGTGTTCCAGCATTACTGATGGGTGTCAGAGTGATACCATGGCAGTGTGGGGATGTAAATCACACCAAACAATGGACACTGATATCTCCATGGTATTCCTGTGCTTGTATTCATGCTGACCTTGATGGTCTACCTTGCTCCCACTGAGCTGCCATCCATTCTGGTTTTTTTCATTTACCAGAGCTGCAGAAGGACAAAAATGTTTTGCTTTGAGTAATGCTTATAGAAGCATTTTGCAATCAATCCTTATTTATTGTTCCCTTTCTTTGTGCTGTCCATGTTATTTTACAATAAAATAAAAGCTTCAGAGCTACCGGACTTCTTGTCATAGTCAAGGAATTCTGAAGAGCAGAAAAAAGTGAGAAAAAAGTGAAACATAGAAAAAGAAGAAGTGCTTAATAAATTACTAGTTTCCTAATATATTAGATAACCCCAAAATTTTTGAATATTAGTTCAAATTACACCTCAAATTTATGTCCAGTAAATTTGTCTTTTCCCTCTTTTTCTCTTTTTCCCTCTCTTTTCCTCAGGTTTGACATTTTCCATGTATCTTTTCAGAAGTTTCTCTCTTGAAATCTTTAGAAATCTCTTTGAATTTAGTCACTAGCTTAAACAAAAACTTTAGAAAAACCTGTATTATAAATATTCCTCAAATCCTCTCATTTCCAATCCACTTTTCTCAAATAAGATTGACAGGTAGCTTTTCTTAAATTTTTCAACAGACCACAATTCACCTTCATCATATTTTGATATTTTGTAGAGGATGAACATAATTTTCTAGGGTTTATATTTTTTTCCCCAAAGAAGATAAGAATGCTTTTATTACCCTTCATCAGTACACTTTGCAGCATTTGAAAAAACATATTTGCCATGTTGATTCAATCTCTGGCATTCTCTGGTGACAATTTACCTTGCACTGCAGTATATGTTTCCAGGGACTGACTCACTTGGAGGAATTCATTCTGGGGATGATTCCTTAGTTTGAAAAAATCTGCATTTGTCGATTACAATCTTCTCAAATTAAAAAATAATACTAAAACGCCTACACACATTAGTAAAAATATTTATACTATTAACTAATTCTTACTGCAATTATTTTGAGCTATCTGCATCTAAAAAAACTGCTTCATTTTTAGTCTATGTCGTTTCCTTTTTATTCTGTATTGGCATAGAATGCCTTAGAAATGGATAAGAGAATGGCAAAAAGCCCCAGTTTGTAAATTACCATTTGTTCATTCAATATTTCTGATTTTAGTTCATACTATTTATATTAATCCCTTCCAAAATATGAAAGAGAAAATGTTCTTACCCGAAGTGCCACAAACTCCCCAGAATCAAGTAAAACTGGCCATCCAATTTTAGAGTGATATGGTTTAGAAGCTTGGTTTGAAATGTTTCTCAGATGCTGTCTGTGCCACACGTTATTCTGCGGTGTGGTTTTATCTCAAATCAGAATGCAATGAGATATCTGTATTTCTTTGGCTTTTAGACACCACATATGAACACTTTGCGCCAGGAGCAGAATCAAAATAAATGCCTATGAAACATTTTATTTTCTAGTGCTTCAGTTCTTTTGTTAGAGATAATGCATAGAATTTTCCTCTGCATCCTTCTGTGGGGAAAGGCTGTGGTATTTATTAAACTAAGACTGAATCTACACAGGTAGAGAAAGTAACAGCATTGTTTATTGAAAGTGTTGCCTAGAGTTGAAAAGGGGATGTCATTAGATGGACTTCTGATAGAAGTATAGAAATCCTTATGATACAACCAGATACACATCCCTTCAAAGGGAATAAAACCTTGTGCATTAGTCTGCTTAATTTGCATATTTTTCATTGTTTTCTCTATTTATGGCAGTGGGCAATCATACCTTCCATAACTAGAAAACTAAAATTTGGTTTGTTATTATGGTGCTGGAATGAAGCAGGGCTAAAAATTATCATGTGTATAAATATGCAAGTTAAACATAGGAAATCTAAGCAATTTTGCTCATTATTTCTCACATATACAATAGTCTATATCCCATGAAATACAAATATTTCATTTATGTCGGTAAACTGGATGTGTCTCCATGCATAAAGATAAAGCTAGATCCATCTGTTTCATGGAGGCAATTAAGTAATTCTGTGATTCTGTGAAGTCCCTTATTACTGCAAGGAAAATAGTTTTGCCATTAGACCACAGTATTTGTACTAAACCTATACTACAGAGTTTCAAGATTTGTCTTGCCCTGTCTTGGACAGCAGAGGTTTTCCTCTGTTTTGTCTGTGGTAACAACTGCCTAATGACCAACTTGTTATCACTTACCTGGCTTTTATGTAACTCTGTGACTACCATGTATATTTCAAAGGCCTGACAAACCTCCATAGTTATTGCAGAATAAGTACTATCCTTTTATGTCAAGTCTGGGAGTGTTAGTGTCCTGCTTTTAAACTGTAAGTTGAAGACCAGGGAAGAAGAAAGTATTAAGAAAATGTGTAAATAAAGCAGAAGCAGACGCTGAAGGTCTGGGAAGAAGGAATGGACTAACAGCACCAGCAAGGAGCTGTTCTAGAAGAGTTCAGGACTTGAACAACCCACACAGTTCCCTGAAAGAATGAACACCCACCCCTCCAAGGAAAATGGGCAGAAACTAGAAAGAGGTTTGTGCACCAGCACTTAAAATGTATTATTAATTACATTTTTCCTCATTATTTTAGACTGTGATAGTAGTGTTGTAGGTGGACTAATAAAACCTTTTCCTTGTATTTCATCTATAACGACCTTATCTGGACAAAGTTTTAGGTCTGTATAATTGTGCGTCTGCTTTAAAGCATAATGAGATTTTTGAGTGTAATACAACTCCCTCATATAACACTTTCTCACAGAGTGTTATCTTAAAACTGGTTAGATTTAATTACCCTGTTGGACTTAGTGGCTGTACTAAAACTTCTCTTCTGATTTCCAGCGTACTTTCCAGCCTTGTATGTCTTACAGTACCAATCTCAATACAGCATTTGCCTGCCAAATTCTGGATGTCTATGCAGACGCCAAGCACTGTTCTTCTCCCAGAGTGCATATCCACTTCCCTAGATGCAAATTATTCAATTTCCTCCTTAACTCACAGCACAATTTTCAAATTCTTCTTTTCCTCTAACCTCTTGATTATTATTCCCTTGTATACTTATAAAAATAACTTTATCCTCTCTCAACCCCCAATCTCTTAGAGTATAGATATGAAGACTGAAGATTTATCACACACATACACTCACCATCATTTAGGCTCATTTTGCTTCTTAACATCCTACTAGCCTTTAGATACAGGTGGCTCCCACTGAAAATTATTCCTCTTCAACCTGAATAACTACAGTTGCAAATAACATTTTAATCATACAGTTGTGATTAAATTATGAAACTGCCCAAGAAACCATTTATATGTCCTTACTGCAGTTGTAAATGATTATTTTATTACACTTTCAGAAAGCACCTTCCATTTTTAATGACAGTTGACTTGTGTAACATTATAATTCTTACAGAAAAATTAAGGAAAAGTATTCCTTTAACTCCATCTGTCTGTAGTTCTGTATTTTTTCATGTAAATTTTCCATTCATCACATTACTAATGTTAGCCTGCTATTCATCAAATTCACTTTGTGAAATTTTACAAGGTATGCAGGAAGAAAACTCTCTACTGTTTCCGATGAACAGAATAAATTTTAACATTCCATTAAATTTAATGGAACAGTACAAGACTAAAAAGTGCACCCACAATTTTGTTTTAGAGATTGCCAGTAAAAGATGACAGAGTGCACAAAGGAAGCATGTTCTCATAATTCATGGTACAGCCTGTCACTGTTCTGAGAATAGTTTGGATTCAAGAGCAATGAAATGGCTAAGTCCTGTTTACACTGTATCTTTTGACTTCTCCAATGAAAGAAATTTTGTGGAGAGCTAAAGCACTGTTTATGACTTCTATCACACTTTAAGAAATAAATGGTGCAGCTTTACACCCAACTGGGATGCAACTGCTCACAGGAGTAGTCCCATTGATCTCAAAATGTGAGTTATTGCTTTGTAAAAGCAGTGAAAAAAACCTCCCATCCTATAAATGCTGATTAATATCAACAAAGAGCTTTCAATTTAGACAGAAAATAGAATGAATAAATACTGATAAAATTAGTCATTGTTATTTTATCAAGATCTTAGAAAATAAAGGGAAGATTGGCAAGTGACCTGACAAGCAAAAAAATATAGATAAATAACTAGATTTCTTATTCTTATAGGTTTAAAAAAAACAGAATTTTGTGTCACAGAGGTACTCTTAAAAGGACTTTAAATTCATATTATAGAAACTAAATTTAGGGAAAATGCTTTAAAAATAATGTATTAACAGCAAATTGTGGCAAAAGAACAATATTATAACTTGAAATCAGTGTGGACTTATAAACACCAAAAAAACAACCTATGGGGCTGTAAAATGTTCAGGCTATCACGTATGGACTACATTGGGCTTCAAGTGTAATTGTTTTTCTCTCTAGTTCAGCCTGTCTGAACTGTGGTAACTCACCTGAACTCAACTGCCCAGAATGGAAATTATTCATGTTTCAGGATGTCATGGGGTTTTGTGCCTAGACTGTAATGGAGAAATGGCATTGAGATACTCTAGAGATGCTGCTGTAATATCTCAAGCAATTGTTTTCATTATTTCAGTGATGTACCAGTAATGCAGACAGTTTACACAGAGTAGCTGTGTGATATTTTTTGTGTGTTTATGTTTGTTCATATTGGTTAATAGCAGCACTTCCAGCCTGATACAGTTTCATCTGATATTGTCTTCCCCTATGTCTAATAAAAGAAATGACTTGCCTATGTAATTTTTGTAGCCCATTTAGATCTGTGACCATGACCACATAACCCTTTTTTTAACTGAGACAGTTTTAGACTGTTAAAATAATTTTGTGGGTTTTTTTATTTGACTTTAATCTTCTTTTTTATATTTTAGAAAAATAAAATATTCCTGGTAGATATTTGCATTAGCTGAGACGTAATCAGTCTGCACCTTGTACCACAATAAAAGGGTTTTGGATTTATTTTTTTTTTTTTTAGCTTCCTTCTATTGTTCCTGTTATAGCATGCATAGCCACAGCTGTGTTCCTTCTGAAGTGTCTCAGACTATCATTAGATGGGCCACAGCATAGATTTACAGCACAGGAATTCTGCCCATTTAAAATGTGATAACTCATGTCACACATACCATGAGTGAGAATATGGGCTTTGATGGGCAGCAGGGAAAAGGCATCACGATATAAAAACAATCTTTGCTGTGCCTTGTAGCCTTAAGACCACAACACACTTAAGTCATAGCCTCAGCAATAAAAGTTCACTTTCTCTCTGTTTCTCTTTCTATCACAGTCCTACCACTTTTCCCTCAGAACAAACATTATTGCCTCCTGTGGGCTACCTGAACTAAAACCTCTCCACATTCAGCTGTAGCTGGGTTCTTCACAGTATGCCTGGCTGTCCTGTCATAAACAGATTTTACTCTCCCGCTGTGTCTCCACAGCAGCACTGTTCTTTAACTGTGACTATTTGGTAAGACAGCTTTTTTATTTTTTTTCCTTATAACCAATAGTGATAATGGTTAATCAATTGTAACTAAGGTGGGCTTTTTTAAATGGTTGTGATGAGGCAAATTTCTACTTGTTGTTCACTTTAATCTTGTTGCTTCCTTTTAGTGTAGATCACAGGATACCATGATGGTTAAGGTTGGAAGCGACCACTAGAAGTCTTCTAGCCCAGCCTCTCTTGTCAAATAGTATTCCCCAGAGCATGTTATTCAGGACTGTGTCCAGATGGCTTTTGAATATCTCCACTGAGGGAGACTATTGCATTAAGTTTATAGGAATTTAGCAGAAAATAAAGCCCAATTCCAGCTGATCCTCAGACATCAGAGGGGCTGAGTGTGGCCTGGTATAATTCCTGATTATACCCAATTCACCACTGTAAGTTTGGTCTTGTTCAAAGGACCTTGCCTGAGCACAGATGCATAAATAATACAATTTATCAACCAGGTCTAATCACATTTAATAAGGATTTGAACAGTTCAGATTCAGGATTAATACAGTTTATGGAAAAGAATAGGCAAGAGTTCAGAATTGCCGACAACAAATGCACTAACTACAGTGTTACACATATTGTGACAGAAAGTATAGCAAGACATATCTAATAGCAAGATTTTTATACATTTATATGTAAATAAATATTTCCAGGTGTTCTCCAACACAGTTGGAGGTGTGAAGTTCCCTAAAGGCTCCAGAAGAAATTGTTGTGAGAGGAGGAGAGACACAGTCCATCAGCTGATTCCAAGCAGACAGAAGTGTTTTTCCCCTCCAGCCCCTTCTGCCACAAAGCTCTACTTTTATGTATTAATTTTGGTCCATCCCAGTGGAATGCAACAACCGAATATTCTAGATGAGGTTTGGTGATTTTGGTCATAAATTAATTTCATGTACCACATTTTCCTTCATTTGCATCCTGAGGAGTGAATAAGTTAATATATTAATGGGACTTAATGAGGGTCTTAGTTACTTTGGGTCAAAATTTATAGTTGACAAGAGGTACAATAAATACTTTGGTCTTTCCTCATGCACAGAAGCAGCAGTAAAGGCTGTCCTTCACTGGAGAGTCTTGGTGTGCTTTCTTGTTTCCTCAAGAAATCAGAGTTTTAGCAAGGCTTTTTTAGCACAGTGTAGGGAGTGAGTCTGATGGCTGGTACAGGTATGTGGGTGCTCATTTGTGTCTCACTGGAACAACATTGGGTTTTGAGGCTTCTGCTTCACCCCAGGCACCATTCACTTCTCAGTCCTTGCTCATGCAGGTACAAGATCAGCAATGGACTCAGCTCAGGTTTTTCTCAACCTGCCTCAAAAATTCTTTGCTGTCTTATAGCAACACTGTACAATTCCGACCATTTATGAGAGAGAGTTCACAACCTCTCTGGGCAATCTGTTCCAGTGCTCTGTCACATGCACAGGAAACTTCTTCTTCATATTCAGGTGGAACTTCATGTGCATCTGTTTCTGCCTGTGTGTTGCCTCTTGTTCTACTGCTTCGCACCAACAAAAAGAATCTGGCTTCATTCTCTTCACAGAGTCACAGAATCACAGATTAGTTTGGGTTGGAAGGGACCTCTGGCAATCATCTAGTCCAACCCATCTGCCGAGGCTGGGTCAGCTTAAGCAGATTACATAGGAGCATGTCCAAGTGAGTTTTGAAAGTCTCCTGGCTCATGGACAGCTTGTTGTTCACCAGGACCCCCAGGCCCTTCTCCACAGAGCTGATGTAGAGCACATGCTTTCACCTAGCCTGTGCTGCTGTACAGAATTATTCTAACCCAGGTTCAGGACCCTCCAGCTGCCTTTGCTGAAATTCAGATGGTTGAGCTCAGTCCATCTCTCCAACCTTCCAACCTTGTGAAGGGCTGCTCAGTCCTCTGGGGTATGGGCCATTCCTCCCAGCTTTGTGTCATCAAATAGTTTGCTGAGGAGCAAACTATATAAACCATATGTTCAGTTCAGGAACTGAAGAAATGAATCAGGTACAGCATGAGTAACATACAAGGAGGAGGGATAGTGTAAGGGAAAGCTTACAGACAGTGAGAGGGGATGCGTGAAGTTTTAGCAAGCTGATCTGGAAAATTCTTTCTTGTCCCTGTTGGAGCAGAGTTATGTTCGTGACTTGTACATGAACTTGTGTAAATGGTGACATTCAAGTTGAGGGAACATATGCCTCTGGTCAGATGTATAGGAGTGTGAAATTCTGTAAGGGTGATCTGTTTTCAGCTTCATGCTGTTCCTTACAATACAATTGCAGCTCTGGGGGAATTCTCTGGAGAGGGAGATATTTTTACTTTGCTTGCTAACAACCGAGCAAATTCAGGAGAAAAAATGTTGCTAGACCTTGCAGGATATAGTAGAGAGAAGATAGCGCTGAAAGAAACATGGAAAGAAACAGAATGTCAGGTAGAAGAAAGGGATTATTGAAAGTAACAAGGATCAGTGATGTGTCTCTCAACTGACTGAAATGCAAGATTCCTTGGAAACAGAGGGAACTGTTAGTGTTCTGTACTAAATTAAAAAGCTAAATGCAGTAGCAAGGATTTAACAGTAAGAACAATAGGCCAGGGAGACTTCTATAGAAGTCCTTTTTTTTTTTGTACTTGTCCAACATAGCCACCTTGCATTTTCTCTATACAAGAAATTATGAGTCCTATTTTTATTATACTTCTTTTTGGAATGATATCGGACCAGAATACATAGGTGCACAAGCCTCAAAATTGGAGCCAACTTGAGATCTATTACACAAATATCAACAGTTGGTTTAATTTTTTCCTTTTATTTTCAGATTTTCTATTAGCCAAAGTGTAGCACGGTCTAATCCAATGCAGCACAGTTTGTGTTCTAGCAATATGAATTTAAAACATGATAGAACAAAATACGTACAATTAAAATAATGTCTGGAAATAAATTCATAGAAAATGTTTAATAAAGGGACTGCAAAACACTTTTTAGAGAGGTGATTTCAATGCAGAAATTGTCTGGTCATTCATGCCAATGCAGAAGTTTTCAGCATTTTCTTGTTAACAAAAGTAATATTGTTACTATGGCAATGAAAATACACACACACAAAAAGGTATCTCAGCACTATTCCTAATGAAATATGTATGTATAGCTAAGAAATATTTCCTGAGTCCAAGATAATTTCTTAATTTTTTGTTTTCATTGAAGCCTCCTGGTTAACACCCATTTCAAGTGGTCATTTACCTCTAAAAGTTCTTTGAAAAAATTCTGTGCACAGTTTTGTCTTAAATACTTAATTCCAAACAGTGCATGAGATAAAATAGATAAAATAGAGATCACATTTACAACAAAAGAAAAAGTTTTCAAAACTTACATATTATTCACATATTCATTATGATTACCATGCATATATTCAGTGATACATTCTCAAAAAAGAGATTCAAATTTCTTCTGATTTCAAGCATTTCAGATTCCACCGTGTTTGTTTTTCGGGTTTTTTTCTGTTGTAGGGAGGAGGTGGATTTTTTTCTTTTGTTTCTGGTTTGTTTGGTTTTGGGTTTTTTTTCTTCCATGTGTATGAAACCAATGAACAAAGAACAACTGTTCTGTTTTACACCACCTACATTATTATTCATGAACAGGGAGCACTAAGCAGACTTATGTGGAACAGCAAAAACTTTCTTCAGTATTCTGGTGAAAATATTTGTGCCCCACAGGAACTTGTTGAGCTTTTTCCACCTACTTCAAAGCTACTCCATTCAAATGACCTTTACTCTCTGCCGAGTGACTTCTCATAAGTCAGTAGTCTACTTTTTCTTTAAATATGTAAAATCCCTGATTTTAAGAATTCTTTAGTTCTAATCATGTATCGCAAACTACAGAGAGATTTCAGTTTGTACTAGGGAAACCTGCCTAGATTCCTAGCTTTCACTCAACAGTACCCTGTTTTTAATGTATAGTTGGCCAAATTATCTCAACTAAAGATTGCCCAGGGGAATACATCTCTGTTGAGAACACGTCCTGGATCACAGATATGATCTGTGTCAAAATTAAGCTAACCTCTCCACTTTGGGTGGGAACCTGTTCTTATATGCAGTCTTCTAGGTATCAGTCTGCTTACTATTCAGTCTTTGTCTTCTGAGCTCAGACTATTTAGAACTTGGTGTCTTCACAGCAATTGCACGTGGTACCTCTGAGTGACACTTCCATCCTCAGAGAAGGAGAAATAGCAGAAGGAAGTCAGGGAGGGAGTATCTCTGGAGATCGTGAGAGAAGTTAGACAAATCATCTCTTCTCTGCCCATCTGTTCATCAGTCAGGGCTCAAGTGTATAACTTTGTCACACTGCAGGGTTGCAGTGTTGGGATCCACAAGGCATTTGGAGAAAATGCAAGTGAAAATGTAGATAAAGAGACGTTATTCTAAGAATAAATTTAAAGTACTGTGGAAGCAGTGAGGAATGATGGAACATTACTGAAGAAATATCAGCAGAAAAAAAAAAAGTCTGCACTCATTATTCTGTTAAGAATTTTTAGAGAACATTTTTTAAATAAAAGGAGCATTCTTCTTAGAAATACTGGTAACACTAGTCAAAGTTAGACATGTTTTCCACTGCTGGGTAGCTACAGACAAATAAGCCAGGTCATTGTGGGAAGGAATTCAGGTGCCTGAAAAATACACAGAAGTGTAGTGGCACCAGATAATTGTACTTGAGAAACTTTAAACATTCTTCTGGAGTGTGGATCATAATTTGAATTGTAGCATTACGAATGCAGTGCCATATTGAGTGCTATTGAACTGAAAACAATGATTTTTCAGTTTTAAAATCATTGTTATAAAGAACTTATTCATAGTTGCTTATATTTTCTACTAATATATATGAGACAGAGGATGACAGAGAGACAGTAGATGATAAATAACTGTGATCTTGACAACAGGATTAGACAAGCCAAAACAGATTTCAAAGAAACATAGCATCAGGACACAAAAATATACTATTTATACTTGAAAAGATCATGATGAAGGAGAAGCTAGAAGCTTCCTATTTGTCCAACAGAGCCCCAAGACAGGTCTGCTGCTGGCCAAGGCCAAGACCATCAGTGACAGTAGTGACACCTCTGTTGCAACATATTTAAGAAGGAAAACAGGGTTATTGTGCAGAAGCAAATGGAAGCCAGAGAAGAGAGTCAGAAAACTTGAAACAATTCTGCAGACACCAAGGTAATTGAAGAAGGAGATGGAGGAAGTGGTCCAGGTTCTGGAGCAAAGGTTTCTCTCCAGCTTGAATGAAGACCATGGTGAGAAAGGCTGTGCCCCTGCAGCCCATGAAGGTCCACAGTGAAGCAGAGATTCTTCTGGAGCCCATAGAGAACCCTACACTAGAGCAAGCAGATGCCTAAAGGAGACTGTGAACCCGGGAGAAGCCCATGTGGGAATAGGCTCCTGGCAGGACCTGTGGAACCATGAAGAGAGGAGCTCACATCAGAGTAGGCTTTCTGGCAGGACTTGTGATCCCACGGGAGACACACACTGAAGCAGTTCATGAACAACTGCAGCCTATGGGAAGTATTCACATTGCTGAATTTCATGGAAGACTGTCTCTGGTGGGAGGGACCCAACATTAGAGTGAGGAAGGACTCCTCCTCCTGAGGAAGGAGAGGCAGAGACAACATGAAATGACTGACTGCAAGCACCATTCCTGTCCCTCTGCACCATGGGAGGAAAGGAGGTAGAGAAAGAGGAATAAAGTTAAGCTCAGGAAATTGGGTATGCAGTTGCAGACATGGCCAAAAGCACCCTGGGCTGTAGTCACAGAGACACAGCTGGGATGTTGAAAGGAAGGATTATACCCCACTGCACAACATTCATGAGATCCTACCTGGATTCTTTGTCCAAATTTTAGGCTCCCTCAGTAAAGGCAAAATAATGGACAAATGCTGGACCGTGTCCAGCAGAAAGATTCCAAGCTGGATGGGATATGTGAGTCTCTCTGTGAGGAGGGGCTGAAGGATGTGGGGTTGTTCAGCCTGGACGAGAGATCACAGATCCACAATTTTGAAAGGCAGCTGGATCAAATCCTGTATGTCCTGTATGTCCTGACATCTGATTGCTCATTTATGCACAGAATTACTGTATAGGTTTACATAATATGACAGTTGAGAAATAGTGTGGGTAACACACAGTATTGTGTTTTTTATCAGCTGGTTCTGCCCTGTTGATACTGTTCTTTGTTTCATAAGGACTGTTTGTCATAGAACTACTCACCTCTTTAATGGCCTTCTTGCTCCAACAACAGCAGCTGTCCAGGGGTGCACTGTCAGTGCAGACACAGCCTCCAGACAGACTCCTCAGGCTCAGGAGGGCAGCAGCTGAGTGCTTCTGCACCCCAATCCTGTCCTATGTCTAACTCTGCTGCCAGAAGACTTTTACATGTGAAGGGTCACAAGTTTAGTCAAAATAATGTAGATGCTCTTAGTTCATTAGGCCAATACATTCATTTTTGCTATTAACTTGTTCACCTGAGCAAGTAGCTCTGTGACTAAAATCCTCAATATGTATAAACATTCATACACCTGAATATGTTTCTTAGTCTCAAAAATATTTATTTTATATATGGTATTAAAGTGGTTTAAGAAGCAAACAAAATGTGCATAACTGGCATTGCAATATTGCTTAGTCAGAGTACCTGTTTCATTATTTAAGATGTACCTAAAGGAAATGTTTTATTATTTTTGCAGCACTTCAGGTTTAACAACTCTACCAAATGACAGGCCTAAATAATTGACCATTAACTGTAAAATATTGGGAATGAGTTTTTTTCCTCTTTCCCAAATGAGAGTTATTTCAGATTGTATCTAATTTCTAGTATAGAAACTATAAAAACACCTGTGTCCTTTCTTTTCCAGTTACTGTGACATGGTGTCATCAGCTATTTCAATACTGTTTTATCCTAACAGAATTCCTTCTATTTCTGCCTTCTGTTGTCCAGTCTACTAGGTATAAAAGCACAGACATAAAAAAAAAAAAAAACAGACAAACAACCCTCCATTTTTTTAAGTGCTTTTGATTTTTGAATTTAACCATTCATTAATTACACAAATGAAATCTTGAAAGGTGTGATCCAACAGCAAAATAAATAAAACGGAGTGCTGTGACTCTTTTTTTGACTTGGCTGTTATTTGATTAGTTGTGCATTTTTTTTCAGTTCCTCTGATTGTTGGATTGCTGATAGTACAGACTGCTTGCTATAGCCAAAAATCAATCCTTTTCAAACTTCCAGTTTTCAAACATGTCTTCTGTTACTCACAAAAAACTCACTGCAAAACTTGTGTCTAGTAAAAATTGTACGTGAGTTAATGTGATGGATTGACAGTTAATATGTTGCTAAGTAAAGTTATTGGAAAGCCAAACAAAACACATAACTGTAATTATCAGCTACTGGACACATCTCTGTGAATAAATTAGTTTCAAACTGCTGTCTGGAATGACACGAATTATCAGCGTTTTCACAGCCCTATATCAGGTGATTCGCTCAAATATAATAATCAAATATAATAATCTTTGACCTTTTTCTTTAATTATTTTTCACTTTGCCTGTTCCTATTTAACCAGCAAAATTAATCTCTTTATTTTTCTGCCATCCTTTACATCTTCCCATATATTTTTTCAGGCTCTCTACATCCATGAAAATGTTCTGTCTTTTCAAATTAATATCTTCCTTGGTTTCAATTGCTTTTGCTTGCCCTCAGAGACTTTAGGAGTTAAAAATGCAAAAGATGTGTAATTTCTCTGCAATATGACTTGGTTTGATTGATTGATTGATTGATTGATATGACCTTTTGCATCACTATTCTCTTTTTTTTCCTCTTTTTCTATTTGTTTATTGTGTATGCCAATAAAATTATTACGTTCACCTGTTCTTCAGTCTTTTCCCCTTGTCTGAAGTTGGGCATTTCAATGGGGGAAAAAAAAAAAGAAATAGAAATGTCTACTGCATCCTTTCTGGTCAAGTCTGATCTCAAGTTTTGAATTCTTAGTAGCTCAAAATCTCAAGTTTATCTAAAATGTTCTGTGGTTATAATCTGTTTTGGGTTTTTTTGTACCTTTAATTATTGCAGTGACAAAATGTCTGATTCCCACAGAATAATTAATCCTTCTCTTTGTGTTAACATTTTTTCCCCTTTTTTTAACATTCAGAGCTCTGTTGCCATCAACAAGCTCCACATTCTGTGATTTGGTAGTAGATTCTTTGTCATTACAGGAATATTTGTGAAGTAGGTGTTTACAGCATTACTTCGTTATATCCCTCGCCTATTTTATTTGTATTTCATCAATGTAAATACATTTCAAATCTTAGAAGGTAATTTCTTAATATTTATTTCTTTACTAGCAATTTTTCCCCTTTTCCCTCCTCTTTTACACTGGTTAGAATTGGTTTGCTCACAGTCCTGACATGAGTTCTCGTAGAAAAGTTTGTACTTTTAAAAACCTGGAAGTCATGTTAGAATCTCATGTCTTCTTTTTCTGAAATCTACCAGAAAGACCAAATATGATCATATAATTTCAAGTGAAATGCAAGGTGAATATACTATTTACTACCAAAAGTTTTGTCCCACAACATGCCCCAAAAGTTCTCTATTTTACTGACTTGGGCAGATTAACTGACTACAGCTCTGATTTACGTAGGGGTGTGGAGAAATTTCTCTAGTCTTCTCTAATCTCACTCAGATTTATTTCCCAGCTTCCTAGAAAACAACAAAACATTTAAAAGATACATAAAAATACAATTTCTGGAGTACTTTTCCAACAATTTATATAGGAAAAGGAAACTTCCCTCTAAAATTATTTTTATTCTTCTATTTCTTTTCCTTAGACTTCTCATATTTTTAGTAAAAGAATAATCCCAGAAATAGTCACTTGATTATGAGAAAAAAAACAACCCAGAAACTTGAGTGAACAAAATAATATTTAAGGGTTTTTGTACCTATAGCAGTGACAATCTATGTAACTACTCTTTAGGACACAATGTTTTGTTGCAATGCATTTTGGGGGATTATGGCAGGTATACAGGGAAAAAATAAGACAAGCTAGCCAGAAACTTAATTATCAAAGAAAGTGAAAAAATGTGTTTCTACCAGGAAAATATGAATCATATTTGGTACAACAGAGTTAAATGCTGTCCAAAACTCAAAATTACAGCACCCACACAGAATCACAGAATGGATTTTGTTGGATGGGACCTTAGAGATCATCTAGTTCCCAACCCCCCACCATGGGCAGGGACATCATCTGTGAGACTAAGCTGCTCAAAGTCCTGTTCAACCTGGCCTGGAACACTTCCAGGTTTGGGGTATCCAAACCTCTCTGGGCATCCTGCTTCAGTGCCTCAACACCCTGACAGCAAAAAATATTTTCCTAGTATTTAATCTAAACCTACCTTCCTTCACAAGCCATTCCTTCTTGTCCTATTACTACAAGCCCTTGTAAAAAGGTCCTCTCCAGCCTTAAAACACATCAGAGGGTTTCTCTGTCAAAGAACCCTAAACACTTTCACCCCCAATGCCTCTTACAGATGCAAAACGCAAGTGTGTTATCCTGCCTCAGATCCTTCCTTGAGATTCTCCTCTGTGACAATGCCTTCAAAATCATTTAGTACGGTCAGGCAGAGGCAAGTTGAGGATATTGTTTAGTTGATTGTGGGAAGAATATTTGTTTCATAGCTTTTTCTGTGATCTCTAGATATCAAGCTTTCTGAATGCTTTTTATCTTCAATCTCTGCCATCTTGTCACAAAGGGAACTGTGAGATATTTGTAATATTTGGGGTCCTTTTTGCTTCATATTTGGACCGTTTCTCACATGATAATGTTCCAACGTACTGAAAAATATGTTTTAATACATTGCAATGACAATATGTAACTGTACTAATAGTAATAATAACAACAGAATGTTAGAACTTTGCTCTCACAAATGAAAATCTGATGAAAGCTGTGCAAAGCATATGTATGCTTAGCTGAGCACTGGCACTGGATTTGCAAAGACAACACAGCTTATTTGCTACTGTAATGATTAAATAGAGATAAGTCAGTTATGCTAAATTTTAGGACATTACATGTAGACTGAAAATTATAATCTACTAGCTGTTTCAAAAGCTAATACATCTTGACTGTTGCTTAAGATAATTTACCTACAAGGATTATAAGGTTTTAACAGCCAAAAAGGCAACTTGAAGCTCAAAGAAAACTTCCCTTTCACTGTTAATATCACATTTACACCATATTATCACACAGTCTCTGCAGATTACAGTTGCTTGTGATCTGAGGGAATAAAGATGGACCACAGCAGCATTCAGAGTAATTTTAACTCTCTATTAGACCAGGAGAGACCCTTTTCCTCACCTTGAGAGAATTGAGTAATTTCCAATTGTTTCCTTACCTTCCCCTTCTTTCTAAGAATTTAGGATAAAAGGTCAGAATTACCCTTGGGAGAAGAGTAGCTACTATCACCACTGATAGGCTAGATAGGCTTGCTGAGATTTAGACGATCCTTATTCTTCCCAGGGAGAACTGCACACTTTTATACTAATGTAATTTCATTTCTCTGCTACACACTGGAGAGAAAATTTCTTCTCAAAATCCTTGCAAAAACAGCTATATCTTTCAGGAAGCTGCAGTTTGACTTGTTAGGGTTCTCAGAGGAAAACAAGATCAATAACTTGTCACAGCAAGAAAGAGTTTACTGTCTGCAGGGTGTTGTAATATAGCATTGTGGATGGGGAAAAAATGGGAAAAAAAGCTCAGAAAAACAATTCTGAGTTTGTGCATTTGGACAGGCTGATATTAAGCTAGTTAAATGGCTTATTTTTGCAATAATTTAACACTCAGATTATTAGTTATATGTGTGATTTTGCAACATCATCTTTATGTTTGGAACTACTTTGTAAACAAGATGTGTAAAAATTCTGCTGCCTTTGATTTGACTCTGTGTGGTGTATAAGCACAGAGGCAGTTCCTGAAAAATCTGCTAGGACTACAAAGGAAGGAACTGAAAGTGATGACAAGTTTTATCAGAAATTTCTAGATTAATGCCTTCAACTTTAACCTGATTTTTCCACTTCTCTATTTCATTGTAAGATGATGAATCTTTTACATTAGGCAACAATGAAGATGTAATTCTTTAAAATATGAATAAACATAGCAGCATATTGACCTTGGGCTTGTATACTTTATTAAGGAGTTGAGCAATTAATTCTGTTTTGTTTGGCAATTTGTGTTTGAAATGCAAGACGTGTCAAATTTAATGGCGCGTTCTACTGATAGGGATTGAAAGTGTCTTCAAGTTCTTAATTTAATAATCTGTATAATTACAAATTATTGTATCATTTCACATTAGTGTTTGTATGCCGTGAAGAGGAAATAGGAAATTAATTTGTGTTTGCCTCTGAAGTACATCACCTTTCTATTTACATATCCTTGAAATGAACAGCTATAGCTATACTGTAAAAGTCCAGAAAATTCAATAGGCCTGGCTTCAAACTGAATATTTATGGAAAGTCAGAGAGGAAATATCACAATAAGTGGTCATCATGTGAGGAATATCAGAATCACAAGGCAATTTAAGTTAGGAGGGCTCTGGAAGTAATTTAGTCCAACCTCCCAACTGAACTAGGTCTTGTTAGAACTGTTTTTCAGATTGTTGTCCAGTTGAGTTTTGTATACATCTCACAGACTCTACAGACATCTTTGCCAGTGTTTAATCAACCTCCTAGAGAAAAAAACCAATCTTTTTTATGTTTAAGAGGAATTTGTCATATTTCACCTTAGAATCCTAGATTCATGAGTTTACTCAAGGGAACTTCTGGATAACACCAGTTTCACCTCTTTGTGGAGAGGGGGGCATAGGCTAGATTAGCCTTGTCTGGATGAGTCACTAATATTTTCAACAAGAAAAATTCCTTCACTTCTCTGGGCAGCCTATCCCACTGTTCAATGGTCCTTCGAGTTAAAATTTTTTACTCTTACAGAAAGATGGGGTTTTTCCTGAAAAAAAGTTTTCTTTTGCTCATCATATTTCTATACATCTTCAGGAGGGCTCTGTTTCAACTTTTCTACACTGTTCCCATAGATATCTCACATTAGAGTCGCTCTAGTCTTCTCTTATCTCCAGGATGAACAAACCATCTCTCTCGGGCTCTGCTCACATGTCAAACACTCCGGAGCCAAACAACCTCAGTGGTCATTTGTTAGGCTCACTCCAGCATGTCGATGTCTTTTTTGTGCAGGTAAGCCCAGACCTGGGCACAAAACACTAGATATGGTCTCCCTAGTGTCAGATGGAGGTGAGACCGCATGAATGCACATACCTCACAGTACGCAGTCAGCTTCCTTTGCAGCGAGGGCACTTTGCTGACACTGTGTCTAGAGATATTTATAAAGATGTATCTATATCTGTGGACATATATCTGTGTCTGCTACATAGACAAAAGAATGTGCTTTCAGCAATTTCATGGAGAAACCACTTATAGCAAGAAATAGTGAGATAAATGGATGATATCAATAAATGTATGTAAGAATGACTTCCTAAATCAATAGATCTATTTAATATAGAGATACTGAAGTATCCCTGTACTGCCCTATTATTGGTTCTTGAAGACAGATACTAGTAAATGGCTGAAACTAGGACATTGTATTGTTGATCATAACCCTAGAGCCTAAAAATGTAGTCGAATTTTCAGTGCCTTATCACGTCCATATCTCATCTCCTTTTATATAAAACCATACCAAAAGACTTGCTAAAGTCAATTACATCCACTGATGTTGACTGTCACTAGACGGACACAAAAACAAGGACACTCACACAGTCAGACTGTCAGAGCAAAAGAGGGACGTTTATTTCTTGACCCCGATTTACATAGATCCCGGACAATGACCAGAGATTGGAGGATGAGGTTGCCACCTCTCCAACACCGCTGGTCAAATTAGAAGTCCATCAATTGTCCTTCCTCCAGAGAGGTATCTAAACGTCAAGAACAGTTTCCAAAACAAGAAGGTCAGTTGCCATAACATCTCTTGAAACTCTATGAAAAACTCTAGTACAAAATAGCAAACATCAGAAGGCTGAAAAAGATCAGGGCTGACTACAGATGACTACAGTTGACTACAGATCCTGTCATTTTATAACAGGAAACAATTAGGTTGGCCATGTGAGATAGCCCTTGGTAAATCCCTTCTGTCTGGATCTCAGGCACGTTTTGCTCTTCATATATTTAGAAATAAATTCAAAGAGAATTTTGGTGGACAGACTTCACAGGGACTGGTGTGAGGCCAACAAGACTACAGTTCCTCAGTCCTTCTCCTCTCCTTCAAGATGGTCGTGACTTTTCTTTTCCAGTCACCCAAAACCCTCCCTAGTCACCACGGCCTTTAAAAGCTGATAGTAGTCTCCTGGTGGATCACTCAAATAAGGACCAGAGAAAATACTAACATCTAGGACTTCTTTGTAAGTAGAAACTGATTGAGGGCAAGCCTTCAAAGAAAAACTTGAGTGTACTGGTGAATATGAGGTTGGACTTGAGTCAAAAATGTGTGCTTGCAGCCCAGAAAGCCAATTGTATCCTTGGCTGCACCAAAAGAAGTGTGGCCAGCAGGAGGAGGGAGGTGGTTTTGCCCCTCCACACTGCTCTGATAACAGCCTGATGGAGTGCTGCATCCAGCACTGGGGTCCTCAGCACAGGAAACTGTTGGAGAAAATCTAGAGAGGGCGGATGATTAGATGGGATGGAGCACTTCTCTTATAAGAAAAGGCTGAGACACTTGAGGTTGCTCAGCCTGGAAAAGAGAGGCCTCCAGGGAGACCTTCTTGAGGGCCTTTCAGTATTTAAAGGAGATCTACAAGAAAGATGAGGGCAAACCTTGTAGCAAGGCCTGCTGAGTTAGGACAAGAGGTAATGGTTTTAAACTGAAGAAGGGTTCATTTAGATTGGATATAAGGAAGAAATTTTTACGTGATGAAGAAGCTTTTACAATGATGATAGTAAGACACTGGAACAGGTTGCCCAGGGAGGTGCTTAGATGCATGTAGTACGACTGCAATACACTTTTGCACATTAATAACCCGATGGGAATGCACTTCCTAATGCAACCTAATGCAAGATACTGTTGGTCTTCTTTACCATGAAGACACACTGGTTGATTTTGGATTTTGGTTTTGGATTTTTTCTTTTGTTTTGTTTTGCTTTTTTTTGCCCAGAAAGAGAAAAGATACCATGAGCATATGATTGACTTACTGTTCATTAGAGCTCCTGTGTCCTTTTCTGAAAAGCCACTCTCCAGCTGGTCCATCACCAATGTTTACTACTACATAAGATTATTTCTTCCCTAGTCCAGGTCTTGGCATCCTGCCTTGCAGAAGTTTTTTAGATTCCAGTTGTTCTGTTTCTCCATCTGGTCAAGGATTTTTAGGTACTGACTACAAACCTTTGAGCCTCATAGTTTAGCTAATTTTTGATTCACTTTCCTGTTCAATCATCTGTTCCATACCTCATCAATTTGTCAATGGGGATGTTATGGGAGATGGTTGAAAGCCATACTAAAATCAAGAAAAAAAGTCTGCTGTTCTTTTGTTATGTATCAGGCCAGTTACCTAATTACAGAAGGGTCTTAGGTTGGTTAAGCATGATTCATCCTTCATAAATTTTTGCTGACTTCTACAATCAACTTCTTATCCTTCATAGATCTGGAAATGGTTACCAGGAATATTTCCTCCCTCATCTTCCCAGGGATTGAAATGATCAGTCTGTAGCTCCCAGGATTTTCTGTCTTATTCCCCTTTGAAGATAGAAGTGACATGTTCTTTTTTCCAGTTCTCACATCGGAGAGTATCTCTACACCCCTTGTAGATTACCTGACCTGACCACGATAACATATCTCATACACTTTATATTTGGGGTGTCCTTGTTCAAATGTGCGGACTTCAAGATGGACCATTATTGAGCTTGGAGGAGATGACCCTTAAAAATCAACCAGCTCTTCTGTTCTCCTTTTCTCTCCAGAATCATATCCCATGGGATTCTTCCTAGCAGATCTTTGAAAAGGCCAAAATCTCTAAAGAAATCTGCAGCTGTGATACTGCATTTTGCCTTGTTCTTTCCTCTCTGGATCCTGACTCCACTAGACTGTGGTCACTGCAGCCAAGACTGCTCTCAGCCTATACATTCTGAACATTTATTTGTTTCTGAGTATCCTGTTCACTAGATCATCTTCCCTCTTCATCTTTATCATCTGTGTTAGGAAGGTGTCATCAATACAAATCTGAAACCTCCTGTGTTACTGCTGCTTTGTTGCGTTGTCCTTCCAGCATGTACTGAGGAGCTTCAAGTCCTCCATGAGGACTGGCACCTACAACTGTGAGACTTCTCCCAGTTGTATAAAGAAGAATCTACTTCTTCCCAATCAGGCAGTCTGTAGCAGACACCCACAACAGTATTGAACATATTACACATTGACTTTATTGATCAAATCCTGTATATTTCAGGTTCCATTAATAATAAGTCCTTGCAGAAGGATGGTTCAGATTTGATACCACTAAAACTGGGCATCATATTTCACCATGTAAGAAGTTGTTCTAATGTCATCAATAACACACTGCTAATAGTCCAGATGTTGACTCTTCATTTCTTCCTGAGAAAATAAAATAATAAAAATCTACCAGTAATAACTGAAGCACTCTGATGTATATTGTAATTGCATGTTCTGTTCAGTAAAATTTTATTTAGGCTAATTTTCCAGAGCCTTACTTTTTATAATTGATACTCCTCTCCTACAGAATCTAATTAGATTCCATGTCACTCAGTAAAATTGGAAACTTCATTCAAATGTAAATCACACTAGTTTAGGAATGTACAACCTGACTAATCAGATGCACGGAATAGGATTTTTTTAAGACAAACAAACTATGTGATATGAAACTATGTAATCTGAATGAAAAAATTCAATGTGTTTTATAGCTCACTTCACATAAATGAATATGTTGCAATTTTTCTTCAGCATGCTTCAGAACATAAGTTTCATTTTCAGTTTTTTTACTGGTTACACAAAAAAACTCCAACTCCTTACAGCGTGTTGCATTTTGTTGTGTTGTAAATTTATTTGACCATGACTTGTGAAATGAGTAGGAGAAAATTCCTGTTTACAACCTACAATGTGTATTAAAATTTATACTAAGCATCTAAATCGAACAAGAGAATTCCAGGAGAGGTTAGCTTCTATCTGTCATAGACACCCAAACCAGATTGCCTGCAAATAATTTAGCACAACATTTCCTGTGATCTTCCCATATACTGAATGAATTAGTCTCCTTTACTTCATTTATGACATGAATGTAAACCCAAAAAACAACAACAACAAACACCCCCCCCCAAAAAAAAAAAACCCAAAAAAATCACTGTACAGAAAACAGCTTGTCAAATATAATTGTAGATAGATGCTGAAGTCTCAATAACATGACAGGTCACCACCACACCAGAGGTTTATGACAGGTGAACAGGGAAAATGAGATTACAGAACAGGAATACGGAGGAAGACAACATATGAAGAGGAAACATTGTTTTCACCTCAGTCACCATTGGCTTACCAAACATCATGGCTCTAAGCAGTCTCTGAAAAACAGTAACTTGGATTGAGCAGCATCACACACAGAAATATGATTAATCCTCTTTTATCACACTGAATCAATAACTTTCGTATCTGATCTGCACTGCTTTCTATCAGATTCTTGGACATAATGAAGAAACTCACTGACTTCATGGTTTACATAGAATATTAGTATTTAAAATACTCTGTATAAATCCAAGTAATTTGGATAAATAAAACATAAAGTGTTGTTTTGCAAACTGAATGCTCAAATATATACTCTGTGCTGGAAAAATACATTTTATCATGTAATTACTTTATTTTAATTTTCTAGAATTTCACAGTCTCATCCTTTGCCTTCCATCACCACTGATATCTTTATTAGTTTTATTGTCAATACGTCAGAAAAAACAAAAAAATCTCTCCAAAATGAAATAACCCAATGTAATTTTTATTAGTGAAAAAAATGGTCTCACTGAAACACAAAAAAAAGATTGGGATTTTTTTTGTTCACTTATGATTGACTACCTTGAGAAAAATATTTCAGCCAAATATTCTGCCAGACAGTTACAACTGTATTGCTTTTCTATTAGAACAATTAATAATAATAATAATAGATATTTTAACTGAGATAATTTTTTTAAAGCTGCCTGAGGAACCTGGTCACATTTCCTAGATTTAATCACAATGGAACATTCAAGTTCCTTAGAAGTTCTGGAAGTCTTAGGGCAAGGTAATAAATATAACAAATCCTCCGTTGTTGGAGCCTATTATTGGTTCTCTAGTGCATTTGTTATTGCAGATAGTTCTTTTGCCAATCTTTGCCAAAAATAATGTTTCATAAACATTTAAGTACAAATACAGAGCATGAACAATAGACTCAGTGTAGAGTCTTACTAAGGTGACTTCTAATTTCAGTGGACTGCTCAGCTCCTGTTGTTTTTATTGTGGGTTCTAACACTTATTCTTCATCCTAAAAATGTCATACTACACACATTCAAGAATAAATCAAGAAGCAAAAACATTACTTAAATATAGCTACATTTTAAAAACCTTCCCCTGAAGAAAGGTGGCCTTTTTGTTTTAAACAACCAAATTAGATACATTCTTCTTGCTTCTCATTGGAAAGTTTATTATTTGCAGATAAATATAGATCACACATTGCTGTGGCGAGAGTTAAAAAGGCCTGGACAAGGTTTGAAATTAAATGTAAAGGATAATTTAAAGATTGATGTGCTTGTTTTCCTCAGAAACATTGCTGGAGGAATTGAACTTTGATGAGCCTAGTGGGCCCCTTCCAACTCATGATATTTTATGATTCTATTATTTTATTCAGGTATTTCACAAGCTAATGCAAGTTTGATCGTTGCCTTTATTCAAATGGAGGATAAGTGTTAGGTTTATAAATTATTTTTGGTTTTTATACATTATGTATTATTCTTTGCATATCACAGAGGTGAACTTAACAACAAAAGCAAAAGCAAAGTTTCCAGAAGCTTCACGTCTACCTTTCTAAGAATACCTGGCACAAGGATGCTCAAAAAGGAAGACCACTCTCTCAATATGTAGTACAACTATTGCAGAAGAGTGGAAAGGGCCAATGGAAAGACCTGCAGGCTTCTATAGCTCACATGTTGATTTATTGTATTGTCTCCTAAAACAGAATCACATCAAAAAGAGGAGAAATATTGTAGTTGTGCAGGTAGACATTACAATTCTTGGGGCTAATGTCCAAGTCTCATAAAGAAAAGAGCCTTTAGGGAATAGTTTAAAAATCTCAGCACAATTCAGACTGGAAGGAAACTAAGAAGGTCTCTAGTGTAACCCAAAACAAGGTCAGCTGTGGGGTCAGACTATGTTGCTCAGCGATTTATGCTCTAAAGACAGAGACTACACACAGTTTTTGAGCAACATGTGTCACAACTTGACTGACTTGAGGTGAAAATGTTTTTCCTAACATACTCTTTGAATCTACCTTGGTTCATTTTAAGTCAGTAGTTTCTTGTTTTCACAGCATGAAGAACTGACAGCTGGGGCTCCACCATTTTGTGAACCCCTCCCCAGCACTGAAGGCTGGGTGGGTTGTTTGGTCTCCCTGAGGTGGTCTCTTCTCCAGACTGAAAAATTCCCAGGCCCCTTCCTGAAGAGCTGCTCCCAGACACACAAAACCCTGGATCTGTGTCACAGACAGCATGCAGCTTTGCAATTTTTGCATGTTGGCAGAAATTTGGGTCTCTGTCTGCCCATTTCTTTAGCATGTCTAGGTCCTTCTGAATGACAGCTCTGCTGTTGAGTGCCTTGGTTGTGCATCCACACTCCCACATAGTTTTATATAAGTTCCAAGCTTGATAAGAGAGAACTCCATCACTCCTCCAGACTCATGCAATACTCCACTTTTCCTAGCTTTCAGTATATGGCTATCTTGCCGACCTCTGTAACTTGTTTTCCATGCATTTAATTGTCCATCCATCTAGACCATAAAGTTCCATTGAAGATAGAAGAATAGCGTGAGAGTTGGTGTCAAAATCCTTGCCAAAACTGAGGTAAATTATATTTACATATCCATAAAACAAGTAATTTCATCACTGAAGGCAATCAAGATTGGACATGGATGACTCAATCCTGGTACTTCTGTGCTGATTGTTCTTAGAAATCTACTTCACCTTCTGTGCCAAGAAATGTGTTTTCAGAGGTCTGACTCAAAGACTTCCCAAGGGACTGAAGCAAGGCTGACAGGCCTGTAGTTAGCCTGCTTGAACTTTGATCTTCTTTGGAGATGAGTGCAACACAACTTCTTCCTGTTTCTGTGGACCTCCCCTGATATCCACAGTCCTTCAAAGAAAACAGAGGACAGCCATTCAAGGACAACTGTCTGAGCACAAAGGCCTGGGAAACTTTGTTGGTGAAGTCTGAGGTAAGGAAGATACTGGATACAAAACATCAGGCTTTGCTTTGTCTATTGTCATCAAGCCAATTTAACAACAGGTATACATTTTCTTAGTTCAGCCTTCTAATAGTAATGAACAATATACAATATAAAGCTCTTTTTTTTTTTACTTCTTTTGCAAAAGAAAAAAACACAGAAAACCTCTGTGTGCAAACCTTCAGCTTCATTCGTCATTGTTAAGTACAGCCAAGGCTGCCATTGATTACCACATGCCCAAACAACTTCTATTTTCTAGTGACTAGCGCAGTCTCCTCTGTGTTACCTCCAGTTGGCTCAGGTGTCTGAATCAAGAAGCTGTTTCTCACACCCTCTAGAAATATCCTTTACTGCTCCCTTCCCACCATGTTCTATTCTAGCAGTTGTCATGGAGGTTCAAGATCCTCATGAACATGAGCTGGTGATCCCAAGATATCTTCAGGTCATTAAAAATATGCTTTGGCATAAACTGTGGTCTGTAATATATCCCCACCATGCTGTCACACTCACTGGCCTCTTCTTTTATCCTGATCCACGAGTTCTCAGCTAGATCACTGTCTACCATGTGGAAAGACATCGCACATTTTAGGTTTCTTCACACATAGCACAATCCGCTAATCTTGTCTTCCCTGAATATCTTGCACCTGTCTCTAACTTTACTTAGGCTGTATGAGCTACCTAACTCCATCTCAGTTCTTCCAATTATCTCATAGATTTTTTTGACTACATACAAATATCTATTTCCTCTGATACTTTCTCATGTACAGACATTTGTGCACATACACTTGCAACTGATCATCTTTTGCCTTGTTTCTTCCTTCATGAGGTCTCTCTTGTTGTCAAAGAAATAAAAATAAACCCTCATTAAGATTTGTTGTTTCTTTAGCTTACGTGTTTTGAGTAATTTGCAGAACAAAGTACTTGCTGTTTTACATCTTTCTTCTACGGATAAATATGTGCCTACAGGCTTCGAATGTCTGTTTCTGAAAACAGTCAACAAACAAAAGCAAGATTGAAAGAAAACAAAAAATGCTAAAAGAATTATCCATGTGTTGGAATTTTTGACTGAAACTGTACATCTTGTGTAGTCTGAAAATGTATGAAATACACTCCGAAAGGAGCCAAAATGTATAGTTTCCATTTGGCTCCAGTGGATATTTCTACTGGTTAAACAGGAGCCAAATTTTGCACGTCTACTTGCTTTGTCTATGTTTGTCTTCCCATCTGGATTGACAGAGTGAAAGAGTGACAGAACACGCTGTGGAGAAAAAGAAACAGATTGAAAACACTTTGAACATGAGAAGAGTTTTGTTCCTGCTGAGCATTACTCCCTTGAAGCTAAAGGGCTCTATTCATCAGTCACACATTGGGTCTTTGTGAACAACCAACACTCAGCTCCTATAGAGCCCAAGTCTGGGCAAACAGCTTGAAGTTTTTCTGCATTACTCTTGTACAATTCAGATCTGAGAATATTGCTTTGACAATGAACCAATTAATACTATGGAAGAGGAAATGTTCACAGGGTTGTTTACACAGACTGTGTAATCTATCCAGCTAGAGCATTGAATTCAAATGAATACAATTAGGAGAAGCTCCACAAATCTTTAGTATGTACAGTAGCAGTACAAAGACAGGCATTTGATTCTGAATTGAGTATCTTATATTTTATTTTATAGTAATATCTCTGATAAGGTATTTTTACGCTTGAAATGTGCGTAGCATCAGAGTTCTCCAAAAATTTTCAGGCTGATTTTTTTTTCTTTATTTTTTTTCCTTTGAGTTATCTTATCACAGGTATCACTGCCTTCATTGGTGCTTCTACCTGTAACAGCCTTCTCTAATCCCTGCCACATATAATAACTTGGGACACCTTGCACTCAGTGGACTGGAATGATATAGTTCACAGAGAATGAAGATAGGTTAAGTATATTAACATGCATTTTCTCTCTTCTGCTTCTACTAATCTTTGAATTATTATGCAAACTCAATATTTTATTGATAATTAGGAGCTGGAAATTAAAATTGGATTTACATTTAATCCCTACATAAAGAGAGATTAAATTAAAAAGTACTGGGGTCACCTTGTCTGATTGTTTAATGTGCAAAGACCTGAGTTCTCAGGCCTTATTACACACAGAATGTGTTGCAAGATCAGACCACATTAAAGATTGAAAGAAGTACAATTCCATGAAGACATAACCTGTTCAGTCTATTCTTCTTTGAAAGTTCTTCAATGAAGACTGCAAATATTTGGTTCTCAGGAAGATAAGAATATTATTCAGATAGAAATTAACACAGTGTGAATTTGAATGCAGGGAAGGCTTCAGTACTTAATAAGGAGTGACTATGTTGGGGAGACACAATGAATGAACTGAAGGCAACTACAAGATTTTCACATCTCATAGTAGAGAAGTAGTGCATAAATGTAAAATAATTTCAGTGTTGGGGTGGGTGTTTTAAAAAATATTTTGGTGTATTGATTTACTTACTTTAATTGTTTTATTAACAATTCATGTAATACTTTCTGACCTACAAGCTATATTCATTCACAAGAATAAAAACATTCTCAGTTCTGCCTGTCGAATATGCAGAACCATTATGCATTTGGTTTAGTTTTGAGAGAGACAGACCATTTACCATTTTCTTAATAAAACTGGTCTTGTTGCAATTGTGTGCTCTAAAAACTAGGTGGAAAAAGGGTTAATAATGTTTGGCAAAAACTGAATACTGGACACTTTTTATTCACAGTATATTTACTTTGTTTGTATATATTATAATCCTTTCTGGATTTCTCAGATAAAGTTGGCATTCCTTATATTTAATGTACTACATGTATGTAGAATTTATCATCCTTTATCTGCATTTACTATGTCAAGAGGCAAAGGTGAACAGAAAAACAAAAAAAAAAGGAGCGTGTATGTGGTAGTGTTACCATGGGAAAAAGTTATGGCTGCTATTGTGCTGTATTCCTGTGAGAGACTGCCTTTTTTACTTCCTGCTCACTGCTTAGCTTTTGGACTCGACAAGTCTGTCTCAGGTTTTAATCTATCTCAGCTGAATTTTAATCTGTCTCAGATTAGGGTCTGCATAGCACATTTGGTCACACACTGAAACCCTGCTGTACCTCAGGATTTTCATGTTTCCTGTTAGAAAGTGGGAAGCACAGCATGTTTGTAAACCTACCCAGAGCTCAAGTTTCCTGTTACTGACTTACCTAGAAATCCTATCAACCATAACTAATGTAGGACTGACACAACTGGTAAGATTGGATTTTCAGACAGAATGACATTAACTGGAATTGTTTCCTGAAGATAAGTATTCAACTTGTCCCTTTTGGTTATGGAGAAATGGTAGGTAGTAAAGGCAAAAAGAATTGGCAAAAACATATTTCTGTAGCAGAATGTAAACACATTCCTTGCTTCTGAGGAAATCACCTGCGTTTGCATTCCTATATGTATTTATATTTTTTTAGCCAATAACTTTATAATTTAAAAATTCAGAGCAAGTCTTGAGATCACAAGTATAAATATCATTATTCTTCCTCTGAGAGAGTAAAGTAACAACTGGACAAAATGATTTTGTTCCAAATTTTTCTTTTCTTTCATTATTTTCAAGAATTCCAATTCTTCACAGTACAAAATACTGGGCGGGAGAAAGCCTCCAGTCGTCTCACTATTTTTGCCAGGTTATTAGAGTATTCTGAACAATGATCAAGGAAGAAGATCAGACTCCCCTTAGGCTGAACTGGAGCAACCTCCTAGACATCAGCTTCTTAAATGAGATTGTTGTATAGGCTCTGGAGGCTTATTCTATCCTGAAAGTACATGTAACTTCTGTGATTTATGAAGAAAATTGCTGCTGCTGTGGATTGCACAGCTTTTCACTACTGCCTGGTGGCAGGAAATTTTGATAGAGAAACACCTATACTGAGGAATTCTGAGGGGTTTTAAAAGGAAGTTGCTAACTGTTTCAACTACATGAGATCATCCTTTCTAATTTCTCAGAGAAGTGAAATGTTACCTAGTGAGTAGAGTGTCTGCTAAGACTAACTGGAAATATTATTAATCAATAATTGCTGTATATTATTCATTTTATGAAAGGAAGCATGGAAATATTCGTCTTCTTCGGATGTTTTAATTTACCCAGTATGTACAGTGCAAAAGCCTATGCCAGTTTTTTTGGTGTTTTTTCTCTTTTCCTCATCCTTCACTGAACTGTGTAAACACTAGGATTTTACGCAAGTGTGTGTAAGTCATGCAGTCATGAAATATTCTGAGTTTGAAGGGACCCACAAGGATCACTGAGTTCAGCTAAAGTAAATGGCCCATACAGGGATTGAACCCATGACCTTGTCATTTTTTGCACCATGCTTTCAGTATCAAATTATCTCTCAAAAGAGAGAATAGGTGAAGACGAAATAAGAAGTTAAAAAAAATTAATAATACTAACCATGATAAGCTTACTTTGATCCTTGCCTTGAATTAGCAAGGAAGGCAAGCATACTTTATTGTATTGTTAAAGATATAACTTGCATTTTTTCCTTTTCCTTTTCCTAATATGACTTCACCATATCTAACATTTTGTCGAAAAAAAAAAACAGTGTTTCAGGAAAGCAAAATGTCTATGAGGAAACAAAAGACAGATTTTTGCCATAGATAGTGATTAAATACTAGCAGAAAGACACTTCCAAGGTTAGGGTAGAAGAAGTAAAATGAGAAGTTCAGCTTCTCACAATCTAAAGATGTAAGAAGAGATAGAGAAACCAGAACTGTATTAAATCAAATTCCTAGGATGAGAAGGAATTGAGAGGTAGGGGTTCCTCACTGACTCTGCTCATTCTGCTCTCTTAGAAAAAAACTAATCTGGAAAGACAGATGAGATTTCTCCACTGTAAAGATGATTTATTAATAGGTTGATAAATAGAGCACTACAATTTACCTTTCTTTGAAGGTCAATGGATATGGAAACTGGAGAGGCTTGTATGGAGAAAAAAATATTGCTAGTTAAGTGATGTGATTCCTTATCCTGGAGACTTAAAAGTGTTAGAAAAAGTATAGAGAAGGTGTATGTCTTCTCTTTAGAGAATTTTTAAATTACTTTTTCCAGTTTTGTCAGTTGTAAAAATTGAAGAAATTTTCCATCTCAGAAATTCCCACCCCTAAAAACAAGGGAAGAATCAGGCAAGGGAGAGAGCTCTGTTTTGTGAGGGAAAGAAGTGTAAATCACCAAGTGCATATTTCAGAACAGCGTTGGTCTTAACTATTGGTTTTTTGAGAGTAGGCTTCAAATTAATTTATTTGAACCTTTTTTCAAACAAATATATCATAACACTATTATGAAATAATGTCAGACAAGCAGTTAATTATATTAGAATAGCATTAGAAATAATTCAAGCATGAGGGAATGTATGAATTTGGTATGAAAATTTATTCTATTCTATGACTTTTTTCATTGATTTATGGTTGAGAGTTGAATAAGAACATTAATAGTTGAAAACTATTCCAAAAAGAGAAATACACTTGGAAAATACTGATTATGCAAGCAGATAGTGAAGAAAAGTTTGAAATCCTCAAACATAACTCCAGGACCAGTATGTAAGCATATTAGGTTGTTATCCACTCCTTAGTCTGTCACTGACAATTACAGATCAGATACACAGAGAGAATGATCCTGCGAAAGAATATATATTCTAAACATTTACATAAAAACATTCACTGCATATGAGAGAAAAGATGAAACCATTTTTTCTCTTGTAGTGCATTTCACTTCCACTTGATCACTTTTGAACACCTGGAAAATTGTATCCTAGAGTAACTGTCAAGTTTTGCATAAATAAATTATATTTTCAGCTGAATTTCATTTTGTTGCTAACAACAACAACAACAAAATGGTGGCTTCAGGCTGAAAATGGTTATTCTTCTTTTCTGGAATGCTATGTCACAAATCATGTTTTAGGCTTCTAGCTTTTTATTGAGTACATGTTTCTGTGAATTGACTAAAGGGCTATTCAAAACATGTTTAGTCACAGTTGAATTATTTCCTTTTGTTACTTTAATATTTCTCAAACAAACAAACAAAAACCCACAAAAAAACCCCACCCAAACCAAACAACAACAACAAAAAAATTTGCCTGTAGAATTGTATGCAGCAGACATTCAGCTTAAAAATGTTTGCAAAACTTCAGAATGGTTTCTGTCTGACAAATATGAGTGCTACTTTGACTTCATTTATTTTACTTTTTTTGCCTCATCCTCCTGTTTATGGTCTATCTAAAACTGGATATTTAAGTAAGCCTCTATCAAGGACATTTCCAATCATAATTTTTGGAAGTAATACATTAATATATTTATCAGTGCACATACTGGTTCTTCTGTTTCATCACTTGAACAGTTGTTCTGTAAATTGACAACTAGAACAGCTGAGATAGAAAAAAGTTCACATTTTCTAAGCAGTATCAGAATCTTCCAACAACTCCACTGAATGGGAATCCTTACCTGCTTTATCTGCTGCATCTCTTCATAGCCCATGTTCTTCAGCTTCAAATACCTAAGGCAGAAACCTGACCATACATGGTGTTTTTCAGACATGTAGCATTATTTTGGTGCAGATGCTCACATTTTAATTTTCCTAATCTGAAGTCACTTATTTATGTCACCCTTCTAGGCCATCTAAAAAAAAATGCCTGTCAAACACCTACAGCAACACCATGTAGCCAGGCTCTGAGGATAACAAGGACTAATTTCTTCACACCATCCTTCCCAGAAACCAGTGCTGCTAGTACCGTATCATAGTCTTATAAATCATTCATTTAAAACTATGCAGTTTATGTAACCTCATGTAACCTTATGTAACTTCTCAGCCTTTGAATTTAATGTTTTTGCTCAAATAACTGAAGAACTAGTGGTATTCAGGTTCAAAGTGGCCATTGTGTGTTTTCAAGAGAAGATTTTTGTTTGTTTTGTATTTGGGGTTTATTTGTTTGTTTTTAGTTTTTCTTAAATGAGCATTTTTAGCTATTTATTTTATAAACTTTTGTTTCTCACTTTAGGCTAGAAGCGGTTTTAAAATTCTTACTTCAAGTTTCATATATAAAGCTATTCCTGAAGCATATCTGAAATTGATATATCACAAAAATAACTTTTACTGCTTTAATTTTCTGATTAAATTCCATAGAAAAGCCTCTAAGATTTCAGAGGTTTATGTCATAATGGGAATTTTAGGGTACAGCAAGACAAAGAAAGAGTTGTATCCTTCAGTCTTTCAAGGTCAGCAGCCACAATTTTAATAATTATTTTGACTGAGAGACTTAAAACTGATTGCTCCTTGAAGAGTGATCCTTTCTGTACTAGAAAGCAAAAAACTGCATGTGAACATTTTAATAAAAATATCAACTGTCTACTGTCTACATGATTTGCTAGGGCTGACTAAAAACCTTTGAAATTATGATGGGAAAGATGGATACGAGGCAAGTGTAACATCCCTCACTTATAAACACACAAGGTGACAAACATTGTATCCAGAACACAGGACGAGTTTTAGTAGTGCTGTCACAAGCATATTGTTGCTGAAACGCCTGACAGATTTCCATTCTGCTTTTTAGATGTACTTCCCAGGACCTCTGATGGCTCTCCTGATTAGATTAATAGTACCATGGTGAGAATCTATTTATTTCCATGGATTTAGAAGCTCCAGTGGTTTGCCTTTGACAGAAGATACCAGCGAGTCTCATTCAGATTACTAAAAGAGTGCAGGCTTGTTTCCGTGTCAGTAATGCCATTAGTGTTTCAAGATGAAAGTCAAATTAATCTTTTGGTATTAACTGGGAGGGTGCATAACTAAAGCCATTTAGTGAGAAAGTTATTTAAATCAGAAAAATGTTAAATACATTTTACTTCAAAGCAGTCAACACTGCCTGTATAAACACAACTTCTGCAAACTTTGTCTGAAACTAATAGGTCTCCAAGATGCAAGATCCCAAGATCTTAATATCTATGTTAAATATGCTTATGCAAAATGGAAAAATCATTATTTGGTCTTCAAAAAATGGACTTGTCATTGAAAAATGTACCATGGTCACTGTGGTTTTAATTCATATAAATTTTATGGTTTCTTTTTCTTGGTTGGGATTTTTTTTTCTTTTTGTTACTTTGGAATATTCAGAATAACTGAAAACTTAATAATTTTATCTTTTTCTTTAATTGTCTTGGCTCTGTTTCAGGATTTGGAAAATTACATAGTTGTGCTGATATCTCCTCCCATTTGGCTAAAAGTTATGGATTAATATCCAATTGAAAAAAAATGGTGGTTAAGAATTTGACAGTGAACGTAGCAAAAAAAAAATACAGGCAAAATAATAGTTTTGTTGTTCTTAAATTTATTTTAATATTTCAGCTTGAAAGAACATGTGGGAAAGTAGGCATTAAGTATGTTCCACCTGCAAATAAGTAAATTTTTGAAGTGAGCAGAATATTTTTTCACTATTCCATTCCAAAGCACTTCTGGTTTATTGTCCTCTCCTTCTGACTAAGACTGTATTCTCTCTTTAGTTTTTAATTCATTCAGAAGCAATCACCCTCTTCTATGTTTGTGCAGCAATCAGCATGACAGGGACCTGTTTTCAAACTCCATACTACAAAGAGTATGCTGTAAAAAAACAAATGTTTTCTTTCTACCGGTGTTTTTTAAGACTTCACCAGGTGAAAGAAATTTAACCCCGCATCAAGATAGTTGTTCTGGCATGACAGGATAAAAATTATGAAGATCAAATATGGTAACAGCTTCTATACCTGGCTGTCATGTACTGGCTGACAGGTAACAATTTAAAAGATTTTTCTGCATTATTTACCTTCTACTATGTCAACAACTACTCCATACAGCTTCAGTTCAAACACAATATTGACCATTTGAATTGTTCTTATGTTGGAAAGGTTTTATACTTATTTGCTGAAATTCTAGCACTTCACTTTATTGATACTGACTCCATTAGAGCAAATTTCACTTTACATGTGCACGCCTTTGCATGTGTACATTAATGGCCTAATTCCTGAAATTCAGTGGTGTCTGCATGCTAAAATTTCAACCCTGTCACTAGTACTGTTTCTGCCAGTAATCCATTATTTTACTGAATGTAGTAAAAAAAACCCTTACTAGCTTAATTTTAAATACAAAATTAATGTGATATTTGCAATTTGTTGTATTTTTAAAACTTTGATCAATATGTAATTGCAAATTTTCTTGGACTAAACACCTTAGTGTGATCTAAATACTCAACTGGTATGAATTAATATACTGTAAGTACCAAGGTTCAGTCAAATCTAATGGAATAAGAAAAAATGTGAAAATTACAGAGGTTCTCACAGTTCATCAGACAAAGTGCAATTAGGAAGAACTGCTAAGCACTACTGGCACATTTACCCATGTTGGAGGGGGCCCCATCCAAGCCAGAACATTGCCCAGGGGCCTCAAGGTAAAACGTTTTTAGAATTGCAGTCATTCTACTAAGGTAAAAAGGGACATCATAACAATGAACAAACCACGGGAGCAAACAGAGCCAAAGGGTAAGTGCATAATTCCCTGATTTTACTGAGTAGGAAATGCATAAATGCTGGCTTAAAATTCTTGCTAGTGTGTTCTCAGTTGCATTCATTTCCAACTCAAGTTATCTTCCATCCTGCAGTACAGAGAGACTGATAATTTCATAGTTATTCTAACCTGAGGCAAGGGTATTGTAGGAGTAGCTACTGACTTATTTTTTAGCAATGTGAATGACATTACTGACAGTGAGTGGAAACATTTTTTAGCTGAAATAAATTGGAGTGACTCTTGTTCTTACTGAGTATATTAGTGGAAGTTACTTGAAACGTGCATTTAGGTGAGCACACAGTTTAATATCAATCACTGCTGTTCCATTGTCAGAACATGTCATATCCTCACTTATAGTCCCTTTCTTTAAAGTGTATAGTTTCACTCATCTACTACAGAAGCACTTTTTTGTTTGTTTCTTTGTTATATAATACGGCTTTGCTTACTATATCCACATAGGTAAAAGTATTTTATGCTATTAAGACTTTTTTTAATAACATGAGATTTTTGTAGATCCAGTGAAATAAAGGTTATACTTAATATTTCTTATGTGTTTGGGGATTTTTTTTATTATTATTATTTATTTGCTAGTCACTGCTTTGATTGTAGAGCTGGCTCATGCTTACTAGGAGGGCAAAAAAGGCAAAAAAGGCAAAAAAGGCAAAAAGTTACTTGATGCCCATTCTTGCCGGTGATACATTATTTCATTCAAATACAACTGTCTACATACCAATATGTATACTTCAAAAGTCTCTGACCTACTAAGATTTTTTTTTCTTTTGTCTTCAGACTTGTTAATATTATTTATTTTAAATAAATAATGTTCAGCTACTCTGATTTTCAGCTAAAATCTAGTGGTAGGATTTTGTGATCGTCTTTCAATTTTGAAAATGTATATTTTTTAGCTCAGTTGTTTTTTGGTTTTGTTTTGTTTTTACTTTAAACCCTTATTAAAAAAATCTACATGATCAACATTCTTACTGATATAACCATCACCACAATTATTTATGTGCCTGTTATTTCTAAATGTATTACTACAATATACTTTTTACAGGGCTAAATTTAAAATGGCTTGGAAGATTTACTTGGTGTAAGGAAAATTCACACCAAGTTCAAGCACCTCTAAGAAATGGACATGGTAGCAGGATTGGGTTCCTGAATTGTCAGTATAGCCTCTCAGTAACAAATTCAAAGCCTGTTTTACCATACTTCGGCTCATTTTTCCACAGCCTTCTACCACATAATAAGCTCTAGACGACCTCTTTAGTAGGAGATGCAGAATCCAGCCTCTGTAATATTTCATCTTGGGAGTTTTTTGTTAACACATTTACAAGATTAAATGCACTAAAGTAAAATCTTTTAGGCTGTTCCCTACTCCCATGGAGTAGAACAGGAGGAGGAAACACACAGTCATAGAGGGGGGGAGCTTTGGAAAGAAGCCTGGGTGTCACCTGCTAAGTCCAGGGGCAACTTCAAATTTAAATAGGGTTATTCAAGCCCTTGAACAACTTTTAAACATATCCAAGGACAGTGATTCAAAAATGTCTCTAGACAAGCTGTTTCACTGCTTCACATTCTTCACAAAATAATTTCCTTCAGTTTAATCAGAATTTCCCTTAAATCTTCTCCTTCCATACTGTACCTCTGAGACTCTGTCTTCTCAGTACACCTTCGTAGGTAGTTGAAGGCAGCCACTTCATCTCATACAGTCTTCTTTTCTCCAGACTAAGCAAACCCACTTGTCTCATCTTCTTTCAAGCCAGGTGTTCCAGACCCCTATTACACTTGTGGTCCTCCAGTTGAACTGAGCTCACTACTCCAGGCATGGCTCAGCAGAGCTGACCATGGAATACACCTATCCCTTGACCTGCAACCTATGCTTGTCACATACTGGGGACAGGGCTGCAACATTAGACCACAGTTTTGGCACATTTGAGTATCAGGGCACTTGTAAGTATGGAGAGGCATGGCTCCTACACTGGGAACTGTAGAGTCCATCCTCGCCAGCAGTCTCCAAACCTTGTGGTAAATATGTTTATTTTTCTGGCATTAAAAGTAATGCACAATTGCAGTAAAAGTGGTTTAGGAGAAAAATACCATGGCACTCAAAGGAGTCCATGGGTTCGTTTTTTAGGGTGAAGTTATCTTCTTGCCACCTTCATTTCCAGTCAGTAGCTGATTGGCTGAATATAAATGTGTTTGGGTAAATGGAGTCCTGGAGCAGGAAAGAAACTATGGCATGAGACTGTAAATGGGTTATATTTTGGCTTAGATACGGATTGGAAGAGAGAGTGAGGAAGAGGCAGGGAGATGAGTTTGTGGAGTAAATTGTGTGAAATTACATAGCTCTGAAATTTGACAGGTTTCCAAGGTTCTTGGTAGACAGCCACGAGGCAGAATACCTATGGGAGCTTGAGGCCAGCAATAAATGCAATCTAGACCAACAAAGGTAACAGAAAAACTAAATTTCTCTATTTAATCAGCCAACAGGAGCCAACTGTTTATTTGGAACCTTAATTAAAAATATCTTTAAATGTTCCCAATATTCATGGAACTGATTTATTTTATTTTACTTTTTTTTCTGACATGTTTGTTGACTTGCTCACAGTTACAATGCATATCCTGAACAAATTTTTCCAATAATTTGTTCAAGTAGGAAGTTTTCTCCATGGCCAGACATACCTGCATGGAATTGATTCTAATATAAGCCGATCACAGTAATCACTCCATTCTATTTATTTAGGGTTATACTCATATATGAGGATAATACCTTATTTTATTCCCATTCTTTTGGATGCCACACTGAATGAGAGAGATACAGCCTTTCTCAAATCACAGAATTTGCACTAGCTTCTTGCAAGATTGGATAAATTTTGTTGAAGTCAAAATTGTCCTTTTCTTCTACACGTGTTCTTTATATCAGACATGTGTAATTAGAAAATTTTTAAAAAATCAGCATTACATGGTAGTGAAGCACTTGAAAAATATTTTTTGTTTATTATAGGACACCTTTTTCCCCAAAAAAAATCTTATTAAAAGTCTCAATAAGTCAGTAAATCTCAAATTTACTGTTTAAAGATTTCCTTGCTAAAGAAAAAATAAAAACCTTCATTGCATTCATCGGCAATGTTCATCCCTGAAACCTAGCACAACCTTGCATTAGATTTGACACGTAATGTAGCATTACATCTGTTATATAACACAGCATGACTGGCAGTACTTGGTGTAAGAGATCAGAATTGTTAAACCAGCTAGAACTTTCATTAAGGGGCCTATTTCAGCAGAACAAAGTGCGGAGGGGAGAATCTGTTTTGAGTTTCTTTTCTGGAAGTTGTCATATCCAGAGGAACAATCAGACAGCAGAGGTGTAAATTTCTTAGAATAACCAAAAAGCGTTTTGACAGAGATGCTTTATGACACAAGTGGACACATGAGGGACAGTCAGCACTGCAATTTAGAGCAGTTTTAACTATGAGGTTATGTACCATCCATTTAAAATAATTTCTTGGAGTCAACTTATGTATTCCACAATATTGTGCTAAATGCAGCCTTTCATTTAAATAGCTTTTTTTTTTTTTTTTAGAGAGATGTAATGCAATCCAGTGTCTCTTCATCAAAGTAAGCAGAAGACTCCTTCTGGTAAGATAATATTACTCATATGGATAAAGATTTTTCATCCATTCACTTTCAGATTTCATTTCCCTTGACACTGGATTTTTAACTACTGCCATTACAGGTGATGACTGCTGGTATCTATGGCTTGTTTCCAGTGTGTATGTGAAAGTCCATTTTGGAAGAAGTGCAAGAGTAGTGGAAGATTCTCTGGAGCTCACCAAATCTTCCTTGGAGAGAAGAGTGTTCAGGTACTTCAAGCAGAGAAGCAGTGGGAAAGAGAGAACGAGAATCAGCAAGAGAGATCAAGGGGCTGAAAGTCTGCCGATGAGCAGAGAGCAGCTGCATGGAGGAACAGAGATTAGAAAGCCAGGCTTCACTGGGGGGAGAAAGAGAAAATCAGCTGAGACCTGTGCAAAATTTGTTGCAGCTCAAGAAGCTGCTGACAGCCCATTAAACTGATTTCACAGTCCCACCTGCAAAAGGTAAGATTGTAATGAGTCACAGAATTGGACCTTCTTTGTCTCTAGTGTAGTCTTGTTACCTTGATTTTTCCCTATCTATCTCCCTTGTGTAGCTCTTTTTAAGGAACAGATGAAGCCACATACACCTCAAAGCTCTGGCTGACTCAGGGACACGTCACAAAACCCAGTATCGTTTCCACATTTTGCACATTACCAATTTTCTTATTCTTACATTAGTAAAATGTCTACATCAATGCAGTGGTAAGACTGTTAGGTTAAATTTAGAAAGATATACTTTCATTCTTGTAATTCCTTTGGGTTTTTTTCTTTCTGAAATGCACAGGGCAGACAGGTTAACCTTATAAGTTTTAGATTATCTATACAGGTATTTCTGATTCTCAGGTTTTGAAGGAAGCTTGCAGAATTGAAGTATGTTGCTTATCGGAATTTTTTGTTGATACTATGGAATCTTTAACTTCTGTCTTAAATACGCTTTTTATTTCTAACATTTCAGGACTGAATAAAGGAAATGTGTATAGGAAAGTGTTTGCTTATTTTGGGAGGGAATACTGGAATAAGAATGACACTTCAAATTGATTAGTACATGAACTTCACCATGTTTCTGAGCACTTCACTGATTCTTTTTTGCTACACTTTGAAATCAGAATCAATAGCTATTATCATTTCATACATGGAACAAAAATAGAAGGTTTAGATTTCCAGAGGTACATAGAACAGTAAATATATTTTGAAAGAAATGCATGATTTCTCTCTTGTTTCTTAGGGGGAAAGAAAAGGTTTAACTGACAACATTCACATTGCTGAAAACTTAGAGGTTCTTCTTGTACCACAACAGGTTCACTGAGCTTCTGAGAAGAGCGGAATTTGAGACACTTTTGTGTCTCATTTTGTATCAACTACTATTTATACCATTTCCCTTTCAGTACCATGACATTGTGAAGACTCTTCCCCTGGCTTGTGTTAAGGTTTTGGCATCTAACTCTGTGTAGAGTTACTAAGAGGAACAGATATATGGATCTTGAGGGACAAAGAACTCAAAGGTAGGTCTTTATCCCTTTTCTAAGTTTTTTGAATTTCACATGAAAATTTATATATTCTTACATTCAAGAATATAGAAAAGAAATTATTGAACTGCAATCCTTACACTTGCTTGCAAAGTTTGGAAGAGTTTCTTGCCAGCATAATTCAGCAGATTTGTAATAACAGTAGTACTCTGCTGAAGTTTTCTTCAGTGCCCTTGCTGCGCTGATGTGTCTTGCTGCTGTCACAAGTCCTTGCTTGTCAGTCAAATTGCCTACCATAGTCTGGCATCACTATTTATAGCTGAAGGAGTGTCTGCTGTTTTGCATGAGGTATTACATTAGCACAAATTATTGCTAGTGAGTGGTGACATTCACCTTGGATGTGCCACATCATGATGTCATTTGCTATCCAAGGTACATGCAGTCTGTCAGATGAAGTCAGTTAGCATCTGGTGAGCCAAGAAAGGTGGAAATTTCCAAATCCTAATATGCCACACTAATCTCCAATCAAAATTTAAACTGAAGCAAATCCAGTTTGTTTTCTGACATTCTGAAAAGCTTCATTAATTCTTCTTTTCTCGTTCCATATTTTAAATTATGTGTAAAAGCCCTAGACTCCATTTTAAGTAAGAAATAGTTCAAAAAAGCACAACTTAAGAGTGTATAAGTAAATTAGTGAAAAGTATACCAGTTTATGAACATCCAATATAGTGTTGCATCAGTAGAAATTACCATTGTATGTATTTTTTGCTCCCAAGGAAAATTTTGCTTCTTCGCTCAACTTTTACTAAGAAAGAAAAATAAGTCACTCAAGTGGAGTAATATTTTAAAATGCTGCATTGGCAATTCTGTAAGGACTGGTAATACCAACGGTATTTGGCTCAAGTGCTTATTTGCTCACTGAGTGTAAAACAGTCAGTAGTTGGATTTCTAATCAATTTTCGTTTAGTGTAAACTTTTTATTGCTACTGGTTTTGCTATTTGTTTTAGATATATTAGGGAGAATCTATTCAGTGTTTGCCTGATACTGTTGTATCAATAACTGTAAATACAGTTCAGAAAAATTTCTCCTCAGTATTCATTGGGTTTAAAACGGACAAATCCCTCACTGTAAACTGTTGTTCGAAACAAGCTTTGTGATACTAAACATTTTGGATAACCTTTTATTTCTTGTTATATTACATTTATTTTATTGGATCTACACTTTTAAGTTGTTGATAGAGTCAAAAAAACCCTTGAAGTTCTACAAAATAAAATAATTAATGCTATTAATCAACTGTATCTAACAAAAAAAAAAGGAAAGAAAAAGAAATTATATCTCTATATCAGTCACTAGCACTAGCTGCTCTCCTTTCCTCAGAGCTTTAACAGAGAAACTGAGAAGAATGAACCCACATATCAAATTGCCCTTTTCAGTTTTCTTCCAAGTGAGTCTTCCATGTAAAATCTGAGATACAGGCCATGATGATGAGTATCCTTATGATATGGATTGTATCTATTAAATAAAAGTAATTTCTTACTGCCACTCTAATCTATTTTTTATATTACAATATAATTATCCTTACTGATTTTATGTGTTTTGATTTTCATTCCCCACATATAGCTCTCCTACTGAATATGAAGCTCATCTACCATAGAAATTATTTAGGTTTGTGGTTTTTGTATTTTTGGTTGGTAGTTTTTATTTTGATTTTAAGGACCCCCAAACACTTGCATCCTTTCCACAAAGACAGATTTCAAAGATACCTGGCTGTCTTTCCAATTTTCTCCTGCTGTTTTCCTAGTACTTAGTTACTATAGTAACTTTTCCCTTGTACATATATTTAAGTAATTGTCCATTTGTATATTAAGCACAAAAGTATTGATCCAAATTAAAGTTGACACAATGCTTCAACAACAGATGAATGAAAAGTCCATCTGTGCAAGTGGGAATTTTTGAAGGCACGAAAACCTGAAATTCCTCTTTTCCAGAAATATAAACTTGTTGAGCAGGGGTAATGTGTGAAGTGCAATACAGTAATTAAACTGCATCTGAATGTTACACCTGATGGCTAGAAAATAAAATAAGTGTGCAAAAGCTTTCAAAGAGAAACCATAAGAGGAAAGGGAGGGAGAGGCAGCAAGCACTGTGGTATTTATCTTGCAATGGAGAAGTGAAAGCGTTCTCTCTGAAACTGTTTTACAGAGGTCTGAAGTGTCAATGTGTGGATGTGTAGCATTGGGAATTACTGTTCAGTTTCTATAGCTTCTAAATCTTACCCTTTTTTACCATACGGGTAACAAGGACTTATAGACAGCTCCTTAGAAAGCATCTCAAAATCTCAGAGATGCACTTTAGCTCTGATGCTGTTATGATATCTTTTCAGATCCTCAGCTTTCATGGGAACAAATTTGCTGCTTTTGCTTTCTCTGAAGATTTTTTGACATCGAATGATTGGTTGATTCATCCAGAAGCCTTAGTGGGTGTTACTATCCCAAATAAACTGCGAAAGTGTCCTCAGCTATGCACAATCTTTGAAAAAATGTACTCTCCTTTTGACAATAAACCTGTGTCATTATGCTATTTAAAATTGTTAGCAGTAGCATTGAGACTTTGTTTAGCAGAGCTTTGAAATGAGAAAAGCTTTAGGTTTCATTCCTTCCAGGAGGCCACAGAACTTCATAGCTTGGGGGCGCATTATGAAATATGTTTTATTGGAGCACAAAAAGAATTATCTGAAACAAGATAATTCTTTGAACTGAGAAATGCTAAACCTCATCATGAATAATTAAAACAAATGGATGTCCAGGGCTCTGAATGCATCAGCAGCTCTGACAGTTCCTTTTCAGTGCCTACAGCTCCCTCCAACCCTGTAATCACACACCCAGGGGAGCCACCTGCCTTCGTGGTGCCCTGACAAATGAAAAGTATCAATGATTTATATATCACAGTCTTAAAACCAGAAGAACACTATCAGATATGTGGGAAAATTGGGCATGGTATGTTTACAAAGGACCAATTGTCAGAATGGATAAACTGATCAAAAATCCAGTCATACACCTTGTATGTATGACAAAAAATTCTCCAGATATTTTCCCTTTTCTTCAGTTTTGCTATTTACTGCAGAAACTTTATTTGGCTTCCTGAGTTACTACTGAGTCTGTGGCCTATTCTGTGTTGCTAAGGAAATTTTTCCACCATCTCTAAGCTCAGCAACGAGATCTGCCATGTGTGATGGATGAGCTTATAGCTCCTTCTCCAGAATCTCTGGCCCACTTCATTTCCACAAGCCTTTCTAGGGGTGTGCTTCAGCTGAGGATGCTCCATTCTCCTCCAGTAACTCTCCACAAATTCCCTCTTCCCCCAGCTCTTCTAAATCTAACCCATGGGGCTGCATCTCACACTCATATAATTCTTTTCCCCTGAGGCTCAGCCGTACTCTAAAAAACTGTGAACTGACAGTGCAGTAGAATTATACAATTCTACCATTTATTGCAATGTGTTTGACAAAAGGGATGCTACTTACTGTCAGGTAAGACAATCTGACTCACACAGAAACAGGATTTTTTTTTATACTTCTAACAGAATCTTTTTCCTATGCCTCTATATTATCATCAGACCATTTTCCCATGCTCAGTAGGTCTGATCACTGAGAATCCCCAAAGCTGCTTCCAAAACCATGATTTCCAAACAGCCAGGGATTTGACAAAGGGGGGTGTGAAACTGCCATCACTGCTCCAGCTATACCTCATATTCTTGCATGTGATTCTCTTCTGTAACAATCGTGAAAATATTTATGCTCTGTATAGCATTTATATCTGAAGGAATGCAGGATTTACTATCCTACTTCCTATTTCTATCTCATTACTGAAATAGCTATTTTATTACACTTTTTTCTGTCATGCCATTCTTCATTGAGATCTAGAGAGAAGCCTACACCACCCACCTTCCTCCCTCCATCCTGATGCATACCACCTGTGAAGCAGCAAGATTTAAGGAAGACTAAAACCAGGAAAATTGTATACATTAGGAAGACGCTGAGCTTCAGTAAGACAAATCAGGGGAAAATAAAAAAGCTTGCATTTATGTTTGTAACTGTGATTTATTTCTCAGGTTTCTTTCAGCTCCTACCTCTTTAAGCTGTCCTTTAAAGCATAGGCTTAGAAAATCATCTCTACTCAGGTGGATATGTTCAGCACCAAATTTATCCTCTTTTCCATTTTCATTTTTATGTTTTCACTCGTTACTTCTCAAGGACTTAGCTTTCTTTTCTAGGTTCTTGACTAAGCATATACTTGAACTTTTTTTATTGAAAAATACACTGATCTGAGATAAATTATTGAATTTTTTATGTGGTGACCCTATCTCAAAACTGGTGTATGTGTTAGAGCCAGACAGGTCAGTTTTATAAATGGGTGAAATTCAGGTCCCTTATCAGACCTAAAAGCAAGTGTTGAATGTAAGACATTGATTACTGACAATTAATAATAGATTCCTTCCAAAATTTTGAAGAGTGATGTTTCTAATTAATTTGAATTCCTACTTTACCACTATACTGCAAGAGTGATGAAGCAGATATTTTCCTGTTCAGGTGGAAAGTTGAATTTGAAGTCTCTACGAGCACAGAATATTGGTGTCCTGAGAGAAAATGAGTCACTGCTGTAATGGGAGCCATGCTGTGCAATATCATAATGCATATGATTATAGAAATCCATACTTCCAATTTTTGGAATGAATTCATTTACTCCAAGTTTGGGTTTAATGAAAGAGCCATTCTTACAAAAAATCTCTCTCTTTTTAATGGTCCAAAGACACTTATATAATAACAAAGAGATTGGATGTAGAAACATTAAGGGCATGAACCTCCCAGGCTAAATCCATCAGTAAATTCTACTATAAATACCTAACACACAATAATGCAGATGGTGCTCATTACAAACAGCCCCTGAAGGGGAAAGTAACTCAGGTTCGTGTTAATAGATCCATTGGAGCAGGTTAGAGTGAGACAACAGTGAATGACCAGTGTTCATATAGAGATAGATGCATAGATAGATAGATAGATAGATNGATAGATAGATAGATGGATATATAGGTTTTATTCCAGAACAATTTGGCTGCAATGGAAAGGAAGTAAATAGACATAATTTTGGTTATTATTTATAGTAATGCAACAATATAAAAGTATAAAGACATCACTTAAAAAATACGTAAGGAAAGGATAAGAGTGGATAATGGGGAGGAAAGATATCACCACCCTGGATCAAGTAACAAAGCTTGATTGTAGCAAAATGGTTGTCCATTGATCAAAGTGATGGTCACAGTCTTGATCTGTCTGATGTAGGGAAAGCCCACGAAACATAGAGTGCAATGGGTTAATTTATGTTTAGGTTCAGGTGGGGATGCCCAGGTACTTCCCCTGAAGGAGAAGTTTTACACTGCCTGATGTAACACTGTGGCTCATGTGCAGTTCTCTGGTAGAAGGCCCTAGAAATGAGTCTATGACCACTTCTGGGGTCTTTGATGGTTTATGGACCCTTCTAAGACATGACAGTTGCCTCTCATCTCAGCTTAGTTGTCACAGTTATCATTTCTGAAGGAATTCATTCTTTCAGGCCTACATGTGAGTGTCCTGGTACTTCCCCAGGGGGTAAGTTTAAGCCAGTAGAGTCAAGCAGGGCATTGGCATGACAAAAAGCATTATCCCTCCTCATAGAATCCGCTTCTTATTGGCTTCCTTGCTTATCTGGCTCAAAACCCAGTTTGTAGCCTCCAGTGATGGATGTTCACCTCCTCTGCCCCTGGGCTGTTCCCCGCCTCATCTTCAGCAAAGCACTTGCTGCTTTTACCGATGGACAATAGTTTGAGTCACTAACCATTAACATTTCAGTCTCTCACAGCGGCTCAAAAGCAGGCAAGCCAGCTGTCAACTCCTTACTCTGTACAGGATAGGATGGGACAGTAGGAAGTACAGTCAGAACTTCCTGTTTCTGAGATGTGTTCTTCAGGCACTTCTGCCTATAATTTCCCTTTCTTAGGTTTGGGCCCATTATTTTTCCCTGGACCTGCCAATGGAACAAAATATTCATGAATAATTTTGGCTTTTATATTAGTCCTGTGTTTTCCAGAGCCTCACAGGCTGTGAATATTAAAAAACAATCACATGTTTAAGAGAGAGAGAAGATGAAAAGAATATTTGAAGATGTTATTTGAATAGTTTTTCAATTACTGTTACTCAATCAGACGTACTAGAAACTGAAAATTACATTGACAAGATGAGCTTGCACTATCAGTATATAAAGCTGCATGAGGAAGGGAAAAGTAATCAGAATAAAACATGTACAAAATTGAAATGACAATCTGATACTGTTGAAAAGATCATTATATTTGATAAGGATCATTTGATGAGGTACAGGCCAAATTCAGCCCCAGGGTAAACAAGTGGAATAGACAAAGACTGGAAAAGAAACAACAGAATGTTTTATTTCCTTCTTATTTTGTAGCAAGAAATAGGACACACACTGCAGTTACAGCTATGTATTGAATGTATGGAAAATAAAAGAGTGATTTTGTCTTTCCCAAAGGCTTAAGGAGCATGCAACTAACAGAAAATATTTCACATTTCACTTAAACTTCTCACAATATCCAAGCAAAATTTAGTTTCCTACCTAATGTTCATTTTTCTGCCT
>VZDJ01007755.1:48434296-48450885 GCA_008694505.1 Cyanoderma ruficeps
TATTATTATTATTATTATTATTGTATAATTATAAGGTATTTTGGTCTGTTTCAAAATGTTCCATTCGGAGTTCCACATTGTGTTTGTCGCCTGTTCATTGGGGTGCTTTGGACAGAAGGCATGCATAACTCATAAAATCTCTTGTGAGATAACATGTGAAAAAGACTGTTGATCTCTTCACGCAAGAGAGCAGAAAGAATTTCCAGCTGTCAAGAGTACAAAACGGTAATGGAATTAATTGAAACTATATAAGCAAGTTCTTTCTTTACTCTGCCTTTTTTCCCCACCTGTGACTTGTCCGTTCTAGATATTCAGACGCACATGAAAAGAAATCTGGCTAACGTGCAACCATTTGTGGAGGGAGTGATATAGACACACACTTAAATCAGCTATATTTTGCAGTGAAAGAACTGTGAAGCACCTCCAATGTGGATCTAGATTAGGAGAAATTACAGAACGAAAAGGCAAATTATATTTTCCTTTCAATGAGGTTTATTCCCTGTTGTCAGTTTATTCGTGATCTGAATTAATGTTCAATGCTCCAAAATACCTGAGGAAAGCTGGTTTTAATGACACCTCCACTACCTCTGTTTTCAAAATCCTTAACTCAACTATTCACCTTAAAGTTTAATCCCATCACCATCTACACACACTTCAGTTTTCAGTCCTCAGTTTTGACTTCCAATGGAACAGAAGTTTGTAGAATTGTCTCTGCACTTGTCCTGATTTAAAACAAAATGCCAAGAGAATGTTTTAAATAGAATATCCTCTGTTTATCCTAGCAGATTCTGTAGCAACTGTTTTGTTTCAAGTGAATTTAAATCATAAACCCCAGGAGGTCACTATTTATTTGAATTCTTTTAGGATTGATTTCAGGGAAGACAGAGTAATCTCAAACTCCTTTCAATAAAGTAATATATTTCATTTGTACACTGTAAAATATTTCATTTGTACTCACATATATATATAGAACTTAGAGAATCTATAACTATGTACAGTATTCTATACACAGGAAATCATTTCGTGCATAGTGAGTATGTTAATTTCTGTTTAAACCTCACAATCAAAAAAACCAAGTTTCTCAATTCTTGCAAGTTTATGCAAAAAATCAAATTTCATTTCTTGAAATATTTGGGTAAGACTTCTACAGAAAAAAAAATATTTCATAAGAGGTTAGGAGATGTTAGGTTAGGTTCATGCTCAGGCCGCTGTCATAAGCTGTCCCTGGCCTATGTCCCTTAACTTCTCCAGGACTTCTTAGATCAAAACACAAGTACTCAACAGAATAAGACATTTTTTATAGAAAAGTATTTTGAATTAAGGTCTTTTTGTTGATGAGTATCAACATACTTACTTGCTGTGAAGTACCTTATTTCTCAGTATTTGTTCCCTTCTATCATTTCAATTTTCTCCAAATTCTTCACACCAAATCCAGTCTGAATACCTACAAAATTAATGGACTTGTTCACTGGTGGCACCCATTCATGTCTAAGGACATTAAAAGAACCTTTCAGATGACCTAAATAGTGCCATGAAACACAACCTGCCTTAAAGCTAGTAAACAGGAAACAGCAACAAGAGCTTAAAAATAATTTAAGTTCTTTATTATATGATTTCCTTTATTTTTCCTGCTTTTGCCAGCCAAGTTTCCTGATGCTGTTCTCAGAATTGTGGCTATTATTTTGGTGATTATTGCTTTCATGAACACAGGAGAAAGAATGAATTTTCCAGAGTTAAACTGAAAAGAATAATCTTTTAAATTCTCCCACCAGGAAGCTTATTTTTTATTTGAACTGATAGAACCAAGGGGGCAGAAAAATTACTAGCAATGATGGTTTTGATAAAAGAAATTTTTTGTATCTGCTTTTAATTTTAATTAAATTATAGGAATTACTTCTTAGCTCAAACATCTATAGATATATATTTTGTGTATTTCATTAGTCTTAACACATAAGAATTTGCTCACATAGGTTTACTGGAAATATAACCTGGACTTTGTGGGAAATTTAGATGATCTATAGAATTTCATTTAATTTTAGCATGAAAATGTGAGTTTATAAGTTGACAAAAAATTAACAACATTCTTACTTTTACTGAGAGAGAGAAATGTCTCCAAATGGTTAATATGAAGTGACTTCTGCACTTTTTAAGGTCTGTCTGTGAAACAGACATTTCATCATTCACATCTCCTTGTCACCTTTGAAGATGACACCTTCCTTCTATTAGACATCAGATCAGTCACCACATCACTCAGTGAGGGATATTTCTTTTTGTTTTGCAAAACTAGTCTCTACCAATATCAAAACAATTTTCCTCAAATAAGAGTCTATTTGATCTGTTTTTAATTACCATATGAGTAAAAATTTAGAGAATGTTGGCTATTTTAATGTTGATGCTATTATGAGAAAGGTTACATTTTCATGAGTTGGTGGATTTTTTTTTTTTTTAATGTGCTATGTTAGGTCTGACTTGCCATAATGACTACACTTTTGGAATTTTCCATCAGTTATGGAAGGAGCTGTTATTAAACAGGCAATCAGTGAAAACATCATTGCCTATAAAAGTTAGATGAATTTCCTCCTCCACTTATATCTCCATGAATCTAAGCAAGGTCCAAAGAGTCAGCAGAATTCCTGTTTTTCCTGCAGTTGGACATTTAATGAAAACAGCAAATGAAACCTTGGTCTTGAGTTAGACAGGTTTCTCTTGCTTAAGAATAGCATTGAGCTCAATTTATTGTGTGTTTCACCAATGAAGTGTAAAACTTTAATGTGTTGCATTGATAAGATTGTTTTCTTTTTTGGAGCTATCCTTAGGTCATGCTTCATGGAAAATCTACTTCAATCTGAATCTACCAGGATTCCTGTGTAGGAGGTGTTGGGAAGCTTGAAAGCGTTTCCATAGATACAAAGCACAGACATTGCAGCAGCATTCAGCCAGGCCATGCAAGTGTTGAGATGTTTTTCATTACTAGCACTGGGCTCTAGAATTGTACTAAAGTGGCTTTTGCCCAGTTCTTTATTCCCCAAAATATGTCAATTGGTAAAAAATTCACAACAGTTCCACTGGTATCAGTGGACGTACATGAGCTTTAATGATATTTCTAGATAACACTGTAGGTAAGGTAACCGAGTGCATCTGCCTAAGCTCATATTTAGCTACTCTGCCAAACTTTATTTAGTTATCTGCAATGTGTTTTCTATATATATGTTTTAGCATTTTGGATGGCTGAGTTTAATACGGTCCATATTTAGTACAGAGCTACTTGCAGAAAGCAAAACAAGAATAAATGCAAATTTAAGATAGCTTATTTTTGTGGGAAAATTCTACTTTTTACTTTATTTTCTCTGTCTTTTTCTCTTGCTGCCAACAGTTTCACTAAGCTCCATTTTTTTCCTGATTTATTTTCATGTTTACTACTTTTCCACTGACTCTCTATTTCTTACACCTACTCTTCTATCCATTCTTTATCTCTATGTAATTTATAAATATACTGCAGACTATTACCTTTACGTCTGACATGTCACTGTGAAGACCACAGGGACTTCCCTGAAATGAAATACAAAGGCTTGATATTAAAGTTCATAATCGTTGTTTTTATTTAATAGCTTTGCACTTTTGAGATAGGGGAAAAGAAGTAGCTGAGCTCTTCCCCCAGAATTCAATGTTCTCAAGATAAAATGGATAAATGGGATGAGCCCTGGCTTCCAGGCCTGCCCTGCCCTATGCAGGGAGCCCCAGGTATCTGACCCCAGGGCGCTGCTGTCTCCTGTGGCACTATTGTCATCCTGCTGAAGCTAAAGAAGGAATGTGCCGCTGTTTCCATTTTGCAAGCAAGGGATGGAGTTTTACCTAAGATCAAGTTTCTAATGATATTTACTAGCAGTTAAATTCCAATTAAAATTTTTGAGAATCATAAGTTTTCTTCAAAGCAGTTTCAAGAGTGAATTGCTATGGTTGGTTGGTTGAAATTTGGTTCAGTTTTTTTCCTGATATTTTTAGAGTTGTTAGCTTGGTATTATCCTGGATTTAACCTTTCTACCCCAACTGTAAAATAAGATACAAGAGATGGGCTGGAAGAGGAAGCACCATCTAATTCAAATGTAGTTTTAAGAAAAATACATGCCGGTAACAAGAATTTTTTTCTGGGGCTGGAAAATGACTGGTTAAGAGTTCATGTACATAAAAGGGCCACTCTTCTGAAATTTTTCCTTCTAAAGTATCAAGCAAATGAGAAAGAGCAGTAGAGCATAGCAAGATTAAAACATGGGCCGGTGAACACAAAGTTGATTATAATGTCAATAATGGTGTATTCAGTAATTTTTGTGGCCAAATGTCTTCAGTACGTGTGAAAAAAAAAAAAAAGATGAGGGGAAAAAAAGCATGGAACAATTCACACTGTTTATTTTGCAAAGAGCATATAGTAATGAACACACTGTAATGTGCATGTGTCAGTGAATATTCGCTGTACAGCTTTATGTCTGGAGCTCTCTGCCCTGTTTCTGTCAAGTCAGGCAATACTGCCAATATATTAAGTGCTGAAAAGAGAAATAAAGCAGGATTATATGGGCAAAATACATGCACAGTGATTTTTATATTGATTAACTTATTGTTACTAACTCCTGAAGTAAAACAGCTGTGCTGAAATTTTTATAGTATGGCAGGTATTTTATTCAGATCAGTAATTAGGAATTTTCACAGCAGGGAAAGATTGGCTTTTCAAATATTTTATATAGATTTAAAGCTCTCTTGGCAAGAGACGTTAGAATTTTGTTCTCTACCTTATATATGCTAAGATATAAACCATTATATTTCCCATTGCGTTTTGTGAGTCTAATTATAACTCCTTGTTCTATGTGGCTGCTGCTCAGTCTTTTGCTTTCACTACACTTCTACCAAAGTACATGAAAGAAAATGTATACCTTAAGGAATAGAGTTCCACCACTGCATGAGCTGGAATGAAAACTACAGGCGAAAACAAAGTGCAGACAAGGTTCTTTGAAAATGGAGAATGTGATTTAATGAGGACAAAGATGTCCTTGTCTGAGTAACCAACAAAAATTTATTTTGCTCAAAGTTTGTTTGTAATTAAACTTCGGAAAGTAAGAAAAATATTGCAAGCAACAGCATTCTCCATTCTCCATGAAAAAGAAAAAAAAAAGGAGAAATGCTCATCCTTTTCAAGTTGGGAATATGTTTTCAGGGCTACAGCATGGCAAAATTTACTCCAAAATTTTCACTGGTCTATGTGAAAATCTGTTCATGTGGTCCCCACCCCTAATTATAATACTGGTTTAATCACCATTAGCTATCTACCTTCTTCAGGTCATCATTCACAATGCTTGAAAAATGCTGTATGATGTGATTTTTTTGTGAAAAGCCGCAGTTGGACTTTGCTAGGTGTTTCATACATAAGCACTAAAAAGAGATGTCTAGTGACCCAGAAACAACCGAATCTTAGGCTTTTGCCCTACACATGTTTAAACCTCTGCATACCAGTTATTGATTTTACCTAGGACAAGTTCTACCTAAAATTAGGTGTATATATAATCTTTAAGTTTTTACTTAAAAACTTAAAGAGAGAAGGGTCTGTGTTCTCTCTATTCTTCATACAACCGTACCTCTACTTGGACACTATTCTAAACTCAACATGAAATTTTGCAGTAGGTATATTTTTAGACTCTCAGTGCAAAAGAGAAAACATACTAATTTTGGCAGTATGTGACAATAGTACCCCCATGGGCATTTAATTATTATTGTATTGATTAATTATATTTTATTATTGTATTGATTATAATCCTAAAATACCTTATCCAAGGAAATTAGTTTTCATTCACAGAACTTGAAAGTTCAAAGATTTCATCTGAAGAAGAGCAGCAGGCAATATAACAAATGGGAAAAAAAATATCTTTCTTTGGTTCTGGTAATCCTAACTCTTTTACCCCTGCAGAGTTCAATAAAATACACAGAGAAACCAACTGAGCTCAAAAGTCAAGGGCACTCATTACCAGAGTGGAAGACTGCATAGATTTCCCTCTTACAGGAACAGAATTCTTCTGAGAATTGTCTCAGAATTCTTAATTGTCACTTTCCTAATCTCCAAAGTATAGGTGAAGTGCATTTGTGTGAGATCCTAGCTCTCTGGTTGACTGGTTTGATGAAAACTCTGTACTTACTTGTGCAGTTGCGATAGCCTCACAAAAAGACAGGATGAGACTTGCTTAGCAAAAGAAGTTTTAAAGATGTTTTGACACTTTAATTAGTAGGTTTCTAGATAGGATGTTTCATTCTCTGTCATAAAAAGATTATTGGATTTGTTGCCCTCATTAACTAACGTTATTGGTTAAATTTGTACAGTGATATTAGTAAAGATTAGATTCCAATTTCTGGCTCAATATTAGACATCTACAGGGCTTCTACTTTTCTGGGTTATTGCTAAAGCACATCATGAGAAAGGAAAAATAAAATTTTCCAAAGTGACAAAGAAAGGCCACTGCATAAAAATTTGTACCTTTCCTTGCTTAAAAGCATCAGGTGTTTTCTTCTTTTCAGGTCAAAGGATAGATTCTGAACAGACCAGAATTATTTCTTGCTTAATTTTATATATCCAACTATTGTGCAAATCTATTTGTTCATGTTAACAGGAGTAGACATTTTATAGACAAGTAAATTTCATGGAGCATTGGATATATTTTCAGGCTGAAAATTCCAGTCAACCATGAAATTAAAGAGAAAAGGGGTTACTTTAAAGGAAAGGTTGACAATTACAGATTCTGCCCACCTCTTCAAATATATTTCCCTATCAAACTTTCAATCAGTTTTAATAATCCTTTCGATGTTGTATTTCTTGGTATTACTATTGTTACAAAAGGTATGATAGGAAGACAGCATAAATAATTCTGCTAGCAAGAGTGTGCATGAATTTCACTCTGGAATGAAATTTGCCATACTTCTCTGGGAGTCAACCATCATGCAAGATTTTAACAGTGTGTACAGTGTGCCAAAATTCAGTAGGAGTTCATAATTTTGAACATATTCTTCACAAGGTCTCCTGACTAATATCATACTTCTATTTATGAACAACTTCAAATGCTTGCAGAGGACCTGAATGTTTATTTAAAGAAATAAGAGACAGGTTCTGTAAAAATTTTCAGATAGGACTGTTTAAAGTTAACCACAGAGGTCTGTAGTTCAGACATCTATAAAACACAATATTTTTGAAGATGGTTATGGCTCCCAAAATTTCAATAATTTCAATAGGAACTGCAGCTGATTTTCATACCACTTCCATGTGAGTGGTGCATAATAAGCTACTGTTAATCCAGACCAATTTCCTGACTACCTTTTCTGCTCACTAGACAGGTTGAACAAGATCAAGACTCACTCACTGAGTAGAGCCAGGTTATCACAGGTACACTGTTGTGGTGCATTTTGGCTTTACCAAATTTCTGCCTAGTTCTGTTATTTGTTTTATAATGGTTTGTCCCTGTACACCCATGTTAAAACCCCTTTTGGTTTTTTCTTAGTTCTGGGTCCTGTCCATAGCTCTGCAACCTTGCCCAGATGGCTAGAAAGTTCTAGTGGGGGGCCAGGGTGATTGGCGGAGCCCCTACCATCCCCTCCCTTTTTTACATATGGGATTGTTCCACTGATTATCCTTTTGTTCTGGGTAACTTCCCACCCTCTTTCTGGGATTGGTTCTAGATTGTCCCCTGCCCTTTCCATACCCCCTGTACTTAAACTGAGATCCAGAGGAAAAAACTCACTTCTACGTGGGCCACCCTCTGGGGAAAATAATACCCTGTTAAACCCATGTGAAGTCCTCCTTTCTTCCACACCATTGCCACGTTTCTGCCTGAGGCCAAGACTCACAAGATCGGAAAGGTACCGAGCTGTACCCTTAAATGCCAGTTCGGTGAAAGGGCTAGCAGGAAACCAGAACTGTACCCCCGCAGTACACAATCAGGATGAGGGGTAATCTTTATATGAAAATTTTTGTAATTTCTGATAATGCCTGGTTTTGGAACACTTGGAAAGAAGGAATTCTCCATTTTCTCCAAGGAGAGGAAAAAATGGCTTTGAGTATTGAACAGAAGTATTTATGTAAGTCCTGCAACTCATTGTAATGCCAGCTGTCAGCAGTCCATCTGTTTTCCCTGTCATCATAGCTCTAATAGGTCTGCCAAAGCATAATACAGTCTGGCTCCATATAAGATCCTCAATCTTAACCTTCCAAATGCCAAAGAATAATCAATAAGCCTGGTCAAAAGTTGATAGCAAAAGTCCTTTCTGAAGAAAAAAGTAAGCTTTTTAGTTTGATTTTGGGTTTTTTGTGTATTGCCAACACTGAAAAAGGAGATGATATATCACTCATTCTATGTTGCTGTGACTTTTAGATACTATCAGTTACCTTACTGCAGTCTGTAGTCCTGTACTGTATTTATAGATGTTTTACTGTTTCTGAGTGGATTCTCCTCACATTTCACTTATGAATTTTATGCCCATTTCAATTCCTGCTGAAAATAGATCATAGAATGTCCACATTCTTGCAGGATGGAAGTCATATTCTTACCAACCCTGTTAAATAAGAAATGTGGTTTTCTTTCTTTGTCTAAGTTCCTATATTTTGAGACTTTGGCAGCCCTAAAAGCCTCTGTGTTTCCCTGCAATAGCCTTTTCAGAGAATTTCCAGTTTTTAAAATGAGGAACAACCAAGCTACATTACACCCTCCCTGTCCTGCATGGTTTGTAGTTTGAATTGCTGCTTTCTTCTTACTCCTGTAGGGGCTCCTGAGTACCACTGAGGTGAATACCATATTTCAGGAGACTATATAAGTCTATGAACATACATTTGTCTCACTTGGTGCCTGAATGGAGGAATTAATACAGTATCCAACATAACTCGGTCATTTTCTGTCTTTATACAAGAGATGGCTCCAGATTGTTATATTTGGGGGGGTAGAACATAGTAATTCTAGTGTGTATAAATATACATGTAGTTTGCTACTCATGGATGCCTTTGATTACAGCTACTCTGTGAAATGTAAGGTAGTCAAAACAAAGCTGTAGACACTAACAATTCAATATTACTGAACTTTCAGAATCATAACTGTCTTGGTGAAAAAAACAGAAAAGCTTTGCCACTTAATGTATTCAATAGAATAATATACAACGCATTATGAGGTGCTGTGATAATAGATAAAACTCAAGTGTTTTTCCTCAGATACATAGAACCTCATCTGATTGTAAAATATTACTGAACTTGGCAATGCTCCATTGAAATAAACCAAATCATGCTGATTTATGGTAATTGGGAAGTTGGCTAACAAATTCACTACATAAATTTTCTATACAATATTATCTAGGTTAATGTCATGCTTCTTAAGTGCAATTTCTTTCCCTTCTGATACTTTCTCCATGATCTAATCAGTTGTACCACAAACTAGAATGATTTAATTGTAATATATAGAGGACAAAATAATTTTGAACGGTAAAATTGGAAACAAAATCTGACATATTATAGTAATAGCATTACTAGTTTATGATATTAAATAAAAGTCAGGATTCCTGCAAATATACAATTTTTTAAAGTGCTCTTAAGTAAAAGCCAGAAGTAATAGAGAAGTTCTCAAAGTCAAGGTAACAGGTCTCAACATGGTTCATCTACATAAGTACAAAATTAGACATTTGTTTATTTCTTCCAATTTGATCGCTAAAGTGGTCACCCCACTTCAGTGCATGTTTGTACCTGCTTATTAGAACTTCTGACATCAAATACCAGAGGCAGAAAATGAAATTAAAAAGCCCCGCTGACTCAGAACTTTAACTAGGATAAATCAAACTAAAGTCAGTGTACTCTGTTCAAAGATCTGTCCCCAAATTTTGAAATTAACTTACGTGCACTGGTCAGTTTTCTATTAATTTAAATCTACTGATCAATTAATTTATGTACACTTGTCTCTACAGCAGCTGCATTGATATAAAATAGGTTAAAAAAAATGGGAAAGTAGACTCCTAATTTTTTCCAAAAAGAGGCCTTTGGCTTTTTCTTGCATCTAAATAACACTCCTAAATCAACCATCCTTGAGAGAAGAGCAATGTCATTTTTGCTCTCTGATTGTCTTTGAGCATCCAAAAGGTAGGCAGGCCCCTGCCTGTTAAAAAGACAAGCGTGGTTTGAGTTTAATTAAGCAATTAAATTTTATTGCTTTGTAGTATTTGAAGCTATGAACAGCTGCTGAAAGTGATTAAACACTAAGGGGAAGCCTGAGGTGTTTGATCAGTCCAAAAAGTAATTTTATGCCAAGTAAAGAACTAAGTGATAAAGATTATTCTTGTCATTATATTAAAAAAATCATAATATAAAAATAATAAGATGAGTTGCTTCCACTTTGAGACTGGGCCTAAAGCCTGGGCCTTAAAATTTCTTTACTGGACTGTTGTCTTGGGTTACATAACCAAAAAAAATGTTTATTCTATTCCATCTGTTGAAACTGGCTGGGGAGGTGTTTTCTTTATCTCTTGTAACTCCAGGGCAGAAGGGACAGCTGCCTTCTGGTAATGGGCCAGCTGTTAAAATGTGATGGAACAATGTTCCTTTTCTCTTCCATGACACCTTTCAGGGGAATAGCTTCTGTTGATGGGCCATTAAGGCTCACCAAAGACATGACACGTTACATCATCCCATTGTGAGATGCTCCACCCAGTGGGGGAGCCAAGCCTTTCCTACCCAGATAAAAACTGAGACATAGGAACACCAGAGACTCTGGTTTTCCACTGGATTCCCGAAGGAAGACTGGACCCATCTCACAATCTCTGGACCCTTTTTCTATAGAACCATCTCTACGCTAAGAGAACCACATCTGCCACTCCAGGAGGGCTTACTTTGGACTGCTTCCAACACCCTGACCAACAGAGTGTCAAGTCATATTTCTGACTCTGTCAGGGTTTCTAGGATTTTTTTTTGTTTGTTTTGTTTGCTTGTTTTTTGTACTACATTTGTATTCTTAATATTTTTAGTAAAGAACTGTTTTTCCTATTCCCAAATCTTTGCCTGAAAAGCCTTTAATTGCAAAATTACAATAATTTGGAAGGGGGGGAGAATTTACATTCTCCCTTCCAAGGGAAACTCCAGCCTTCCCTGGCAGATACCTGTCTTCCCAAACCAAGACAACCGTTTAGAGAGACACCAACACATAAATGTCTGCATTTACTAGTCTCACAGATTCAATGGAACACAGTGACTTTTTTTCTTCACCAGTCAAACTGAGGTTTCTTTGAGATGTAAAATCTCTTTCAGAAAGTGCAATATATTCCATATTTTGTCTTGAACATTGGGCACACTATTCTTGAGTAATAGTAAATCTGAAAAATGTCAGTTGTTCACTGAAATCACAACTAGAATTATTAATATCAAGTAATGGAATGACCAAGCTATGTTCAGAAGAAAAGACTGAAATAATCAGTCATGTACCTTACATTGTTCTGCTTCTTCCCAAGCATGGTACCCTGTGCAGTCATTAAAGAAAATGCAACCTCACAATATCCCCCCAAGGCATATATTTACTTTACAAAGTAAAGTATTTACTCTGCTATTTAAGAGTTTGAAAAACTGTGGCTAACAAAGCATACATCTTTTGCCCAGGTTCATTAAGTGTACCACATCTCTACTACCATGCCTGCATATGCTTTTAGCTGAAGTGCTGTATTTTAAATATTGAACAATGCTATATTTCTGACTGAATCTGTGAAATGCTAATATCTGAAAAATTGGTTTCCATATATAATATGTATTCTGCACATGAATTTGTATGTTTAATGAAGTGATTTGTGCATATGTTGAAGTCACAACTTAGGTATCTATTTTAGTCAAAAGAAGATTTTTTTTTTTAAGAAGCAATTTTCATGAGCAGATGGAAAGAATGGAAAACAGCTCCAGCTCATGTCCGTGATAGCAAGGAATACTTTATTTCTCCTTACTGTGACTGGAAGCACTTTTTTTGCTTCTCAAAGACCTGAGAAATGCCTTTCTTTGCCAAATTGAACAAGTTAGTGAAATAGTTGCGTAGTCCTTGGCTCACATACTTTTGAGTTAGTTTTCATACCATTACCTTTTCTCATGTTTTTAAAAGGTACATTCACTCACAAACTAGCTTGTATGCTGCACAGACAGAAGTTAATGTGCTCCCAATCAAGAGCTTGCTTCTTCCTAATCAATTTAATGTAATTAAATACTAACATGCTCTTTCTTTCACACTATCATTTTTAATTTTGTGCAGTTCTTTGATGTCTAAAAGCTTCAGAAATCAGAGACAACTATTTCAAACATATTGTTGTTGCTTATTTTGCTGCAGGCCCAGCAAGATGTCATGTACTGTTCAATGATTCCTAGGAACATGCTGAAATATTTTTTCCCCTGATCAGAAAAAGGCAAGTTTCTCTTTTACAGCCATGGTTTGCTGTCCCTGTAGATGCTAATTAGTAGAACTTCTGAGCTCTGTAGTCTGAACTGACTTAAATCTTTGCTCCATTTATGGTAGCATAAGAGTGACAGTGTTTTTTTATCCTTGCCAGGATGATTGAATTAAATAACATGCTCCCTGTTTGATGTCTTAAAAAACCTTATTTTTTCAGCAATTCTTAAAATTCCTTTCAAAACTTTTCCAGTAGGGCAGGTGCCACTTAACATTGTGAACCAGTGGAAAAACCCAAAGACAAATAAACCAACCAAACAAACAAAACAAAAACCAAAAAAAATTTAAAAAGTTTAAAAACCTGAAGAGCCTTAACAAATGTTGCTTGCAATAGAACAATTAAAAAAAGAAACTACAAAAAAACCCCTCAAGGAACGGTCAGAAAAGTACTTAAAGTATAGAAGGTAATAGTAGTTATATATTAAATAATTCTCTCTTGTAATTATTACTCTCTAAACACTAGCTGGACAAGAAAGGTACTTAAGAAGAGTAATTCTGCACTCTTTTGATGATATGGGTATTGTTGAAGTGGCACATTGCTCTAATAAAGCAGGTTTTTTTTCATTTACATGAGAAAGCAGGGTAAACACTTGAATGCCAGTAGATTCAGCTTCATTCATGTTTTAGTGTATTGAAAAAAGAGAAAGGGAGATGAAGACCGTCTGTCAAATCTAACCCAGGATTTTATCAGACATAGAAACAATATCAAATGTTTAAGAGCGCTAGAATTGCTAACATTATGTGTTCTTTGCCTATGCTTAGCTATATATGGAGTTTTCATCCCCAAATGCAAGGTAGAGTATGAAGAGGATGCTCACAGAAAACAACTCTGGAGTTCATCCTAAATGTCATTCTCCTATATATTTGGATAATATATCTAGTAATAAATATATATTGAGAGAAATTATAAAATAGGTTTGAGTTTCCTAAGAGAGGTATAGAGTTTACTGAGTCATTGAAATTTTGATAAAGTACAAACATACTGACCAGCCCCAAATGTGAATCAATAAAAAATCTTCTTGGTCTTATAGTTTGCTTTTTTCCCCCTAGACATTCCATTTGTCTTGACTCTAGATGGTTTCAGTGCACTCATCTTGTCCTCTTCTTATCCCAACATTCTCATCTTATCTTTCTTTTCTGCCTCTCATTTTTCTCTCCATGCTTTCTATTTGTACATTGCACATTAATTCCATCATTACTCCTTTCTCATTTCCCACAATGAACAAGACTTTTTTTTTTTTTGTGTCAAATAAGGCATAGTTCTATAGCACCTGTGTAAAATGAACATAAAATAATACCTGTTAAGTTTAAGCAGTAAGTAAACTTCTAGAAGATATCCTGTTTAAAATCTTCCCCTGGAAGAGCGGATCAGAACTACAAAATGCATAAAGGTTTGTTGTAATGTGAAAATAAACACTTAGCCTTACAAATCAGTCCTCAATTAGTTTTCTTTCATTGACAGAATCTAGAAGCAAGAATGTCCTCATGTCTTCAAACTGTATTTTTCTTGCCCCGATATTTTCTTGTATTTCACTTTGTACAGTTTTTTCAGCAAATAAAGAGGAGGAGGATGGCAAATCCTTCTATATAAAACTGATAAATCTTCAGCAGGTCATCTTCAAAAGCGCTGAAGCAAAATGAAGGCCATGTTTCTTTCCTTTATATTGATCTAGATACACTAATGGACTGTTGGCTCTGTACTTTGTAGTTTCACAGGGTTTAGTTGAACTTGCTTTCTATCTACAGATAACTGCAGGTTGAGTAGCAAATGACAGTATTTTCCTCAAAAATTTTCCATTTTCTGTTACAGGAGAATTTCTCCAAAGTAAATGCTTTCTCTATATTGATAATGATTTCTGGCTTTGCTTCATTTTTCAGGCTAGCAATCACCAAAAAAGAAAAGCACATCACCAAGAGCAGGCTACCAAATTCTTCTGTCACTGTGTGCACATGACAGGGACTTGATTGATCTGATACATGATATCTTTTATTATGGAATCATATACTCTGTTGAATTAATTTTTTTATTAATGGAAATAAAAAAAAATATATATATGCCTAGTATTAACAGAGATTGGCTCTTTTCAAGAAGCCCCTCATTGGTGTTATTTTGTGCACACTTTAATTCAATTATTAGCCTACAGAGAATGTATAAAAGGCCAGTTAGTACAACTAGTGGAGTGCTAGATTTTTTAATTAATAGACACTCAAACAGCCACTTCCTGGGTTTTGTTTCCCATGGAATTATATGCATGCAAATGTTACATTTAATTGCCTGGAGTGAAAGCACAAACCTCTTTTCTTAATTTTAATTAGGAAATATTTCCCCTTTTAGATTGCCCTGTGAATGCTTCACGGCAGATAATCAGAAATGAAATATCATTTGTTCTGTGATTTCTTTAAAAGGGCTTCCTTGATTACAAAAAAACATTTATACCGCATTAAGTCCAAGAAATTCCATGTGGGTTTGAAGATGATATTGCACTGGATCCTGTGCAAATGGAGATAAAAATACCTGAGAAACAAATTACTGGAACAGAAGACAGGATTTAGAAATAATATACAAGCTTACATTTCATGGAAAACAAACACAAAAATCTTACAAATGAGACGGGGAATTTGCCTTCAAATTTTGAATTATTTTCTTGGGAAAAATGTATTGATCTCCTCAATCATCTCTAATTATGAAGTCAGTTTTACTGTATTTCTCCTCTATGCAGTATTATTAAAAGTTTTTCTCTAACTTCATGTTAATAGTGACTTTTTTGACAATTATGTGTTTTTTCTTTATTTTCTTGGAAACGTTATTAGAAGAAAGCAATTGTGATTACATACACAAAAAGTTGCCTGAGTCATTGTATCTTGAAAAAGGAAAAATTGTTTTGTGTTTCTTGTCATAACCTGCTATGAATCTTGAGCTTTGGAGAAGCACTTTTTACCAGATGTTTTTGTTGTAGTGTATGAACTTGCAATGTTAAGAAATTAAGCATGTCTCCAGCTTCAATATCACAGTATCTCCTTTCTGGTTGAACACTATGAAGGAAAGGATCACCCTGTCTCACTTCATCTTATTGATTGTGCACTGCTTGCTCATCTTTTAAAGTCAGATTTGGAATAGAGCTTTAAAAATTAAGTCTAGCAATATTTCCCTGAGATGAAATTACAGATGAAGACTTTTTAATTTATTTCCTTGCTACTGAATTCCTATTGTTTTGAGTTCCCTTTAGAAAATTACCTTTTCCCTCTTCAAGAAGCTGTATATATAATTTATCATTATATTTATGAGTTACTTACATTTTATATAAAGTAAAAATGGTAAATGTAAAGTATAAACACTATATAGAGAACCTTGAAATTCATGTGAAACAGAACAGATAAGGAGGCACAGAGATCCAAACCAAGAGTTAGCAAGTGACATGGAAGAGATTCATATTACTTTAACAGCATTATACTTAGAGATATGTTTTCAGGATAGAAATATAAATAAGCTTCTTAAATGACAGCAGAAATTTTTTGAGTAAAAATGTTTGAAATGGGGAGTGTAGGCTTTCTCACCTACCTCATGACAAGGCTCAAGAAAGACACTTTGACTGTGTTTCACAATTCAGCTTTGTAAAATAATAGTAGTAGTAATAATAATATTATATGCAATTTTAAAGTCATCCATCATGTCTTACACAGTCAGTATTGGCTAGGATAGACAGGTGTAATTATGCACTCCAGAGCAGCTGCTTATGACAGACAGTTTGCCTGAAACCCTGCTAAGAGAAACTTACAATTATCATGCATTTGATCCAAAGGGCTTGCGCTGCTGTTGTGAGGCTTCACAATAGAAAAGGGTACTGATTTTATAAAGTGTGCTACAAGAAGAGCTAAAGCCACCACATGGCATCCCAGCAAGAGGCAGATTTATTAACCTCACACATGTCTCCTGAAGAAACCTTCTGAATGAAAAAAACAGTTCTCACAGCTTGGGTCAGATCCAGTGTTCTCTTGGGTTAGGGCATTAACAGATAAAAGGCAGCCAATTTTAGACTTCCCTCCAGGTAGCTTCTGAATGTGTCAGAAGACAGGGCCAGGGCTCCTTTGCCAACAGCATCAGGAACTTTTTATTTT